>OZ022426.1:205786328-206355583 GCA_963989345.1 Clangula hyemalis | reverse complement strand
GGCACCACGCAGGGGGTGCCCACAGCTGGTGCTGGGGGTCCTGGGGGCAAGGAGCAGGGGGCAGAGCGCCCGTTTGGGGCCCCAGGGGGGTTTTGGGGAGCGCCACGGCGAAGGGCACGCTGCGGGGCAGGGCTCCTGATTACAAAAACAAACTAATTTTTGTTAATTAGCTCGGAGCGGCCCCGTTACGAGGTCCCCGTGCCCCGGGCCGGGCCCCGCCTGGCAGCGTTTCCAGCAGAGAAACTCAGCCAGCGAGGCACCGCGGGGTTAGCAAAACAACAGCCAGGGGGAGGGCAGCCAGCACGGCCCTGCCCCTCCCCCTGGGACCATTCCCCGCTCCCAAACTCCCCCCCCCAAAAAAAAAAAAAAAAACACAAAAAAAACCCTGAGTAGAACGGGCGGAGGGACCCCGGGGGGGTTGGCCGCATGCTTCTCCACGTGGGAACGGCCTCGTTTTTTTTGGGGGGGGGGGCACCGGGGAGGTCGGGGCCTTCCTGAGCCAAAGGGGGAACAACTGCGGCGGCAGCTGCCCGGGGAGAGGCAGGTGGCAGCGGGAGGAGCGGCACCGAGGTTAATTTTAGAGTTAATTGGGAAAGAAACGCTCGGTTTTTGTGAGCTGGGGGGGGGGGTGGGCACGTGCGTCGTGCAGTGACAGCAATGGACGGGGAATTTGGAGGTCCTGGGGGGTCTGGGGGGTGGTTTTGGGGAGTGTTTTTGGGGCAGGGAGCAGCAGCTGTGTGCAGAAGCTCGAGGAGTCTCAGCAGGAAGAGCTCAGCACCCCCACGAGTGCTCCGAACACTCGGCTATTTCGGGGCTGCCCCGTGGGGCACGAGGCTTCGCTGCCCCCACAGCGCCACGGCCCCTTTTTGGGGGTGTTTTTGGGGTGTTTTTCCTTACCCCAGCCTCTCCTTGCTCTCCTCCGGCGTCAGCTGGTCGAAGGTTTTGGCCTCGTCGGCGCCCAGGAAGGCGTCGTGGTCGTAGTCGAAGCTCTGGGCGTCGTCGTGCACCTTGTCGCTCAGCTGGGCCTCGTGGTGCACCCGCTCCTTCTTCTCCGTGGGCTTGGCCCCCACGCAGGCAGCCCAGAGGGACAGGCACAGGAGGAGCTGCTGGGTGCTCATGGTGACCTGTGGGGCACGGGGGGGGGGGGCTCAGTGGGTCGTGGGACAGGGGCTGAGCACGGCCCGGGGCCACCCTGGGGTGCTGGGAGTCATCACCCAGCTCGTTTTGGTCCTAATTAGTGGTAAAAGTGGTGCCTGGATACTTCTGTTCGTGGTTAGTGGTAAAAGGGAGGGGGCTGTCCCCACAGCCACAGTGAGGAGGAGGAGGAGGAGGGAGGGAGGAACGCCCGCACAGAGCCCTCAGGTCTTCCCCTGCCTCGTTAGCTAATTAGGGGTGCCTGATGAGCAAAACAGCCATGGAGTCCCAGAACCATTAGGGGGGGAAGAACCCTCCAAAATCTGCTCCAACACCCCCCTACAACCAACGTCACCACCAAGCCCTGTCCCCAAGCACACAACCAGGTCACCGTTGGCCTTTTGGCCACCCGGGCACCCCGCGGGCTCGCGCTCAGGTCACCGACCGACACCCCCAGGGCCTTTTCCTCTGCCCTTTTCCAGCCCCCCTGCCCCCAGCCTGCGTCGCTGCGCGGGGCTGGAGCGGCCAAAGTGCAGGACCTGGTGCTGAGGCAGGGAAGAGCCCTCACAGAGAGCACCCAGGGGTGCACACCATGGGCAGGGATGGCACCCACCAGATCAGGATGCCCAAAGCCCCATCCAGCCTGGTCCTGATCACCCCCAGCTCCTCTGGGCAGCCCGTCCCAGGGCCTCGCCACCCTTAAAGTGAAGAATTTCCTCCAACTTCTGATCCAAATCTCCCCTTTTTTGGCTTAAGACCATCCCCCCTTGTCCTACAGTTCCCTACCTGAGCAAAGAGCCCTTCTCCATCCTTTCATCAGCCCCCTTTAGGTACAGGAGGGCCGCTCTGAGGTCTCCCCAGAGCCCTCCCCTCAGCCTGCCTCTATAGCAGAGGCTCTCCAGCCCTTCATCATCCTCGTGGCCCCCCCCCGGACCCCCTCCCCCAGCCCCACATCCTCCTGCTGGGCCCCAGGCCTGGCTGCAGGGCTCCTCAGGAGGGCAGAGCAGGGGATCACCAAGCCCTGCTCCTGCCTCCACCCTCCTGGGTCCCCAAAGGACCACCCCAAAACCCTTCCTCACCTCCCCCACCGCCACAACCACGTCCCTGGGGGGGCCTCTCCCAGCCCCCGACCCCCCCCGGGTGCAGAACCTGCCCCCTCCCTCCCCTGGTGCCCCCCCCGCCCCCGGTTCCCTTCCAAGGCCCCGACCTCTGCCGGTGACCGAGGCGGGCCCGAGGCCGGCCAAGACAAACAGAGGGGGCAGGAGGACGGACGGACACACGGACAGACGGACCGAGGGGGGGGGGGGGGGGGGGGGGGCAGAGCCTCGGGGCCCCCCGGTGCCGGTACCGCCACCACAGGGAGGGGGCTCAGGGCAGCCCAAGGGGGCCCCGGGGCGGGCCCGGTGACCCCCACAACCCCCTAAACCTTTTAATTTCACCCCAAAACCCTCTCATTTCACCCCCAAACCCTCTCATTTCACCCCAAAACCAACACCGGCCCCCCCCCAGCCCCGTTACCGAGCGCCCCCCCCCCCGTTGCCATGGCAACGCCAGGCCCCAAACCCGGGACCAGGCCCCGGGGCCGGGACCAGGCCCCCGCCGCCACGTGACCGCTCCCCCCCCGCCACGTGACCGCCCACCCGGGACCCCCCGACCCCCTCAGCCCCCCCCCATCTCCCCCCGTTCCCCCCCCCGCCCCCCTCCGTTACCCGCCGGTGCCGCCGCCGCCCGCTCTCCCCTCCCGCTCCACCGACCGGAAGTGGGCGCCGCGCCACGCCGCTCGGCCTTCCCCCCCCGCCGCCGGCCAATCAGAGCGCCGCTCCTTCCCCGCCGCCGCCACGCGCGGCGCGGCTATTGGTCCACCTCGCCGTCCGTCACGCTCGCCCCGCCCCCCTCTCTCCGCCTTCTCTCCCCGGCCACGCCCCCCGCCCGCCGAAGCCCCGCCCCACCCGCGCGGGATGCGGGCGCTGATTGGCTGCAAAGCGCCACGTCCTCAAGCGCGCGCCGGCCGCCGGCCACGCCCCCCCGGCCCCGCTCCGCCACTGCGCAGGCGCGGCGAGGGGGGGGGGGGAGAGAGAGGGGCTGAGGGTGGGGGGGCGGTGGTCACGTGGTGCGGGAAAGGGCGGGAAGAGGCAGGCGGCGGCCGCCAGGGCGGCGCCATTTTGAGGGGGGCGGCGGCGCCATTTTGAGGGGCGCTGAGAGGGTTTTGGGGGCGCCGCCGCCGCCTTTTTTCAGCCTTCCTCGCCCCGCTGAGGTGCTTATGGCTGCCAGCACTCTGGCAGTGGGGTGGCGGAGGTGTTCCGAGGGCGTTTCGTCCCCTCACAGCCCGGGCAGTGCCTGTGGGGTGAGGGGAGGCGATGGCCAAGATGGCGCCTGCCCACCTCACAGGGCGAGGTCTGTCAGGGCGAGCTGTCAATACGTGGCTTCTCCAAAGTTTATAACCCTAAATCCCCTAAAACCCCAAAATTACACGGTGATGGAACTGCTGGGGTTGGGTCAGACCTCGTAGATCCCCCAGGTCCAGCTAAGAGTGAGGAGAATCTCAGCAGATGGAGCTGAGGAGGATGCCCCCTGACAGACAATAAAGGGGATTTTACCCATCCTGAAATGTAGAGGATGGTCCCCGCCCCACAAAGCAGGAGGTGTCATCCATCCCAAAACGTGAATGCTCCCCATCCTACAAATTGGGGGACGTTCCCCACCCCAAAGTGTCAGGCGTCCCCAAAGTGTCCCCACCCCATTCCACAAAGCAGGGGATGCTCCCTGTCTTGGCTAATGATTGTGCAAATTAATTAAAGTAAGAAGTCTTGGGACTCTTACCAAGGTCAGTCCCTTGGTAAGAGCGTGATGGAGTCTGCACAAAGACAAGAGGTCAACGGCGGTGACGAGGAAGAGTCCCCAGCCTTCCTCACCCCCCGCCAGGAGCCACTACACAAGGCAGGCTGATGGAAATGACTCCTGGAACTAATTTTAATACGAATCGGGGACAGGTCATGCATATGTATAGCCGTGTTGTGAAACTTCACGCGGACGTGACTCTTTACTGCATATAACCATGGCAAGTTGCCGCGTCGGGCAGGCACGCCGTCGGTGGGGCTACCCCCGTGCTGCCGGCGCTGAATAAACACACCAACTTTACAATCTTATTGATGGTGGAGTCTATTTTCTGCAAGTCACCAGCCCGTGCCGTGACAGAGCGATGACACCGAGAGAATTTTACACGTTTGGGACTAAAAACGCTGCGTGATGTTAGCGCTGCGTGGCACGGGGTGATGCCACCGGCAGGGAATGCTGCGCGTTACCCGAGCCCACGCCGCTCATCCATTTTACTCGGCCGCCCCGGAGCAGCATCATGTTGCTATTTAATTCCTCGCTGCCTCAGCGTATCATGACACATCAGCTCGCCGCCGAGCCCCGGCCAAATAGCGCTATCGCTGAGGTCAGGTCGCAATCCCGTCGGATGAGGTGCACGCGTCCACATCTGCGCTGGCCGTCTAGACTCCCGCTGTAGTCACTGGAAAGAAATAGGCACTTCCAGGGCGTGATTCATCCCGTCCTGGAGTAAATGCCTAAATTAGGTCAGAGGAATCGTACCCTCCGGGAGCCTTTCTCGCTGGGCTCCGGGCTCCGTGGCAGATGCTCGCGCTGGATGCTTGCAGTAAGACGAGCCCATTCCCCCGCTTTGTGTCACGGTGAGCAATTCTGCAGCCTGCCCCAGCCAGCTGACATTTCACAGCTCGCCCCAACTGTTCGCTCACGAGCTGGAAAAAAAATAAAAAAAATAAAAAAAAAAAAATGTGAAAGTTGCTTGAAAAAAATAGCGCTTTGTCTCGTTGTGTTTTCTTTTTTTTTTCTTTTTTTTTTTAATCTCTGTAGAGCTGATACCAGAAGATAATAAAAAGAACCACAGTTAAAACAACATCGCTCTTTCCAATCACGATCTGCGCCGGCGATGGGTGGTGTGAGACGTTGCGTGTGGTGCAGCGGGTCCCTTATCAGAGGGCTGTGGGCAGAGTTTAAAAAACGATTTATTTAAAAAATGATTTTTTTAAACAAACGATTTATATATATTTATTTTTTTAATGAAAGGGGGGGCTGTCTGCACAGTTTATAAACTTTATAACGTTTGTGCTTTCAAACTTTCCTTTACACACAGGGAGACTGGAAAGTTGTTTTTTGTTGTTTTTTTTTTTTTTGTCTTTTTTTGTTTTTTTTTTCCCCTTCCTTTCTGGTCCGGAGACACTGGCATTGTTATAAAACCGGATTTAAAGGCTGGAAGGGAAGCTGCTGATACCGCCCGGCTGCTGATAAGCCCCCCCGAGTGCCGGGAACACTCTGCAAGATCCTGCCCAGAAGAACGGGGACGGAGGAGCAAGGAGCACCGGCACCTGCGGCACATCCCAGCGGGGTCCCGCGTGGAGCAGCAACCCCGGCACGGCCCCGAGCTCGACGAGAGGCCTCGGGGTGCCAGCAGCGAGGCTTTACCCGTGACTCAGCCCCGGCTCCGTGCTGGAATCCTGCCTGCGTCCAGCAGAGACCCACAGCGGGGAGAAGGGAGCGGCGATTTGAGGCTCCTCCCGGCGCTTTTTGGCAGGAAGGGCTCGTTCTCCACACTGACCCCTCCGAGGAGGGCAGGGTGCCCTCTGCTTTCCACCCTGATACCAATCTCCACCCGGATCCATTTGGGCACGAGCTCAGATGCGGGTGGCCGGGAGTCCCCACGAAGCCACTGAGGGCCACAGTCTCAGCTTTTTTCGCTGTCCCCATCACTCCTCGCTGTTGCGACGTTCCCCCCTGCTTGCAGGACCCTCCTGTTTTCCCCCCTGCAGAGGTGCAGGATCCAAGTCACGTCTCCTTCGCGATGAGCTAACGAAGCGCTGGCTCCAAGCGCCTCGTAAAAGCCGTTTTCTCCACGGCTCGGACCATTTTCATCCATTCTTTATTTTTTTTTTTTTTTGTAGTTCTTCCAGCCTCCCAGAGTCCCATAAAAACGTTGACACGCTGCAGCTGGGTACCCTGCCCTCCGTGTGCATGAGGTGAAACCCCCCGCCCTGCCTCCAATTTCCCCGTTTCAGGGTTCCTGATCCGAAACGCATTCCTAATCCGTTCGGCAGCGCTGCCTGGGGATGTTTCCTCCCCCCTCAGCTCTCGTCTCGCTCCTGACGTTATCTGGAAGGGGCGCGGGGACGAGCCCCCCTCCGGGCCCATGGCTTCCCACAGCTCCCATGTCCTACGGAGGTGAACGCCACCCCAAGTTTTGGGGGCTGAAGTCGGGCGAAAGGAAATCTCGCCTCCACGAGCAGATTTTTAGCCCAAATTGGAGAATTTTGCTGGGTCACACGCTGCCCCTCAGGCACTAATGAGGACGGGGATGGCTGTGGGGTGGGGGCACCCTCCCCAGCCCACCCCGTGCCTCCTTCCCTCGGTGCACTGCGGTGTCCTGCTTCAAGCAGGAACCTCGAGCTCTATCAGCGAGCAGGGGGGGGGGGTTGCTGAGGTTAATCCCAGTTCGGCGGCGCTCCAACTCTGCTCCGTTTTCACCGTTTTTTGTGCAAAATCGCTCTTTTCTGCTGCTGCTGCTGCTGCTGCTCGGGGTCAGCAGCGCGCCGGGTGCCGCGGATGATGTTAGAGGCCAGGAAGCTGCAAGCAGCCGCGCTCTGCCCATAAAAAGCCACGGGCCGCTCGGCGCGGGGGCGGCGCGGGCCAGCAGCGCCTGGCGGGGGGGAAAGGGAGAACGCCCGGCATGTGCCCCCCACCACCACCCCCCAGTGTCCCATTGGGGTGAGGGGAGAGCCCCCGAGACGTGGCCGTACCCTGCCCCGAGCCACCCCGTGTGGGTTGCGGGCACCCGCACATGGGGATGGGGGCACCCGGGGGGGGCTGCACCTTGGGACCCCCGTTGGGGGCGAGTCCTGGGTGGGCTGTGGGGGCCGGCAGGAGCCACGGTGTGGCACCGAGTGACACGTTTCGTGGCACCGAGCACCCCACGGCTGTGGGACCCCCAAACTGGGAGCAGTGGCAGAAGGGGACATGGGGAGGGGGATGGAGGCACGGTGGGGGTGGGCAGGGGGAGGTGGGGGTGGTGATAATATAATGATAACAGAAATAATAGCGGGGGGGGAGGGTGGTGATAATATAACAGTAATAATAATAATATAACAGTTAATAATAATAGCATGAATAATAAAACTAGCGACGGTGGGGAGGGGGAGGGGGATGAAGAAGATGGGGATTTAGTGATAATGGTGGGAATGATAACGGTGAGGATGGGAACGGAACGGCACTGATACCAGTGAGGAGGAGGAGGAGGAGGATGGGAATGTCACGATACCGAGGATGATAAGGGTGGTGATGGTGGTAACGTAGCGATAACGGTATCAGTAATGAGAGTGGGGGTGAGGAGGAGGGTGGTAATAACGATAACGAGCGTGATAACGAGGGTGAGGAAGATGATGGCAAGACCATGATAAAAATAATAATGAGAACGGTGAGGATGATGATGATATAACAATATTAATGAGGAGGAGGATGGTAATATAAGATGATATAACAATATTAATGAGAATGAGGAGGAGGATGGTAATATGATAACGAGAATGATGAGGATGATGGGGTAATTATAATGATAACGGTATCAGTTATTACTATAACGATATCAGTTATATAGCGGGAATGGCGAGGACGAGGGCGATAATGCTGCGATAACGATACTAATGAGGGTGATTATGAGGCTGGTAAGAATGTAATGGCAGTGACACTGATGAGGATGATGAGGGCAATATAACGATGAGGAAGATGATGGTAATAATACAGTGGTGATAATGTCAAATAATAATGTCATATGTAATATAAATAACATATAATATAAATGAAATATAATATTAATAACAGTAATACAAGCTAACGATGCTGGCAACACAAAACACTGCGAAATAAGAATTAAAAGGCCAGCAACAACAAATCAATCGGGGCCTAGGCCTAGGCCTCAGGCCTGTGCGGCCGCGTTGCTAGGCAACGCCCGCTTCCCCGACCGGAAAAGGCGGGAACAGCGCGCACTGCCTGACGGCCGCGCCGCCCAATGGCGTGAGGGAAGGCGGCAAAGCCAGCCAATCCCCGCTCCGAGGGGGCGGGAAGAGCGCCTCTTAAAGCGGCCACACCAGTGGGCCCCACCCCCGGCGATTAGCCAGATTAAGCCCCGCCCACATCCCTCCACCAACCAATCCCAGCCCGCCCTGAGGACGCGCCGGCCACGCCCACCCCGGGGCTTCCCCGACGGGGCGGGGGAGGGGGCGCGGCGCATGCAAATGAGATGCAAACGACATGCAAATGAGGCGCGCCGTGCGGAAGCGCTGCGAGGAGGCGGCGGCGGCGGCGGCCGGACCTGGGGGGCGCGGGTGAGAGCTGGGGGGGGGTCCTAAAGGGGGGGAGGAGGGGGATTTTGGGGGGGGAGGGGGTTGTGGGGGAGGGGAGGGGGGTGTGGGGGAGGGGCGAGGACCCCTGGGGGGGGGCAGCGGTGCGGGGGGGCCCCACGCGTGTGCGTACGCACACGCGTGGGGCCCCCCCGCACCGCTGCCCCCCCCCCAAAATCCCCCCACCCCACCCCCACCCCCCAAGTTCCCCTCCCCCACACCTGGGACCCCCCCCTCCCCCCAAGGCAACCCAATGGGGGAGGGGGGGGAGGGGTAAAAAGCCCCCCCCCCCCCCATGATACCACCCTAGGGTGGGGGTGGGGAGGTGCGGGGGTGGCCTCGTGCCCCCCCCCCCCAACCCTCTCCCCACCCTTGGGGGTCACATTGTGCCCCTCCCCCACCCTCGATGTCACCCCCCCCACCCCCCCGGTGTCACTTCTCCTTTCGGGGGGAGCCGTTCCGCTTTCGGGTCCCCCCCCCCCCCACCGGTTCCGCCTCGGTTGGGGTGGGGGAGGAGCGGGAGTGGGGGGTGGGGGGCCCATGGATGGGGGGTCGGCAGGTGGGGTGGGGAACCCTAAGTGACCGTGGGGGGCGGGGGGCACCCAGAGGTGGCCATGGGTGATGGGTCACCTCGGTTGACCATGGGTGGTGGTTGACCATGGGTGGTGGGTGGCCATGGGTGCCCAGGTGTGATGGGTCACCAGAGGTGGCCACAAGTGTTGGGTGACCACGAGCATGGGTGCCCATGGGTGCCCACAGGTGGCCGGGTGTGATGGGTCACCACAGTTGACCGTAGGTGTTGGGTGACCACAGGTGTTAGGTGACCACGGGTGATGGGTGACCACGGGTGATGGGTGCCCATGGGTGACCAGGGGTGGTCAGGGTGTGATGACCTGAGCCGACCGTAGGTGATGGGTGACCATGGGTGATGGGTGCCCATGGGTGCCCATGGGTGCCCGGGGGTGGCCCATGTGTGATGGGTCACCAGAGTTGACCATGGGCGATGGGTGACCATGAGTGATGATGGGTGACCATGGGCGATGGATGACCATGGGTGATAGGTGGCCATGGGTGATAGATGACCACGGGTGATGGGTGGCCATGGGTGATGGGTGCCCATGGGTGCCCGGAGGTGGCCCATGTGTGATGGGTCACCAGAGTTGACCATGGGCGATGGGTGACAATGGGTGATGGGTGACCATGAGCGATGAGTGGCCATGGGCGATGGGTGACCGCGGGCGATGGGTGACCGTGGGTGATAGGTGGCCATGGATGATAGATGACCATGGGTGATGGGTGACCATGGGTGCCC
Source organism: Clangula hyemalis (assembly GCA_963989345.1). Next base: position 206,345,728 of record OZ022426.1, on the reverse strand, counting down.
GGAGGTGGCCCATGTGTGATGGGTCACCAGAGTTGACCACGGGTGATGGGTGACCATGGGTGATAGATGACCATGGGTGATGGGTGACCATAGACGATGGGTGACCATGGGCGATGGGTGGTCGTGGGTGACAGGTGACCATGGGCGATGGGTGACCATAGACAATGGGTGGCCATCGGTGATAGATGACCATGGGTGATGGGTGACCACGTCTGGTTGTGCCATCTCACCACATCTGACCACAGGTGCCCAGAGGTGCCCAGAGGTGACCGTCGACCGCCCCCGGCCATGACGGCGCCGCCGCGCCGCGTGCGCCTGAAGCCGTGGCTGCTGGCGCAGGTGGAGAGCCAGCGCTACCCGGGGCTGCAGTGGGTGGACCGGCGGCAGCGCCTCTTCTGCATCCCCTGGCACCACGCCACGCGGCACCTCGCGCCGCAGGAGGACGACGGCACCATCTTCAAGGTGGGACCGCGCCGCGCAGCGTAACGCCGCGCCAACCGGCACGGCCAGCAGAGACCCTGACCCTAATGAGATCATCAGTGACCCTAACCCTAATGAGCCCGTCCATGGTGACCCTAACCCTAGTGAGACCATCCCTGACCCTAACCCTAAAGAGACCATCCGTGATCCTAACCCTAATGAGATCATCAGTGACCCTAACCCTAATGAGCCCATCCATGGTCCTAACCCTAAAGAGACCATCCGTGATCATAACCCTACTGAGACCATCCATGACCCTAAACCTAATGACACTATCCATGACCCTAACCCTAATGAGCTCATCAATGATCCTAACCCCAATGAGACCATCAGTGACCCTAACCCTAATGAGGCCATCCATGGTGACCCTAACCCTAGTGAGATCATCAGTGGTCCTAACCCTAATGAAGCCATCCATGACCCTAAACCTAATGACACTATCCATGACCCTAACCCTAATGAGCTCATCCATGGTCCTAACCCTAATGAGACCATCAGTGACCCTAACCCTAATGAGACCATCCGTGATCCTGACCCTAATGAGTCCATCCCTTACCCTAACCCTAATGAGATCATCAGTGATCCTAACCCTAATGACACCATCCATGACCCTAACCCCAATGAGACCATCAGTGACCCTAACCCTAATGAGACCATCCGTGATCCTGACCCTAATGAGACCGTCAGTGGTCCTAACCCTAATGAAGCCATCCATGACCCTAAACCTAATGACACTATCCATGACCCTAACCCTAATGAGCTCATCAATGATCCTAACCCCGATGAGACCATCAGTGACCCTGACCCTAATGAGACCATCCGTGATCCTGACCCTAATGAGACCATCCCTTACCCTAACCCTAATGAGACCATCCGTGATCCTGACCCTAATGAGCCCATCCATGGTCCTAACCCTAAAGAGACCATCCATGATCCTAACCCCAATGAGACCATCTGTAACCCTAATCCTAATGAGATCATCAGTGACCCTAACCCTAATGACACCATCCATGACCCTAACCCCAATGAGACCATCAGTGACCCTAACCCTAACGAGGCCATCAGTGATCCTAACCCTAATGAGACCATCCTTTAACTTAACCCTAATGAGACCATCAGTGGTCCTAACCCTAATGAAGCCATCCATGACCCTAAACCTTATGACACTATCCATGACCCTAACCCTAATGAGCTCATCCATGGTCCTAACCCCAATGAGACCATCCGTGATCCTGACCCTAATGAGACCATCCTTTAACCTAACCCTAATGAAGCCATCCATGACCCTAACCCTAATGACACTATCCGTGATCCTAGCCCTAATGAGACCGTCCATTGTCCTAACCCTAACGAGCCCATCTATGATCCTAATCCTAATGAGCCCATCCATGGTTCTAACCCTAATGAGACCATCAGTGAGCATATCCCTAACGGCCATGACTCTGACGAGCCCGTCTGTGATCCTAATTCTAACAAGCCCATCCATGAGCCTAACCCTAATGAGCCTATCCGTGATCCTAACCCTAATGACCCTAATCCTAATGAGTCCATCCGTGACCCTATCCTAGTGACCACAACCCTAATGACCCCAACCCTGTCTCTAATGTCCTCATCCATGATCCTAACCCTAATGGCCATAACCCTAATCACTAACCCTATCACTAATGACCTTAATCCTAAAGACCCTAACCCTATCCCAAGTGACCTTATCCCAAGTGACCCTAACGACCCTTTCCATAGTGACCCTGAACCTAACGACCCTATCCCTAGTGACCCTAATGACCCTACCCCAACTGACCCCAACTCTAGTGACCCTAACCCTAATGACCCTTTTGATAGTGACCATGACCCCAGTGACCCTAATGACCCTATGCCAACTGACCCTAACTCAAGTGACCCTAACCCTAATGACCCTTTCCGTGGCGGCCCTGACCCTAGTGACCCTATCCATAGTGACCCTAATGACCCTATCCCTGCTGACCCCAACTCAAATGACCCTGACCCTAATGACCCTTACCCTAATGACCCTATCCCAACTGACCCCAACTCTAGTGACCCTAACCCTAATGACCTTTTTGATAGTAACCATGACCCCAGTGACCCTAATGACCCTATCCCCACTGACCCCAACTCTAGTGACCCCGACCCTAATGACCCTTTCCATAGTGACCATGACCCCAGTGACCCTAATGACCCTTTCCATGATGACCCTGACCCTAATGACCCTTTCCCCAGTGACCCTAATGACCCTACCCCAACTGACCCCAACTCCAATGACCCTAACCCTAACTCCCCTTTCCACGGCGCCCCGACCCTAGTTACCCTTTCCCTAGTGACCCCAACCTTAGCGACACCTTTCCCCGACCCCATACCCCTGACCCCGTCCCTCGCCGCGTCCCCAGGCGTGGGCCACGGAGACGGGGAAGTTCACGGAGGGGGTGGACGAGCCCGACCCCGCCAAGTGGAAGGCCAACCTGCGCTGCGCCCTCAACAAGAGCCGCGAGTTCCGCCTGCGCTACGACGGCACCAAGGACGCCCCCCCGAAACCCTACAAGGTGTACGAGGTCTGCGAGGCCGACGGCGCAGGTAGGGGGCTGTGGGGCGGACACGGCAGCCGGGGGGAACCCGCGCCCCACAAGTCCTGAGCACCCCACGGGGCCACAGGGTCCCACAAGGCTCCAGCACCCCCAAAGGATCTGGCACCCCATGGGACCCCCGGCACCCTACAAGTCCCCAACACCCCAAAAGGATCTGGCACCCCGTGGGACCCCCAGCACCCTACAAGTTCCTAGAGATCCCATAGGACCCCAGCACCCTGCAACGCCCCAGCACCCCAAAAGGATCTGGCACCCCACAAGTCCCTGGCACCCCACAAGTCCCCGGCACCCCATGGGACCCCCAGCACCCCACAAGTCCATGGCATCCCATGGGGTCCCCAGCACCCTAAAAGCCCTCAGCACCCCACAGGACCCCCAACACCCCACAAGTCCCCAGCACCCCACAAGCCCTCAGCACCCCACAAATCCCCAACACCCCATGGGACCCCCATAACCCCACAAGTCCCCAGCACCCCACAAATCCCCATCACCCCACAAGCCCTCAGCACCCCATTCCCCTCTCTCCCTCGCAGATGGGGTGACCGGGGACGACTTCAGCTGCGGCGGGGAGGAGGACATGAGCCAGGTACCTACGGGACAACGGGGGGGGGGAGGAGGCAGCCCCCTACCCCACACTTTTTGGGGTCCCTCACCCCATAACCGCCCCCGCTCTGCCTCGCAGCTGCAGAAGCTGATGTCCCTCAGCATCAACAGTGAGCCGGCCCCGGGGGGCGCCCCGTGGGGGGGCAGCGGCGAGGTGGGGGCGTCCCCGGCCGCCCCCCAACCCCGCTGCCCCCCAGACGCCGCCGTCCACGCCGGGGACCTGCTGCCCCCCTACCCCTGGCCCAAAGAGGAGCCCCCCTTTGGTGGCGCCTGCCCCGTGGGGCCCTTCCTGCCCGGGGGGGCGGTGGTGGCCCCCGAGTTGCCCCCCGGGGCCGCCGGCACCGCGCCCCCCCCGGCCGCCCTGGCGCCCATGGAGCACGGGGTCCCCAACCTGCTCATCAGCCCCCACCTGCTGCCACGTGAGCACCCGTGGGTGGGGGTGGGCATGGGGGGGGGGGGTGGTGATGGGCATGGGGTGGCCATGGGGTGGCTGGATGTGGTTATGGGGTTGAGGGTGATGGAAGAGTGGGGGAACGTGGATGTGGGGGGCCATGGGGTGGCTGGACGTGGTTGTAGGGTGGCCATGGGGTGGTTGGACATGGCTATGGGGTGGTTGGCAGCAGCCATGGGGTGGTTGGTGGTGGCCATGGGGTGGTTGGACGCGGTTATGGGGTTGAGGGTGATGGAAGAATGGGGGAACATGGATGTGGGGGGCCATGGGGTGGTTGGACATGGCCATGGGGTGGCTGGCGGTGGTTGGGCATGGCTGTGGCTATTGGCCATGGGTGTGAGGTAGCCATGGGGTGGCCGAAGGTGGCCACGGGGTGGTTGGGCATGGCTGTGGGGTGGCTGAACGTGGCTGTGGGGTTGGCAGATGACAACAGGGGGACACAGATGAGGCCATGGGGTGGCTGAACATGGCCTTGGGGTGGTTGGACATGGATGGGCACGGGGCTGACGTTGGGAGCACGGCCGTGGGGTGACCGCGGGCTGGTTGGGCATGGCTGCGGGGTGTCCGAGCGTGGCTATGGGGTGGGTGGACAAAGATGTGGGGTGGTTGGGGGCTGAGTGGCCACGGGATTGGGGTTGACCGCGTCTCAGTCCCCCCCCCGTCCTTCCAGCAGTGACCGACCTGGAGCTGAAATTCCAGTACCGGGGCCGCCAGGTCTGCGTCCTCACCATCAGCAACCCCCACGGCTGCCGCCTCTTCCACAGCAGCCTGGAGCCCACGCAGGAGCAGGTGGAGCTTTTCGGGCCGCTGACGCTGGAGCAGGTCCGCTTCCCCGCCGCCGACGGCATCCCCAACGAGAAGCAGCGCTTCTACACCCACCAGCTGCTGGACGTGCTCGACCGCGGGCTCATCCTGGAGCTGCAGGGCCAGGACATCTACGCCATCCGCCTCTGCCAGTGCAAGGTCTTCTGGAGCGGGCCCTGCGCCGCCCGCTGCGCCGGCCCCAACCCCATCGAGAGGGAGAAGAAGACCAAGCTCTTCAGCCTCGAGGGGTTTCTCAACGGTGAGGGGCGAGGGGGGGGGGAGGAGGAGGTTGGGGATGTCACCGTGGGGATGGGGACATCGTGTTGGGGTGGGGGACACCAACCAGCACGTGGGGACCTGTTGGGGTGGAAGGACACCGCAATGACATAGAGACATTGTGTTGGGGTGGGGGACATCATATTGATGTAGGGGACATCGTCTTGGGGTGGGGGACACCAAACGGCACGTGGGGACTTGGTGGGGTGGAAGGACACCACGATGACATGGGGACACCAAGATGACGTAGAGACACTGCGTTGGGGTAGGGGACATCGTATTGGGGTGGGGGACATTGTGTTGGGGTGGGGGACAGTGTATTGGGGTAGGGGATGATGTGTTGGGGTGGGGGACATCATGTTGGGGTAGGGGATGATGTGATGGGGTGGGGGACAATGTATTGGGGTGGGGGACACCAACCGGCACGTGGGGACCTGTTGGGGTGGAAGGACACTGTGATGACATGGGGACACCGTGATGACGTAGAGACACTGTGTTGGGGTAGGGGACATCGTGTTGGGGTGGGGGACACCAACCGGCACGTGGGGACCTTCTGGGATGGAAGGACACCAAGATGACACGGGGGGGACACCGTGTTGGCACTGGGGACACCACATTGGTACAGGGGACACCAGCTGGTGGATGGGGTCTGGATGTCCTCGGGGGACCCAGGCCAGCGTGGGGGACACGGGGCAGCACACGGGGACAACGCCAGCAGGGGCACTGCCGCCCAGAAGGAGCAGCAGCAGCAGGGCCGGCGCTGCCCCTCACCGCGGCGCCTGCCCCCCCCAGGCCTGATCCTGTTCCAGAAGGGGCAGACCACCACGCCGCCCCCCTTCGAGATCTTCTTCTGCTTCGGCGAGGAGTGGCCGGACCAGAAGCCCAAGGAGAAGAAGCTGATCACGGTGCAGGTGAGGGGACGAGCGGCGCGGGGCGGCGGTGGCGGTGGCAGTGGTGGCAGCACCGGGGGTGACACACGGGGGGGGCTCTTGCAGGTGGTGCCGGTGGCGGCGCGGCTGCTGCTGGAGATGTTCTCGGGGGAGCTGTCGTGGTCGGCCGACAGCATCCCGCTGCAGATCTCCCACCCCGACCTGAAGGACAGGATGGTGGAGCAGTTCAAGGAGCTCTACCAGCTCTGGCAGAGCCAGCAGCGCCTGCCACAGCCCCCGGCGAGCGCCGAGGAGCCCGGCCCCTGGGCGCTGCCACCGGGGTCCCTGCCCCAGTGAGGGGACCTGGGGACAGCCCCGCGCTGGCACCGTGGCACCCGCTGCCACCACCGGGACAGGCGGCACCGCGGGACCACCACGGGGCAGGGACGGGGCTGTGCTCACCCACCAGGCTGCAGCAGAGAAACAGGATCAGGAGCGCGGCCGTTTTGGGGAGAAACAGCGAGAAAATGGGGCCAGGATGGGGACACCCAGCACCAGCAGGACCCATGGCTCTGGGGACCTCAGCGCTGCAAGGACACCGCAGCACAAAAGCCACCGCTGCCCCTCCAGCCCCGCCGCCTTCCCCACCCCACGTGCACCCAAGAACCAGGCAGAGCCGGGGGTTTTTAATTTATTTTTCAATTTTTTTTTTTTCGGAATTTTGTGTTTAATTGTTCTCGAGATGGCTACAACACCAGACGGAACAGCATGCGCGCCCGCGGGGCCCCGCGCGCCCGGGGCCGTCTCCCAGCCCTGTCCCTGCACTCGCTCGAGCCGTCTCCGCCGCGCTCGCTCAAACCCCAAAGAAACCAAATAATAATAAAAACCAAAAAAAAAAAAAAAAACAACAAACCAAAAAGAAAAAAAAAACTAAAAAAGAAAAAAAATATAATATATATATTTAAACAGTCTGTCCCGCCTGCGTCTGTTCCAGGAGGCCGCTGCCGCTGCGCATCCCCGGGCCGAGCCCCGGCCTCCCCCTGCTGCCCGCGAGGGGCCGGGGGGGGCGCCCAGCAGCCACCCCCTCGCTGCTGGGCAGAGTGGAAACCCCACGGTTCCTGAAGGAATTGGTGTTTGTTTATTTCGTTTTCATTTCACAGAAAGTTTTCTACTTTTGCGCTCTTGTTTTGCTGCCAGGCAAATTCATTTTCTGCCGGTGGTTCTGTTTTTTGTGTTGTTGCTTTTTTTTTGTTTGTTTTTTTGTTTGTGTTTTTTTTCCCCCGTTGATTTGTTTTCTTGTTTCGGGGCCGTGGCGCGGGCACGGGACGCGCCGAGCCCTCCTCCGGCACGCGGCGGCCGCGGCTGGCGGGACGCGCTGGAGCGAGCGAAAGCCCTCGGCCGCGACGAAGGTTGCTGATTGTGGGACACGTTCTCGTTTTCTTCGTTTCCTGTCTTCTTCTAATTAAAAGACATTCCTGGAAGGGGAGGGGAAGGGAGGGGAGGGGAGAGGGTCAGGGCAATGCCACAGCCCCCAAGCCCCGTGGCGTGGCCGAGCCCTACCTGGGAGACGGGCGCCGTGCCGGTGCCGGAGCTATCGGAAGAGGCGGGTGAAGTCCCTCAGAGCCCAGCAGACCTGCTTACATTCCTCGGCGCTGCAAGACACCAGGAGGGACGGCTGCGTTAGGGGAAGGGCGTGAGGGTGGCTGGGGAAGGACAGACGGACTGGACGGGGATGTTGAGTCACAGTTTTGGCTTCCCCAAAACTTGGGCGATGCCCTCCCGGAGGGGGGGGGGGGGGGGCGCAGACACACCCAGGACATGAAGGCAGCGGCGAGCCCCCAGCGCTGTCCCCGGGGTGCCACCCCGCAGCCCCCAGGGCTCAGACCGGGGCTCATCGATCCCACAGCGACTGGGAGGAGCGGGCAGGGCGTGTGCGAGGCGCCAGCACCCCGATGCCGCGTTTGCAGGAGAGGAAAAACCTGTCGGGGCTGGGAACGCCGCCGGCGCCGCGCTGGGAACGGCCGGGGCAGTGCCAGGGGTAACATCCCAGCGGGACCCGGTGCCAGGGGACGAGCCGTGTCCATGCAGGGTCTGAAACCCTCGGGGGGGGGCTGCAAGGAACTGGAGGAGCAGCCCCGTATGGACGGGCCCCGCTCAGCACCAGCGGCGTGGTTCGGGTTGGAATGGTCTGGGAAGGATGCGGGCGCTGGGGCTGGGTGAGGACACAGAGAGAGGCGCTGAGGCTCCCCTCAGAAGTGGGGGGAACCCCCCCCGAGATGGGTTTTTCCCCCCCCCGCCTCACCTCGTGACCTGCTTGTGGAAGTCTGTCAGCTGCTTGTGTGTGACCTGGATGGCTCCTCCCGTCGTCTCCTTTGGTAAGCCCTTCAGGGAATTCTCCAGCCAGCGACAAAACGTCTGCAGGAGGAGGAGGAGGAGGAGGAGGAGGAAGAAGAGAAGGAGAAGGATGAGGAGGAGGAGGAGAGGCAGCAGATGAGCACCACGGGACACCCCAGGAGAAAGCCACGCTCGATCTGAGCAGCGTTTGCCCCCCGTCCCATCACGAGGAGGACCCCCGGGGCCGTGCTGGAGCCGAGTTCCCAGCCCAAGGAGGACCCCCGGGGCCGCGCCGCCCGCCCCTCTCACCGGCCGGTCGATCTGCATGATCTCCCAGAGCACCTCGGCGACGTCGGGCAGGGTGTAGGGGGGCAGGCAGAAGCAGCAGGTGTGCAGCAGCTGGTTGACGAGCTGCTGGCCCAGCTGGTTCATCACCTGCCCGATCAGCTCCTTGCGCACCTCGAAGTCCTCCTCGTGCTGCAAGGGGGGGGGTGAGAGGAGGGTGAGGGGGTGCCAGGGCAGGTCTCGGGGGCAGCACCCCGGGCAGCTCACGGAATTGGAGAATCACAGAGGGGTTTGGGTCAGAAGGGACCTTAAAACCCATCTAATCCCATGGTAGGGACCCCTCCCACCAGCCCCAGCTGCCCCCAGCCCCATCCAGCCCAGCCTTGGGCACCCCCAGCTCCTCGGGGCAGCCTGCACCAGGGCCTCACCACCCTCACAATAAAGAATTTCTTCCTAATCTCTAATCTAAACCTACCTTCCTTCAGATTAAAGCCATTCCCCCTGCCCCCCTGACACAGAGTCCCTCCCCAGCTCTCCTGCAGCCCCCCCAAGAAGGCATCCCCACGGGAACAGACCCCACACTCACGTCGTTGGCCACCCCGGTGTGGATGAGGTCTCGCAGGAACTTCATGACGCTGCAGTTGGCGTCCCGGTGGTCCAGGGTGGTGGCGGCGATGGCCCACTGCAGGATGGGGATCATCACCTGGCTGCGCAGCAGGGTGACGGGGCTGCGCTGGATGAACCTGCGAGGACAGAGGAGGGGGGGGGGGGGGACACCAGGGGGTCACCGGCACGGGACGGGCGCGCTGCCCTGGTGGCACCGGGAAGGCTCCGGGAAGGAGAAGAGGGGGTGAAGGGGAGCAAGGAACCTGGCTGCCAGGCGGAAGAGGTCGTCCACGGTGTCCGGGTGGTTTTGGAGGCCGTTGGGCTGCTCGAGGAGTTGGAAGGTGGGGATGCAGAGCGCCTAGGAGGAGGGGCGAGGGGATTTGTCAGCAATTAGCGGTCATTACAGTGATTTTTGGCTGCTGAAACCCGAGCCAGCCCCGTGGGCAGGAGGGAGGACAGGCAGCGAAGCCCCACAGAGGGGGATGTTGGTGTCCAGCTCGGCCACGTGCTGCCCTCCCCGGGTCCGAGCCCTCCTCTCCACGTGCAAATCTCCAGCGTGGAGCACGGGGAGCAGGTCAGAGCCTCGCTTCTCCCCACGGCCACTGCTGCCAACACCCAGGGGATCTGCAGGGGGGGGGTCCTGGCTCTCCCTGCCCTAACAGGACTCATCCCAGAGGCTCAGAGGACCCCTGCTGCCCCCCAAGAGGGCGATTACCTGCAGCATGTCGAGCAGCCCCTGCCGGCAGCCCTCCTCCATGCCGTACTCGTCCACCAGGATGCTGCCCAGGTAGAGGAAGCAGGAGTGCTGGTGTGCCCGGTACACGTTCACCATCTGCGGGGAGAGACACGACGTGATGCCTGCCCACTGCAAACACCGCTCCCAGCCCCCCAGCCCCCTGCTCAGAGCCCCCAGCCCTGTTGGGGGCACATCCCGGAGCACAGGAGCTGCTTGGGGGCTCTTCTGGTGCTCCGGAGCACCCCTGCACTGCGGGGACCCCAAGCGAGCGCAGCTTCCTCTCCCCTTCAGAGCTCAGCCAAGCCTAAGGCTGAGGGATGTGGGGGCCACCGAGCTGAGCTCTGCCTCCCTGGGGGGGCCGCACACGGCCACGTCTCCTCGCATCCCTTCTAAAATCACAGCCACGACCCCTGGTGGGGCTCACGGGTGGTTCAAAGCTCCCTGCCACCCACGCGGGTTCGTGCAGGAGCTCGCGGCGCTTTCAGCCACGTCCCCATCCCCGTCCCCGCTGCGGGGGCTGCTGCAGGGGGAGGGGACCCCCTCCCAGGCAGACCCCAGGCACCTGCGTGACCAGCGGCTGCAGCAGCGCGGCCGAGCCCTTGCCCACGCAGCGGACGGCGAAGCGCAGGCAGCGGCAGCAGCGCTCCACGATGCGGTTATCGGCACTGTGTTTGTTCAGGGTCTCCGACAGCACGGGCCAGATCTGTGCAGGGAGGGGAAGGGTGAGAAGGGGAAAGGGTACGCGAGACACCGCCACGCCTCGGAGCGAAAAAAGGCCCAAATTGACCCAAAAAACGGCAGGGAGATGCCCCTCGGGTGCTGGTTATGGGGTGTGTGAATTGGCCCCAACTCGGAGACAAGACCAGCGCGGCACCTCCAGCAGCACCATCCCCCCCCCACCCGACGTCTTCTCCCCACCCCAAAATTCCCCAAACTCACCTCCTGAATGACTTTTTGGCACGGGTGGATCTGCCCATTTTCGACAATGGGGTTGGTATGCCTGCGAAAGGCAGAGAAAGGTCAACCCCCCTTCCTCTACGCCATCATTTTTGGGGGGTGGAAAGGTAAGAAAAGGGGCTGGGAAGCCCAGCACCCACAGGGGCCGCGGGGAAGGGGCTGGGAACAGGCTCAGAGGGGCCAGGACCCCGCGCTCAGCCCCTGCTGTGGGGGCTGGAGGCTGTTAGCCCCGCTCAGGCTGCATCCCCTGTACCTAAATATGACGGCGAGCCGGTCCAGGGGCACTGTGGGGTCTGAGGAGAGGCCGTTGCTCGGCTCCTGAGAGAGCAGCTGGAAGAAAAACGAAACGTGGGGACGTCAGGAATGTCTGCATGAACGTATCCCTCCAGCCCAGGGACATTTCTTTGTTCTGGCAGGAGCAGCACCACGGATCCCGGCAAGGAAAACCTTTACCCAGGACCTGAGTGGCTCCTGGGCTTGGCCACATGCACGAGGGTCACTCCAAAAGCTCAGGGAGGCTTTTCCCTTTCCCTCTCCACACCCCGAGCCTCCTCTGGGCTCACCAAATCAGTCCCTGCTCTCCCTGACCCCACATCTTCCCCAAAAAGCCCCCACGGCCCCATTTTGGCCCCATTTTGGGGGCCTGGCCCAGGCTATAAGGCACAATCTGCGTTCGAGGGGAGCTCCTGGCACACACAGGGGGCTCTGGGGAGCAGATTTTTCTCTCCCACCCTACAGGTTCAGCATCTGGAGCCCATTTAAGCCCCCACGGGTGCAGCAGGAGCCACGGGGCCGTACCTTCTTCAGCGCCATCACCTGCACGGCGCAGAGCTCGCTGAGGCACTCGGCGATCTTCTCCAGGGGCAGCCTGGCCAGCACCAGCGCGGTGCCTGAAACAAAAAAAAAAGGGGGCAGGAATCAGAACCAAAGCCCCCAAATCCCCTCCTCACCCCCTTTAAGCACGAAGCCCCCAGCCCCACGGCCACCCCGCTGTCAGAGGTGGGCACCCGAGCCCCTGGGGAGCCTCCGAGGCCCCGACACGAGCCCATCCTGCTGCCCAAACCCTGTGTAAAATGACAAAAAAGGGCAATTTTCTGCCTCCTGCAGCCAGCTGAGAGTTTTGAAAGGCCGGGAGCCCACCGGGGATGTGGTTGGGGCACCGAGGGGCATTGGGTGCCCTCGGTGGTGCTGAGGGACGGGGTTTGGTGGTGGGGCTCAGGAGGTCAGGCTGACGGCTGGGCTTGGTGATCTTGGAGACCTTTTCCCCTTTTCCTCCCTCCCTTTTTTAAATCCCTTCCTTTTCCCTCCCTTTTCTTAAATCCTCTCCTTTTTCCTCTTTTTTAATCCCTTCCCTTTTCCTTTTTTTAATCCCTTCCCTTTTCCTCCCTTTTTTTAATCCTTTCCCTTTTCTTCTTTTTTTAAATCCCCTCTGTTTTCATTTTTTAAATCCCTTTTCCTTTTTTTTAAAAATCCCTTCCCTTTCCTTTTTTAATCCCCTCCTTTTTCCTCTTTCTCACCTTTTTTTTTTTCTTTCTACAATTCTACGATTCCAAACCTTCCCATATCTCAAGTTCTGAGTATCTCTGCGGGACGCAGAAAACTCGGAGAGCTCTCTTTTTTTTTTTTTTAATCCCTTCCTTTTCCCTCCCTTTTTTTAATCCCCTCCTTTTTCCTCTTTCTCACTTTTTTTTTTTCTTTCAACGATTCCAAACCTCCCCGCATCTCAAGTTCTGAGCATCTCCACGGCACGCAGACAACCCAGAGCCCTCTTTTTTTTTTAATCCCCTCCTTTTCCCTCTTTTTTTTTAAAAAAATCCCCTCCTTTTCCCTCCCTTTTTTTAATCCCTTCCTTTTCTTCTCTTTTTTTTTAAATCCCCTCCTTTTCCCTCCTTTTCAATCCCTTCCTTTTCCTCTTTATCTTTTCTTAAATCCCCTCCTTTTTCCTCTTTTATTAATCCTTTCCCTTTTCATTTTTTTAATCCCTTCCTTTTCCCTCCCTTTTTTTCATCCCTTCCTTTCCCTCTTTCTTTTCTTAAATCCCCTTTTTCCTCTTTTTTTAATCCCTTCCTTTTCCCTTTTTTTAATCCCTTCCTTTTCCCTCTTCTTTTTTAATCCCTTCCTTTTCCTTTTTTTTTAACCCCTTCCTTTTCCCTCCCTTTTTTTAAATCCCCTACTTTTTCCTCTTTTTCTTTTCTTAAATCCCTTCCTTTTCCCTCCCTGTTTTTAATCCCTTCCTTTTTTTTTTAATCCCTTCCTTTTCCTTTTTTTTTAATCCCTTCCTTTTCCCTCCTTTTTTTTATCCCTTCCTTTTTCCTCTTCCTCCCTTTTTACTCTTCCTACCATCCCAAACCTCCCCGCATCTCACCTTCCGAGCATCTCCACGGCACGCAGACCGACCCAACACCTCCCCCTCCTGCCTGCCCCGGGCTGGATTTTGGGCAGGCTCCGAGCCCGAAGGCCGCGTGCTCCCTGCCCACACTCACCCTTGAGGAGCCCCACGGCAGCCTCCGGAGAGAGCGTGAAGGAGTCGAGGGAGCGGGCGATCTCCAGCAGCCCGCTGAAGTGCTGCGCCATGTGGTCCCGGCACACGGAGCAGATGTTGTGGATGGCCTTGGCGGCGGCCGAGGCCAGGCGCCGGTCGCACAGCCCCTTCATCAGGTAGCCCAGCACGGGATCTGCGGGGCAAGGACAGCACCGTGAGCACGGGGAGAGATTGGGGGGGGGCTAGGAGGGAGCTGGGGGGGGGTTGTCCCGGGAGGGAACTCACCCAGGAACTGCGGGTTCCTGTCCACCACCTCGCTCATCTCCCCCACCAGCTCGATGCTGGTGTAGCGCACGGCGGTGTGCACGCTCTCGGGGAGCCGCACCACTCCCTCCAGCACCTCCACCAGCGTCGGGTTGTTCTCCCTGCGGGGGGGGGGAGGCAGAGGGACGGGATGAGGTCGTGGGGAAGGGGCTCGATGTGCTCACCCCCTCCCCACAAAGGTTGCCCTGAGAGGAGCTGGCTCGGTCGTAGGGGTGTGGGGTAAGCCCGGCTGGAACGGGAGCCGCCGGGCAGAGCCAGCTGCAAAGGGAAGCAGAGTGACCCCGGGTGGAAAGGGAATCACAGGAAAACCCCAGGTGGAAATAAAGCACAGAATGAACCCCAGTGGAAAGGGAATCACAGAATAAATGCCAGTGGAAAGGGAATCACAGCAGATCCCTGGGTGGAAATGGGATCACAAAATATCTCCAGGTGGAAAGGGAATCAAAGAACAACCCTGGCTGGAAAGGGCATCACGGAATATCCCCAGGTGGAAATAAATCACAGAATGACCCCAGGTGGAAATGATATCAAAGAGTAAACCCCAGTGGAAAGGGAATCACAGAAAATCCTGGGTTGGAAACACAGCCACAGAATAAACCTGGTTGCAAGTGGAATCACAGAATAACCCCGGGTGGAAAGGGAATCACAGAATATCTCTGGGTGGAAAGGGAATCACAGGATAACCCCAGGTGGAAATAAAGCACAGAATAAACCCCAGTGGAAAGGGAATCACAGAATAAACCCCAGTGGAAAGGGAATCACAGAAGATCCCTGGGTGGACATAAATCACGGAGTAATTCCGGGTGGAAAGGAAATCAGAGAATATCTCCAGATGGAAAGGGAATCACAGAACAACCCCGGGTGGAAAGGGAATCAGAGAATAACCCTGGATGGAAATAAATCAGAGAATATCTCTAGGTGGAAATGGAATCACAGAATAACCCCGGGTAGAAAAGGAATCTCAGAGTAACCCTGGATGGAAATAAACCACAGAGTAAGCCTGGGTGGAAAGGGAATCAGAGAATAACCCCCAGTGGAAATGGAATCACAGAAGATCCCTGGGTAGAAATAAATCACAGAGTAATTCCGGGTGGAAAGGGAATCACAGAATAACCCTGGGTGGAAATAAATCACAGAACATCTCCAGGTGGAAAGGGAATCAACAGAATATCCTCCAGTGGAAAGGGAATCACAGAACATCCTGGGTTGGAAACACAGCCACAGAATAACCCCAGGTGGAAAGGGAATCAGAGAACAACCCCCAGTGGAAATAAATCACAGAGCAACCCCAGGTGGAAAGGGAACCCCAGAAGGTGCTGGGCTGGGAAGGGAGTCCCAGAACCACCCCTGCTGGAAACACAACCCCTGCACACCCTGAGTTGGGAGGGACCCCCAGGGATCACCGAGACACCCGTGGCATGAGAATGAAGCCAACGAGCTCTGCCCAGGCCACCAGGAGGCTGCTGCCGATCCCCAGGTGGCCACCACGATCCCCAGGTGGCCACCACGGCAGCAGCACCGCCTGCCCTCTCGTGGGAGAGCAGGGCCCAGCTCCTGCTTCATCCCCAGCCCCGGAGGCACAAGGTCAGGGGGAGGCCGGCGCTCTCGGAGGGGAAGCAGAAATAGAACTGGAGATAACGCCGGGCAGAGCGGCCTTGGCACAGAAAAAAAGTGTCCAAAAACACAATGAGAACAGAAAAAAAAGAGGGGTTTGGATGCTTCCCGTGGTCCCAGCTCCATCCTGGGTCCTGTTCCCAGCTGGGAATTGAGACCCCAACCCCAACACGGGCAGGGGGTGCTGTGCTGGTGCTCTGCTCAATGCCCTGCTCGAGCTGAAGCAGGTTTTAAATGTGTGAATCCCGCTTCCTGCCTAGGAAAGCCCAACCCCACGAGTGTCCTTGGGATACTGAGCAAACCCCACGGGGCTCAGGAGGAGCCCAAGGCCGCGGGGCCACCAGCAGGGCCAGCAGCACTCACTGGTCGACGCTCTTGGCGATGGAGGCCATGATGAAGAGGACAGCTTCCGTCACCTCCCAGGGCGGGTTCCCGTCCTTCAGGGTGGCGTAGAGCTGTGGGAGGAGAGCTGCTCACAAAAAGAGCCACCCCTGCAGCCCCCAGACCCTCCCCGAGACCTCCACCTCTTCCTCCCATCACTCCAGTCCCCCTTGCACGAAGCCTCGCTGGTCACAAAGCACCCGGCTGCTTTGGGACCCCCAAAACGCCAGAGCTGCTCCCCCCCCCCGAACATCCCCAGCACCTCTCTCAGCCTCTTCCTCGTGCTCGAGGAGGTGATGTGTGTGTGGGGGGGGCTTCCTCCCCGCTCTGAAGGCTCCCAGGGGCTGTTTTGAGACCTGGATGGAGCCGGGAGGTGCCCGGCATGACACAAGGCATCCCACGGGGCTGGCAGCGCGGGGCAGAACCCACCTGAGCAAAGCACTCCACCGAGCCCACCAGGAAGATGAGATCCTTCACCAGGTCCGAGACCCGCATCCGGAACTCCCCAAAATCGTCCGTCTCCTCGGGGACGCCCTCCTAGAGGAGGGGCACGGAGAGCAGAGGTGTTACAGCAGCTCCTGGAGGCCCCTCGGCCACGCCAGCACACGAGCAGAAATCACATTTCAGCAGAGAAACCCAGCCCTGCTCCCCTCTCCCCAGGCAGAGGGGCTGGAGGGGATTTTGGGGGGGCAAAAGGAGGTGCCAGGCAGCAGCTTTAATGACTCCCAGCCCTCTCCCTGCAATTTGAAGTGTGGCAGCACCACCTGGAGGGTCCCGAAGCCCCCCGGGGGAGCCGTCCCACCCTTACGTGGTCCGAGTCGAGCTGGCAGTGCCTGGCCAGCGCGTGGAGCAGGCGCTGGATGTAGGCTTTGAAGATGCTGTGGATCACTGCGTCGTCCGTCTTGTACAGGTGCTCCCCCAGCCGGTACCAGAAGTTGAAGGAGATTTCCACAACCTGGGCAGGAAGATTTAAAAAAATAATAATAAAATTATTAAAAAAAAAAAAAAAGGCAGCGGCTCGTCGCCACCGGGGTGTTGGCACCGTGTCCCGAGCTCTAGGGGTACCCGGGGGGGGTTACAAAGATTTCCACGGGCAGCAATGCTTCTGCAGGCCACGAGAAAATGTGGCACCGCTGCTGGTCACGTCACAGGGGATTTTAAACCCAGAGGCAGCCTGAAAACCTGCCGCCAGCCCTCTGAAGAGAGCAGAAATTATCCCTGGAAAAGTAAAACCAAAGCAGAGGCGCTGGCTGTCGCTCCAAACTTCACATCAGTCGCTCCTGCCAATGATAAATTTGTGTCCCCACTGGCCATTTATTTTTTGGGGGGAGCTCTGGGTCCTCCTGAGCACGAGGTTATGGCCAAGGGAGACCACAAAGGGGGCTGCTGGCACGACGGCACCCACAAAGCGCCCACCCCGCTTTTATCTGACAAAGACAAAGCCAGCGGGAGCTACGTTGCAGCCCCATGAGGTTTAAACCAAGAGGATGAAGCCCCCAGCCCCGCTTCCCAGGATGATTTCCCACTGCCTCGGCCTCGGGTGAGCCAATTTTGGTGCCGGGACGAGCAGCACCCACCTCGTACTGCGGGTGGCCCGCGCAGATCAGCAGCAGCTCCAGCGTGCGCAGGTCGCCCAGCCCTTGGCCCGGCGTGCAGACGATCTTGTCCAGGAAGGTCTCACAGAGCTCAGTGAACACACGGCAGTAATTGAGCACCCTGGCCAGGGGAGAAACGGGGTGAGAAACGTTCCAGGAGTGTCCGTGCGGGTGGCGTGCCGGGGATGGGGGCTCTCGGGTGCTGCAGGAGTCCCCAAGTGGTTGTGGGGAGCTGGGGGGCGGCCTCTGCTCACAGGGAAGCAGGGATAGGAGCAGAGGGAACGGCCTCGAGTTGTGCCAGGGGAGGTTGAGGTTGGAAATGAGGAGATATTTCTGCTCAGCAAGAGCAGGCAGGCGTTGGGACGGGTTGCCCAGGGAGGTGGGGGAGTCCCCGTCCCTCGGGGTGTTCAAGGAGAGGTTGGGGCTGGTGCTTGGGGACAGGGTTTGGTGGTGACAGTGGTGGGAGGGGGGTGTTGGACCAGATCTTGGAGGGCTTTTCCAACCCTAATGATTCTAGGATTCTATATCAGAAGCTCGGAACTCCTTCGGGTCAAAGGTACACGTTATTTGGACCTCGTCCACCCACGGAGTGAGCAGGGGCCAGGTGAGAAATGGGGCACAAGGAGCTCAAAATCCCCGGGGTGGAAGCAGCAGGGCAGCAGCCTCCATCCCAAAACCTTCCCAAACCTCTCAGTTTTGAAACGGAAGCTGGAAGGAAAGGGGCTGGCCACGGGGTGGGCTCACCCCAAAGAGGCCGTGCCCCCCCACAACACTTTAAAAGGCGAGGAACGGAGCGAAGGCTCCCGGTGTTTGTGATAAAGCACTGGTGGAGGTGGAGAACTGGGGGGGTCTCCGGCTGGGGGGCAGCCAACACATGTGAACACAGCTTTCAGGGTGCTTTTTGGGGGGCTTCACAGCTTTGTGGGACAGGAAGGCTGCGGGATTTTAGGGTTCACCCCTTCTGGGCACGACGCAGAGCGCCACCCTGGGGCGGGGAATCCCCCAGCTCGCTTCGTTTGCAGCCACTGCTTTGCACGAGAGGCTTCGGAGCCTCTCAGCAAGCAGCACGGGCTCCAAAAATAGCCCCGGGCACTTCATTACCGTCGACTCTCCTTCCCTCTGGGCGCAGCCAGGGCTGGGAGTTGACTTACTTGTCCAAGTCCTCCCTCGCCACGGCCATGTGGTAGGCGCTCTCCAGGGTGAGGACGCCCTGGAAAAGCTGCAGGGCCAGGGGCAGGTTGGTCTCCACGTTCTCGATGGCGTAGAGGGCCGAGCAGACGCAGTCCGAGGCGGCTTCGTGGAGGTTGGACGAGGTTTTGTCCTGTTGCTGCCAGGAAGAAGAAGCAGAAGTGAGCCCCGGGGCGGCGCGGCCAAGCCCTCCTGTCGTCACCGTGGCTTTTGGAGGGTTTCCTCCGGCCCCTGCACAACCCCTCGCGCGCACACGGAGGGGAGAGGTGGAATATCGACCGCCGTGGTGGGCTAGGGGGGAGCATTTTGGGTCCCGTTTGGCAGGAAATGGTGCAAAGCTGCCGGAGCAAGAGCCCCGAGCAGCCGAGGAGGGAGACGAGGGCGGCATACTAAGGAGGAGAGCGCGCGGCGCGGCGGGGAGAGCAGACAAAGGAGCGGCAGCTCCGCGGGCGCCTCTCGCCAGGGGTCTCAAAGCATCCGGACCGCAGCCCCCCGAGCCTCATGGCACCCCCCCGGGACAAACACCGGGCTTAAAAACGACACCAGCAGGAGGGGAAGGTCCCCTGGGGGCACGGGTTTGTGCCCTGATATCGTCTGCCCTCTCCCCCGCTGACCGAGGGCCCTCGTTTGCATTTGCCGTTGGTTTCATTGCACGGATGCAAATGAAGGTGCCCTCGTTTGCAGCCCTCGTTTGCAGCCCCAGCTTCGTCCCTCCTGCAGGAATTGCTGCTCCTCAGGTGCTCCTTCACCGCCCCACCGGGCTCTCCAAACCCTCCCCTGGTCCACGGGGCTTGGGGGCTCTCCCACCTGCCCAAAAAAAACCCCCTTGGGGAGCTGACGTGCTGAGGCAAACCTCCAGCAAGGGAATGGATGAAGTGTTTTGGTGAAAATCCGGAGAAAAAAAGCAGTGAAGTTAGTGCTAAGCAGATGAAATCAACACCTGGTGCTTCCTCCAAGCCTTTCAATCCCAAAACACCCCCCTTAAAGCCCCTTAAACCTCCTGCAGCCACCGCAGAGAAGTGGAACCTGGCTCCTGCTTGAGGCAGACAAGGTCTGCGCTTCGTACAGGCTCCAGCCCCGGTGATCGGCGGGGCAGGAGTAGGGAGAAGGGACAGAAAATGGAAATCAAACCATCTGGGAGCGTTCTGCCGGCTGCCAGCGGGTGCAGGAAGGGGGCTGAGGAGGTGGAAGCGCTGCTCGGGCGTTTCTGCTCGCTCCCAAAAGCTCTGCCAACGCCGCACCTCCTCCACCCAGCCCGGGTGATGGGCTCTGGTAGAGCTGTGCCTTTCCCAGAACGTTTCACCCCAAATTAGAGCAGCTTTTCTGCCTTTTATCGAGCTCTGCTGCTCAGTTCTGTGCTGCTCCGGAGGAGCCCCACGAGGTTTTAGAGATCCAGGCCCCCTCCTGGACCACGATGGAGGCACCTCGGGTCCCTCTGGTCCCAGAACTGATTCCAGGAATTGCTCCAGGTCCGAGTTTGCTCCGGAAAAACAACCCCAGGACTGAAAAAACTCGAAGCAACACCCAAAATGGGGCTCCTGCTCCACCCTGCGAGGTGGGCGAGCGGGACAGAGAGCAAAACACCACACAAATCCACCACCCAGGGCAGGGAGCATCGCTGGGTGCTGCTCCAGGTGAAGCCCAGAGGGGCTGGAGGGACAAAACTCCCCTCGTGGACCCGCGGGAGAAGCGGAGCCGCTCGGATTGAAGCACGACGCCGTCACACAAGGCTCCTGCTCGCAGCGTGCACGGAACACTCACCAGCACCTCGAAGAGCAGCGACAGCAGCTTGCTGTTGGCCATGAAGGTGCTGTCCAGGACGCCCAGGTTGAACCAGCTCCCCAGGCAGCGGAAGATTTTGATGAGCATCTTCTCGTCGTTGCCCGCTTTCTCCACGCACGTCATCTGCGGGGGGAGAAGGAAGGAGGGCTCAGGACCCCAGCACGTAATTTCAGGCACCAAATGACTTTTGGCAGGCCGTCCTGGAGCTTCTACACCAAGAAGCAGCCCTGGCACTCATCCCCCCAAGGGTGCACAGAACCCTCAGCGGTGCTGGAGCCACGTTGAGCTGTGCAGATCCTGCAGACGGGTGTTGTAGGCCAGCCTAGTCGCCACCAAAATATTTAAAAGCCCGTTTTCCAACTCAAAAAAAGTGATTTTCGCACCCAAATCCTACACGGGAAACTGAGGTTTGCTCCTCAGGCAGCTGGTTAAAGTCCCCGGGCGGGGGTTTTCTGAGAAAGCTGCAGGGGAATCACGGAATAGAAGGGTTTGGGTGGGCAGGGACCTCAGAAACGAGCTGGTTCCAACCCCCCTGCCATGGCAGGGCCCCCTCCCAGCAGCCCAGGCTGCCCCCAGCCCCATCCAGCCTGGCCTTGGGCACCCCCAGCTCCTCTGGACAGCCTGGGCAGGGCCTCACCGCCCTCAGAGGGAAGAATTTCTTCCCTCTTTTCACCCAAATCTCCCCTCTTTTCACCCCAAGCCATCCCCCTGCCCCATCAGGAGCTGAGCTTGTTGTGGGGGAAAGCACTCGGGACCCTACAGGCTGAGGATCCTACAGGCTCAGGACCCTACAGAATGAGGTTCCTCCTACCTCTGAGAGCGAGGATTCGGCTGACGAGGGGAAACGACCGCTCCTCTCCCCAAAAAGGAGAGGGTGAGAGGGGCACGGTACCTTTCCCTCTTTAAACACAGACACGAAATGGTGAAAACTTAACGGGAAGCTCGAGAAATTAAGGCCTGGGCTTCGTTTGAGCCAGGGATCAGGCTGGCTGCTCATCTACGGGACTCCAATAACGCCAAAGGGCACGAGAAGTCTCTCTTGGGAAAGGAGGAAGCCAGGATGGCACAGGGAGGATTCACTGCAGAGCTTCCTTTCCGTCTGAAGCGCCTCGTCCCAGCGCTCACCCTCTGCTGCCCTGACTTTTTGAGGCTCCCAGCACCCAGATCCTGGAGAATGGGAAAGGGGAAGCCCCTGGGGACAAGCCAGGAGGTTTGCCACGCGGACAGTTGGAACACGGTCCCAGCAAAGCCCAGTTTTGGCAGCACCAAACACGCCGTGGAGATAAATGCATCGCCTCGGCTGGTCGCACCAGGGTGAGGAGCAGGAGTGTACCAGGCTGGAAGGGGCGTGAGAAAAGGAAGCCGAGTCTCTAAGGATCTCTCTAAGGGGTCGGTGACAATACCTGTGTGTGCACACCCTGAAACTAGCCAGGGTTCTCTCATTTAACCCCAAATAATAACCCCAAACTACTGCAGCCTGCGCAGGAGCCGGGTCCCAGCCACCCACTGGAGCCCCAGCTGTGAGATCAAAGATGTTTTCCTGAACTTACTCAGTGCCCAGACGAATCCTGCGGTGGTTTGGGTTGGCAGGGACCTCAAAAATGAGCAGGCTCCAGCCCCCTACCATGGCAGGGACACCCCCCACCAGCCCCGGCTGCCCCCAGCCCCGTCCAGCCTGGCCTTGGGCACCTCCACGCTGAACCACCAGATGGTGGAGTGGAGAGTGGGCAGTGGAGACCCCAAAAAAAGAGGACAAAAACACCGTAACTCCCTCAATTCTCAGCCCAGCACTAACAGGAACCTGAGCGTGACGGGTTAGGACTTGGTTCTGCTCAGCACCAGCCCTATAAAAGCAGTTTTGATGCATTTTTTTTTCCCCTCCAGCTTTGATCACAGCCCCCCGGAGGAAGCTGATTTGGTGATGTGCAGGGAGAAGCAGCTGCTCCAGCTCCCCGAGCAGCCGGGCAGCTCTCTTACCAGCAGCGAGACGACCGTGCTGGAGTAGTAAGCCAGGTCCTCGATGATCTCGGTGCGCCGGTTGGCCCCGATGCGCAGGGAGCGGCTGTGCACCTCCTCGGGCAGCACCGTGAGGATCTCCAGCAGGAAGGGCAGCGACGTGACGTCGTTGCTGTACCTGGCAGGAGAGGTGCAAGGGGTGAAGGCAGGCGGCAGAGAAAATTAAGGGAGATGGGTGAAATTGAACCCACACGGGAGCAAAATGGGGCGGGTAAAGGGAGCCGGCGGGCCCAGGGTGGTGGCAACCGACCCGACCTCGCTGTTCGGTGGGATAACGCTGAGAGGGGTCCAAAAGGAACAAAGCCAGGGATGAGGGAAGCCCCTGAGGCTCGGGGAGCCGCGTGTTTTATCACGCAGGGCCAGGAGCAGCCTCTCCTCCAGCCACCCGAGGCACTTTATTGATCGGGAAACAGAAACTCCCCTGCGGTGGGAACCCGGGGCCCGACGCGGCTCCTCCCGCTGCTGCTTACCCCACAGAGAGGTTTAGCACCCCAAATATCACTTACTTTTCAACCAGTGTCTGCACGCAGCCCTTCCAAGAAGCCATCTGCAGGGCAAGGTCTGCGATCGCTAAAGCAAGCTGGAAGGGGAGAGAGAACACGGCTCAGAGCGGCGACCCCCGAACCCACCCAAGCGTGCCGGAGACCCACCCCCCGTGCGCATCAGGGCCCCACACCACGCACAGCCCCTTCAAAAAGGGGCTACCCGAGGGGTATCGGCACCTCACGCCTTGCTGCTGCCCAATTTAGCCCCAGGGAGTCCCAAAATTTCCCAAACTCTACTCGTTGGGGGCTTCTGGCGCAGCCGCGCGGGCTCCTTGGCTCCTCTGGAGGAGCCACACGGGGTTGTGCGGGGCAGGGAACAAAGCCTGACCCCCCCCCCCCGTGCTGTCACACCCCTCTGTCCCCTGATTCCCCAGCTAGAGAAAATTATTTCAGGCTTTGGAAGGCAGGAGGAGGGCTGCAGGCTCCTTTCCTTTATCCTTTTGCCAGTGCCACCAGCTTAACCAAGGTCTTTGCTAGCGGGAAGAAGTGAATGCAGAACGATCGTCCCCATCGCCCTGCACCTCCCAGCGGGAGCGTGTGATCCTCTGTGATCCTCCCCGCTGGGTTATTTCAAGATTTCGCCGGGTTATTTCAAGATTTAAAGCCTCGCCCCGGGCCGTGCGGGGCTGTGGTGCTGAGAAAGGGATTTCCCAGAGAGAAAAACCCCCGTGGGGCGTCCCGACACCACCGCGCCCTGGGAGCGGCCGTCCCCCGCTCCCTCCCTCTCCCAGCGGGGCCGTAAAAATGGGTGGCAAAGAAAGGAATCGGGAACGAACACGGGTGAAGGATTTTGTGCCGGGAGAGGCGGCCGAATGCCTGCAGCAGCCAGCGTCGTGGCTCTGAGCTGGAAGGAAAGCGGCTGGGGGACGCCCGAGGGCTTTGGCTCGGAGAAAAATCCGCGGTGGCAGAGATGGAGGTGGCCCCGGGGAGCACGAGTCGTGGTGTTGGGCGATCCTGAGCTGGGAAAGGACGGAGCCTGGCCACCAGTTGCCCCCAACTGGGATGGAACTGGGCGTGTTTAACCCCCAGGAAGGCCCCGGGCTGCATTTCCTTACCTGGGTGACAATGACGGGCGAGAGGTCTTTCAAGTTCTGGATGTGGGAGAGCAGCGAGTCCCGCAGGGAGGCGTGCGAGTCGGTGGGCAGCTCGTAGAAGGAGGTCTGGATCTTCATCTTCATGGTCTGCGCCGCGAAGTAGCACGACTCCACATCCTGCCGGATCTGCAGCAGCTGGTCCGAGATCTCCCAGGCGTGCACCTGCGGGAGACGGAGGAGCCCCCCCCCCCCCCCACACTCCCCGATAAATCCTCTCCCCTTGATTTTTCCCCCTAAAAACGCCCCCTGGTTTGGGGATCGCTCAGCGCCGGCAGCGCTTCGGGAAGCTGCCCCCGCGCCCTGATTTCCCCCCCCAGCTCTTTCAGGGAGCCAGAGAAATCCTTCAAGGGCTGAAAGAAATCGGGCTGAGGGCTCTCCACGTGGACCCTCGGTGTGGTAGAGGAGAAATCCTCCTCTGGAATAAAGGGGGATTGAGTAGGGGAACCAAAAAGGGCGGTTCTCGGGGTGCTGAGCCGCGGCCCCGGTGGTGCGGGAGGAAAACGCCGCAGGAGGAGGACGGGGCGCACCAAAAAGGGGTGAAACTGCTCAGAGAAGGGCTGAATTTTGGAGATTTGGGGACGTTTTGGGGGGCGCGGGGCCCTCGAGCATCCCCGGGGTGTTAGGGGATGATCCAGCCCCGCTTGGCGGTCAAACAGCGGCCGGAGAGTCCTGGAGGCACCGAGGGTTTAAAATAATCTTAATACAGCGAATTTTTGTCCAGTTGAGGAGGAAAAAGGTGGCCCTGGGTGTCATCGGCACGCAGAGAGCTCGTTTTGGGGTCGTCCCAGCCCTCAAAGGGGGCCCGGAGGAGGAGGACCTGGACATGAGGCTGGAAACCACGCCAGGAACCCATGGGCGGGGATGGGAAAATCCCCCCAAAATCGGGAAAAGGGGAAAATCTGGGGAGTTGCTGGTGTCTGGCGGGGCACACAGCACGCTGATCCCGCTGTGGGACGCTCCCGTCCCTTCCTGCAGGGCCCCTCCTGACCCAAAGAACCCAAAATTTGGGTCCAGGACCCCGCGGGCACAGTCCTGGGGTGGCCCCGAGCCCCCCTTCTCCGTCCCGGGGCCAAGGAAGGGGGAGGTGCAGCCCCCCCAAAAAAAGGGGCACCGCGGGACCCCGAAATGCCTTGGGGTGTCCCAAAAGGGGTTTTGGGGTGTCCTGGGGGGGGGGGGGCAGAGAGAGGCAGGGACAGCGTCCCCACAGCAGGGCACGAGGGATGGGTGAGAATTTGGGGGATTCCCACTTACAGGGGTCCACTGGGGGCCCGAAGCAGGGATTTGGGGTGAGGGAGGGACCCAGCTGGGTGGGATGGAAGTTTAGGGTGTCCCCAAAAGACCCCAAAAGGGGGGGGGTTAGGGGGAGGTTCTGGGGGCTGGGATGGGCCCCCCATGGACTGGGCACGGCCCCGAGCTGCTGGGGCACCGAACTCAGGCACCGGGGTTGGATTTTGGGGTGGTTCTTTGGGGACATGGGGTTGGGATGAGCTCAGGGGTTGGTTTTTGGGGTGTTTTTTGGGGACTGGGGGGTCAGGGTGAGCTCGGGGGCTGGTTTTTGGGGTGTTTTTTGGGGGACTGGGGGTTGGGATGAGCTCGGGGGGCTGTGCAACACCCCCAGGGGTGCTGCCACG
Source organism: Clangula hyemalis (assembly GCA_963989345.1). Next base: position 206,320,078 of record OZ022426.1, on the reverse strand, counting down.
CGGCTCCCCCCAGGAAGGAATAAAGGGGGATTAATATGGGATTAATATGGGATTAATATGGGATTAATATGGGATTAATATGGGATTAATATGGGATTAATATGGGATTAATATGGGATGGCTGCAACGGGGCTCGGGGAGCTCCCTGTGGGGCGCGGGGGGGGCACCGGGGCTGTCCTGGGGGGGGGGCACTGGGGGAGCAGGGTGGGGAACTGGGGGGATTGGCAGAGCCTGAGCTGAGCGAACCCAAAGCAGGCGGCGGTGCCGGAGCCCCCCCAGGAACGATCCCGGGACCCCCCCAAACCCAATATTATGAAGGCCCCTCCCAACCCCAAAAAATAGCCCCCCCCGGAGCAATCCTGAGCCTGCCCTGTTCCTGAAGCCCCTCCAAATCCCATATCCTGGACCCCCCCAGCTCAACCTGGGGTCCCTCCACACCCCATATCCTGGACACTCCCCCCCCCAGCACGACCCCAAACCTGATCCTGCCCCCCCCTCCCCCCCTCGCACAATATCCTGGGGGCCTCCAAGCCCCTTATCTGAGGGCCCCCCCCCCCAAACCTGATCTTGGGACCCCCCCCAGGCCCCATATCCCAGAGCACCCCCCTAATACTAATCCTTCCCCCTCCCCCAAACCCCATATCTGGGAGCCCCCCCAGGCCTATTCCTGACCCCTCCCCCCCCCCAAGACCCCATATCCCAGAGCTCCCCCCCCCCCCAAACCCCATACCCAGGACCCCCCAGTCCCTAACCAGGACCCCCCCAGACCCCTTCCCAGCCCCCCCCCCAACCCCATACCCGGTACCCACCCCCCCAGGCCTCTTCCTAACCCCCCCCAAACCCCATATCCCAAAGCCTCCCCCCCCCCAAACCCCATACCCAGGACCCCCTCAGCCCCTTCCCAACCCCCCCCAGGCCTGAACCGAGGCCCCCCCAGGCCCTAACCGGGGCTCTTCCAGACCCCTTCCTGACCCCCCCCAACCCCATACCCGGTCCCCACCCCCCAGGCCTCTTCCTAAGCCCCCCCCAAACCCCATATCCCAGAGCCCCCCCCCCAAACCCGGGACCCCTCCCAGCCCCTAACCGGAACCCCCCCAGTCCTGAACCGGGACCCCTCCAGGCCCCTTCCTGACCCCCCCCAACCCCATATCCCAGACCCCCCCCCTCAAACCCTAGACCCGGAACCCCCCTAGCCCCTAACTGGGACCCCCCCAGACCCCTTCCTGACCTCTCCCCAACCCCATACCCAGTCCCCACCCCCCCAGGCCTCTTCCTAACCCCCCCCCAAACCCCATAGCCCAGACCCCAAACCCCGTATCCCACAACCTCCCCCCCAAACCCGAGACCCCCCCAGCCCCTAAACGGCACCCCCCCAGTCCTGAACCAGGACCCCCCCAGACCCCTTCCTGAGCTCCCCCCAACCCCATACCCGGTCCCCACCCCCCAGGCCTCTTCCTAACCCCCCCCCCATACCGAGGACCCCCCCAGCCCCTAACTGGGACCCCCCCAGCCCCCTTCCCGACCCCTCCCCAACCCCATACCCGGTCCCCACCCCCCAGCCCCCTTCCCAACCTCCCCCCAACCCCCCCCCGTCCCTCCCCCCCCCGTTACCCCCCCTCCCCCCCCCGCCGCTCACCGATCGCTGCAGCTCCCCCAGCCAGCAGCTCGCCCTCTCCTTGCCGCTGGGGTCGGGGTCGTGGTAGAGGGCCTGCACGGCCTGGTAGACCAGCTGCAGGCTGGGTTTGGCCCCGCCGCCCTCCATGGCGCCTCCTCGGCCGCCCCCTCAGCGCCGCCCGCCGCCCGCCGCCATCTCCTGGCCCCGCGCCGGTACCGGGACGCGGCGGTGCACCCCTTAAATCGGTCCCCCCCCCCCCCCAAAACCCTCTCACCACACCGCCGCTTCTCCTGTCGCCGCCAAGCCTCCAGGCCGCTCTGCCGCTGCCCCGAGGTTTTCCCCGTTCCTCCCGGTTCCCTCCCAACGCCGCCGCTTCCCCCGCCCGGTTGCCGGTGAGGCCCCGAAGGGAAGGGGGAAGGGGGGGGGGCGGAACGTTGGAGGCCGGAACGGTGTTGGCGCGGGGCAGGGGGTGCGGCGGGCAAAAGGGGCCGGGTGTGCCGCGGCCACACGCGGAAGGGAGGCGGCGGGAAGCGGGGGGGGGGCGGGGCCTAAGGGGGGAGGGGGGGGCGGGGAGGAGGTGGCCGCTGGGGGGCGGCCCAGTTCGCCCAGTTCGCCCAGTATGGGCAGTGAGCGGGCGGCACGGGTCGCTGGTTGGCCGGTTAGCTGGTTGGACGGCCGGCAGAGTTAGCCCGGTGGCCGGCCAGCCCAGTTTGCCCAGTTAACAGCCTTCCCAGTTATCCCAGTTATCCCAGTTACCAAGCTATCCCAATTATCCCAGTTATCCAGTTATCCCAGTTACCCAGTTATCCTAATTTTCCCAGTTATCCCAGTTATCCAGTTGTCCAGTTATCCCAATTATCCCAGTTATCCCAGTTATCCCAGTTACCCAGTTGTCCAGTTATCCCAATTATCCCAGTTATCCCAGTTACCCCAGTTATCCCAGTTACCCAGTTGTCCAGTTATCCCAATTATCCCAGTTATCCCAGTTACCCCAGTTATCCCAGTTATCCAGTTATCCCAATTCCAGTTATCCTAATTTTCCCAGTTATCCCAATTTTCCCAGTTGTCTCAGTTATCCCAATTTTCCCAGTTGTCCCAGTTATCCCAATTGAACCACTTAGCCCAGTTACCCAGCTGTCCCAGTTACCTGGTTATCCCAGTTTTCTCAGTTCCCAGTTACCTGGTTGTCCAGTTATCCCAATTATCTCAGTTATCCCAGTTATCCCAGTTACCCAGTTGTCCCAGTTATCCCAATTATCCCAGTTATCCCATGTTATCCAGCTATCCCAATTATCCCAGTTATCCCAATTTTTCCAGTTATCCCAAACTTACCAGATATCCTGGTTATCCCAGTTGCCCCAGTTATCCCAGTTTCTGGCTATCCCAGTTTTCTGGTTATCCCAGTTACCTGGTTGTCCAGTTTCCCAGTTATCCCAACTACCCCAGTCATCCAGTCATCCCAATTATCCCAGTTATCCCAATTTTCCCAGTTATCCCAGTTCCTGGCTATCCCAATTATCTGGTTATCCCAGTTATCCCAGTTACCTGGTTGTCCAGTTTCCCAGTTATCCCAATTACCCCAGTCATCCAGTTATCCCAGTTATTCAGTTATCCCAGTTACTCAGTTGTCCCGGTTAGGCCAGTTAATCCCAGTTAACCATTTTTCCATGTTACCCAGTTATCCATTTGTCCAGTTGTCCCAGTAACCCCAATTATCCCAGTTATCCAGTTGCCCCAGTTATGCAGCTGTTCCAGTTACCCAGTTATCCCAGTTACCCAGTTGTCCAGTTGTCCAGTTGCCCCAGTTGCTCCAGCCCCATTAGCCCAGCCCGGTGGGATCCCATTAAACCCAGTGGGATCCCATTGTCCCAAACAGTGCTCCATTGTTCTCAGTTGATCCCATTAACACAGTGGATCCCGCATTCCCAGTGGGCTCCCATTATTCCCAGTGGATCTCGTTATCCTTGGTGGGAGCCTATTATCCCCAGCAAGATCCCATTTTACCCAGTGGGATCCCATTAACTCCAGTGGGTTCCCTCATTCCTAATGGGATCCCATTAACCCCAGTGGATCCCATCACTCCAGGGGATCCCATCAACCCCAGGAGGATCCCATTAACCCCAGGGGGATCCCATTAACCCCAGGGGGATCCCATCACCCTGCGGGATCCCATTAACCCCAGAGGATCCCATTAACCCCAGTGGATCCCATTAACCCCAGGGCGATCCCATCACCCCAGAGGATCCCATCAACCCCAGGAGGATCCTATTAACCCCAGGGGGATCCCATCACCCCGGGGGATCCCATTAACCCCAGAAGATCCCATTAACCCCAGGAGGGTCCCATCACCCCAGGGAATCCCATTAACCTCAGGGGTTAATTGTCAAAAGTGAGGAAAACCCCATTTCTTTCCCAATTTTAGGTTTTGTCCATCAAAAGGAACCCCATGTCTGGGCTGGGGTTGTCGGTGTTTGGGGTCAGGAAGGTGACACAGTGGGACCCCAGCAGGACCCCAAAGCCTGTGGGGGGTCCCAAAGACCCCCAGAGATATGCCAAGACCCTAAGGAAGCCCCAAAGTCCCACAGGGACACCCCTGAACCCTGCAGGGACAACCCAAAGTCCTACAGAGAGACCTCAGGCCCCACAGATATGCCAGTATCCCATTGGGAGACCCCCAAACCCCACATAGACATGTCTATGCCCCATAGAAAGCCCCAATGCCCCATAGAAAGCCCCCCAAACCCCATAGAAGGCCCCAAAGCTCCATAGAAGGCCCCAAAGTGTCATAGAAAGCCCCATAGAAGGTCCCAACAGCCCATAGAAGGCCCCCAAAACCCCATAGAAGGCCCCAAAGCTCCATAGAAAGCCCCATAGAAGTCCCCAACAGCCCATAGAAGGCCCCCAAAACCCCACAAAAGGCCGCAATGCCCCATGGAAGGCCCCCCAAAACATAGAGGGCCCCAACATTCTATAGAAGGCCCCAATGCCCCATAGAAGGCCTCAAAAACCCCACAGAAGGCCCCAAAGCTCCACAGAAGGCCCCAAAGTCCCACAGCAGACCCCTAAATCCTCCAGAGATCCCACAGGGAGATGCCAAAACCCCATGGGAGACCACAAAACCCCATATAGACACCCCTAAACCCCACAGAGAGACCCCAGAGCCCCATAGAGGCATGCCAGAGCCCCAAGGAAACCTCAGAACCCCCCTCCCCCCCCCCAGAAGACCCCAAATCCTCCTAGGAGCCCAAAGAGCCCCACAGCGACACCCCAGGCCCCAAACAGAGGCCTCAAAGCTCCACTGGAGGCCCCCTAAAGCCCACTGAGGCCCCAAAGCCCTGCGGGGAGACGTCAAAACCCCCCAGGAGACCCCAAAGCCCCGCCCAGGGGTCCCCTAAACCCCCCAGGGACCCCATATTCCTTGTTCTCCTCCTGTCCTCATCACCACTACCATCACCATCTTCCTCCTTCCCCTTCTCCTCCTCATTGCCACCACCACCACCATCATCACCATCCTCCTCCTCATCATCATCATCATCACCATCCTCCTCCTCCTCTTCCTCCTCCTGCTCTTACTCCTTCTCATTACCACCACCACCATCGCCATCATCCTCCTCCTCATCATCATCATCATCACCATCCTCTTCCTCCTCCTCAACAGCAGCAGCCTCTTCCTTCTGCTCCTCCTCCTCTTCCTCCTCCTCCCCTACATCATTACTATCATCACCATCTTCCTCCTCCTCCTCCTCCTCCTCCTCCTCTTGTCCCCATCCCTGGGCGTCACTGGAGCCCCGCACTTGTGCTAAAGAACTCAGAGGCATTTTATTTTATTTTATTTTATTTTATTTTATTTTATTTTATTTTATTTTATTTTATTTTATTTTATTTTATTTTATTTTATTTTATTTTATTTTATTTTATTTTATTTTATTTTATTTTATTGTTTTATTCTATTTTATTTTATTCCGTTCCATTCCATTTTTATTTTCACCCTTCCCTCCCCTCCCCTCCTGTTCCTTCCCCTCCCTTTCTTAATTTTTTCCATTTTCCTTTTCTCTCTCCTTTTTTTTTTTTTTTTCTGTCTTTTTTCCCTTCCTAGGCCCACATCTTTGAGCCTCTCGGGGTTTGCCTGCTCCCCCCGCTGTGGCTGCCCCCCAAGCCAGAAGAAGCCCCCAAGCCACCACCATGAGCCCACCCGTGTGCCAGTACCGGGGGCTGCCACGAATGTAGTGCCAAAAAGCAGCAAAAAACAGCAAAATGAGGCTGGCCGGTTGCTTCCACGCGTGTGTATACACAAAACATCACCACACGGCCATGGTAAATCGGGAGGGAATCCCAGAGGGAATCCTGGAGGGAATCCCAGAGGGAAAAGGAAATCCATGAGCGAGAAGCTCCATTTTGGGCAGAAAAACCTCATTTTTCCCTCGCGGCGAAGCCTTGAGCCTTCACTATCACCCGGCTCTCCTGGGCTCCTCATCCTCCAGGGCCTCATCCCATGGGATTCCCTGAGGAAGAACCTCAAGGAGGCCGAAATTTCCCCAAATCCCAGGGCTGTGAGGACGCCAAGGCTGCCCTGGAGCTTCCCGTTCCCCTCCTTGAAGGTGTGAACGAGGTCCTGGAGAGCTCCTCGTTGCTCGGTCCTGGAGACCCCCACGAAGACCAGGATTGTCCTCAGAGGTCCTCCTCCACTTGGCCTCCACAGTGAGGCCGCTCAGACCCCACCACAACCCCCAAAAAGGTTTCATGGGCCCCAAAGCTGGGTCACCAGCACCACTTCCAGACATCCCGCGCCACCCTGGATGTGGGCACCAAACCTCTCCGGACAACAGGTCATCCACCATGACCACCCACCATGACCACCGTGGCTACCAGTTGCCTCCTCCTGGTGGCCCTACATGCTCCAGTGTCCCGTCCCCTCTGCAACTGAGGATGGGGATCCCACTGAACATCTACGTCTTCCTCCTGCTGCCAGAAGTCTCCAGCCTTCATCTTCCTCCTCCTCCGGAGGCTGCTGTCACCCCAACACGAGGGGTCCCAGAAGCTCCCGAAGCACTGGGACATCAGGTGCCACCAGCCCATCGCATCTTGGGGGCTGCTGCGTGGGGACAACCGGCAGGAGGACCCAGTGATGGGACCCCCCCCACACTGCTCACAGCTCTTCTTCTTGGCCTAGTGGATGTCCCCAAAAATGGGGCAGGGAGCTGGGTGTCCCCAAAAATGGGGCAGGGAACTGGGTGTCCCCAAAAATGGGGCAGGGAGCTGTGGTGTCCCCAAGGGAAAGGCCAGGAATTCGTGGGGTGCTCTCGGCCTTCTCGTTCCAGTGGCACTGGGGTCCCGTGGGGAGCAGGAAGGGGCCGGGGGGGGGGACCATGGCTTACTTTGAGGGGGGCTCAGTGCCCCCAGGGATGTCCCCAGGACGGGCACCATGAGGACAGGGGAGGGGGGCACAGCTGGATGGGGAAACATCTGGATGGGTGCAGGGAGGCAGCCGAAAGTGCACAGCTGGGGATGGGGGCACATCTGGAGGGGGGTGTAAACCTGGGGGGGGCAGATATGGGCAAGGAGGATCCGTGCACATCTGGGGCACAGCTGGAAGGGCAGAGAGGGCAGGGAACATCTGGATGGGGTGGGTGCACATCTGGATGGGATGGGGGATGCACATAGATGATCACATCTGGATCGGGGTGATGACACATCTGGACAAGGCACATCTGGACGGGGTGGGGGTACACATGGATGATCACATCTGGATGGGGGTTTGGTGCACATCAGGATGGGACACATCTGGACAGTCCGTGGCACATCTGGACTGGACGGATGCACATCTGGACGGGATGGCTGTCCATTTGGGTGGGAGTGGGGGGCACATCTGGACGGGGATGGAGCAAATCTGGATGGGTGGGAGCACATCTGGATGGGATGTGGGCACATATGGGTGGGCACATCTGGATGGGGTTGGTGAACATCTGGATGGGTCACATCTGGAGAGTCCGGGGCATATCTGGACGGGATGGGTGTCCATTTGGATAGGAGTGGGGGCACATCTGGACGGCTTCAGGGGGGTGCCCACCCAGATGGGGTATGGGCACATCTGGATGGATGGGTGCACATCTGGATGGGGCACATCTGGAGACCCTGGGGCACATTTGGGGGGGCAGCATCTCCTCCTACCCCCCCCCCGATGCGACGGCTCCGGGCCGTTCCGTGCCGCGTCTCCGCCCGGTTCAGCACCACCAGCAGCACCAGTAGCACCAGTAGCAGCAGCAATAGCAGCAGCAGCATGACCAGCAGCAGCAGCAGCAACAGCAACGCCTCGGGGCCGGGGCTGGGTCCGGGAGCGGGGCCGGGGCCAAACGGGCGGAGCCGGGGCCGGGGCGGGTCCCGCTGCCTCCGAGCGGAGCCGGGCGGGCGGCAGCCGGGACGCCGCGGTGAGGGGCGAGGGGCTCGGACCCCCCCTGCCCGGGGGAGGGGGGAAACGGGGGGACCGGGGGGGAAAGGGGGAAAAGGGGAGAAAGGGGAAAAAGGGGAAAAAAATAGGGAAAAAAGGGGAAAAAGGGAATAAAGGGAATAAAGGGGGGCGGGGACCCTCGTGCTTCCCAGGGAGCGGGGAGGGGCTAAGGGGGGGCTGCATCTGTAGGGCCTGCCCTAGAGCTGCCCCACGGCCTGCCCCATAAACAGCCCGGGCCCCTGTTCTAGACCTGCCCTATAGGGCACTGGGGTCCTGTGCTATTATTGCCCCACACCCGGCCCTATAGCTGCCCTGGATCCCTGCCCTATAACTGCCCCACACCCGGCCCTATAACTGCCCCACACCCGGCCCTATAGCTGCCCTGGATCCCTGCCCTATAGCTGCCCCACACCCGGCCCTATAGCTACCCTGGACCCCTGCCCTATAACTGCCCCACACCCGGCCCTATAGCTGCCCTACACCTGGCCCTATAGCTCCCCTGGACCCCAGCTCTATAGCTGCCCCACAGCCGGCCCTATAGCTGCCCCACAGCCCGCCCCAGCCCCATAACCACCCTGGACCCCTGCCCGATAGCTGCCTCACACCCTGCCCTAGAGCTGCCCCGGTCCCCTGCCCTATAGCCACCCCACAGCCTGCCCCATAACCACCCAACCCCCTGCCCTGCCCAGCTCCCCCATCCTGCCCCAATTCCGCTCCCAGTCCCCCCCAGCCCCTCCCTGCCCGCACCCAGGAGCCCACCCGGGGTCACCGACGGGGTGGCCGCCCCCCCACGTCCCCCCCCACCCCTCGCTGCGGCTGGTTTTGGGGGGCTCGGGGACAGGGTGGGGGACGAGGACGTCACCGTCTCCTCCTGGCTGCGGCCAGGCAGGGGAGCAGGATGGCGCTGGTCCCTGGCACCGTGCTCTGGGCGCTGGCCCCGCTCCTGGCCCTGGCTGGCGCTGACCCCAACCGGGGCTGGGGCACCCACGGGGCCCCCACTGGCTCTGCGGTGACAGTGGCCACGGCTTCAGCCACACCACGTGAGTGTCCCCCCCCAAAAAAACCATGCCCCCAAAAACCCTTAATTATCCCTTGGGGGTCTAACGGGGTCTCCATCCTGCCCGCTGCCACCCGCCCTGTCCCCATCCCCAAAACCAAGCCCCGGGGATGTCCTCAGGGGGGGTCCCCCTCACCCTAAAGCCCTTTGTCACCGCGGTGCCTTGCAGAGGTCCCCAAAAATGAGGCGCCGGACACGATGGTGCTGGTCTGCGTCCTCACCGCCGCCTTCGTGGCCGTGGCCATCATGGTGGTGTTCTGCTTCCACTGCGGGAGGCGCTGCTGGGGGCGAGCAGGTGGGGACGGGGGGAACCCGGGGGGGTGGGATGAGGTGGGGATGGGGTGGGGATGGGGATGGGGATGGGGATGGGATGGGATTGGGGAGAGGGAGGGGATGGGATGGAGAGGGAGTGGTGGGGATGGGATGGGGATGGGGATGGGATGGGATTGGGGAGAGGGAGGGGATGGGGATGGGGATGGGGATGGGGATGGGGATGGGGATGGGGATGGGGTTGGGATGGGATTGGGATGGGATTGGGGACGGGATGGGAATGGGATTGGGATGGGATTGGGGACGGGATGGGGATGGGATTGGGGACGGGATGGGGATGGGATGGAGAGGGAGTGATGGGGATGGGGATGGGATTGGGATTGGGATTGGGATTGGGATGGGGATGGGATTGGGATTGGGATGGGATTGGGATGGGGATGGGGATGGGATGGGGATGGGATTGGGGACGGGATTGGGATGGGATGGGGATGGGATTGGGATTGGGATGGGAAGCAGATGGGGATGGGGTTGAGATGGGGACGGAATTGGGGAGAGGGAGGGGATGGGGATGGGATTGGGGATGGGATGGGATGGGGATGGAGTTGGGGATGGGGATGGGGTTGGGGATGGGGTTGGATTGGAGAGAGGGAGAGGGTGGTATGGGGATAGGGACAGGGTTGGGATGCAGTGGGATAGGATTGGGGATGGGATGGAGATGGGGATGGGATTGGGATTGGGGAGAGGGACGGAATGGGATGGGATTGGGATGGGATTGGGGAGAGGGAGGGAATGGGGTGGGATTGGGGATGGGATCGTGCAGGAGAACAGGGACAGGGACCTCGCTGGGTGTGACAAAGGGAAGGAGCCAGGGCCGAGCACAAGCACAGGGCCGGGAATTACGCCCGGCTCAGCTCCCTGCGGGGACTCCGTGCCCCGCTCCGTGCCCTGCGGGGTTCAACCGAGCCGAGGGGGTTTTGGGGGGGGGGGGGGGGGGAACGGGGGTCGTTGGGGGGGGGGTGTCTCAGCACCCTGCTGACCGCGGGCTGCCGGGGCTGCAGACAGAGGAGCAGCAGCAGCAGCAGCAGGAGGAGGAGGAGCAGAAGCAGCAGCGCTGTCCCCGGGGGACCCGAAGCCCCCCAGCGCCTGAGGACGCCCCGGGCCCCCCGCCCCCCCCAGCGCCGTCCGGGAATAAAGCGCCCGCCCGCGCCTGCCCGCGCCTGTCTGCGCCCGCCCGCACCCGCCCGGCCAAGCCCCGCCCACGGCCCCGCCCACCCCCCCGCTCGGCCCCGCCCACGGACACGCGCCCCCCGCCCATTGGTCACGTGCGGAGTGTCTGCCTCGCTGTTTGGCCACGCCCCCTCGCTCGCTCGGCCACGCCCCCTGAGCCCAGGCCACGCCCCTGGGGATTGGAGGCACGTGGAGCAACAGGTGGGGGGAGTGGGGGAGGGGAGCCTGTTCCAACCCATCCCAATCCCAATCCCAATCCCAATCCCAATCCCATACCATCCCATCCCATCCCAATCCCAATCCTAATCCCATCCCATCCCAATCCTCACCCCAATCCCAATCCCAATCCCAATCCCATCCCAATCCCAATTTCATCCCATCCCCAATCCCATCCCCAGTCCCATTCCAATCCCATCCCATCCCATCCCCATCCCCATCCCATCCCATTTGATCCCAATCCCATCCCCATCCCAATCCCAACCCCAATCCCATCCCCAATCCCATCCCCATCCCATTCCATCCCATCCCCATCCCCATCCCCATCCCCATCCCCATCCCCATCCCCATCCCCATCCCCATCCCAATCCCAATCCCATCCCATTCCCTCTCCGGGCACCCCCCCCATCCACGCCCCCACCACAGAGCCCCCCGCTGCCGTCCCGGTGAGGAGGAGGCTGTGGGATGAAGGACGGGTCCCGGCCGTCACCAGGGGCTGGGGGCATCCCCCTGGGCCCACATGGGGCCGTGTTTTGGGGTGGGCAAGGGGGGAATGAAGGGAGGTGGCCCCAGCAGCTTCCTGAAGGGTGCTGGGCTGGGGGGAGTGGCTGCAGGCAGCCTGCGGTGGCAACCAGCCCCGGGGGATGGGCCACCAGCCTGGAGGGGTGGGCCACCAGGTTGGAGAGATGGGCTACCAGCCTGGAGATACGAGCCACTGGCCTAGAGACGTGGGCCACCTGATGGAGAGCTGGGCCGCCAGCCTGGAGGGGTGGGCCACCGGATTGGAGAGATGGATCACCAGCTTGGGGACATTGGACACCAGCCCATAGGAATGGGCCACCAGCTTGGAGAGATGGGCCACCAGCCTGGAGGGGTGGGCCACCAGCTTGGAGAGATGGGCCACCAGCCTGGAAGGATGGACCACCAGCCCAGAGATGCGGGCCACCAACCTATAGGGTTGGACCACCAGCTTGGAGAGATGGGCCACCAGATTGGAGATGTGGGCTACCAGCCCATTGAGATGGGTCCCCAGCCTTGTGGCCTTCAGTTCCCTGCCCACTGGGGACCGGGCAGGGCCGGTGATGTGTGGGGGGAGAGGCAGGAGCTGGGGGGGTCGCACCAATGCTGGTTATGGGTGCACACCTTGACCCAATGGGTGGGTGCGTTGGTCTATGGGTGCGTGCCTTGACCCGATGGGTGCACACCTTGACCTGATGGGTGCACACGTTGACCTTATGGGTGTACATATTGGTCTGTGGGTGCACACGTAGGTCTATGGGTGCACACATTGACCCGATGGGTGGGTGCGGTGGTCTATGGGCGCGTGCCTTGACCCTATGGGTGCATGTGTTGACCTGATGGGTGCACACCTTGACCCAATGGGTGCACGCATTGACCCAATGGGTGCATGTGTTGGTTATGGGTGCACACCTTGACCTGATGGGCACACGTGTTGACCCTACAGGTGCACGTGTTGACCTGATGGGTGTGTGCATTGGTCTGTGGGTGCATGCGTTGACCCGATGGGTGCATATGTAGACCTTATGGGTGCACACGTAGATCTGATGGGTGCATGTGTTGACCTGATAGGTGCACCCATAGGTCTATGGGTGCACATGTGGGTCTGTGGGTGCACACATAGATCTGATGGGTGCACGCGTTGACCTGGTGGGTGCATACATTGGTCTATGGGTGCACACATAGGTCTGTGGGTGCATGCATTGACCCAATGGGTGGGTGCGTTGGTCCATGGGTGCATGCGTTGATCCAATGGGTGCAAATGTAGACCTGATGGGTGCATAAGTAGATCTGATGGGCGCACGCGTTGACCTGATGGGTGCACCCATAGGTCTATGGGTGCGCATGTGGGTCTATGGGTGCACACATAGATCTGATGGGTGCATGCGTTGACCTGGTGGGTGCATACGTTGGTCTGTGGGTGCACACGTAGGTCTGTGGGTGCATGCATTGACCCAATGGGTAGGTGCATTGGTCCATGGGTGCACGCGTTGACCCGATGGGTGCATATGTAGACCTTATGGGTGCACACGTAGATCTGATGGGTGCATGCGTTGACCTGAGGGGTGCATACGTTGGTCTATGGGTGCACACGTTGGTCTATGGGTGCACACGTAGGTCTATGGGTGCACGCGTTGACCCAACGGGTGCAAATGTAGACCTGATGGGAGCACAAGTATATCTGATGGGTGCATGCATTGACCTGATGGGTGCACCCATAGACCTATGGGTGCACATGTGGGTCTATGGGTGCACACATAGATCTGATGGGTGCATACGTTGACCTGGTGGGTGCATACGTTGGTCTGTGGGTGTATGCATTGACCCAATGGGTAGGTGCATTGGTCTATGGGTGCATGCGTTGACCCAATGGGTGCATATGGAGACCTTATGGGTGCACATGTAGATCTGATGGGTGCACGTGTTGACTTGATGGGTGCACACGTAGATCTATGGGTGCACACCTTGACCCAATGGATGCACGTGTTGACCTTATGGGTGCATGTGTTGGTTATGGGTGCACGTGTTGACCCTACGGGTGCACACATTGACCTGACGGGTGGATCCGATGGGTGGAGGCATGGACCTGATGGGTGGGCGCAGGTCCATGTGCAGACGCGTGGGGCTGCTGGGTGGGCGCAGAGGGTCCCCTACAGGGGTGTGTAAGTGGTGGGTGCCGGCACGGCCCTGGTGGGTGCGTGGGGCCGGCGGGTGGGTGTCAGATCTGGTGGGTGGGCACATTTGGGGGGTGGACACACACAGACGTGGTGGTGGATGGACACACGGCCTGGAGGACGGACGCACGGACGTGGTCATTGGCCGCACGGCTGGTGGCTGAGCAGGGAACTGGTGTTGGCCACGGACCTGATGTTGGCCACGGAGACCTGGTGGAGGGTCCCCAGCCAACGGGAGGGGGCGGGGAGGGGCCGGTGGGCGGGGCGGACACGGGGTGGGGCTCCTGGGGGTGGGGCTTCTGGGGGTGGGGCTCCTGGGGGTGGGGCTCCTGGGCGCGGGGCTCCGGCACCGGCACCGGGAGCGGCACCGGGACCTGCACCCGAACGCGCACCCGGACCTGGACCCGGACCTGGACCCGGACCCGGACCGGACCCGTTCAGCCCAGCCCGGCTCCCCCCGGTGCCCCCGGTGCCCCCCGGTGCCCCCCGGTGCCCCCCGGTGCCCCGGAGCCCATCCATGGCCGGCCGAGCCCCCCCCGCCGTGAGCCCGGCGCTGCGCTCCGTGCTCTTCGTGCTCAACCTCCTCGGCTGGGTGAGCGCCGACCCGGACCCCCCTTTTCCCTTTATCCTCCCCCCACACCCCTTTTTTGGGGTCCCCGTGGGTTTTTTGGGGTTTTTTCCCCTCCCCGCCCCGTACCGAGCACCGGGACCGAGGGGGGAGGGGGTCGTGGCCGTGTCCCCAGGCGGTGCCGCCTGCTCATCCTGGAAGGTTTTGGGGGGGCTTAAGGGGTTTTGGAGAGTTGGGGATTTTTTTTTTTTCAGTGGGGATTTCGGTGGGGATTTTTGGGCTTGAAACTGCATTTTGGGGAAGTTTTTGTGCAGGCGGGCATCCCCACGGCGCCCCACGAGTGACATCCCCAATAGCGTCCTATGGGTGACATCTCCATGGTGTCCCACGGGTGTCACCCCACGGGTGTCACCCCACGGGTGACATCCCCACGGTGCCCCCCCCAGGTGCTGTCGCTGGGGCTGGTGGCCGTGGGGCTCTACGCGCGGCTGCTGAAGCAGGCGGAGGCGGTGGCGGCGGCGTGCCTGGCCCTGGACCCCGCGCTGCTGCTGCTGCTCCTCGGCGTCCTCGTCTTCCTCGTCACCTTCTGCGGCTGCGTCGGCGCCCTGCGGGAGAACATCTGCCTGCTGCAGGCCGTGCGTGTCCCCAGAAGGGGGTCCCCAGAAGGGGGTCCCCATCCTGGGTGTCCCATGGGGTGGGAGGACACTTAGGGGTGCGTCCGGTCCCCATGGGGAGGATAATGTCCTTGTGGGGAAGAGGCTATCACCATGGGGAGGGCAATGTCCCCATGAGGAGGACGCTGTCCCCATCTGGAGGATGCTGTCCCCTTGGGGAAGTTGCCATCCCTACGGGGAAGAGGCCGTCCCCATGTGGAGGTCGGTGTCCCAATGGGGAGGACAGTGTCCCCACGTGGGGGATGATGTCCCCATGGGGAAGCTGCTGTCCTCTCTGGGGTCTTCCCATGGGGAAGTGGCTGTTGCCACGTGGAGGGCGATGTCCCTGTAGGGAAGAGGCCATCCCCACGAGGAGGACACTATCACCACGTGGAGGTCACCGTCCCCATGGGGAAGTGGCCGTCCCCACGTAGAGGTCACTGTCCCCACGTAGAGGTCACTGTCCCCACGTGGAGGTGGCCATCCCCATGTGAAGGTGGCGATCCCCGTGGCGAGGTGGCCGTCCTACAGGAGGACACCATCCCAGGAGGACTTGTCACCTCCGGGCCACCCCTGGGTGACCGTCCCCGCGGTGCCACCCTCACCTTCCTCTCTCCCGCAGTTCTCCATCTGCCTGACCATCATCTTCCTCCTGCAGCTGGCAGCCGGCGCGTTGGGCTTCGTCTTCTCCGATGGGGTACGGCCTCGGGGGGGGGGGACAGGACACAGGGGGGACAGGGACCCCCGCTGTGATGTCCCCTTGGGTGGCAGCCTCGCGACGTGTCCCCTCGCAGGCGCGCGGGAGGGTGAGCGAGGTGATCAACGCGGCCATCGTGCACTACCGGGACGACCCCGACCTGCAGAACCTCATCGATTTTGGGCAGAAGGAGGTGTGGGGGGACCCCGGGGGGGGCTCGGCTGTCACCCGAAATCCACAGGGACCCCCCCCCCGGGGCTTTCCTAAAGGGGTCTGGGGGTGGTGGCGAAGTCCAGCTTGGGGCAGGGAGAGGTTTGGGGGGTGATGGTGCGAGGGGAGCCCACCTGGGTGGCGTTTCCTAGAGCTTGTGTTTGTGTAGGACCTACTAAAACTGCAGGAGAAGGGTTGGGAGGGGACATGGGGACATAGGGACATAGGGACAGCAGCGATGGGGCGAGTGGGACGTGGCTGGGATCGGGGCTGCTCACACTCCATCCCCGAGCAGCCACACCAAGGGGACGGGGACGTGTCCCCAAGCTGCCACAGCAGGGGATGGGGACACGGTGGCAGCGACGTCCCCGTGATGTCCCCACGATGTCCCCACGTTGTCCCCATGATGTCCCCGCAGTTCCGCTGCTGCGGTGGCACCTCCTATAGGGACTGGTCCCGGAACATCTACTTCAACTGCTCCGCCACCAACCCCAGCCGCGAGCGCTGCTCCGTGCCCTTCTCCTGCTGCCTCCACGACCCCGCCGAGGTGAGGGCATCCCCAAGGGGGTGAGGACGTCCCCAGGGGGGCGAGGACATCCCCAAGGGGGTGAGGACATCCCCAGGGGGGTGAGGACATCCCCAGGGGGGTCCCCACCACCCCCAGGACCCCTACAGGGCCATCTGTAGGACCAAACCCACCCAGGACACGGGCGCACCGCTCAACTCCCGGCGTTGACGCAACCCTCGGTGCTGGGGACACCGCGTCCCGCTGCGTGCCCCAATGTCCCTACGTGTCCCCCCCCCATGTCCCCCCACCCTCCAGGGTGTCATCAACACCCTGTGCGGGCAGGGCGTGCAGGCCAGGAGCGCCGCAGAGGCTGGCACCTCCATCCACCCGTCGGGCTGCGTGGCCGAGCTGGCCGGCTGGCTGCGCCGCAACCTGCTGCTGCTGGGGGGCATCGCCCTGGCGGTGGCCCTCCCCCAGGTGGGGACACTTTTTTGGGGAGGTGTCACCTCGGTGGCAGCCCCCCCGAGGAGCTGGAGGTGGGATGGGGTCGGCTCGAGGGCGCCGGTGCCAGCCCCTGGGAGATGGGGTGGGTTTTTGGGGGGGGCGGTGGGAGGTGGTGGTGGCACGGCGGTGGCACGGTGGTGGCACGGTGACACGGTGGTGACACCGGTGACACTCTCGCCCTGCAGCTGGTGGGCATCGTGCTGGCCCGGGTGCTCCTCAGGCAGGTGAAGGACCAGGTTTGGTGACACCACGGCGCCGAACCCTGGCGCTGAGCCCCCCGCTGTCACCGGTGCGTCCCCTGGGATGGGGACGGGGACGGCGGTGACGTTTGGTGGCTTCTCGGTCACCCGCGGGAAGAGCCAGTGGTGCTCGGAGGATGGAGCCACGTTGGGGGGGGTGCTTGGGGACATCGGGGACATTTGGGGACATTGGGGGACGCTTGAGGACACTGGGGGAAAATGGGGAACACCTGAGGACATCGGAGACATTTGGGGACACCGGGGGACACCAGGGACATTTGGGGACAGTGGGGGACACCTGGGGGACACTTGGGGACACCTGGGGACATTGGGAGACACTGAGGGATGCCTGGGGACACTGGGAGACACCTGGGGGCATTTGGGGACACCTGGAGACACTTGGGGGATGTTTGGGGACATCAGGGGATGCTTGGGGACACCGGGGGACACTTGAAGACATTGGGGGACACCTGGGGTCACCTGGGGACATCAGAGGATGTTTGGGGACACTGGGGGATGCGTGGGGACATTGGAGGATGCCTGGGGACACTGGGGGACACTTGGGGGCACCAGGGGACACCTGGGGACATCAGAGGATGTCTGGGGACACTGAGGGATGCGTGGGGACATTGGAGGATGCCTGGGGACACTGGGGGACACTTGGGGGCACCAGGGGACACTTGGGGATGCTTGGGGACATCAGGAACATTTGGGGACATCAGGGGACATCTGGGGACACTGGGGACATCAGGGTAGGCTTTGGGACATTGGGGGACGCTTAGGGACACTTGGGGATGCCAGGGGACATCTGGGCACATTGGGGACATTGGGGGACACCGGGGGTCACCTGGGGACATCAGGGGATGTTTGGGTACACTGAAGGGACACCTGGGGACGTGGGGGAACGCTTGGGGACATTGGGGGATGCTTGGGGACACTGGGGGCACCAGGGGAAGCCTGGGGACATTGGGGGATGCTTGGGGACACCAGGGGACACTTAGGGACATTTGGGGACACCTGGGGTCGCTTGGGGACATCAGGGACATTTGGGGACACCTGGGGACATTGGAGATGTTTGAGGACACTGGGGGGCACCTGCGGACATCGGGGGATACCTGGGGACACTGGAGGATGCCTGGGGACATCGGAGGATGCCTGGGGACACTGGGGGACACTGGGAGATGCTTGGGGACATCAGGGGACACCTGGGGTCACTTGGGGACATCAAGGATGTTTGGGGACACCTGGGGACATTGGGGGATGCCTGGGGACACTGGGGGGCACAAGGGGACATGGGGAGACACTTGGGGACATTGGGGGATGTTTGGGGACACCAGGGGACACCTAAGGTCACTTGGGGACATCAAGGATATTTGGGGACACTGGGGACATCAGGGGATGCCTGGGGACACTGGGGGGCACCTGGGGACATGGGGGGACGCTTGGGGACATTGGGGGATGCTTGGGGACACCAGGGGACACCTGGGAGGTTTGGGGACACCTGGGGACATCGGGGGATGCCTGGGGACACTGGAAGATGCTTGGGGGCACCGGGGGATGCCTGGGGACATTGTGGGACACTTGAGGACATCGGGGATGTTTGGGGACACCGGGGGATGCTTGAGGACATCGGGGGACACCTGGGGTCACTTGGGGACATCGGGGATGTTTGGGGACACTGGGGAACACGTGGGGACATCGGGGGACACCAGGGACATTTGGGGATAGTGGGGGACACCTGGGGGACACTTGGGGACACCTGGGGACATTGGGAGACACTGAGGGATGCCTGGGGACACTGGGGGACACTTGGGGGCACCAGGGAGCACCTGGGGTCACTTGGGGACATCAGGGACGTTTGGGGACACCAGGGGATGCTTGAGGACATTGGGGGACGCTTGGGGGCACGTGGGGACACTGGGGGACACTTGGGGACATCACGGGACACCTGGGATGTTTGGGGACACCTGGAGACATTGGGGGATGCATGGGGACACCAGGGGACATCCAGGATGTTTGGGGACACTTGGGGATATTTGGGGACACTGGGGGACATTGGGCGATGTTTGGGGACATTTGGGGACATCGGGGATGTTTAGGGACACCTAGGGACATTGGGGGACACTTGGGGACATTTGGGGACACCGGGGGACATTTGGGGACATTTGGGGACACCGTGCCACCCGCCGTTTTGGGACCGGACCCCTCCCCTGCTGTCCGTCCGTGACGTCCCCAGGAACGCCGGGGGGCGGCTTCGTGTCCCTCCCCCGACCCCCAAAATGTGAATTTTCTCTCCCCTCCCCCACCAAAAAAAAAAAAAAAAAAGGCTTATTTTCCCTAAATCTCACTTTTTTTTTTTGCACCAAGTGGCTTTTGTCCCAAACGTGACTCGTCTGCCCCCAAAATAACTTCCCCTCCCCCCCCAGTGACTTTTTCTACTAAAAGATCCTCCTCTAAGATGTGACTTCCCCCCCCCCCAAAAAAAAAAAGGGACTTTTGTCCCGCAGAAGCGTGGCTTTTCCCCCCAAAAAGCAACTTTTCTCCCCCAAAATGACTTTTTTCCAAAAAAAGCAGTTTCTCCCCCCTCAACACCCCCATAAAACAACCTTTTTCTCCCCTTTTTCCTCCCCAAAGTGTCTTTGGATCCCCCCCCCCCCCCACGTAACTCTTTGCCCATAACCACCGTTTTTCACCCCAAAAATGCTGCTCCCCCCCCCCCCCCCAAACTCTTCTCCCCCACACAGCATCTTCCTGCCCCCAAAAATAACCTTTTTTGCCCCAAAGCAGCCCCCTTGGGCCCAGTGCCCCCCCCCCCAACTAACTCGTAGCCCCCCCAAAGTAACCTTTCCCCCCCAAAACAAAAAGCAATTTTTTCTCCCAAAATAACTTTAATAACTTTTGCCCCCCCCAAATTTGTCCTCCCCCACAAAAGCAACTTCTGCCCCCTCAAAAGCAGCTTTTTTCCCCCCAAAACCAGCCTTTTTCTCCAAAGAAGTAACTGCCCCCCCACCAACAACTTTTCTTCCCCATAAAAACAACTTTTCTCCTCAAAAAGTAACTTCAGCCCCCCAAAAGCCAGCTTTTCTCCTCAAAAAAAGGTCATTTCACCCCCCAAAACAACTGTTCTCTCAAAAAAACAACTTTTCTCCTCAAAAAGTAACTTCAGCCCCCCCAAAATAGCTTTTCCCTCCAGAAAAACAACTTTTCTCCTCAAAAAAAAAGCAACTTCCCCCCCCAAAAAAAGCAACTTTCCCTCCTTAAAAACAACTTTTCTCCTCAAAAAAGTAACTTCCCCCCCAGAAAAAAAAAGAACTTCTGCCCCAAAACCCAACTTTTCTCCCCCAAAAAAGTAACTTCGCTCCTCCCAAGCCAACTTTTCTTCCCAAAACAACACCTTTTCTCCTCAAAAAGTAACTTCAGCCCCCCCAAATAACTTTTCTCTCCAGAAAAACAACTTTTCTCCTCAAAAAAGCGACTTCCCCCCCCAAAACCCAGCTTTTCTCCTCAAAAAAAAAAAGTAATTTCACCCCCCAAACCAACTGTTCTCTCAAAAAAACAACTTTTCTCCTCAAAAAGTAACTTCAGCACCCCAAAATAACTTTTCCCTCCAGAAAAGCAACTTTTCTCCTCAAAAAAAGCAACTTCCCCCCCCAAAAGGCAACTTCCCCCCCAAAAAAACAACTTTTCTCCTCAAAAAAGTAACTTCCAACCCAAAAAAAAGGAACTTCTGCCCCAGAACCCAACTTTTCTCCCCCAAAAAAGTAGCTTCAGACCCCCCAAACCAACTTTTCTCTCCCAGAAAAACAACTTTTCTCCTCAAAAAAGCAACTTCCCCCCAAAAAAACCCAGCTTTTCTCCTCAAAAAAAGTAACTTTGCCCCCCCCAACCAACTTTTTGTTCCAAAACAACAACTTTTCTCCTCAAAAAAACTAACTTCACACCCCAAAACAACAACTTTTCTCCTCAATAAAAGTTCCTTCACCCCCCAAGCCCCCTTTTCTCTCCCCAAAACCCCCATTTCTGCCCCCAAAAATACCCTCGCCCCTCCCCACCCCCCCCCCCCCGCTCCCTCCAAAACAACTTTTTGGTCCCAAAACAGCGACTTCCCGTCTCCAAAACGCCGACTTTTCTTCCCGAAAACAAACTTCCCAAACTTTTCTTCCTGAAAGCAAACTTTCCACACCAAACTTTTCCCTGCGGAAAAAAAAAAAAAAAAAAAACGAACAAAACCCAACAAAAACAAAACTTTTTCTTTCCACACCAACTCCCCTCCCCAAAGCAGTTTCACCTCAAAACCCCCCTTTTCCCCTCAAAACCCCTTTCCTCCCCAAACCCCCCTTTTTCCCCAAACCCCCCCTTTTCCCCCCAAATCCCATTTCCTCCCCAAACTCCCTTTTTCCCCCAAACCCTCTTTCCTCCCCCAACCCCTCCGTCCTCCCCCAATCCCAACTTTTTCCCCCAAATCGAACTTTTTTCCCCTAAACCCTGTTCTCCCCCAAACCCAACTTTCCCCCCAAACCCAACTTTTTCTCCCCAAAACCCCCTTTCCTCCCCCGGCCCCCCTGTCCTCCCCCAAACCCAATTTTTTCTCCCCAATTCCCCTTTCTCCCCCAAACCCCCTTTCCTGTCCCAAACCCCACTTTCCCCCAAAACAGCACTTTTCCCCCAAACCCATCTTTTTTCCTGAAACACAACTTTCCCCCCCAAACCTCCCTTTCTCCCCCAAACCCCCTTTCCTCCCCCAAACCCAACTTTCCCCCGAAACACAACTTTTCCCTCCAAAACTGAACTTTTCCCCGAAACAGCACTTTTCCCCCCAAACCCAACTTTTCCCCACAACAGAACTCTTTCTCCAAAACAGAACTTTTTTCTGCCAATCCCAACTTTTCTCCAAAACAGAGCTTTTTCCCCGAAACCCAACTTTTTCTCCCAAACCCCCTTTCCTCCCCCAAACCCAACTTTCCCATTAAACACCACTTTTCCCCCCAAACCCAACTTTTTCCCCGAGACAGAACTTTTCCCTCCAATACTGAACTTTTCCCCGAAACAGCACTTTTCCCCCCAAACCCAACTTTTTCCCCAAAACAGAACTTTTCCCTCCAAAACTGAACTTTTCCCCAAAACAGAACTTTTCCTCCCAAACCCAACTTTTTCTCCCAAACCCCCTTTTCTCCCCAAAACCCAACTTTTTCCCCGAAACCCCCTTTCCTCCCCCAAACCCCCTTTCCTCCCCGAAACCCAACTTTTTCCCCCAAACCCCCTTTCCTCCCCCAAAACCCAACTTCTCCCCGAAACACCCTTTTTTCCCCCAACCCCCTTTCCCCTCCCCACCTCCCCCCTTTCCCCTCCCCTTCCCTCCCCCCCCTTTCCCCTTTCCCCTCCCCTCTCTCGGTGCCTCCCCCCCCCCCCCCTCCCTCCCCTTCCCCGTCCCTCTCGGGCGGGCTCCTGACGGGGCCGGGCCGGGCCGGGGCCGTGCCGGGATGGCGGCGGCGGGGCCGGGGAGGCCCGGGAGGGGCGGCGGGGCCGCGGCCGGGCCCGGGCCGTGGCGGTGGCGCTTGGGGGGGGTCCTGTGGGCTCTGGCGCTGGGTTCAGCGCTGGGCGCCCCCCCCCCCCCCACGCCGCCCACCCCCGTCGCCCCCCCCCGGGAACGCCTCGGCCCCCCCCGAGCGCTGCCGGCGCCCCGCGGCCTGCGAGCGGCTGCGGGTCGGGGCCTGCCTGGGCTCGGCGCTGCCCTACGCGGCCACCTCCACGCTGCTGGCCGCCGACTCCGCCTCGCAGGAGGAGGCACACGGCAAGCTGCTGCTCTGGTCCGGTACGAAAGGGGGGGGGGACTTTTTTTGGGGGGGTAAATCTTGGGGGGTTACTTTTGGGGAGTAACTTTTGGGAGGGTAACTTTGGGGGGGGTAACTTTGGGGGGGGTAACTTTGGGGGGGGTAACTTTGGGGGGGGTAACTTTTTGAGGGGGTAACTCTTGGGGGAGTAACTCTTGGGGGAGTAACTTTTGGGGATAACTTTTTTGGGGGTAACTAATCGAGGGGTAACTCTTGGGGGATAACTTTTTGGGATAACTTTTTTGGGGGGTGACTCTTGGGAGGTAACTTTGGGGGGGTAACTTTTTTTGGGGGGAACTCTTGGGGGAGTAACTAACTAGGGCGTAACTTTTGGGGGAGTAACTTTTGGGGGTAACTAACTGAGGGGTAACTTCTGATGGAGTAACTCTTGGAGGGGTAACTCTTTGGGGGGGTAACTAACTGGGGGGTAACTTTTGGGGGAGTAACTTTTTTTGGGGGTAACTTTTTTGGGGGGTAGCTCTTGGAGGGGTAACTCTTGGGGAGGTAACTTTTGGGGGGTTGACTTGGGGAGTAACTTTTGGGAGGGTAACTTTTTGGGATAACTTTTTTGGGGGGTGACACTTGGGGGGTAACTTTTTGAGGGGTAACTAACTGGGGGGTTAACTTTTGAGGGGTAAGTGACTGGGAGAGTAACTCTTGGGGGAGTAACTTTTGGGGGGTAGCTGACTGGGGGGTAACTAATTGAGGGGTAACTCTTGGGAGATAACTTTTTGGGGGTATCTCTTTTGGGGGTATCTCTTTTGCGGGTAACTAACTGGGGAGTAACTGGGAGGTAACTTTGGGGAGTAACTTTTTTGGGGGGTAACTCTTGGAGGGGTAACTCTTGGGGAGGTAACTTTTTGGGGGTTGACTTTGGGGAGTAACTTTTGGGGAGTAACTTTTGGGAGGGTAACTTTGGGGGGTAACCTTTTGAGGGGTAACTAACTGGGGGGTTAACTTTTGGGAGGTAAGTGACTGGGAGGGTAACTCTTGTGGGGGTAACTTTTGAGGGAGTAACTTTTTCGGGGAGGTAACTCTTTGGGGGGTGACTTTGGGGGGTTAACTAACTGGGGGTGTAACTCTTGGGGGGCGACTTTTTGGGGAGGTAACTTTGGGGGAGTGACTTTGGAGGGGTAACTCTTGGGGGGGTAACTCTTGGGGGATAACTTTTTGGGATAACTTTTTTGGGGGGTGACTCTTGGGAGGTAACTTTTGGGGGAGTAACTTTTGGGGGAGTAACTTTTGGGGGAGTAACTTTTGGGGGAGTAACTTTTGGGGGAAACTAACAGGGGTAACTCTTTTGGGGGTAACTAACTGGGGGGTAACTTCTGAGGGAGTAACTCTTGGAGGGGTAACTTTTGGGGGAGTAACTTTTTGGGGGTAACTCTTGGGGAGGTAACTTTTTGGGGGTTGACTTTGGGGAGTAGCTTTTGGGGGGTAACTTTTGGGAGGGTAACTTTTGGGGATAACTTTTTTTGGGGGTAACTTTTTTGGGGGTAACTAACTGGGGGGTTGACTTTTGGGGGGTAAGTGACTGGGGGGGTAACTTTTGAGGGAGTAACTTTTTCGGGGGGTAACTCTTTGGGGGTTAACTTAGGGGGGTGACTTTGGGGTGGTATCTAACTGGGGGTGTAACTCTTGGGGGGGTAACTTCTGAAGGGGTAACTCTTTTGGGGGGTAACTTTTGGGGGGTAAATCTTAGGGGAGTAACTTTTGGGGATAACTTTTTTGGGGGTAACTAATTGAGGGGTAACTCTTGGTAACTTTTTGGGGGGTAACTCTTGGGGGGTAACTTTTTGAGGGGTAACTCTTGGGGAGGTAACTTTGGGGGGGTAACTTTTTGGGGGGAGTAACTCTTGGAGGGGTAAATTTTTGGGGGGTAACTTTTGGGGGTGACTAACTGGGGGGGGTAATGCTTTGGGGAGTAACTAACTGGGGGGTAACTTTTGGGGGGGTAACTTTTGAGGGCAACTCTTTTGGGGGCAACTAACTGCAGGGTAACTCTTTTGGGGGGTAACTCTTGGGGGATAACTTTTTGGGTTAACTTTTTTTGGGGGGTGACTCTTGGGGGGGTAACTCCTTTTGGGGGGATAACTCTTTGGGGTAACTTTTTTTGGGGGTAGCTAACTGGGGGGTAACTTTGGAGGGTAACTTATTTGGGAGGTGACTTTGGGGGGGTAACTCTTTGGGGGAGGTAACTCTTTGGGGGTTAACTTTGGGGGGTAACTAACTGGGGGGTATCTAACTGGGGGTGTAACTCTTCGGAGGGTAACTTCTAAAGGGGTAACTCTTGGGGGGGTAACTCTTGGGGGGGTAACTCTTGGGGGGGTAACTCTTGGGGGGGGTAACTCTTGGGGGGGTTACTCTTGGGGGGGTAACTAACTGGGGAGGTAACTTCTGAGGGAGTAACTTTTTGGGGGGGTGACTAACTGGGGGCATAACTCTTTGGGGGGGTAACTAACTGGGGGGCAACTTTGGGGGCTAACTCTTTAGGGGGTAACTTTTTGGGGGGGTGACTTTGGGGGGGTGACTTTGGGGGGGGTAACTTTTTGGGGGGTAACTTGGGGGTCGCTATACTATAGGGGGGCACTATAGAGAGGAGTGTTATGGGGGGGCACTGTACGGAGGGGGACACTGTAGTGGGGGGAGCACGGTACTATGGGGGGGCACCATGGAGGGGGGTATGGGGAGGGGGCATCATGAGTGGGGGCATTATGGGGGGAGCACTATAGAGGTGGGCTTTGGGGGGGCCATCATGGAGGGGGGGAGCGCTATAGAGAGGAGTATTATGGGGGGAGCACTATGGAGGGCACTATAGAGTGGGGAGCACTGTACTATAGGGTGGCACTATAGAGAGGAGCATTATTGGGGGGGCACCATGGAGGGGAGCACTATGGGGGGGGCATTATGGGGGGGCACTATAGAGGGGGGCCCTGTGAGGGGCACTATGGGCAGGGGCACTGGGGGTATAGGTTATTGGAGGGGATGGTGCACAGGGGGACAGGGTGTAGGGGATGGGTGCAGTATGGAGAGAGCTGTATAGCAGGGGGCTGGGGTGGGTGCAGTATAGCAGGGGACTGGGATGGGTGGAGTATGGGGAGAGCAGTATAGCAAGGGGCTGGGATGGGAGCAGTATAGAGAGCAGTATAGCAGGTCACTGGGGTGAGTGCAGTATAGAGAGAGCAGTATAGCAGGGCACTGGGATGGATGCAGTATGGGGAGAGCAGTATAGCAGGGGGCTGGGATGGGTGCAGTATGGAGAGAGAGCAGTATAGCAGGGGGCTAGGATGGGTGCAGTATAGAGAGCAGTATAGCAGGGCACTGGGATGGGTGCAGCATGGAGAGACAGCAGTATAGCAGGGGGCTGGGATGGGTGCAGTATAGAGAGAGAGCAGTATAGCAGGGGGCTGGGGTGGGTGCAGTAGAAGGAGCAGTATAGCAGGGCACCGGGATGGGTGCAGTATAGAGAGAGAGCAGTATAGCAGGGGGCTGGGCTGGGTGCAGTATAGCAGGGCACTGGGGTGAGTGCAGTATAGAGAGCAGTATAGCAGGGTACTGGGATGTGTGTGGGTAGAGGGGAGCTGTATAACAGGGGGCAGGACGGGCATGGTATAGCTGGGAGTGGTATAAGGGGTACATCATGATGGGGAGCAGCATGGGGGCGGTATAAGAGGTGGCAACACGAAGGGGATCGATACTGGCAGGGGCATGGCACCCACGGGCGCTACAAGGGGGTGCCGAGCTGAGCACCACCCCCGTCCCCATCCCGTCCCCGTCCCTGTCCCCATCCCGTCCCCATCCCATCCCTGTCCCCATCCCGTCCCTGTCCCCATCCCGTCCCCATCCCATCCCCGTCCCT
Organism: Clangula hyemalis; assembly: GCA_963989345.1. The sequence goes on along the minus strand of OZ022426.1, from coordinate 206,293,486 downwards.
GTCCCCATCCCGTCCCCATCCTGTCCCCATCCCGTCCCCATCCCGTCCCCGTCCCTCCCCGCAGGCCTGCGCAACGCCCCGCGCTGCTGGGACGTGATCCAGCCCCTGCTGTGCGCCGTCTACATGCCCAAGTGCGAGGACGGGCAGGTGGAGCTGCCCAGCCAGACCCTCTGCCAGGCCACCCGTGCGCCCTGCACCATCGTGGAGCGCGAGCGGGGCTGGCCCGACTTCCTCAAGTGCACGCCCGACCGCTTCCCCGAGGGCTGCCCGGTACGCTGGGGACGTGGGGGGCACCGCCGCGACGCCTCCGGGTCCCTTGGAACCCGGAATGGGGGTTGGTGTGGGGACACCGTGCCCCTTCCTCCTCCTCTTCCTCATGGTGCCACCACCTCCGCCAGAACGAGGTGCAGAACATCAAGTTCAACAGCTCGGGGCAGTGCGAGGCGCCGCTGGTGCGGACGGACAACCCCAAGAGCTGGTACGAGGACGTGGAGGGCTGCGGCATCCAGTGCCAGAACCCGCTCTTCACCGAGAAGGAGCACCGCGAGATGCACGTCTACATCGCCGCCTTCAGCTCCGTCACCATCTTCTGCACCTTCTTCACCCTGGTGAGCCGCGCCGCCGCCGCAGGGCTGGGTGGACACCATGGATGTGTCCCCAAAAAGCGGGCTGGCCACCCAGGTGTCCCTTTTTTTTTCCTCCTCCAGGCCACGTTCGTCGCCGACTGGAGGAACTCCAACCGCTACCCCGCCGTCATCCTCTTCTACGTCAACGCCTGCTTCTTCGTGGGCAGCATCGGCTGGCTGGCGCAGTTCATGGACGGCGCCCGCGACGAGATCGTGTGCCGCGCCGACGGCACCATGCGCCTGGGCGAGCCCACGTAGGTGTCCCCTTCATCCCCATCCCGCTTCGTGTTCCTGCTTCGTGTCCCCTCCCGGCTGACGCCCCCGCCTCCCCCCCCGGTAGCTCCAACGAGACGCTGTCCTGCGTCATCATCTTCGTCATCGTCTACTACTCGCTGATGTCGGGCGTCATCTGGTTCGTCATGCTGACCTACGCCTGGCACACCTCCTTCAAGGCGCTGGGCACCACCTACCAGCCGCTGCTGGGCAAGACCTCCTACTTCCACCTCATCACCTGGTCCATCCCCTTCGTCCTCACCGTGGCCATCCTGGCCGTGGCGCAGGTAACGGGGCCGCCAGACCGTGGAACAGTTTTTTTTGGGGGGTGGTGGTGGTGGTGGCTGCGTCCTGCTGACCCCCCATGCGTGGTCCTCATTTTACCAGGTGGACGGCGACTCCGTCAGTGGCATCTGCTTCGTGGGGTACAAGAACTACCGCTACCGCGCCGGCTTCGTCCTGGCGCCCATCGGGCTCGTCCTCATCGTGGGGGGCTATTTCCTCATCCAGGGTAGGTGTTGGGATGGGGCTGGGGGCACCGTGGGTGTCCCCCCACCACCACCTCACCGCCACGTCCCTCTGCTGCAGGGGTCATGACGCTCTTCTCCATCAAGAGCAACCACCCCGGGCTGCTGAGCGAGAAGGCGGCCAGCAAGATCAACGAGACCATGCTGCGGCTGGGTGAGGGCGGCACCGTTTCTGGGGGAAATTCGTGTGGGAACGGGGACGTTGGGTTCCCTGAACCTAGACTGCCCAATCCTGCCCGCCCAGAGGTGGGACAAAGCTGCGTTGGTGGTGGCGCGGTGTCTTTGTCCTGGTACCCTTGAGGTCTGGCTCAGCTGGGGACTTCCAACTTCTCTTCCAGGCATCTTCGGCTTCTTGGCCTTCGGCTTCGTCTTCATCACCTTCGGCTGCCACTTCTACGACTTCTTCAACCAGGCGGAGTGGGAGCGCAGCTTTCGGGAATACGTCCTGTGCGTGGGACGGGGGCGGGGTGCTCACAGCACCTCTCGTCACCTCCTTTTGGGGTGCTGAGCATCGTTGGGGGGGGGGGTCCCCGTCCTCACGGCCGCCGCTGTCCCACGTCTGCCCCTGCAGGTGCGAGGCCAACGTGACCATCGCCACGCAGACCAACAAGCCCATCCCGGAGTGCGAGATCAAGAACCGGCCGAGCCTGCTGGTGGAGAAGATCAACCTCTTCGCCATGTTCGGCACCGGCATCTCCATGAGCACCTGGGTCTGGACCAAGGCCACCCTGCTCATCTGGAAGCGCACCTGGTGCAGGTGGGACCACCCGGGGATGTCACCCCGCGCCCCGTTTGGTGTCCTGAGATGTCAGAGGTTGTCCCTGGGCTCTTGTCCACCGGGTCGATGAGTTGTGGGGTCATAGCAGGTAGCGGGAGAGGAGCAGGGGGTGTAGGGCACGTCCATCCCATGCCATCCCCAGCCCTTGGTGGACCCCATCCAGATGGGGAGGGTCCCCGAGCCCCCAGATGCTGTGCCCGGGGTTGTGTGTGCCATGTCCCAACGGGGCCACCCCGTGTCCCCGCCGTGTCCCCAGGCTGACGGGGCAGAGCGACGACCAGCCCAAGAGGATCAAGAAGAGCAAGATGATCGCCAAAGCCTTCTCCAAGCGCAAGGAGCTGCTGCGCGACCCGGGCCAGGAGCTGTCCTTCAGCATGCACACCGTCTCGCACGACGGCCCCGTGGGTGCGTGCGGCGGCGGGGCGGGATGGGGCCACCTCTGGGGGGGTCCCCGTTGTCCCCCTCTTGATGTGACTCTCCGTTTTTCTTGTCCCCGCAGCCGGTTTAGCGTTTGACATCAACGAGCCCTCGGCCGACGTGTCCTCGGCGTGGGCCCAGCACGTCACCAAGATGGTGGCCAGGAGAGGAGCCATCCTGCCCCAGGACGTCTCCGTGACCCCCGTGGCGACCCCTGGCAAGTCCCTGGGGGCATCATTTTTGGGATGAGAGGGGCTGGGGGGGGCAGGATGCGGCCACTCTCACCCTCCCCATGTCCATCCCGCAGTGCCGCCGGAGGAGAGGGCCAACCTCTGGGTGGTGGAGGCCGACGTCTCCCCGGAGCTGCAGAAGCGCAGCCGCAAGAAGAAACGGAGGAAGAAGAAGAAGGACGAGGTGTGCCCGGGCCCCGAGCACCACGCTGGGGGCTCCGTGGACCCTCCAGCCTCCAGCAGCGCCGTGCCTCGCCTGCCGCGCTTGCCCCTCCAGCCCTGCCTGGTGGCTGTGCCCCGCCGGGGGGGGGACACTTTCGTCCCCGCCATCCTCCCAGGGCTCGTGGCCGGCCGGCCCGAAGGCAGCGTGGCCGGGGGGCCGTGGGACGGGCGCAGCCGCAGAGCCATCGTCCCCCACCTCATCAGCAACCCCTTCTGCCCCGAGAGCGGGTCCCCGGAGGACGAGAGCCCCGGCCCCAGCGGCGGGTGCTGGCAGCACAACGGGGGCCCCCGCTGGCCCCCCCAGACCCTGCCCAACGGCGGGGGGACGAGGACTTGGGGTCGCCGCGCCGGCTTGGCCCCCATCCACTCTCGGACCAACCTGGTGGACGCTGAGCTGCTGGACGCCGACTCGGACTTCTGAGCCCGGCGAGCGGGGACGATGGTGTCCGCGTCAGGACAGCTTCCAAGGGACACGGCAGCCCGCCCCGTCGCACCGGGGGCCGGTCCCGAGCGTGGCCACGGGTGGCTTGTCCTCGGGGACGGTGATTTCTGTCCCCGTGTCACCCGGCCGGACTCGATGCATGTCCCCAGCCCAACGGGACGCCGGCAGAACGGGGTTCGGCATCGCCGGGAGAAGAGAAACGGGGTGCTGCTGGTGGAGCAACCCCCCCCGCAGGTCCCGCGGGGATTTGGGGACACTGCCTGCGCCCCCCATGAGGGGCAGGAGCGGGCGGCCCCCTCGGGACATCGGTCCTAGGTAGGTTAGGGTAGATTTTGGGGAGCTTCCTCCCGCGTCCCGGGGTGCCGGGACCCCGCCGACGCCCCCCGCTCGCCCTCTGCCCCCACCGCCCCACGGCTAGATGGTACGTAGAGCTTTTACACACTCGTGTGGTGCCAATAGGGATTTTTTTTTTACTACAACTATTTTTTTACTCTCTCTATAACACACCGGGACGTGGCGGCCGCGTCCCCGCGGTGCTCACGTTTTTTTTTTTTTTGGGTACGCCCGTGGTTCTGCAGGGGTCCCAAAGTGCCTTCCAGCTCCTGGGGTCGCCTCTCTCCGGGTGCAGCAACCCCCGAGCCAAGCTTTTTTTTTATTTTTACTATTTTTTTTAAAAAAAAAAAAAAGAACAAGACCTGGTTACAGCCATCCTGAGGTAGGAGGACGCCCCGTCCTCGTGGTGCTTTGTATCCGCCCGTTAGCCCTGTAAATGTCTTGAGTGTTTATTAAATCCTGGTAGGCCCCTGGCTTTCTCGCTATCCTGGTGACCTCCACGGGTTAATTTTTTGCTGTGTAAAGCAAAACCCTCCTGTATCAGTATTAAATTTGCCAAGTTTCCATTGCTGGCGCCTGCCCTGGGCTTTTTTTGGGGGGTATTGAGTGCGGGGAAGCCTTGTGGGGTTTTTCCTTTCTCCTAAAAGTGGTCCAGGACGGTGTCAGCTGCGCCATGAAGCTTCCATGGGGATTGCCCCTGTGTAAATGGGGTAAAAATGACAGAAATGGGGTAAGCTGTGAAACTAAGCAGGTTTTGTGGGCACTCTTTAAGCGCAATGGGTCCTGCTCTGAAGCCCCCATCCCGGCCCTTTCGCCCCTGATGGCTGTGAACGGCCACGGGCCCTCCAGGGGCTGTTTTGGGGACACTGAGCAGGTCCCCCAGCAGCAAAGTGGGGGAGTTTGGGGGGCCCCTTGCCAGCAGATGGCACTATGGGCTTAAATATCCCCAAACCCAGGGGCTGGGTGGTCCCTTTGGGGTGCTGCTGGGTGCCCTGACCGCAGCGGGGTCCCACCGAGGGACGCGTGTTTGGGGACAGATGCTGCTTTTGGGAAGTGTCCTTTTTTTTTATCTGGCTCAGGAGGGAGCCCACACTGTCGTGTCCAGGGTTATGGGTTACCCCGACCCCTGGTCCTGTCTTAAATTTGGGTGGAATTGCGTTTTCCTGATGGTTTTTGGTGAGCGGGATGGGCCGAGCTCGCTCCGCAGCCGTTGTGGGGCTGGGGCGTGCAATGGGAAGCCAGGGTAGGGCTGGTTTGTCTGGGGCTGAACAAAACGTTTATTTTGAGGGATTTCTTTCTGCGGGCTTCACTTTTAAAAGAGAATAGCATGGAATCAAACGCTCCTAAGTGATAAGTGAAGCTAACCAAGAGCTAAACGTGTTGGGGCTGACCCCGATGCATCCCCCATGCAGCACGCCAAACCCTTCCATTTGGCACAAAGGCAGAAAAACTCATTTCTTAAGGAAAAACATCTATTCTGGGACACATTGCATCTTCCTCATGTGGGGCTTGACAGCCCCAAAATGGGGGGATTTGCTCCAATTTCCTCCCTTCGCCTGGGCTTTCCCCAGGGGTTTCCATCGCTGACCCATTCCACGTGCCCAAAGCCTCCCTCGCATCGGGGCTGGGACAGGGGTGCTGCAAGGGGAGAGGCACGGGTTGGAAAGGCTCCGAGGACAAATCCCCCTTCGGTGACATCCTCAGGGGGACGGGGAATAGCTCAAGCAGCCGCATTTCTTCGTGATCCTTTCCCCTTCAGTGACCAAAACGTTTCAGGCTTCTCTTTACCTTACGCAGGAGCAAAGAGCCTTTCCTCTCTCCCCCGCCTGCCTTCCTGTCGTGAAACAGCTTTAAAATCTTCCAGTTTTTGTTATTTCAAGCCCTTTCCTGTCCGTGTGTCTGTCGGGCATCCTCCTGGCGGAGGCTGCGGGTAGCTGAGGCTGCGGAGACTTCGTGAGGCCGGTCCCGGGGATGTTGCCAGAACAAATCAATAGCCGTGGTACAATCGGATTGCTCGCATCGAATGTCTGCATGCCATTAGGCAGGAACAGGCTGAAATTCTGCCGTCAGGCAGGACTAGGCTGAATCATCTCCAGTCTGTAGAGCAGGAGCTGCAATTAGCAGAGCTAACGAACGCTGCGGGCTCCTGTTGACGTCTGCTATTAAATACACCCGGCAAGGCGGCCGCTGTCTGTCGGGTTTACAGCGAGAAGTCCCAGGGAGCTAAAAAGCGTCCACGTAAATGGATTTTTTTTCCCCTTTTTCTCCTGGGTGAGGGATCAGCCTTCGCAGGGGCATGGGGTGATGCTCGTGGTGTTGTGGTCGTGGAGGAGCCTTTGCCCTCTCTTAGCAGTGGCTGGGATCGGCTTCGTGCCAAGCAGCCCTGCCACTGCGCTCTGTCTCAAAGGCCAGCACCCACGTGGCCACTGCTTTTAGGACCAAACGCCATGGAAATGGGCAAATCCAGCCCGTGGAGTGGTCGGTGGGGGCTCTGCCCAGTACCCAGCTCTGCCTCCTCCCGTGCAGGTGCCAGCAGTTCTGCATGGAGATGGAGGATCGCAGGCTGTGGAGCAATCCCCATGCTGAAAGGTTTGGCCATGTTTAATCTTGCAGCCAGGGTGGTGGAGAAACCCCAGATTTTGTTTGTTTGTGCAGGATCAAAACTCGGGGTCTTCCTGGGCTTTCCCCGACCCTTCCCTCTCTTATCAGGCGCTGGGGATGAGCCGTGCAAAGGAGCTGGATGAAACGACCGTGCTATTTCATCCAACGTTGTTTGTGCTCATCACTTGTAAGAGAAGCAGTTCCCAAACCTGGTTTTTGGCTGTGCAGACCTACACGTGGCCACAGGACAGGGAAAACCTTTCTGGGGCCGCGTTCCCCGGCACAGGGCCCAGCACCGCTGCCTGTCCCGTGTCCCCATCCCCAGCACCGCTCTGCCTCGTGCTCACAGAGCCCCGATTGTTCGAGCGTTGGAGCCCTCCCTACCCGCCGGCCTCTCCCTTCCTCCCCGATATCCGCTGTTTTTCCAGATAAATCCTCCAGCACAGCCTGGTGCCGTGCGGCCGGAGCGCTGGCAGCCCGGGGTACAACCCACGAGCCCCAGCGCGTGCCCTGATGTGATGGAGAAGCACCCAATTAGTGGCTACTAATTATCGCTGGGGTGTTTGGCCGTGCTGAGATTACTCTGTGATTTTGCCAGCAGCTCAGCACCCCCAGGATGGGGCCGTGCTCCAAAAGGCAAGGGGGGCAAGCGATGCGTGGCTGGGTGCTGGTGGTGCTGAGCTGGGTGCCCCCATATCGGACGTTTTCTCATCTCGTTGTTCTCTCATCGGCAGCACCGGGGGGATTTTGGCCCCCAGGCTGGCACGAGACCCCCCTCAGGGCTGGGATGCTGCCGGAATCAGGGCTTCACATGGAGCCAGCTGACGGCTGCGCGGAACAGGCAGCACCGGGGAGGGATTTCCATCTGCTGCCACCCCAAATCCCTCCCCCAGCAGCTTGCAGAGAGTTTTGTTTGCAGAGGCCCCTTCTGAGAGCGAAAGCTGCCCGAGCCTGAGCTTTCTGCTCCGACGGAGAGGCAGGAAGGTGCCGTGAGACCGATCCTGATTTCGCTCCAGCAAGAAAACGGGCTTATTTCAGCGAAGACGGGACTTTTCCGGGCGCTTTCCGCGCACAAAGCCGCGTGTTTCTTTAACTTCGCCCCCCTCACGCTCCTCCCGTCGTCCTCTCCGCGTTGCTTCCCGAGCCCATTAAACGCTTCCCAGCCCTCGCCTCTCCCCTGAGCGTTTTCCAGTCCAGCTGCCACCCGGGCACGTAATGAAACGCTTTTTCCTCCGCTCCCCGGTGGCTTTTTACCAACGCAGCGTGCCGTGCTCCTGCTTCATTGGCTGCTGACCGCGCTCTTCCTCTCAAAGCGTGAAATTTTTGGCTTCGTCGAAATCCTGCAGGTTGCTTTACCCTGCGCCAGCCTAACCTTGGCATTTCTGGTGGGTCCTGAAACTCCATGCGAGCTCGTGGGACTTGGGGGCTTTTTTCCAGGCTGCTCCACAGCTCTCCTGCCTGATCCCAGCCCCTTTGGTACCAAGACCCATGGGATCTTTTTATCTCCAGCCAACGCAGCTCCTGTTTCTCCACGGGAAAGGCAACGTTGGGCTTTGCCCTGTGCTTGCACAGCCTCCAAATCCTTGATTAGAGGCTGAGCGGTGAATAAGTTGAGGTGGAAGAGCAGAGACTGGAAATTGTATGGACTTCAGGGAAGGGAAATAGCTTCAAAACGAAGCTGCCGTGCTGCCGGGCTGGACCAGCCACCCCACCACACAGCAGTGCCATAAACCTGCAGATTTGTGCCAGGGCAGTGCGTGCTGCCCATTTTTTGGAGGAAAAAATAAATCAAAAAGCGGAGTTTGAATGCAAGGGCAAGTTGGGGGTGGGTTGAAGAATGGGAAAAATAAGAAACCTCATAGAAAGGGCTAATTAAAGGAAATTTATCCAGCAGTAGATGAGCTACACCTCTGACTTCTGTGCCTCTGGAGCTCGCAGTGTGTAAGGATGGGGTTGCAGGGCCGGGACTTTTAAATACCCAGCCATGCGGTCACCTGCAACACCGCTGTCAGCAGTCCTTGTGCCCGGAGATATCCTGCGTTAATCCTAACAATGGTACCAATAAAAAAAAACAAGGACGGGTTTGAGTTTCCCTTCCCTACGAGGAGCTTTCCCCAAGAGCTGGCTGCAGAAAGCCGCAGATTGTTGCTGGCTTTTGTTACCAGGCTTTTGTTTGCTTGTGTGCACAAACGCTCCCCCGTGAAGGGGGGATTTTTGGGCTCAGAACAGCAAATTTCCTGCCTCTCGGGTGCTGTCTGGGCTCCTGCTCCTCGGGGCTTTGCCGGTGGCGGAGCCGCAGGCCCGGGAGGGAGGCTCGGAGCTTGGCACTGTTTTTTTTTGGCCCCTTGAGGTGGCCCAGGAGGGGGGCTCTGGGCCCTGCAGCTCCCCCCAGTCTGCCCAGGCCGTGTCCCAGTATGGACTGGGATGAACTGGGACCAGCCCAGGGCAGGCCAAAGCGTGGAGACCCGGCCTTGAGGGAGCACGGACGGCCCGGGGGGAGCCTCCCTGTGGTGAGGGGGTGCCACAGAGCAAGAGGCAGGGCTGCAGCGCGGGGAAATTCTTCAAAATTCCTCAAAACCACTAAAAATAACCGGGCAGAAATGGAATGATTCAACACTGTGAAATGTTCAAAACCGTGAAATATTCAAAACTGTGAATTAAAACGGAATTTTGGTGCGTTTTTGGGAGGCTCAGCACGGTTCGGGGGTGCCCGGGGGTGCAGGGCCTCGTCCCCCTCAGCGCCGCCATTCCTCTCCCCTTCCTCCTCCTCCTCCTCCTCCTCAGGACTACACCTCCCATGACCCCCCGCGCGGCCACACTCCGAGGCGCGGCGCGCTGCCCGCCGGGACTCGTAGTCCCCGCGTAGCAACGGGCGGGGCGTGGCAACGGGCGGCGGGACTACAACTCCCAGCGTGCCCCGCGCGCGGGGGCGGAGCGGGCGGTCCCTGAGGAGAACCGGAGGCGGCGGCGGCGGCGGCTGTGGCGGCGGCGATGTCGGTGCAGGTGGCGGCCCCCGCCGTGGAGCTGAAGGAGCTGAGCATGGACAAGGCGGCTGTGGCGGCACCGTCGTGCCCCTCCGCGCCCCCTCCGTCGTGCTCGGTGCCCGTTACCGAGCGTGAGGCGGCCCCGGCGGCCGAGCGGCCCCCCCCTTCCTCCGGTTGCCCTCCTCCGCCGCCCCTCTCGGCCGCCGCCAGGGCGCCGCAGGCCTCGGCCATGAAGCGCAGCGACCCGCTGCTGCCCCAGCACCGGCACCACCACGGCGGCGGCGGTGACAATAACGGAGGTGGTGGCGGCTGTGGCGCGGCCGAGGCGCTCGTCAGCCCCGACGGCACCGTCACGGAGGCGCCGCGCACCGTCAAGAAGGTACCGGGGAAGGGGGGGGTTATTGGGGGTGTGGGGGCTCGGGGTGACCCCTCTGGTACCCCCCTAAATGGGGACACCGTCAGGGTGAACCCCCAGTCCCTAAATGGGGGTATAGGCACGGTGGGGGGGGTATGGGGGACACCCCTCCCGGACCCCTAAATGGGGACCCTGTCACTGTGTGGGGACATGGGGTGACCCCCCGGTCTCCCCCTAAATGGGGACCCTGTCACTATGTGGGGATACGGGGTGACCCCTCTGGTCTTCCCCTAAATGGGGACACCATCAGGGTCCCCCCCAAGTCCCTAAATGGGAGTGGTGTACAGGCACGGTGTGGGGACACGGGTGACACCCCCCCACAAATGGGAATCATTATGGTGTGTGGGGACATGGGGTGCCCCCCCCCCCCCCCGGCTCCCTAAATGGGGACCTTGTCACTGTGTGGGGATATGGGGTGACCCCCCTGGCCTGCCCCTAAATGGGGGCAACGTCAGGGTCCCCCCCCAGTCCCTAAATGGGGGTACAGGTGCAGTGGGGGGGGGCATGGGGGACACCCCCCCCAAATGGAGACCCTGTCACTGTGTGGGGACATGGGGTGACCCCCCGGTCTCCCCCTAAATGGGGACCCTGTCACTGTGTGGGGACATGGGGTGACCCCCCTGGTCTGCCCCTAAATGGGGGCAACGTCAGGGTCGCCCCCCCAGTCCCTAAATGGGGGTACAGGCATGGTGGGGGAGGATAAAAGGTGACACCCTCCCACAAATGGGACTCATTATGGTGTGTGGGGACACGGGGTGACCTCCCTTAGTCCCCCCTAAATGGGGACCCTGTCACTATGTGGGGATACGGGGTGACCCCCCTGGTCTTCCACCAAATGGGGGCACCGTCAGGGTCCCCCCCCAAGTCCCTAAATGGGGGCACCGGCACGGTGTGGGGACACGGGTGACACTACCCAAATGGGATTCATTATGGTGTGTGGGGACATGGGGTGGCCCCCCCGGCTCCCTAAATGGGGAACCTGTCACTGTGTGGGGATATGGGGTGGCCTCCCCCTGGTCTTCCCCTAAATGGGGGCACTGTCAGGGCCCCCCCCCCGTCCCTAAACGGAGACACTGGCATGGTGTGTGGGGATAAAAGGTGACACCCCCCCCAAAGGGGACTCATTATGGTGTGTGGGGACATGGGGTGACCCCCCCCATGTCCCCCCTAAATGGGGACCCTGTTACTGTGTGAGGATATGGGGTGACCCCTCTGGTCTTCCCTTAAATGGGGGCACTATCAGTGCCCCCCCCCGTCCCTAAATGGAGACACTGGCATGGTGTGTGGGGACAACAGGTGACACCCCCTCCCGCCCCCTAAATGGGTACCCTGTTACTGTGTGGGGACACGGAGTGACTCCCCTGGTCTCCCCCTAAATGGGGGCACTATCAGTGTCCCCCCCCGTCCCTAAATGGAGACACTGGCGTGGTGTGTGGGGATACAGGGTGACACCCCCCAAATGGGGCCCATCACAGTGTGTGGGGACACGGGGTGTACCCCCCTCCCCTCCCCCAAACGGGGACCCTGTCATGGTGTGTGGGGACACAGGGTCCCCCTCCCCAAATAGGAACCGTCAGGGTGCGTGGGGACCCTGTGACCCCCCCCAAAAAAAAATGGGGACACCCTCACACCCCCCAAATCGGAACCATCACGGTGTGTGGCAACACAGCTGACACCCCCACCCCCCAAAAAAAAATAAAATAGGGCCACCACCCCATTGCGTGGGGCCTCAGGGTGCCCCCCCGTGATCCACCCTGGGCGTGGGGCTGCCCCTACCCCACCTACGTACGGGGTGGGTCCTGTGTGGGTCCTGTGACCCCCCCCCAGATTTTGGTAGCCAGGAAGTGGCTCACGGCCCCGCGGCTGCCGGGAGGAGGTTCGGAACAAAAATAGAGGTAAAAGAAGTGGATGCAAATGGTGATCGCATCCAGGAGAACTTTGCTGTAGTGCCTGTCGTAAAGGTGTGCTCGAAAATATATCGGCCAGGTCCCACCAAAATCCAGGGGATTTGAAGTCGGCTGTAGTTCTTAGAGTTTGTCAGGCCAAAAAAATGTTTGTTGTTTTCTTTTTGACGGGTTTATTTATTGAAAGCGTTGTGCTTGCTGCTTTTCATGAGATTTTAATGCGTGTTCGTAACGTGTGAGCACAGATTTGCTCACGCAGCTCCGAGCCAGGCGCAGAGGTCCTGGTACGCAGCCGTGGCAGCTCTCTCCTCTGCCCCTGCTCTCATTTTAAATCCCCTTTTTGGGTCAGTTTGGACTCAGTTGGGTCTTCCAGCTGGGTTTGTGTCCCTGCCAAGGCATTTGGATGAGCGATGGCTCCCAGCCTTCTGGCTGGACGTGGTGCTTGTGTTTAAGCTCACAGTGGCATCCTGTTGCTAGGCATGGTTATTCCTTCTTCGTGTGATTTCTCATCCCGTCCCCACACCGAAACACAGGAGGAAAGGCTGAATTTGGGGACACGTTGGTGCTGCCGTGCATGGCACGGGGGCCGCAACGAGGCCACGTTGCTTCCTGCCCCCCGTAGGGCTCATCGAGTGCGTACAACCCTGGCTGGGGAGCTCCGGTGACCACGGTTGTGTAGGCACGGAGTTTTATGGTGAGCATTTACCTCTTGGCAAAGCAGGAGGTCACCCCTGAAGTCCCTAAAGCTGGAGTTTCGGGCTGTGCTTTCTGCCTGGCCGCATTACCCACCCTAATCCACGGGGATCACTTAAGGGAGGCCATAAACGCTCCCCCCCTGGGGCCGAGCTCCCAAGCGCCGCTCTAATGAGCCCGTTCTGAACGCTGCTTAATGAAATCTTGTCCTCGGAGGCCCTGCTCTTTTATTACGTGTGATGCTCCGGGCTCCGTGCCCCTGTGAACGTGTGGAGTTTGATTTTTGGGAGGCTGCTTGGAAGGGTCGAGAGCTCAACCATCGGCGTGGAGGCGCCGCAGCAGGAAAGAAGGGATGGAAAATAACCACGGTGGACAGGAGTTGGGTGGCCAAGCGTGGAAAGGAGGAGCTCAGCACTCAGGATGGAACAGCAAACCTGCATTTTATGGGGTGCTGAGGGTGCTGGACCCCCCTCAGGAATAAAATCACCTAACAATCATCATGTCTGCGCCTTTCCCGCAGGGACAGCAGCCCGGGGCTTGAATTCGCAAGCAATTAAAAGCCCAGCCTTAGCTTTGGCCCTGGCTTGACACTTGAAAGATGAGCAAGGTAAAGCAATTACGGCTTTCGGAGCCGTGTTTGACCTTTCAGGTTTCCTTTTCAACTCCGTCTGCTGCGTTGTAAAACAATGCCATGGTTTAGCTCCAACAAGGCGGCGCGGGTAAAACCCAGCATAAAGCAGCGAGCTGGGGAGCCCAGCCTTGGGTACGCCGAAGAACAACGACGCTGAAGGAACAGAATCGCTCCAAATTGCCCCAAATCACGGCGGCAGGGTGCAGAAAGCATCCGCCTCGCTCTTTTCTTTGTTGTTGTTTTTTTTTTTTCCCTCTCCGGTTTTGCAGGTTTGAGCCAGGGGTCCAAGAGCAGAACCTCGGTTGTGTGGAGGAGGCAGCCAACGTCCTGCTAAGGCCCTGGTAGGGGGAAGAGCTGCAGAAAAGTGGCAGGATCTGCGTGGTGGATGGAGGGGGCAGGCTGAGAAACCAGCTCCAGCCCCTGGATGATGCCAGGCACCGCTTGCTCAGGGCTGACAGGGAGGGAAAGGCTGCACGGAGGATAAAATAAACCTTAAGCCTCACACCGAGCCAGCTCCACGCAGGTCATGCTGTGCATTTTTAGCCTCCCCCCCTCCCCCCCCAAAAAAAAAAAAAGGTCTGAATGGGGAGAAATCAGTGTGAGGAAGCACTCCTGAGGAAGGTGAAATGGTGACTCTTCGGGGAGCTTTGAGGATTCGAGGTTAAGGATTTCTGTTTATTTTTTAACTTTATGAATGAAGAATGCTCAGGTTGCCAGAAGTTGTTCCCTGCTCCGTGGATCTGATGTTCACACCGATGCTCTGATTTGCAGTGCTTCCCTGCAGCGTAAGCTCTCCTACGGTTTGCACCGTGGGGAGAGAACCTTTGACTGCTTTTAACTTATTACAACATTGTTATTGGGGAAAAGTGCCCGTATAACTACATAAATATGGACGGAAGCACTGATTTTAGCAGAAATGTGCACAAAAACCTCAAGTGGAGCAGTTCCTAAAGGGATCAGAGGCTTCTGAGCGAGCTTCCAGAGGACCCGGTGACCAGCAGAAGCGGGTGACATTTGCAGGGACTTCAGGGAATCAAACGGCACGGTCGTGCTCATCTCCTTTTTATGGAAGGAAGGAAGATAACCAACACTTTTCCCGTTCATAGCCAGGTATGAAAACCTTACAGAGGTCATTTTGCCAGAGCAGGGCTTGTGCCAGCCTCTTCGTGGCACGCAGCTCCTGTGCTGGAGCTGGCTGGTGTCTGCCCGGCTCCAGCCGTCCTCTGCCTGCACCCTCCTGCGTGGACTTGCCTGTAGGAGCCTCATCGCAGACAAACAGCCTAATTACAGCATTTAGCAGCCGAGCCCAAGCCCTGCTCCTGCAGCCTCTCGCCGCCTCCTCCCTCTGCTTTGTGGCTGCCCCGGGGGCAAAGCCTGAGTCCAGCCCCAAAGCCGCGTCCTGTCCACTGCCCGAGGCGGCTCCCCAGCCTCAGTGGTCTCCTAAAAGCTCTCGTAGCCTTTTGCTACGCGAAACATTCGAATTTTGCTGCTTTTTGGAGCTGGAAATAGGCGGAAACTGCATTTTTCATGAGCGTCAGAGGAGAGGAAAGTCAGTCGTAAAACGAGCTGGCTGTCCAGAGCTGCTCTGCTTCGAATTTTCTTCCGAAGGCAAGGATTTAAAACCAGGAGGAGTGCGAACATGCCTTCACCCGACAGCCTGGAGGCTTTGCTTGGTATTTACTTAACGGGGCACGAGGTGATGGGCGGTTAATCCCGAAGTTATGTGAGAAAATCCCGGGAATGGCCCGTTCCCATCAAAGTGACTCAGGGACCAATTTAGCAGAGGGCTGGCCGCGGGTCGGGCTGCTCGCTGTTCTCAGCTCGCCTTCCAGTTACCCCGGAGCTCGCTGACTCACTTTTGGTGTTCTCTCCGTGACTTTGGGGCTTACGGAGGCGGGGAAATCTGCTCGGGGCGGCTTTGGTGCTGGCCCAGATAATTGCTATTGTTCGCAGAGCGCACGAAATGGCTCGATGTGGGATTATAGAAAAGAAAACCACCAAAAACCTGCCACTTTCTGGGGTGGGGACGTTGCTACCAAAAGTCCAGCGTTTCGCAGAGACCACTCAGGCCTTAATCGAGTGGCTTTTGGTCACGCTGAGCTGCTGCAATTTACTCTTGGCTGGTGCCAAATCCCGTCCCGGTTTTGCTGTGTGCGTGTTCAGGAGTCAGGAAGAAAATCCCTTTTTGTTTCCAGGTAACTGCAGCCGATTCTCTCGCAGGTATTTGGCTGTGTAAGGGGTCAGCACTTCGCTGTGCCCGCAGCAGCTGGTATTTTGGGTTCCAGTGCAGAAAGCCATGGTGTGAACGAGTGCGTGCCTGCTCCCTCCTCTTCCTCGCCTTCCCCTCGGCCTCTCCTGAGGCAGCAGCAGGCTGGGGAGGTGAGGATCAGGGAAAAGGCCAGGAGGCGAGGGGTAATGTGTCAGAGACACGGCGTGTACATTGCTTTCTGTATAATTATGCTCCTGGGCTGCCACGAGCCACGTGGCGAGCTGGGGCAAACAGGCTGAGCGGAGAGCGGCGGCGGCGTGTCCCGCGGGTGGCTGCGTGCCTGGGCCGCGTGCTGGGAAGGTGAGAAGTTCACCGGGCTCGGTGACATTTGCTGTCACCCCTTGGAGGGTTTGAGTTCTGTGGGGCTGCTTTTTAAAGCCGTTCGGAGCCGGGACGCGAGCTCTGCTGCGAGCGGGGCCCGTCCTCCAGCCCCCAGCTCTGCTGGGGACGGGGCTTTTGGGATAACGCTGACCCCAAAGTGAATTAAATCCCAGGACGCTGTGGTGGTTGGCATCACATCGTGGGTTTTGTTACTTCTGTGTGCGTTAATGGGTGTTTAATCCTTTACATCTGAAAGGGAGCGAAGGTGTCGAGCACTCGCTGTGGGTTTTCTGTTTCTTTTTTTTTTTTTTTTTACATGTGACACTATTCGTGTGTGTAATCCCAAGGTTTTATTTCTGTAGGGAAAAAGCACGGGCCGGTTCTCAGAGCCTTAGCGTGAACCTAGCGAGCCGTTCAGCGCTGTGAAAAGAGGTAGGAGGGGAAGGAAGATCTGCCTTCGAGAACGCAGCCGGTACTTTTCCTTGGCCCTGGAGGCTGAATGCAGACGGGTGCCTTACGGCTCCGTTGGGTGCTGCTGGGGGAAAATCACCCCCTCGGTGGTCGGAGGCGTTGCCTAAGCACACCCTGCCTCTTCTGCCCGTGCCGTGGCCAGGTTCCATGTGCTGTCCCAAAAGGAATTGTCTGAGAGCTGCTGGGATGGCAGAAGCCAGTCTAGCATGCTGTGCTCTTACCCAATTTTGGACAAATACCCTCTTGTCTTGCTCCGTTGCTGTCCCCCCAGCATGCTGCCCCACACGCCGTGCTCCTGGTGGCTCTGTGACCAGCTCGAGCCCCCTGGCCTCCCCTCTGCCACCTCCCTTATCCGCAGACCCTTTCAGCCTCCTGCTCTCCCCTTTGGAAGTCAGTGCCCCCAGTCCACCCTCGATGCCAACAGACATTTGGGAGCCTCCTGCCTTGAAGGAGGTTGGTGCAACCGCCCCACGAGCTGCCCTGTATCCCTCCGAAGGTTGTCTTTGTGGTGATGCCCGGGGCAGGCTGACCGTGTTGGGGGTGTTGATGTGTGAAACCTTCAGCCCAGATGAGCTGGGAGCTGTGCTGGCACGCAGCCTGTGCTGCTGGTGAGCCCATACCACAGCTCCTGAGGATGGGGGTATCAATCATGGGCCTTTCCTCTTCCTCTGTCAGCTTTTAGCCAGCAATTTGCCCTTCTTCTATAACATACCGACTCCTGTGAAGGCCAAACAGCACGAAACGCATTATTACTACAGGGTGGTAACTTACTCAGCGCCCTACACCTTGCATCCTTCCAAACAGTTTCCTTTTTTCCATGCTTGGATCAAACACCCCGAGTCCTAACGCCTGACCCGTCCGAGCTGCCCGGGAGCTTTTTGTAGGGGCTAGAAAGGTGAGATTCCTCGCCGTCAGGAGCAAAGCACCCATACCAAGCACTGACCCCGTGCCAGAGCTCTGCCAGAACGCTGCCTCCTCTGCTCCTGCTTCACGTGAGCGGCCGCGATCTGTTCCTCCTGCTCTGCTGGGTGCTGTGAGCCATCCTGCTGCCGCGAGGCCGGCTGATGGAGGAGGGCTGCAGCGCAGCACGGAGGGAGCTCAGGCTGCGGCTTCCTAACGCTGCTGAAATACCTGCAGCTTTTCTGGGAAAACCTCAAATGGAGGAGTGGAGGGGGTGGTTTCGTTGCCACCTCGGCTCTCCTGCAATTACCGTTATTTCCGAGCAGAAGCCTGGATTTCAGCTGGAGGGGGAAAAAACCCCGGAGAGGAGAATAACCAAGCAACCAAACAACCAGGGGGAGAGGCGCCGAATACCGGCCCACCCCTGGTTTTTGTCGCCTGGCTTTGTAACGGGTTTAAATAACGCGTAGATGAGCACAATGCAAGCAGAACAAATTAGGCTTCGGCACAAGAATCGTGGGAGGGGAAGGCTCTTACACTGCTCTCGTGCCTCCTCGCCTGAGCAGCATCCTGCCGCGCTGCCTTCCCACCCCGTGCTGCTGGGGTGCACGGCCCCAGCCCGGCCGGGGCTGCCTGCACGTCCTACAAAAGCCATTTAATTTCTTTTTGGGGGTTGCTAACGGGAGGCGTCGCGTTGCAGGTGGCAGACTCTGCCAGCTCTTACGGTTCTCCCTTCTGTGCCCTGTTTATCCAGCCACAGATAAGGTCTTTTGCTTGGTTTTTGGCCCCGTGTGGCTCATCTGAAGTTCATGGGCATCGTAGAAAATGGGATTTTGTAGGACATTGAAGTGCCAAACCTTTTTTTTAAAGCCTCTGTTTTTTGCTCCTGGCGGGTTGAGGTCTGTGTGCGAGGGGCTGCGTCTGCTCCGGCCCTAGTGGGATTGGAAAAACTTCTCTTCCTGCCTCTAATTTAATAGGGGATCACACGGGGCTGTCTGGAAACCAGTCTGCAGGGCAGATCACCAAAAGCTGGTCCCAAAACTTTGCTCTACTGAGACTTGATGACTAGATGGGGGCCTTGCCTTGTGCCCTGCTGTCTCTGAGCTCCTGCAGAGGGGCCCCGATGCCCTGTTGTGCCTGAGCTGCTGGAGCACTGCAGGTGGTGCAGCGCCCGGTGTCTCCTCCTCTGAACCCGGTAGGTTGATGCTCCGTGCCTAATTTTAAGGACCTGAAACCCAAAAGGCAAAGTGGAACAGATCTGGGAGAGTTTCTGTCTACACTAAGGTCAGCTGAGCTTATTACGGCTCTGTTTAAATTACAGGAATATTTTCCAGCGGTCAAAGGAGGAACTTGGAAGCTGCAGTTGGAGACCTCTCCCTGCAGCTGATGTGCTCCTACGCCGCGCTTCCCATGCTCCCTATTCCAGGATGGTCATCTCACGTTGTTTTATTCTCCCCATAATCGCCGGGAGTCCTTCTTTCAGCCCCTCTGACGTGATGCCGTGTCACCGTACTCCCTTTCCTTTTCCTCCCTAAGCAAACCGAGTGGCATTTACTTGCCTAAACAAACCAAAAGTTTCGGTTCTGCTCTGGCTTTGGCTCACCCCCAGCTTCTGCACGCACGGGGCGCTTGCTGGGGACAGAAGCAGAAGCAGCAGTTCCCAGAACAAAACAGGTTTGTGTTTTTCCCTTTTCTTTTTTTTTTTTTTTTCTCCTCCTTTTTGCGTCAACAACCTCTGAGACAATCCAGGCTTTTAAATTGGTTTAAATTGGGTTATTCAGTGCTAATGTTATGCAAGACTCCTGATTAGCGGTGTGTGGAGCCTTGAGTTGCGAGACTCCTCGGAGCTGTGATGGAATTAAGGTAACCATGGCAACTATTATCATTAAAATCGGCTTCAACCCGGGCTGGTGCTGGAGCCCTTGGCCCGGCTGCTGCGTGTGGGACTGCGAGGCCTTTCCCCATGAAGCTGCCAGCTTCCTCACGTGCTTCTCCAGCCTTTCTTCCCCTAAAAGTCTAGTTTTTAAGCACGGAGCTGCCAAGTTTTTGAGCACGGGGCACTCCTCACCCAAGTTGTCCTGCACCCTGTGGGTCCGGGTGACCGTGGCCCGCTCGCCCTTAGTGGCTCCTCCAGGTCGTGTGCAGTCAGGTCCCCTAATTTGGGTTAATTATGCCAGCTGCTGGCTCTGGGAAAAACATTCTCAAATGATTTTTACCTGTTTATGTGAACGTTGTCTTACTTTTGAGCTAGGACTCACCCGCAGATGTCTCTGGATGCATTCAGCAGTGCTCGTTCAGCCTCCCAACCCTCCTTTGCGTGCTCAGCGCTCCTTGCTGGTGAGTCCTCACTGAATTTTGAGCTGTTCTGCCCTTTGTGGACCAGCCGCTTTGCTGCACTGCCTCAAGCAGCTGGCTTTCAAACTTCACCCTGGAGGAGAGGCAGAGGAGGAGAGGGGGACAAGAGCATTTCTCCTGGGCTGCCACCCTTCGCCATCATGTCTTGGGATTGGCATCTCGCCTGTCTCTGACCTTGCCATCAAGTAGGATGAAGGTGTTTGAGGTCTCTGCTGGCCTTCTGCCCCTTATTAATCAGGGAGCTGGCGCAGGCCGTGGCTAAAAGGATGCTGCTGGCTCCATCCCGGTGGGGAACGTGAGGAGATGGGATGCTGCCGCCTGTGGCTCTTCCTGGTGGGCACAAGGGCACGGTGAGGAGGTGGTAACAGAGCCTCTGTCACTGGGAAGTGCTCCACAAAGCTTTTGGTTTGTAAATGGCTTTGGTACAGGTTGTAGCCCCTAATGTTTAACTGAATGTGGTCCAAGTTGGTGCAGCAGTAGGAGTAAAAAGAAAAGGAGCAGAAAGATAAAAAATAAATTGAACTCGTTTCAAGTTTCTGATATTAAATCTCCGTCACTCGAGAGGTGGGGGAGAAGTCCAGAAACCCACCCGCGGAGCAAAGACTTCTAACAATAGTTGCTGGGCGGCGCGAAGGAGCAAGGCAATTGCCTTGGCAGGGAAGAGGAGGAAGGCTGGAATGGGTCTCAGGGGAGCCCTCAACAACTACAAGGATCCTGAGCTGAGAATAATAAGGCAGGAGTGATGTTCTGCAGGTGGACGCGTGTGTGGGGCTGCAGCCTGCCTCGCTGCCCTTCTGAGGGCCAGCATCGGGCACGCCGCGGGTGCCTGGAGAGCAGGGCTGCGTGGCTCAAGCACAGCAGCCCTTATTACTGGCGGCGCTTCTTGCGTGCCCTGCTGCAGCCTTCGTGCTCCAGCTTCAATTTCCTGACCCCTGAACGGCCCCCGGTGAACAAACCGTGCCGTGAAATAGCACGGGGCTGTGTCTGGGCGGCTCCTCCTCATCACAGAAGGGCTGAAGTGCCGGCTCCTGATGGAAAGAGGCCGTGACAAAAAACGTTTCCTTCCCGTTCTCTTGGCTTGCTCCTCAGCCTGGCGTGTGGCACTGAAGGCCCTTTTGTTCCTGCGTAGTTCAGCTGACTCCGAAACCCACCCCAAGAGAAACTCGCCGTGGTTTAAGGCTAGATGTGCAAGGACCCGTTCTCACCCACGTGGCAGAGGAAAATAAACTCTCCTTGTGCAGGACGCAGCCTCCCCCCGGCCTGCGGGTAGGAGGGGACTTTCAGAAGCAAGGAGGAGAGGAAGAGAAGCTCCACGTGGTTCTCCAGCTGAGCTCTCTTGTCGTATTAAATCGACCTCGGGCCAATTGCTCCAGCTATCTGTACCTCCCTCCGATAAATCGGGCAGTGTCGCTTATCTCCCCGGCAGATCTGAGCGGGGATGACTGCTTCATCGAGTGCTCCGTGCCGTGTCTGTACAGCGCTGCTCGAAGACCCTTTGCAGCTACAAGATGGATGAAATGAGAATTTCCTGGTGCTTTTGGGGTGCTTTCCCCCCAGCTCTGCCTCCTGCAGCCCTTCTGTGTCCTGTGGCCGCATTGCTCCATGCTCCTGATTCCTCCCTGCCTGCTGACCCACCGCTTCTCCCACCCGTTCCCCTCCTCCTGCATAAACCCTGCTCCATCGTGGTCTTCAGGACTCATTTTTGGACACCCGTGGGGATCCAGGAGAGGGTGAAAGCGTCCCGAGAGGGTAGGAAGGAGCGTGGGGGCGTGCAGAGGGCTCACCAAAAGAGTGGCCGTGCTCCTGGCTGCCTGATGCTTGTGCTCTTCCAGGAGGCTCCGTGCCCCATGGGATATCCTGAGCTTTTAGAGGGAAACGGTCAGCAAAATGACCCTTTAGAGGGAAAGGCTGCAGCAAAACGACCACAAACGAGTCATCTCATCGGGCCCCCCGAGCACGTAAAGCGTTCTCAGTCGACGTGCGTCGCGATACGGCTGGCACGAGACCTCTTCTCCTGCCTCGCCTTTCTTCAGAGGGGCGTTAGCTGCTGGCACAGCAATCAGAAAATGCCAGAGCAGCTGCTTTTCCAGCGTGGAAAGTCTGACCCAGCCGGGTTTTGGGAAGTTGTGTGAGGCAGGACTGGAGCTGTGACAGCAGCTCGGGCTGATTCATCGAGCGCGTGTGTGATTTCTGGAGGCTCTTCCTTCGGTAACCCAGTGGCAGAACCGAGTAGGTGCACACAGCCCCGCTGAGCTTCCCGGACACAGCTGGAGCTGGACAAAGCTCTTTTCATACCACAGGGACCCCGAGCTGCTCTTTTCTCCTGTGTGTTCGTTTGTTCTTTGTTTCCTGCTCTTTGTCCTGGGTTTAAAGGAACAGCAGCCTGCCGATGGTGGCACTGATAAGAGGGTGTTGATAAGGGTGTTACGGAAGGGGCAGGGGCAGCCTCGCTCTAGATTTGTGTGTAACCACAGACCAGCATCGAGCAGAATTTAGATTCTCCCTCCCCAGTTAAAAATTAACCAAGCATCTTTAAGAAATTTGTCCTCCAGCTTCATCCAGGAGATGAAAGGTGCCACGGGCTCTGCCAAGCTTTGTCTTCGAGCTCAGAGGAATTCTGCTCCTTTGCTGGTTTCTCCCCTTGACAGGGCAGGGGGAAAAGTTTGGGTTTTGTTCTTGCAGGCGTGGGGAGGGAGAGAGGAGCAGCCGTGCTTGGCAGGTAAGGCTGGCGAGCACTGCGAGGCACGTGGTGGCCCTTTGCTGTCCGTCCCTCCCCACTGCTGGAGGTGTCACGAAGGTGGACGTCTCCTAAAAACATAAAAGCTGCTTTTAAAACTGGATGTGGCTGGTGTCGCAGCTGAGCGTGCTGCTTCCTGCTGAGCCTGCTGTGGGAAGGGTGACCTCGGGCAGAAAGGCAGGGCAGAAAACCGTGTTCGGTTCACCCGTCCCACTTCACCCTTCCCCTTCTGCCCGGAGGTTGGGCAAGGCTGCTGAATCACTTTGATGATCCCCCGAGGGATCCTGCTCCTGCTCCCCTGGTTCCACCTTCCTGCACCTCCTCTTTCAGCCCTTTTGTCTCATCTTGCAAAACAAACCGAGGGTGGCGGGGCTGGGGAGCGGTGTGTGGACCAGCAGGGAGGAGGAGGAGAAGGGCGAGTGGAGGAAGAGCAGAGCAGCCTTTCCCTTCCAGCCCAGCTCAAGCAGGTCTTCACCCGATTAACAGTGCCCCTGCAGTCGTTTGCTACCTCTCTCTGCAGTTTCCCCGCTGACGAGTCGGTGGCTGACAGGGAATTAAAAACGTTCCCTTCAACGAGGATGACTGCAGCGGGTGTAGGCAAATTCGTTTTCAAAATTGTCAAGAAAGAAGCAGAAGAGTCCTCCAGGTGAATGTCAGCTCTGAGATGCTAGGTGTTCCTCCTCACGCGGCCTTCGTTGCTCGCTTCTTGCCTCAGCAGCTCAGCCTTGACTCATTGCTGAGTGGTTTTTTTTTTTTTTTTCGTACACGCAGAGCTCCCGAGCCATCAAGCTGCCTCGTCGCTCGTTAGTTTCTGAGAAATTTGGAACGGAGGAACAGAAATGTCACGGAACAGATTTCAGAAACAAATAGCAGGGGGAGAACAAGCAGCGAACCAGCAGAAGGGCACGTTCCCAGCACGTTATAATACATCAGGTAGAACCCAAACTAGTCACCGTAAAGATTTCTGCCCCCCTGTTTGTCTTGAGGCTTTCACCGATCCCATTCCTTCTGTTTTCCTCCAAATAAAACGCATTTAGGTTGGCAAATACCTCCCTGTGCAGAGGAGGACCGTGCTGTAAAGGCTTTCTTCGTGCCGCTGAGGTTTGCATCGCTTTTCCCCAAAAGGAGGGACGGCGCTTGCAGTAAGCAGTTGCCTCGTGTGCAGGTTTAGGTGCCTGAATCTAATATTTGGGTCTTAAAATAACCGAGAGCTGATGGAAGGCAGAGTAGGCGACCTGAATTTCCCGGGGGCTTTGCCAGGGATGCTGCAGGTGAGGAGGCAGAGCCCTGCGCCCTCCTGGGACCCGAGCGGTGCGGGGAAGAGGGTGGTGGAGAGACCAGCCTGGTTCCCCCAGCGGGTTGGGGTGACCTCGGTGAGCCTAAATGTGCTCCCCTCGGGTTGTGTGGGGCTGGCTGTGTTTAGATCCGTGTGTTGGGGTCTGGGTTTCCCACAAACACAGACTGGGGAATGGGAGTGTGGCATAACAGGGGGCTTGGAGAGCAGGCCGGCACGCCGTGGCTCTTCCTGCTGTGGCAGGACAAAAAGCTGGGGTACCCAACGTCATGATTTTCTGATCACAGCGATGAGAAGGGGCTTCATAAGAAGCTGCTCCTCCCGGGGCCATCCCTTCTGATAGGAGAAAAAGGAGCTGAGGCCACCTCTCAGAGCACCCACATCTTCTGTGCCTGCCCTGCGCTCGAGGCCAAGCAGCACGGGCACCGTAGGAAAAGGAGCAAAGCAAATAAACAAAATAAAAAATAGAAACCATCAGCCATACCTTTTAAACAGAAATCATGCAGTTCACCTTCAGATGTCTTTAAAATGATCAGTCTTCATTCTGTACGAAGCGCAGGTGACGGGCACTTTTCTGGACAAACTGCATCGGTTTCGCTCTTTTGATGCCCTCTTAAGCCGTTTTACTCTGCTTTAATGTCACCTGAATCCAGAAACCTGCCTGGCTTCTGGGCACACAGGCTTTTGTTTGAACTGGCAGAGACGCAGCAGCTTTTACGTGTGTGGGGCTGGGGGGTGAAGTGCTTGGATGGCAGCTGCCAAAAGGCAAATTCTGCTCCCAGTGCCCTGGGCTCTGCCACCTGTGGCTTTGAGGCTTTCCAGATCTCGGTGCCAAATTGCCTACGCTCTTTTAATGTTGATCACAAATGGCTCTGTTTTAGAAGTTGTCAGAAGTCCCTTTATCCCCGTAGCTCCCTCAGCACTTACTCCTTTGGTTTATTTATTACCTGCCCACAGCCAGGTTTTCAAACAAAAGCTCGCTCCTCGGCGCGTGGTTTTTGGTTTGTGTGCGGTTGGGTTTTGACTTCACCTCTTGATTTCTGTCCGCTTCGTAACCAATGTTAAATAAATCCTTAGGAAGCCAATTAAACATCCTTCTGAACAGCATTCTTGTTCTCACCTGGTGAACACGAGGAAAGAGTCTTTCTCTTTCCTGCCCTGGCCAGCCCTCAGCCGTGCCAAGACGGACAACTGGAGCTCCCCGAGAGTAGAGCAGTTTAAAGGTGCTCCATGCTGGAAATGGCCCATGGAATCACTTCTCCATCACTCCCCCAGTACTTCTCCCTAAATTTTATTCCCCTCTAATCACCCACAGGTTTCTGAAGCTCCTTGTTGGATTCGTTTGCAAATACTGGTTGTCCTCAGGGGCTCTCCGAGGTGTGGGTGAGCTGCAGGAGGATAGAGCCACCAGGAGCAGCGATCCCAGCCCGTGGTGCCTTCGCCCTTCCGAGGAGGATTTCAGCTGTAAGGACTTTCTGATTACAGGAGGAATCTGCCCACGTGTCACAGGGGCTTTCACGGGGTGAGAACTTCTCGATGCTTGCAGCAGTTACAGGAAATAAAGCACAGAAATGCGGCTGCCAAAGCACTTTGCCCAACAGAATCTTCTCAGATTTGCAGAGCGTGGCTAGACAATAATCCTGGTGTTTTGTTCCATTAATTATGAGGCATCTGCCTTCGTATGCAGCCCTAACTGCCTTCAGGGTAATTAAAATTTTATTAAAGAAACGAGGAGGAGTAAAGGGAATATTTTATTTGGAGCTGGGGCAGCATCGAGTCTTCAGGGTGCCACTGAAAATGTGAAACTGGTTGGCTCGATGCGATATCACAGCCTCCACCTCCTGCTTTGGTTCTTTATTTATTTTCATTTAGGGTGTCAAAAGCCTGGGAACGCAGTTACAGCGCAAAGCAGAGGTGTCTGGAGAGAACCACGTTATGGTTTCCTTTAAAAAAAAATCTCTATATCTATATCTCCATCCCTGATCTGGCAGGATTACGGTCCTCAGGGAAGACAAATTGTTTTTTCCAGAGCTAACAGGAGTGAGGCTGTTGAGGCGTGGAGTCGTGATGTTGCTCAGGATGCTCGCAGTACTGACAGGCAGGCCCAGCATTTTCTGGCCTTCGGGAAGTTTTTATTAGCTAAAAGAAAAAGTGCTCGAGTCCCCTCTAGGAGAGCTGTTTCAAGAAGGAGCTGGTGATGGAAAGGAGACACAGATTTTGGGAGGCTTTGCCCCCAAAGTGACCTTTAATAAAACCTGCCAAAGAAGTGTGTCTGTGAGCTCTCTTCCAACAGAGGACATGACTTACGAGAGAATTCACCTCTAAATTCTCTGAACTTCTGAACTTCACACTCCAGAGATCTCATCTGAAAGCACAACATCGCTTTAGCGCTCTCAGGTCCCGGTAGAACAAGGCCGTGTCCTACATTTCAGTCCCTCTGAGCCTGGAGATTTCCTTTCGTGGTTCACTCTCCCAGCTGATGACTTGGCAAAGTGCTGCCCTTTGCGTTCCTGAGATGTTGGTCTGACAAACTTGAAGAGAAAATGGAGAAGAAGACTTCCAGGTCTCATTTTAGCTGCTTTTTGTGCTTGTGCAAATGTACAGAGAAAACACGTCTTCCCTGTAAACGTATGAGCTTTGCGGTACTTGCACGCTTAGACAATAACAAGCCTACAAAACCATAAAGCCTTTTGACCAAATTCCTCCTTCAAATGTTCCTGCAAGTGTTTTCACAGTCTTTACTGAAAAGCTGAGTCAGGAATGGAAGATTTGGCCCCAAACCGTGGCTCGGTGTTGCCAGTTCTGGACCAACTCAAGTGGAGTCAACCATTTACAGCGGCGACAGCTCGTCGTATTCTTTGCCATGAAGAACGGAGCACAACATCTCGTTGCTTGGCTTTCCATCCCAACAAACCAACCTCTATTTACACCCGCTTTTATGCTCTTTTGCCAGTTTTTCTCTGTTAGAAATACGCTGAAAGCATGAAGCTGTAGCCCAATGCTTCCTTCAGCCACGTGCGCAAGAAGTCAACGTGGAGAGATGTGAGCGTGGGGAGGCCAGGAGGGGCTTTGGGCTTCATTTTGGTGCATTTCTGCCTGCCCTTGAAGCCTTCCTGACGGCGTGTCCTGTCCCACAAGCTTTCGTTTCTCTTCCCTCTCCCAGAACCTCTTTGCTGTAGCGTGAGGTCCGCGTGCTGGAGCGGAGGGCACGCGGAGGTGGGCGGAAATTTGCTGGTCTTTAACTGCAGTTCTTCCGCTACAGAATTATTCTTCATAGGAGCTGCCCTAGGAGGTTTAGCTCTACAATTTCAGTGGTTGTATCGTGAGCCTTGAAAGGATGTTGCTGGGAGGCTTCAAGCTTTGCATTTTTCTAAGAAGTGTCAGGAAATTGCTGAAGAGCCCAGGGACTCAGAGCATCTTCTGCTGCGCCTCTGCTTAGCGCTGAGAAATAAGTGGAAGAAGTGCTTGAGCTCTTCCTTTGTGCTCCAATAAAAGCAGAGGGTGTGAGAAACCTTCATTTAAGGATTCCGTGGTTTAATTACACTCGCATTTTTTGGAGTTCAGAACCAGAATAGGTTTCTTTTTGAGACGGGCCCTCCTGCTTCTTCAGGCACTCCACACCTTCCCTGTGTCGGCGGCTCGACTCTCCCGTTATGGAGGAGCAACGTTGAAGTTTCTCTGATGGTTCTTTTCCCATTCGTAACGCGCTCTGCCTCCTCTACTCCTCCTGCACGTGTACTGGCAGAGGGAGTTTGGGTTTCTGGGAGGTGGTGGTGGGCAGCTACCGCTGGAAAAGCCTCAAAAAGAGCTTCAGGTTTCATGGGTTAGGACGCTTTGCTGAGGTGCGTTGCCTTTTCGTGGTCAAATCTCACCTTCTGTCATCTTTGCCTGCAAAGCCAACCTGCAGGAGGCGGCGGCCGCAGCAGTGGAAGGAGAGGAGACGAGGAAATGCTTCGTGGTGAGAGCAGCAGTGCGACGCCAGGGCTGAGTGCCGGGCACGATCCAAGGACCGGGTGCCACCGTGCTCACCCTCAGAGGGCCGGCAGACGAGGAGAAGCAAGGCAAGGGGCTCAGAAATCCAGAGACATTTGCACGATGGCAGCGATCTCGGTTGGGTCTTCTCCAGCACGCCGTGTTACCTCGCTGGGGGAGGTTTGCCTTTCCGTGCTGCTCTCCGTGTGGTGTTGGGAGGGACTGCCAGGAGGAGCAGTTCGTCCGTGTTGTCCAACATACACCCAAACGTCTCGGTGGTGGCTGGAGGAGCTGCTACGTTAGAGGGTTTTCTCTGTCAGCAAGCACATTTCGATAAATCTTGGCCTTTAAAAAACACATTTTGCAGAGAGTATCGCAACATGTAGCCGTGAGAACATAGCGAACCTTATTTTTGTCTGCGTTAATAACCGCTGCGTGTAGCAGGAAGCCAACATCATCATTTTATCTTTCCCTGTTGCCCACTGAAGCTGTCAAACTCCACTCTCTAAAAGCAGCCGTGCTTCTGGGGTCACTGCTGCAAGGGCTGGTTGCAGCCCTGCTGCCTGGAGGCTTTTTGCTGCCTCCACCGGGAGAAAATCCCCGTCTGTGCCACGCGCTGTTCTGCAAATATTCCCCATCAGCATGATAGAAGGCTGAGAACCACGGCTTAGCACCGTTGGCACTGGTGTTTCAGCCAGTTCTGGTGCTGCTAAAACCTTGCTCTTATGCCTCTAAGGTCAGAACCCCTCTGTGGAGCACCCCTGGTGCCAAAAGCAAGGTGCCTTCCCTCGGGGAGAGGATGAAAATGAAGTTGGCAAGAGGTGTAGGGGAACCCAACCACCCTTCCTGGCAGGCACGGCGCTGCAGTGACACACGTGCAGGGAGATGCTGCGCGTGGGGTGTTCATTACTTGTTTTAAGCTCGGTGTTTTGCAGACCTTGGCTGCTCGGGGCCCGTGCTGGGTGGTGTTGGCAGGTTCCTGAGGATGCGAGGCGTGTGTTTGCTGCAGCACATCGCCAGAACCGGCCTGAGGGAGAGCCTCGGGGCTCTCCTCTCGCTGCAGAACACCAGAGGGACTTCTGATGCTCGTTCCCTTGAGCGATGGAGCAAAAATCTGAAGCTCTGTAGTCCGGTGAGCTCGAGGGATTTGGTCTTTGTGGGGCTATTGATCCTTCTACCCGCAGTTTGCATTGCTTGTGGTGGTGCCGGGCGGTTTGTCCGTCCTCGTGGATGCCCAGGACCTTCCAGAAGGGTTGTCCTCTGCTCCTGCATCACTGGAAGTTGTGGGATCCATTGGATTCCTCCAGGAACCGGCCTCTCGTGCCCGGCAGCTGAGGGAGAGCTTCCAGGCTGCTTTCCCTGGTGCACCTCCCCGTTCTTTTTGTTGCATCGGGAAGAAAACCAATAAATTCCGTCTGTGCCGCCCGCGTTTCCTCAGCATAGCCAGGAGCCAGCTGCTCCTAACTTGCAGGAGTGGATATAAATCACTTCCGTGGTCACTGAAACAGATGGAGAATAAGAATCAGAAGCGTGCAACCAGGTGAGAACCAGGCTGAGTACCAGGCGTGGTGCAGACCCCTCAGCATGAGACCACCCGAGCACAGGACGTGCTCTTTCCTGGACCCCTTGGACACGGCACCAGACACCCCGAGTGCTTTCCTCTCTGGTTCCTGTTTGGCTCTGGAGGTACCAGCAAGGTGATCAGCTGGGGCTGATCCCATCCCATCAGCCGAAGAGCTGTCAGTCCTACAGCCTGGCAGGCTGCCGGGGAAAGGAAAAGCAAAAGCAAATAATCTGGTGGCTGCGTTTTTCCTACCCAGGAATGAAAAAAAACCGCCCTCGTTTTCATTTCCTCCCCCCAGTTCATTGGGGGTGCAAAGCTGGCACTGCCAGCCCTCAGAACAGGCTTCAGCCTTCCTCTTGGAGGAGGCTGAGGAACCAGGGTTTGCTTTGGCTCCCCTTCCTTATCCAAAGATTGGTTTATTATTTTTTTTAATGGGTTGTTTAAAATGCGATTGGTGCTTTTGCATTTGACGGGGATCTCTTGCAGCAGGTGCCTCCGGGGGCAATGGGTCCCCAGGTGTTGCTCAGCTCCTGGGGTGGGTTTCTTAACAGCTTTGGTGCTTCGACCAGCGTGCAGGCAGGTCTTCATGGGAACCACCAGGGCTGAGGCTTGCTTCCCAGCTGCTGCATGAAGGCAGAAGGCTTTTCCTTCCCATCGTGGTGTGGATTCAGCACAGACCCTCCTGGAGCCTCCCGTGGCCTGGTGTGAGCAGTGCCTTGTGGCTTCCCATGCCTTGACAGTGAAAATTGCCTTGTGCTATGAAGGAGTTTAATATTTTTTTAAAGCATTTGTCTTTTTTTTATGTGGTATTGGAGTCTTCCAACGGATAACGGAGCTGAAAGCAGCACAGTGAGATTGTTATCTGCAAACATCCGTGAGTGGCTTTAGGAAGCGTTTGCTTATTCATTAACTTCCAATCTGCTTGTGATACTTAGCAGCTTTCCTTGGGGTGCCTGACAAAAACGTGGTTTGGAGGCTTAGCCCGCAGTGGACCTGCTCTGCTGTGCCTTGCAAGTGTGCCCCAAATTCCGTTAAACTTAACAAAAGGGAAAAAAAAAAAAAAAAAGCAAACAGGCCGGGTGTAAAATGGAACCCACTCTGTCTGTCTGATGTGGCAAACATCTGACGTTGCTTGAAATTCAAAACGCAAAGTGTTGCTGAAGGGATTTCACAAAGCTTTGTAGTGTTTGTTCCTTATCTGAAGACCCAGCTGAAGTATAAGAGCAGAGCATGAAAACAAGCTTCTCCACGAGCACTGCGCTGAATTGCTTGGATTTGGTAAACTGCACATCGCCTAAACACAGCGCTTTGGCCAGGAAACCAGCCCGAAAGCTGCACCAGAGCTTTTCTGCGGCCACCCGTTGGGTACTGTCACCTCTGCAGTGCTTCGGTGCTGCAAGGGCTTCTCTGTCCTCGCTTTTCTTTCCTTGCCTTCACTGCAGGTAAGATTTGGGACGCGTGCAGCGACCGACTGCTAGTGGGTGGGAGTGCTTCTCCCTTCCTCCTTGCCAGACCCATCACGTTCTCACTTGGGTTTGCTCTTCAGCTCCAGCTGCGCCTCTGGTAGGACTGCATGACCCACAGAACCCCCCTCCCTCTCCATTTCGTGCCCTCCAGGGCCACATCCAATTAGTCTGGCGGCCAAGAAGCCCGGGAGTGAGATTTCTCTGATCTCGGTCCTTGTTGGGTTGTGCCCAGGGAAGCCCCGTTGCCTGTAGTGGGTTTCAGAGTCTGCTGGCTTGGGATTTCTATTGCTGGAGAAGAAAAAAAAAAACACACATTTTAGTGTTTGGACTGTTGGAAGTCGGGGCGAGTGTGGTGTGCTCTGTGTTGTTGGCCTTTTTCTAGCAAAATCTGGGTTTGAGCATGGCCTGAATTGGGAGTGGCGATGTACGTTTCTGCAGGGCAGCCTAGCATGCAGCGTGGCAAAAAGGCGCTCCCAGACTCCTCGTTTTATTATTATTATTTTAAATTTTATTAATAAATAAATGAATAAACTCCTTTTATTCATTTTACGGCCAAGCTGCTCCCATTGTGATCCCGGGCAGCGCTCCTTTCCCCGCTGAGAGCTTTGAGAAAACGCTGGGGAGCAGAAAAGGGCTCTTAACTGTGCCGTTGATAGCGACTGGAGTTTAATATGGTTTAATATGGTTTAATATGGAATATGGTGGGGATTTTCTCTTCGTCCCGTGACTTGTGATAAACGTGTCGCCTTCAGTTGTCGTGCAGTGTTTGAAAACTGGTGGAGAAGGGGAGGAGACCGCTTTTGGCGTTTCTCTTAATTCTCATTTCTGTGAAATCCCTCAAGAAGAGACAACGGTGCTCCCATGAAGATGGGACTTGAGAGACCGGGAAGGAGCGTTCGGGCTGAGGAGTAATTTTGTCTAACACGGAGCTGCTTTATTTCCTTCTAGCAGGTTGGGTTTGAATGGTGCACGTACAACTCCTGTGCCAAAACCTGACATTTGTGTCTGTTCACGTTGCAACGAGTGGTGTTGTCCGACCAACGTTCCTTTTATCTGCATTTAAGGGCACTGTCTCCTGTCCTGGGGCTGTTTCGGGGTCTTGGTGTGTCCCCAAAATGAGTCGGGGGCAGCGTCTGGGGGAGCTCTGCCTCTGCACGGTGCTTGCACGATGCGTACCATTCATGCAGCTCTTGCTGCTCTGAGGGAAATGTTGGGCTTTTTTTTTTTTTTTCCCTTTTTCCTGTTGGCTTCAGCTTCTCGGTGGCTTTAATCTACAGACCTTCTGATTTATCTCCCTTGTTGTTGGCCTTGGCACCGCCAGCTGCTTTGTTTCTGTAAACAACACGTTCTTGTTGGTTAACGTACGTATAATCTCTAAAAGAATGAACACGAATGTGAGCTTGACCCTGAGGAGCAGCTCAGATGGGTGTTTTGGGGACAAATCCCAACTTTGATCCCGCGAACAGTGCTTACAGGAGGACGTGTCCCGCTGCAAGCGGGTTTTTCTCCTTGTCTTTACTTGGTTCGAGCTCTTTGACAACCCTAAACATCCAGAAAAGCTCCTTCACTTGGTGCAGGAGGATAGAGAGCTTCACCTGAGCAGGAGGTCAGAAATCCCAGCAGATTTCGCTCAAACCCTGCCCCGCAGAGCATCGTGCGGCACCGACACCGCGCGCGCGCTTCCCAATTTCAGCACGAGCCCTGCCTGGGCTCAGCCCCTGGCTCTGGGACACCGTCTGCGTGTCCAGAGGGAGCCACATCCACAATGCTGTTTGCAGCCTGCCTTCCTTTGGGAGAATTTTTGGAGGAAATTCTTCACTGTGAGGGTGGTGAGGCCCTGGCACAGGCTGCCCAGAGGAGCTGGGGGTGCCCCATCCTTGGGGGTGCCCAAGGCCAGGTTGGACGAGACCCTGAGCAACCTGGTCTGGTGTAGGTGTCCCTGCCCATGGCAGGGCTTTGGAACTGGATGGGCTTTGAGATCCCATCCAACCCAAGCCATTCTACGGTTCTGTGCTTCCTCTTGGCAGTATTTGCGTGGTGCGGTTGCCTTCTGAGCCTTTTTTCAACTTATTTAAAAAAAACCTCGATTCGAGCCGCAAGCCGTTTTATCGCGAAAATACGCGAGCATTAGGAGAGCTAATGAATGTCAGATACATTCTCTCCTGTCATGAAAATTACAGACAGAAACTTGCTGAGGTTCCAAGTGGCTCCGCTATTAACCTCTTTGTGCAGAAGGAGCTGAAGGCAGTCTTGATTGCTTCCCTTCCCACGTTCCCCATTAGCCTGGACTCTTAACTAGGCTTTGCTTTTTGAGGAGCCCACCCACATTCGATTCCTCACACTTTTCTCCTCCATTATCCCGGTGGGTTACGCTTAAACGCGTGGACATTCTTTGTCAGAAGTGGCGTTTCTGAGGATTTGGGGGCTTTTTGATTGCTCCTTTCCATTTACCTTCCGCCGGCCCCGTTAATTGCCAGTTCCAAGCGGGCGCTGCTGAGCGCGGTGACCGCTCCGTGTGAGCAGCAGGGAGGTCGTGGCACCTCCTGTAAGGGGCTGGGGAGCTCCGGGGCCACCTCCAGATCCCAAAGGGTTTGGTTTTCCCCTCCCTTGGGGTTTGCTGTTCCCACTGCCCTGCCGGGGGAACGGGAACGTGGCGAGCTGAGCGCCTCGGCCGGCGTCCCATCGAGCGAGGGGCACGGCCCTGAAACAGATTTGCTCCTGGCATGCCATGGAGCCATCTCTCATGGAACTTAAATAGATTTATTTATTTATTTTCCCCTAAGGAATATGAAACCAGGCTGTATGAAGGACAAGGAGCCAGAACCCCAGCCGATACTAAAACCCATTGCGGTTACAAAACAGAAGCGATGGAATAAAAGCGTTACATCTATCCCCCACAACAAGCAAGGGGAAGAAAGGAAATAAATGTATTTTAATAACACGGTCTTTTAAGGTTTAAGCAAGAAAAAGGAAAGGAGAGGTTATTCATGAAGGAGCTGACTTCGATCCCAGCTCTGGGGGAGAGAAGTCCCCAGGGGAGCACTCAGCTGCCTCTGCACGGAGGCGCGTGCGGTGCCGGCGGAGGACCAAGGGGGGACTTCAGCACCGGTCAGGGTTGGCTTCATGCTGCAGGGAGCTCGGAGTCCAGCAGCAGCCCCCTAAAAGCAGCTCGTGCAACGGAGCAGGTGGTAAAGGCAGCACGCTGTCCTAGCAGGCTCGTGTTCAGCATTCGGTGACCGAGAAGGATGCAAAGGGCGCGCTGAGTGTTTGATTCTTACCCCTTCGGAGTGGTAGCAAAGTGTTCCGGCACCTCCAGCTCTAAATGGAAGCGGGGTAACCCAGAGATGCTCCTGACCCATGGGAGCATGAGAAGGCATCGCCCTGCGTGCCGAGCAGGCACCTTCTGGGGCTCGCCGTGCCCAGGATGGGGAAAGGAGCCCCAGCCTCCTTGCTGAAGGGTTTGCTGCTGAAGGTGCAGACAGATCACTTGCTGCTGGAGCCTCTGCAGTGCTGAAATGCCAGCCCACGCGTTCTCTACGGCCTTCCCTTTGCTCCCTGGTCTGCATTTGAGACCTGAGGCCCCGAGGGAGCTCTGCTCGTCCAAGCCAAGGTGCGTCCTCCTCGTCCTCCCTCCCTCCCGATGCCCAAAGTTTGGCCGAGCGGAGCCTCTGTGTCAATCCCTCCCATCCCACGGCACTGCTGCCTCACAGCAGCAACGTGGTGCACGTTTCAGAGCGGTGCACTTACATAAAATACCCACTTTTTTTAAAAAAAAAAAAAAACACCGAGAATCTAGGCAGTTTGGGCCGGATGAAGCAGCAGCTGCGTGCGGATTTCTCCAAGGCAGAGAGATTCTGGTTAATAGCCCCGACTCGAACAACGTGTGAGTAATGCTGCGACTCCTGCCACGCATGTTAATGTGCTGGTCCCCTTCCACTGCTCCTCGTGAAGCCTGCAGACGTCCTCCGTGCCTCGAGCGACCTCCCCAGCACCTTCAGGTCCGGGGATGTGGACGTGGACGTTTGCTTTGGAGCCTACAGGTGTGTCCGAGCAGCGCTAACCTGCTGCATAAGTCACTTTTTGGCTCATTTTGACCAAATTTCTCTGTTATTTCTCTGTTATTTCTCTGGTAGCACGGAGCAGCTGCCAGCTTTTGGGTCCCAGCAAGCTGCGCTCAGCAGGGTGCAGAGGTGCAAAGGAGGGCGCAGTCCCCGTTCTGCGGCACAAAGTTCCCAATCTGCCAAAAACCGTGTGTTTTCACGTCTTTTCAGCAGAAACGAGGTGCTGCTGCATAAATTAGGCACGCGTGGCAACGAAAGCCCTGTAAAGGAAGGGTGCGTTTGGCTCTTACTGCTAGTTTTTTTTTGGGTGAGAGCTGATCAGCCTAGCATCTGCTTGGTTCCTGCAGCGACTTTTTTCCTAATTACCAACGCGTCGGTACATAAGGGGAGCGACTTCCAGAGGAAAGCAGACAGAAGGACGCCGCTTTTCAGGGAACCAACGCGTCGGGGGAAGCTCTGGAAGAGGACACAGAGTACTGCTGGAAAGCACTCAGATCCTGCGAAGCTTTGGTTGTTATTTATCGCTTGAATTACTTTGTGCTTTTATTCCTAGGCAGGCAGGAGAGCTGGAAGCAGTTTTGGTCCCTGCCATCACCGCTCGTGCCACGTCGGAGCCGCAAACCCTTGTGCAAGGCACCACGGTGAGGAGCACATGGAAGAGACCTTGAGCTGTTGTAAGGAAACGGCACTTGGAAA
This sequence comes from Clangula hyemalis, assembly GCA_963989345.1. The sequence goes on along the minus strand of OZ022426.1, from coordinate 206,258,304 downwards.
AGGAAGGTGGCTCTAAGAGGTCGTCTGCATCCCAGGGTGGGTGATTCTGGTGCCTCCCGATGGAGGCTTGGCTCTACGTGCGTGTGCCAGCCCGAAAATTGGGCGGGGTGATGGTGCAGCCATCCCGCGGGACTGGGAGGTCCTCACACGCAGCCCTGCGTGGTGAAGGATCGTGGTGTTCTGGTGGTTTAAGCTGCCGACGTGGCACATCCAGGAAAATGTTTTCGACTCATCACTTGGTGCAAAACTCACGCTCAGGGCTTGCTTTTGCAGCAGCAGCCAGCGACACGGAGCAGCGATTCTGCCGCGCTGAGCAGCCGGGGGAACCTGCCTGGAAAAACAGGCACGGAAAAATAGTCACAGGGGAGGAGGGAGCCAGGAAATCCATCGTGGGGCTGGTAGGAACACAGGTACCAGGGACACACGACTGGGCCCACGTCTCCAGGCACTGTTTTGCCCACCAAGCTCCAGAGCTGCACCCCGGTGCCCACCTTTTAACATCATCTCCCACCCGCCAGCCTCGTCCCGAGCAGGTTGGAGTTTTTCCTGGTCTCCTCCTGCTGAATCGTGCTGTCCAGGGCTGTGACCGTCAGAGTTTATTTAAAAAAATAATTGCTATCTTCAAACCAAACTGCGAGGGAGCCTGCAACTCTTTTAAGTTTTCTCTTTAGTTTTTGGTTTGATTTGGTGAGGAAGAAGTTACCAGGCACTCTTGGGAAGTGACGCTGCTTCCATTTTTAGTTACTGGGTGTTGTTTTTTCCGTGAAATGTGAAGCAATGGACAAATTACTTAATTTTTTCCACTTAAAGCCCTGTGCAAGCCCACACGTGGGGCGGCGTGCTGCTGCCTTACCCGGAGCTTGGTGCTTCTGCTGCCTGGGCTGGGAGCCCTCGTGTCGTGGACGTTGGCTAATCCATGCCTAGGGGCACCTCAGGGCTGCGCTTACTGCTCGCTGCGGGTTTTATTGAGTGGTTTCAGGTCTCCAGCACCCCCTGCCAGCCTTGTCCTCGGGTTATTCAGTTTAATTTGTTGAAGTACGCGCAGTGATCCTGCTAAAATAGCTGTTGTGTCTGCTCGTTAGAACCATAAGGAAGAGTTAAGATGAGTTTTTAGAGTGTCAGCCCTTCTTACTGCGTTAAGGCAAGGAGAAAGTGTTTATAAGAAGTTTTGTCAAGTTTTTCTTTCCTCCTCTTCCCCTTTCCTGGGATGCACTTTGATTGTTCCTCCTAACGAAGAGTAGACCAGTCCAGCTTGAAGGGACCAGCAAAGATCGAGCCCAGCTGCCCAGGAGGCAGCAAGGTGGCAAGCACGCCGAGCCAGCCCGGCTCTCCACGGGGAAACGTCGGCGTGCAAGCAGGCGCTGCAGGATCAGTTTTGTGCTGGCTGTTCCTGCACCATTTGTCCGTGTTTTAGGATGGGAGCCCAGCTCCGTCCATCAGGGCTGCTGGAACATCACAGCTAACTGCTGTGGGTCGATGGAGGGGCAGCTCTGTGCTACGGGGCAGCGCTCATCTACAGGGCCAGCTGCTGTCATAAGCCAAGGCAGAAAAGGTTGAGGGAGCTGTAGCAGCACTTTGAAGCCCTTTACACCAATTTCTGCCCCTGTTTTACTCAGCATTTGTGCGGTACGGCACAGCCTGTGTGATGTTTGAGCACTGAGCATCCTGAGGTGATTAACTCTGTCAGAGTGGCTCAGTTTTGTTTTTTTTTTAAAGCAGAGAAGCAACCCTTTCCAATTCTGATCTAAGCTTTTAGCTGATTGCCTGCAGCTCCCGGGGGAACCCTGCTCCTGCCGCGGTGGTGATGGCTCTCCTTCTGCCCGAGTGACTCTGGCGCCTCGTGGAGGTTTGTCCGTGGGGTGTTCTGCCTGCAGACAGCGAGCCCAGCTGGAGGCAAGAAACCACACGTCGGGGCAATGCAATGTGCTGGCTGCTCCGCCGGCGGGGCGCCAATTAGGGGTGTGCTGTAATGACAGCAATTAGGTAGGTGTGTGTGGGGAAGGGCTGAGTCACAGAACCATGGAGGGGTTTGGGGCAGAAGACACCTCAAAGCCCACCCAATTCCACCCCCTGCCATGGCAGGGACCCCTCCCAGCAGCCCAGGCTGCCCCCAGCCCCATCTAACCCGGCCTTGGGCACCCCCAGCTCCTCTGGGCAGCCTGGGCCAGGGCCTCACCGCCCTCATCATAAATAATTTCTTCTTATATCCAATCTAAATCTCCCTTCTTTTAGTTTAAAGCCACTCCCCCTTGTCCTGTAGCCCCCTGTGTCGGGGTGTAGGGACCCGACCCAAACCGTTCCCTGGCGTTTTGCTATGGAAGGATAAAAGCAGTAAAATAAATACAGAAGGCACTTCATCCGTCCTGAAATCCTGCTGAAGGAGGGCTTCTTGCTGGTTTCGGTGCTTCCTCCATCCCTCACAGCTCGGTGTCAGCCCCCAGCGAGTCGCAGGCTGCCACCTCCCGCTGTCCCCTTCCCAGGCGTGGGAGCGCACGCGCAGCCCACGTACTCGGGAACAAAGCCTTTGCCTTTTCATCTGTCAGAGCGCTCTGCTCTGAGAGAGAAACTGTTAGTAATCCCTCATCAGTCTAATTTTAAATATCTCGCACGGATTTAAGTGTTCTCCATCTTTTCATGCACATGAAGAATGCCTAATGGATTCACCTGCGCTCCCCGCTCCCACTGCCCTGACGATGCGTTGGATGTGTTCAGGCTCGTTCCCACTGCCATCCGAGGGCTCTTGCCTGCAGTTCCTTAACAATTCAGGGTCTAAAGACCACCTTCAGTTTGGCACAGGTCGGCTTTTGTTCAATCAGGTGTGGGTTTCCCCCAGCCCCGTGCCAGGAGATTGCAGGGGGGTGAATCGCTGCCGTGCCGGTGCTGCCGCCCGCAAGCACCGCGTTCAGGTGCGCTGGAAGGGGGAACTGAAAGGGGGCAGAGGTCGCTGCTGATGCATTGTGAACGTGCCTCTCTGTGCTTGCTTTCCGCAGCAATGGAGCTAATTTAAACAGAGCAAACCTGGTTACCAACATCCTTCGCTCGTGGGCAGTCCTGTTTGCCATACGGTCAGCAAAACCGTGTTTTCGGCAGGTTCTCCTGCTGACGCTGTCACACCGTGGCTCATACACCTGGGACAAAGCGTGTTAGACCTTATCTGTATTATTTGACCTTGATCAGCGTGCTGGTCCAGGGCTCGCCCTGGAAAATAAGCGCCGAGCACCGTGCTGGGAGCTGGCCGGGGCTCCCCGTGCGCGGAGGCAGCGAGGCGCGTTTAACGAACGCGTTGGCTCGCAGCGATTGTTCCTCTGGGAGCGATCGCAGCCAACGCACATCGCTCTGGTTGCGCTGGATGCTAAGTGATTAAAATGCGTAAATTAGCAGATGTTAATAGCTCTGTCAAACTTGATTTCACTGAGGCCTGGTTAACCTGGAGACGCTGCCGAGAAGCGAGCTGGGCTGTCGCTTTCACGGCACCTGCCTCCCTCCCTCTCTGGACACGTTTATTCTGTGCCACGTGGGGTTTGTTTGATTTTATTTTTCAATAAATCAGCGTTAATAAAGCCAGGTTGTGCTTCCCATCCATATTCATCTCTTTCTTTCCAGCCCTCTCTTAGGTGACCTCAGGCTGGCAGCCTGGTGACAAGGTGGAGGTAGCACAACGAGGCTGGGCCGTGGTAAAGGACACATTGCAGCAGCTCCTGCTGCAGAGGGCCAAAAAGATGCTCCTGGTGCAAAGCACAGCAACCTCAGTTGGTCTGTGACTTCCCCACGTGGGCCTGGACTCATGGATGTGCTGCTGAGGATGGATCCAAAGCCCAGTGGGTGCCGCTCAATGAGTTGGTGCGTGCCGTGAGCCACCGCTGCAGCTCTCTGTGTGCGTGGGGAGCTTGGTCCCGGAGCTGTGCCGCAGCTCCTGCGAGATAAGGAGGCAGAGGGACGGCTGATAGCCAGCGGTTTCTGCAAGATGCAGGTAGTGGGGCGATGACTCCCATCCATACTGCAGGGTTTCACTCTTTGGGAGACTAAACCAAGCATAAAGCGGCTTAAAAATTGTGGGTAGATGGCACAGGGCTCCTGTCACTGCGGTGTTCTCATTCTGCACCCCCAGATCTGCGGGGGTGAGCCAGGTTTTTTCCCAGTTTTTATGCCGTACAGCACTCACAGGCCAAGGCTGTAGATAGGGAAGGAGGGAGGCTAATTTTGTTAATTTGGGGGCTCTAACGAGGGGCGCGGTGAGCAGGGAAAGTGGTGAGAGCTGCGGGGCGACGGGAGGCTCATGGTAAGTCCTTGAGGAAAGGATGCTGAGAAGGAGGGAATGGAGAGTGACTTGTCTTGGCTGACGGTGCTGGTGGGGGCTTCTGCTCGTCTTTGTGGCAAAACTGAACCCAAGGGCACGTAGAGAGCTGGGTGTGACACGAGTTGGGGCTGGGTGGCAGGCGTTGGCAAGCGTCACCTCAATGTATGAGGACAAATGGGGTCCTTGCCAGGCTCAGAGCTGATATTGGGAGAGATATCTGCACCGTCAGGGTGCTCAGGCACTGGCACAGGATTCCTGGTTGGTTCCCCAATGGCTGTCGGTGTTGGAGAGGTGTTTGGGTAATGCCCTCGTTGGTGTGATTTAACTTTTGGTTTGCCCTGAAGTGGTCGGGCAGTTGGACTCGCTGATCTTTGCGGGTCCCTTCCAGCTGAACTGAACTATTCTGAGATCCTCCAAGGCTGGTGCACACACCTGGACCCTGGCACCCGGCCGTTGTGTCCGGGCAGAGCGTGGCCCTTTGTCGGGAGAGCTGGGCGCTTTCAGCCCACATCTCTGCCACCACATACCCACTTATTTGCCACACAAGTGTGTCTAGCACCAAAACAGCAGTGTTTTTTCTTCCATTTGAGGAGCTGTAGCTTTATTCCCATGGGAAAGTGGAGAGCCGGGGGGAGGTGGCCTGTCGCGACCCCTTGAAGCGCTCCCGATTACGCCAAGGTCCGCTGATTAAAGCTTTGCTCATTAACTTCATTTTCCCCGCTCCGCTGGCATCCAAGCGGTGCGCGTGGTGCAGCGAGCGTCATTTCCAGCACTGCTCTGGGGTGTTCGTGGCCCCCCCGAGGTTGCCACAGGTCTCGGGGGATGTGGGATCGCTCTGGGACCTCGTCCTCATCTCACCGCCACCGGCAACGCTCCCGTGCTCGTTACCCACGTGCTAATGAGATGGGCTTCGGTGTCCAGCCACCAGAGCCACGCAGAGGCAGGAATAAACAGTGCTTGTGAACCAGAGAGCTCACAGCATGCAACCAGGGGAGTTTTACATCTCCAGTGCCCAAATTCTGGGTTCTGCGTTGGATCAGGGCTTGGTTTTCTTACTGGGTTGGGGTCTTTCCCCACGAGGACAGCAGAGGTTCAGATTTTGAGATGCTCTCCCTGAGCTTGTTTTCTGTACTCTTTTAGTTTTCCCCCCCCAGATGTAGAGCTCACGTTTCTGAACGTAATCACTGGTTCACCCTCTTTTTCTTAGCAAAGGGGCATCCAGGTAAGGCAGCTATTTGATTAGAGGGCCTTTTTTTTTTTTAATTTTCTATTTCACCCTTCCTTTCCCTGCCACACCCTGAAGGAAGTCTCCGTCTCCCTCCCATCTTCTCATCTCCGATTCTTGTCCAAGTGACACAACACTGTGGCTCTCCCAGACCGAAACACAGACTGCAGAGAGGTGAAAGAGCCAGAGCAGCGAGGAGATGAGGCGAGGAGACGTGGGCGAGCTGCAATCTGCTCGTCCCCACTTCCAACCACCCGGTGGAAGGACCTCCGTGACACCAGCCACCAAACTCTCCTGCTGGAGGACGTGCCAACGAGACCTCTGCAGCAGGAGGATGCCTTGCATTGCCCCCACACCTCTTTCCACGAGGGGTTTCTGAGCACATCTGGCCCTCGCCGTGCCCCCAGGTGCTGTCGGTTCTTGGCTCCCCGTTCCCATTGACCACTCGCACCGGGTCGCGTTGGCTTGGGCGTCCCACGAGGAGGGATTTCAGCTGAACCTCCAGAAATGCACAGCTCATTGCAAAGGATGGATCAGTTGGCCATGATATGGCTCCACCAAGCCTTTGTTTGGCTTTAAAAAACCCTCTTTTGGCAGTTTTTTTGGCAGGCTGGCAATCTAGCAAGCTCCAATTAGGCTGGAGGCCATCGGACTCTGAGAGGTGGGGAAGGAAAGGAGGTGGGCACCGCGCTACTGAGTGAGAGCAGGGAGGTTTTGGCATGATCTCAGACAACTGGTCACTCTGCCTGGGGTAGTGTGGGCAGAACACTGGTTTAGACTTGCAAGTGAGTGGATTTAGTAGGATTATGGCTTTATTTTCCACTCTTCTGTCTGGCCACACGTTGGCCATGACCTGCTCCGGCACCAAATGGTGGCGAGGCCACAGGGAGGTGGCGCTGCCCTTCGCGCCCTCCTCTCACCTCTTCCCCAAACGTGTTTTACACCAAAATGCATCGTTCTGAGCCTTTTGGCCAGTGTTGATGTGGAATCTGCAGTCTGGATGTCAGAATTCCCGACCAGATACTCTGGGGCTCCGAGTGGCCCCGGCCGCTCTCGCTTGGGCAGCCCCACGGCGAAGGCAGGCTCTGTGCCTTTAGGATTTTTTCTGGCACATCTCTCTCCAGTAGAGCTGTGAATTTTGCTTCCATCCAGCTTCTGCGGCTTCTTGCTCCCCAGTATTTTCCATGTTATCAACGTCATCTTTACTTCTCCTCTAGCAACTTCCAGATTTTTTGCAGTACCAGGAGGTCCCCGCGTCTCGTGCCTGCCGACGATCCTCCGAACACGTCTGTTCCTCTCTGGAGGAAAAATAAATGTAATAAAGGGAATAAAAGTTAATCTTTTACAGGAACCAAAGCCCTGCTTGGCTTCTCAGCCTTCCTCACCCGGGAAATGGCACGTTTTGCTGGTTTTTGTACGGACAGAGCCGGCCGGGAGCAGTGTCTTGGATGGAAGCTGAGGGCAGGTGAGGAGCCTCGTGCGGAGCCACCGGCTGCAGGAGGCTCGGGGGCAGTTTGCCTTGGAATTGCTGTCAGCTCAGGAGCACAGTGATGGTTTGAAATCCTTGAGAGCTTCAATAGGTGGAGAAAACACAAGGCCAGTGCAGCCAAAGGTGCTAAGACGGCACCCCTTCCTGCTGGAGGATCCCACCGGCTTACCCAACCCCAATATTCAGGGAGTGCTTAGAAGATGTCTCAGTTCCGCCAGCTCCTCGGCTACTCGCAGTGCCCGAGAGGTGATCTTTGGGATCTATTTCTAGCAGGGGTGATCCTGTAAGTCAGGAATGGCAGGAATTCATGTGGCTGCCTCCTGCTGCACCCGCAGCCTGCTGGAACCGGGTCGGGGCTTCCAGCAGAAGCCTTCGCGTCCTGGGGTGCTTGAAGTGGGAAAATTAATTTTTGTAAGAGGATAAAATCCTCTTTTTTAGGTAGAAACGTGATGCCTAAGCTGCTACGTTTAAGTTTATACAGTTATCTGCACTGTTATAACTAAAGCATTCAGGTGGGGCATTAGGAAAATGTCTTTGCCGTGAGGGTGGTCAGACTCTGACACAGGCTTCCTAGCGAGGTGATGGATGCCCCATGGCTGTCGGTGTTGGGGAGGATTTGGGTCATGCCCTCGTTAATATGATTTAGCTTTTGGTTGGTCCCCAAAGTGGTCGGGCCGTTGGACTCGATGAGCTTTCGGGTCCCTTCCAACTCAACCACGGCATTCCCACCGTGACTCCAGGAGCTGCACGTGCCTTCAAAGGTCATTCTTGCTGTAAAACCCCCTCTAGTTTCTGCAAACATGATCTCTGGAGGTCCCTTCCAACCCCTACAATTCTGTGATTCTTCCTGCCTGCCATGGTTTTGGGCTGGGAGCACCCCTGGCTCGCTGCAAGGGTGACCAAGGAACAGTCAAGGGGCGGCTGCACCAAGCCCGGTGCCTCCCCGTGGCGACGGTCGCGACAAAATGCGACCGCAAAGACCTGAAAAGTTCTGCAGAAGGTGCCCGAGCTCCCGTGAAGACCACGCGTTTGTGCTGCTGTTGACTTGTTGGTGTTGAAGTGGGAGGATTTGCTGTTCCCTCGCCTCTGGGGAAGATGCCTCTTGGTCACCAGGAGCGGAGAACACCGAGCGTTCGCTCAGCGCGAACATTTCATCGTAAAATTTATCATTTTATTCAGCACTGAAGGCCCAAATTTGTCTTTTTTTTTTTTTTTTTTTTTTTTTCAACAGGCTCTTGCTCCCCCTCGTGTCTGCGTGGAGCTCGTGCAGCCCATGGGCTGGTGTTAAGCTCTCTGGGGTGTTAAGGACCTGGGGGTGCTCATCTCTGGGGGTCCTGAGGCCGGGCTGGATGGGGCTGGGGGCAGCCGGGGCTGGGGCAGGGGTCTTCAAAAATACCCACCACGTTCTTCTGATGTTGTTGAAAGGGACAAGTGTCAATCCAAGTGTTGGTGTGGCTTATTTTCGTGTTTTAAAGGCTGGAAGATGCTCCTGAGAAACAGCCCGGCACATCACCGTGCTCTGCAGGATCGGTCCCGTGCCTACACCAACAGCATGACAGAAACAGACTTCGCTGCTGCAGAGCTGCCTGCCTGAGATTTTGGGAAATCATGGCTCAGGAGGGCTCAGCTTCATGTCCCGTGGGTCTGCAGCAGCCGGGCCGTGTCTGTTTTTGCAGCCTGCTTTGCAGGTGGAGTCGTTTTTGGCAAGCTTTTGTGCCGTTTGTCCCTTCCTGAGCCAAACCCAGAGAATGGTGATGGTGTGGGACGGCTGGACATCCGTCTGTCCTGCTGCAGGAGGGGTGTGACCCAGCTTGGCTGCGTTACTGCCCGTGGGCATGCCTGGATAAAGAGCTTTTTTCTGGCTAAATTAATCTTAGCGTTGCTCGGAGGGGAGAATCGAGTGGCCCGAGGCTCGGAGGCAGCGCTGAACAGAAGCCTCATTCAGTCGGGAAGGGTGAGCTTGCCAGCAGCGTGCAAACATTGCCAAAACCCAACAAACTTCACCCAGTTTCTGGTAATGGAGGGGATTCAGACAAAGCACGTCCACCCGGCTTGGGCTGCGCGGGTGTTGGCTCTCGACCGAGTTCCCTGCAGAAGGAAAGGTTCAATGAAGGGAGGTCTCTGCAAAAAGCTGCCCCAAATAACAAGCTTTGCACGGAAAGTGGAGTTTTTAAAGCGTGTTTATACCAGATTTGGGTAAAAGAGGAGGTGCTGGTGTGGTCGGATGAGCTGCCCAACCTTCCAGGGCTTCCCACCAGGGTCCTGGCCATCTCCAGCCAGCCCCATCTCCGCTTCTCCCTGGTTGCTCTGTTGGTGGAAGCGTGCTGGCAGCATCCCGAAACAGGCTCAGGAAATGGGTTAGAAAAGGTTTCTTCTTTCCCAGCTGTTGAACCCTTACGGCACGGAGCAGAGGGCTTCCAGCTCCGTGAAGCAGGAGCTTGAGCTCTGCCGAGCAAGGGCCGAGGCGCTCAGCAGAGGGAGCTGCAGCCGAGCCAGAGGCTCTGTCCCTGCTTTTCCTGGGACTGGGAAAATCCATTCCTCACCAGCACGGATTGATTTTCTATCAATCCCGCTATCTGGTGTCGTGGTGCTGCAGGCAGGCTCTCAGCTCAAACTCATCGTGGGGTCGTAGCTGCAGAAATGAGCTGAATCTGGGCAATCCCGGAGCAGAAATGAGGCCCCGAGCGAGCTTCGGGCTGGGCAGAAGGAAAGGGCTCTGCTGGGAGAAGATTCGGGCACCGGAGCCCCCAGGAGCAGCTGGGAGAGCTCAAACTGATGGAGAAGAAGTGGGACGGCAGCACCCACGCCTCTGCTTTCCAGGTGCCGGCGTGGATGGTGAGTTAAGGAGCTCGTTGTCTTTGCTGCCTTTCCCAGGAGGAGCTGGGTGCTGCTCGGACAGAGCTGGTGGCGTGCAGCCAGCAGGAGAATTATTAAAAATGGGGATTATTGGGGTATCTGAGGCACCCTCCCCTGCCGCCACGGGGCTGTTCTCCACCGTGAGCTGCCTCGTTGGAGCAGCCAAGGGACAGGGGACGGTCCCCGTGCACCTCCCCGTCCCCTGAGTGTGTTATATTGAGAGAGAATTATTAGAGAAGTGTGGGGCCAGCGGGCAGGAGGAGTGGGAGAAGCTTTGCAGCGTGTTCCGGGGGACACCAGATTTCATCGGGAGCAAGACCAGCGTGGTTACCACCATCTTTTGGGCTACTTCGCTTTTTTTTTTTAACCTGATTTGGGAAAGATTGGTGAACCTGATTTGGTTCTGCTGCTGACGGAGCTCCTCCGATCCCTCGGGGCCGTGCGTGCTGCTCACCTTCACCTCGGTGGCCAAGGTGGGGCGGAACAGATGCTAAAAAATGCAGAAACAGGCTTTTTTTTTTTCTCGTTCTGATAGAAAGAATTCCCAAAGCTGCGAGACGTGTAGTGGCATCGCTCCAAAAAGCAGGCGTGATAAAAGGTTTGTGTTCTCGGTGCAGGAGATGGATTTTGTGCAGGGTTGGCAGCGAAGAGCTTCGCATCATGCTTGGTTCCTTGCTTCAGCAGGGTTTTGGTGCCCTCCACACCTTGGGAAGTGCGGATCCCGATCTGGAACCAAGCACCGAGCCCTCGCCACAGGTCCCCCCTGTAACTTTCTGTGGTTTCCTCCTCTAGGACTCAGGAATCTCGATGCTGTGGGGTTTGGTGCCGGTGCGGGTGGATGCTTTTGTGGCTGGTTTGAAGCTGCTGTGCACAGGGGGCACGGAGGGAAGTCCTGCAGCAGGTTTCCAGTCTCGACTGATTTGCCTTTTCTGTGGTTTCTCAGGACGAGGTGGCAGTGAACAATTAGCCTGAGCTGCCAAGTGCTCATCCTCGTTAAGGTCGTTATCTCAAGCCGTCTGTTACGCTCTGGTCTCAGCGCTCTCCCCGCGGTCCTACCACAGCACACCTCTCGCTGTTAGCCAGGAATTAAAAACCTCATTATCCTCCAGGGATTTATCAGCGACGCCAAACAAATGCGTACCCACAAAAGCCTCCAGGGGCCAGCTGTAGCTCGAATTTCCCATCTCTGCAGGAAAACGGGGCCAAAAGAAGGGAAATCAGCACCCGTCGGAGCAGCCAGGGGTACGAGGCGAGAAGAGCGAGCGCCCCGCGTGTCTCCTGCTGGGGCAGGAGGTGTTCTCCATCTCGGACTGCCTGGTGGTGCCAGAAAGCACCAGCTACCCTGTTTTTGCCCGAATACCTTGAAACAGTACAGAAATAACATTTCAGGTGTGTGAAGAGATGCGCTGCATGGCTCTGAGCAGTCCTTTGGATTGACCAAGAAACCCAAGTGCGGCGAGGAGGTGGGTTGGGAGAAGAGAAGCTGCCCAGAACTCGAAAGCTGAGGCTCACAGCTTATTTCCAGATGCTTTTGGGCACCAGCACTGGTGTCTGCATGCCCATCTCCAGTTTCCTGGGGAAGCAGGAGCAGGGATGAAGGTACTGGTGTGGTGCATCGAGCACTGGAGCACCGTGGCTGCTCCCTTGGCTGGAGGAGGGCCGGCACAACTGGCACGCGGGTCCCTGCTGGTCTGCTTGGAGGTGCAGGATTATTTCCCTTGCAATTTACTCATCTGTTTCTAGAAAAACAAGTAAATTCCTTCTGTCAGTTGGTGGTATGGGTGGATGAGAAGGTTTTCCACTGGAAAAGGACTGGCCGGGTAGTTTGTCACAGGCATAAGCGAGCGGCGACAGCTCTTGGAGATCACAAACTCGACGTCTTGTTTCGTACCCAGATGGGTTTTAACGAGCTCCATCACTTGCCCTTTGTTTCCCAAGGTTGTGGCAGGTGGGTCTGCGGGCTGTCAGCAATACCACAGAGCCCACGTGAGTTACAGGGCCAGTAGCCTTTGTTGGTTTCTCCCCTTGTTCCTTTAAAAAAAATAAAAATCCGTGGATAAGAATAAATTGAAGACACCAGCGCTGCAAAAACGCTGCGCTCGCAAAATTAAAACGCAAAGAGAATTTACAAGGGTATTCCTCTTGCAGTGCAAAACCCCACACATGGCACAAACGGAGGGGTTTTGTAGATGTTTAAGTATGTCAAGGTTTCGTTTAACATTTAAAAAGAGCAGAAAGTGTTACAGACATACGCTTGGGTTCGTCGCCGAGCTCAATGGGCGATGCCCCATCTTTGGCACAGCCCTTGAGGTTCTCCATAGAAATCGTTTTGGGAGCATTTTCAGGGGCAAAACATTTGGGCAACGGCTCCAACCACGAAGCAAAACCATTGCTCGACCCCTCAAGGGCGACGCCGGGCGAGCTGCGGCCGTAATTCCACCCCCCTTCGCCGGCGTTGGTTTAGTTACCCATTAGTTAATTTTGTTCTAATGAGGTTCTGCTCCCGTAATCGGGGGAAAATCGGGAGGTGGGGGGGAGAACCCGAGTTAAAAGGAGCCTAATTAGCAAGTTAATTATAGCAAGCGTGGCAATGGCCTGGTTACATAAACGGGCTATTGTTATGCACGCACCAGGCACGATAAAAGTGCTCGCGGTGCGTAGGGCAGCAGCAGGGACGGGACGCGGGGAGCAGAACCCCGTAGGTCTCGGGGTTCCCCAAGGGGAGCAGTGCCCCCAGAGGTCTTGGGGTTCCCTACAGGACGCCCGAAAGCCGCCTCCCTCCCTCCCTCCCTCTGCCTCCCCCCGGAGCTGGAAGCGGAGCAGGCGGCGGCCGCGCCATGCTGAGCAAGAAGAAGTACAATGTCAATGGGGACCCGGGGATGAAAGCCCAGGTGAGGGCAGGCTCTAGGTACCGTAAGGCTGTCTTCTCGGTTAAAAAGTCCTCTTCTTTTCCTCTCCGTACCCCCGCTTCGTTGCTTTCTCCCCCCTTGCTGTTCCCCCAAATCACCTCTTTCTGGAGCTGGCCGTGCCCCTTGCTGGCTGCGGCGGAGCCTCGGCTCCGGGGAGCTGCCCCGCGTGCTCCGGGGGCACACGTGTCATGCTGGGGATGTTCCTCAGGGCCAGGGAAGCCTGGGTGGAAGCGAGATGTCCCACACCTGGACGTGGGGCACCCGCAGAAGCCGTTCTCCCTCCTGGCTTGGGATCCTGGGTGTCTGGGCTCAAATTGCAGCGGGCGGAAAGCCGCCGTGTTTGTGTGCGCACAGCGGGTCGGCCGCCTGAACCCAAGCTGCAGCTTTCCAAGGCTCTGTAATCTCTCCTCTTGAGCATTAACCTGTGTGTGGCTGCTGTTACCATTGGGGGCAGGTCTTTAGGGGCTGGGAAAGTCCCACCTGAACCCAAGCCGCTCTGCGTGTCCCGGTCCCTGATGCTTGGGAAGGAAGCGCGGCAACACGGCACGGCGCTGCTTGCACCGTGCCCTGCGGAAGAGATTTAAACAAGGTTTGGGGTCCCTCGGAAGAGATTTAAACAAGGTTTGGGGTGCATCATTTCCTGCTGTCCTTCTGGCTGGACTGAGCATGCGTGCCTGAAATTGCAGCCCAAAAATGAAGGGGTGATGTGGGGACCTCTTAGGGGCGCATCGCTGCCAGCGCTCGGTGCCGCTCACATGTGCACGCCCAGCACTGGGTGTGACGGCTGTCCTGGCTCAAATCCCAGCACACAAACGTTAAAAGACATCGGTGAGGGGCTGGGGCAGCGAGCAGCAGGCCCTGGAGATGCCCCCAGGAGCCAGCAGCAGATCCCCCTGTCGGGCTTTGAACGCTTGCAGGGGTAATGTGAAGCCCGAGGTTGCGTCCAGCTCAGTGCACGGCTGATTTGGGGTTTTGCCTTCTGGCCATGCAAGCGCTTCAGGAGGTCTTACTGCATTGCTCGAAGCAGTTGCATCGAATGTCCTTGAACAGATGATGCAGGGAAGGAAAATATTAACAGAGCTCCTGAGGTCTGTGATGGGAATTTTTCACCCCGTTAGGTTCCGAGCATATCCCGCTTCGCCAGGAGCACCGTTCCGCGCCAATGACCCGATGCTTTGATGAGGTGGTTGGCTGTCAAGGGATTTTTTTTTTTTTTAAGGAAAGAAATAAAACGTTATTTCAGGCCAACAACTTGTTAGAAAAGGAAGATGGAAACCAGCATGTGTGTGCCCTGTCCCGCAGGGATCGTAGGCACTAATCCTCAGTGCTGCCCTTGGTTGCGGCATGAGTTTGGACGTGGATTTTGGCTGGACCTGGATTCCTGAGGCTGAAGTAGCCATTGGAGACCCCCAGCACCCTTTTTCCTCATTTCCTGGCCCAAAAAGCGAGGCACAGGGGCTGTAACAGCCCAGTGCATGGGCAGAGTGCCGCTGCTTCAACTGCGGGGCTTGACTTTGGGTTCCCAGACAGGGGTCGCATTCCTTAGGGCCTGATGGCTTCTTTAACCAAAACCAACTCCTCAAAACACCCCGGGGCTTGGCCGAAGGACCCAACGAATAGCTTTCAGCATTTTGGAGATGTAAATATTTAATCCCGTCACACCAGACTGCCTCATTTCTTTTGCCCCGAGCGAAGTCCAAGGAGTTTTGCAGCTGGAAGTCACGTTTCCAATTCCGGCTGCGATTTCGCACAGCCCACGGGGAGCGTGGTTGGCTTACAAAACACGTCCCCAGACCCCGGGGCTCGGCTGTGTCCCCACGGGTGCTGCTCACATCAGCTCCTTGGTGGCATCGGCAGCGGCACCGGGTGCGCGCTCAGCCCGTGCTGCTCCACGTTTGAGGCACTGGAGGCACTCGGTCACATCCTCCCCACTGCACCTTTCCCCAGATATCCACTCCTAAATGCTTCTTGCTGCAGAGTGCAGCTGGGGGGGGGGTCATTCTTGGGTGTTTTTATTTTTCTCCCCTGTATTTTGCACAGCAAACTTGTACTGGTCGCTACAAGAGAGGTGGTGAGCGGGGTCGGTGCCAGTCCTGCAGGTGCTGGATGGCCCCTGCGAGCACTTTGGTACTTGGTCTGTGCGTACTGGGGATGGAAACCTTCCAGTATGGATGTGGAAAGGCTAAAGGAGGTGATTTAGGTGTCACTGAGGTTAAACACAGCCGAGGCAGCATGCCCTCTGCCCCCAGATACCCGCAGTTGCAGGCCACCCGTAGCCGAGAAGGTGCCACCTTGAGGCTCTGGGTGCTCCTCATCCTCCTGTCTCGGCCCCTTGGCTTTTTCCCTCGGACTTACCCGGCCCCTTTTTCTTTTCACAGATCCAGTTTGCCGACCAAAAGCAGGAATTCAACAAGCGCCCGACGAAGATCGGCCGCCGCTCGCTGTCCCGCTCCATCTCGCAGTCGTCGACCGACAGCTACAGCTCAGGTGGGTGCCGCCTCCCACCAGCATCACAGGAGGTGCCCGCAGCAGCCCCAGGACCCCCAGCTCCCCCCTTGTAGTCGGTGCTGCTGGAGGGGGAAGCACGGGCAGGGGGTCGTTGCTTTTTTTCCAAAGTCAAAAATTAAGAAAATGGAGTTGGAGCCTCGCTTTGTCTGGGCTGACTTTTGTCTCCCTGTGCAGGAACGCACGGCTCTGCTTCCCCCTGCGTGTTCCTTTGAAATTGGCACGGCGAAGTCGTGCTTTCTCCTTCAGAGGTGCTCGGGTTGTTGGTTTTCTTGGAGCACGTTTTGCTGAAGGTTAATTACCGGAGCAGTTTATGGAGGCTTCTTAAACCCAGCAAGAGTTAGAGCCCCCCCGAAAACCAGACCAACTTCGTTGAGTGCCCATTCGCATTCAATATTTAGAGCTGATGTCAAAAAGGCAGCACAACGAAGCCCTGAAAACAAATCTGGTGGAAATTGGTGTTTTTCCTTAAAGGACAGAGGGCAGCACCGGGGGGAGGCCAACTAAAACTTGACTTGGAGACTGGCAAGGTGAGGCTGCCCTGCACCTCGCAAGCAGGCTCCAGCCTCAATTTTTTCAGCAAATAATTCACCGTGGCCTCAGGGTGCTGGGAAGATTCGGTGCTGCCTTCCCCCCTGAGTCTGGGAGCGGGGAGAGCTCGCTGGGGATGCTCTCAGGACAGGGCCACCGGGATCCTTGGTGCTTTAGAGGGAATGCTGCCTGCTGCCTGCAACGGGGCAGCTCCTGAAACTGCTGCAGGAGGGGTCGGGAGAGCTACAGAAGGGATCAGGACCTCTACAGAATGGGTCAGGACCACTACAGAAGGGAGCAGGACCCCTACAGAAGGGATTGGGATCCAATTCCCCATCCCCCAGGGAGCTGTACTGCCTCTGATCCCCTCCTGCTCCCAGCCCCTGGCTCGTACCACAGCAGATGCCGAAGCAACCAGGCCTGCAAAGAGTGAAGATACAAGCACGTTGAAGCCATCAGAAGGAGGTGAGGGAGGAGGTGCTCTCCTGGTCCCTCTGCAGTTTTCAGGCTTTTCTGGTGATGTACATCAACATCCCACCGGCGTGGCAGCACGAGCTCTCGGCCCTTGCAGAGCTCTGGCTCTGTGCCGTGGGGAATGAGGAGGGTTCGTGGGGAGGCTCCAGCACAATCCCTCGTTTTCATTCTCTCTGTTCGGGCAGAGAGCCTCCTGGCCGGCTGCTGCAGGCAGATTTTGGGCACAGGAGGACAGCCAAAGGCACGAGGTTGAACCAGAGCAGGCATGAGCCTCTCTCCATCCCCCTCAACTCCAGTTGGGCTCCCACTCAACTCCAGTGCTCAACTCCAGGAGATGCAGCTCCTGGAGGCCCTGATCTGACCCCGGGCACACCAGGACTCTCCTTTTTGCCTCCTTTCCCAGCTCGTGGATCGCGTCCTCTCCGTGCTGCCCCGAGGAGCCCCCTCGGGGGGGAATTTCGCCTTCCCCTCTGCTTTGCGCTGGCGTTAATGATTAGACTGCCCTACCACGGGTCTGCGATCAGTGTAATGTTTGTACGGGTTTTACAACCCCATTTGATGTCTAATCAGCAGGGTATACGCGCTGTGACTCATTTTTAAAGCCTAATAGGCTAATTAACCTGGCTAATGTTTCACGCTTGCACCCGATTCGCAGCTGGAAGCACGTGGAGCACCTTCGGGGAATTCTCCTCCACCCCTTGCACTGAGCGCTTCCAGCTGAAAGCATCAGCACCAGCAATTAGTTAATAGGTGAAAGCATTATATTTTCTTCCTAATGAAAGCTGCTAGGCTGGCAGCTGAGAGGGAAGATTTCTGTTCCCAGGACAGCTGCAGGACGGACAGGAAAATCCCATCCGTGCCTCTCGGCTGGGATCTCGGCGCGCTGAGCAGCAGCACCAAGCAGGTGCTCCAGGGATGGGTAAGGGCTGGAAACAAGATGTGTGGGGAGCAGAGAGAGCAGATGAGGTCCGAAGGTTTGGAGGGCTCAGTGTTTGAAGCAGCTGTGCCTGCTGTGGTGGCCACGTGGGAAGAAAACGGCAGCACGAGGCTGCTGCAGGACGCAAAGCACGGAAACACCGATGAGTTGCGCTGGCCTGACTCTTCAGGTTGGAAGTGGAAGCCCCTTGTTACCCCTGCCATGAGCTGCTGTGCTCCGTAGCACTTCATTTCGAGCATGCAATCTCTCCCACCAGGGCAGTTAATTGTTTTCCATGCCGTTTGGGAGCAGGTGGAAGTGCTGCGCGTGCCGACGTGCTGTCAGCCAGCGAGCCCAGTGAGCCCCGGCCAGGCCGTGCATGAAATAGTTCATTAAGGGATGAAGACCTCTCCCCTGCTGCTGCTCAGAAGTAACACAACGTGAGCATTATTTCCTGCTCTCCTGTTCTCTGTGTGCCCGAGGACGTGCTGCTCGGCACCTGCTGCAAGCCAGGGAGCTCACGAGCGCGGCTTTGGAGTCGCAAACACAGTGGCAAATCCCGTACGTTCCCGTAACTTCTTCCCCTTTCTGCAAAAGTCAGATAATTTACGTCTGCTGGGACGAAGATTTTGGGATCAGCTGGGTACCAGCAGCCCGGTGCCTGGAACGGCGACGCACGCAGCACCGCGCGTTACGCACCGCGGGCACCCAAATGAGATTAGGGCAGTAATGGCTTTAATTAAAGGCGATTGGCTTCCCCCTCGTGCTGTTTCATAACTTCAGAAAGGCTGTGCAGAAAAACAAGGTTTGCCTCTCAGCTCGGCTGTAGCAGAAGCCCCAGCTGGAGGGGCAGCGTGCCCTTCATCCTTCCTTGTCTCCGCGATGTCGGTGCTATCCGTGTCGGCAGATCCTCAGCTGAGCATCAGCAGGGCTGAACATCACTGAATTTAGGCTCAGACCCAATCTTTGCTGGGTTGGGACACCGGCTGAGGTGCCTCCTTTCCCCCCCTGGTGTTTTGTCACTGGATAACAGCACCCAAGATGCTCACGGCGTTCTCTTTGAAATAATACGGTTTATATTAAAAAGCTGCTTGGCTCTCTGGAGTGCCATCCCCAGTCCGGAAGCTTCCATTAATCAACTTCTGGGTAATTTGGGGTGAAATCTGGGAGATTGACCATCCTACCAGTTACTTGGGTGTTTCCAGATTTCAGGTGCTAGGAATCCTTTCCTTCCTGTCCTGTGCATTTGGCAGGAAAGCCAGGGCAATATTTACTGTTCTGTACCCGTGTTTTCTCACACTGCACCAACACTATTAGTCTAATTAGTCTAATTATCGCAGTGATACTCCTGTGTCACACGTATTTAGCAGCAAAGACCCATCTGCATCTGAAAATCTGGCTGCCATCTAGGCAAGCTCTTTCTTTTCAAAACTTGCACAAAACTTGCTTTCAGCCCCAAAACGACGAGCTCTGATTTTAAAGCCCCCCCCCCGCCGCACAGATTAGCTGTCTTCAAGGAAGCAATCCTCCTTTAACTAATTAATCCTGCCGGAGCCCTCGATGTAAGAGCTGGCTATTACAGAACTCATTTTTTTTGTTAACAATCCCAGCTTCCAGCCCCTTCCAGCTGCCGTGGGGTGCGCAGGCAGCTCGAGGAGCCTGTGGCCATCCCCGGGGCGGGCTCGCCCTTCGCTTCCCACTGCGGGCAGGCAGAGAAATTCCAGCAATGTGTAATTCTTCCCAGTAAGCAGATCAGACCCGGGCAGTGCTCGGGGAGCCTGGCACGCCGACAGTGGCAGCGCTAAGCTCGTGCCTGGCGGTCCTTGGAGTTTTTTCTGCCCTCCAGGACCGAACACGGTCAGCTCCTGGGTGCTGCCGGCACGATGAACCCATGGCCAGGCTGGTGGATGAGTTTCAAGCCTTGCTTTGGATCTTCTGCCATATAGACGCCAGCAAAGCCACCAGAAGCTGGCAGTGCACACCTTCACATGGTTTTTATCATTATATATATATATCCAGAGGTCTGGGTGCCTCCATAAAGCTGTGGCTGCTCAGGAGCATGGCACGACCGTGGGCTCAGCCACCGCGGTCGCCCTGTGGCACGATGCAAGAAGCACTCACCCTGCTGCCACCCTGTTCCTCTGGCAGCATTTAAGCACGGAATCGGGATGGAAAGTGGGAAATGCACATCGTTTGCCAGCAGTGCGTGATAATTTGGGGAGCTCTTTTTTAAAAGTGGTCAGAAAACGTGTTGGATGCGTGGGCAGGCTGGCCTGGCACACGGGGATGGTGTACCTGCTCCAGTGAGTTTCAGCTCCAAAAGGAGCTAAACGAAATGATTCTGAAAGAAAGAAACTCCTCGGATGGAGTTTGTTCTACCAGTGGCACGAGCTCCCCTGCAGGTTTTTTCACGAGGCTTGGGGACAGTCCCCTGGGGACACACAGACCGTTCTGGGGCCAGGTCCTGTTCGTTTGGCCCCGTGCCGAACGGTGCCACAACACCCCCTGAGCTGGGAAGTTAAAGACCTCGAGTAAAACTTCAGGGCAGATTCACGAGGATCAGGGGATGAGCTCCTGTGTGTGGACGAGCCTCTTGAGTTGGGTCCCAAGGTGCAGCCCCTGCCACGAGGAGGAAGAGGAGGAGGAGGAAGAGGTGGCAGTGGGGAGCTCAGCAGGACTGCGAGCCCCACGTTCCAGGTGCTTTGTGTCCAGGATGGAAGAGGAGGGATGCTTCGGGTCCATCTCCAGCCCTCAGGTGTTGCTCTGACTGCTGATGCCACTCCTGGAAGGTGCAAGAGGTCTGCTCTTCCATGGGGGGGGATATTCTGAGGGTGACACGGCACAAATAGTCCCTTTGGCTGGCTCTGATAAGCTCAAAGCACAAGTTCATCTCCAGGCAGATGAAGGCTGCAGCTGGACCCCCTGCCCCTTTTGCCTCCCTTTCATCAGATTCAACGAGCCCACCTCCGTGTGGCCACTTTGGGTGGTTTCGGATGTGCTCAGTGAGGATTGTCCTGCGAATTTCACGGTTTCTTTTTCTGCCAAAACTGATTGCAGGGACGGGGAATGCCACCCTGACTGACCGATAATTAGGGAGCAGCCTCTGCCGTGCCGTTGTTCAAAATGCAGCAGGGTCTGGCACCTGAAATTACACCTCTTAGCGGTTTGGGAAGCACTTAAAACATTCGTAGGCATGGATGTTGGCTGTCTTAGAGCCAGGAAGGGATAAAATCTGGGGAAGAGAGGCTGCAGAGGAGCTGGCAAAACCCACAGAGATGAGCACGTGGAGGACTCAGGCCGTGCTTGGGTAATTACCTCTGGTGCGGTGTTGAAGCAGAGGTAGATGAGCCCAAGGAAGTCACTGTAGGTAAAGGCTGAGTGGGGAGAAATAAATGGGCATTATAAGAAGAAGGGGGGATCCCAGGAGAGGCTGGAGGGAGCTGGGACATGCCCATGGAGAAGCACATCCATGGATGCGTGCAGCAGGTCCCCTCCGCTGGAGGTACCGTGGTTTTAGGGAGCGCCTTCAGCCTCTGACCTCCCTCCTTGTCTTCCTCCAGCTGCCTCCTACACAGACAGCTCGGACGATGAGACCTCCCCCCGCGACAAGCAGCAGAAGAACTCCAAAGGCAGCAGCGATTTCTGCGTGAAAAACATCAAGCAGGCGGAGTTCGGGCGCCGAGAGATCGAAATTGCTGAACAAGGTAAAAGGGACGGGCATTTCCGCAGGCTCCTGGCTCTCTTGGGCTGTCTTGTGCAGCTTTTCCTTCCCCCAAACCCTCCTCTTGCAAGGCTTGGTTATTTCCTGACACCATTCCTGTTTGAGGGACAGAACCTTTATGGGATCTCGTGGGGTTACACGGCACAACCATGGCGCTCCTACCAGCCGATTATTGGAGGACTGCTGTACAGTCCGGTGTATTTTGTTAAAAGCAGTGGAAAAGATGAAACCCATCGTATAAATTATCCAGCAGGTGACTCTGGTTTAGCGTGGTCGTCTCCAAAAGTCTGTCTCAGAGGCAGTGCAGCTCTCAGCTGGCTGGAGGGGCCGCGGGTCCCGAGTCCTCCTCTGTCTGAAGCTGCTTTTCCTCCAGCTTCACTTGGCATTTGCAGGTTGAACTTTGGAAAATATGATTATCCTGCATCCTAAATAGCTGGAAAAAAAAAAACCCTCACAGGGTGCTGGATTCTTTTCAGCTGTGTCATGACTGCTTTGGTGCCTCCGTTCAAGTCTTTTGCTCTTTTTGAAGCTGTCGCAGCCGTACAGCTTCGTAAGGGCCCTGGAGATCTGGGCTGGAAGTGCTGCTGGCAGTTTCTTACGTGCTCGCCCGTCTGTGCTTTGGGTTGATGGACCTCTTGTCATTTTGCCTTTCAGAAATGCCTGCGCTGATGGCTTTGAGGAAGAGAGCTCAGGGAGAGAAGCCGCTGGCTGGGGCCAAGATCGTGGGCTGCACGCACATCACAGCACAGACAGCCGTAAGATCCCCTCAATAAGCTCTGATCTTTTTTCCCCCCTGATGTTTCAGTGTGGGACTATTTAAAGGCCATAGCAGGGGGCTGCTACGTGCTGTGACTGCCTGTTCCAGCTGAGAGGCTAGAGACTGCTCGTGCCCTGCAGCCCGATCCTCCCTCTGCCTAGTTCTGGGCAAAGACAGCCCTCTGCCAGCAGGGTTACAGGCAGGAATTCTTCACTGCTTGTCCTCTAAAACAGACCCCAGGAGGATAATACGGAGGTGTGGTCTCTGAGTCAGCAGAGCAGGGCCTTACACCGAGTGAGAATGGTCAATTTTGTGGCTGTTTCTGGGTAAACAGAGCCTGTCCTTAAAGATGGTGCAATGCGTGAATCGATGAGGCACTGCTGCGAGTAATGATCACTAAGAAAATCAAATTATCTTCATCATGTATGCAGGACAAAATGGCAGTTAGTAATTAGTGCAGTTTTGCAACTCAAGACCCGTGGTTTCTCCTCCAAACGGGACGGGAGCGCTTTCTCCTGCCTGCCTTTGGGACTTGGCGGAGTGAAACCTAATAATACACGTTGAAGTTCTAATTTGCTTCATTCATTTTTAATCGTAGAACAAAGATTTGCAAAATTCACTTTCTGTATAACTCTCCAACTGCTGCAGTGCTGCTTAAAGCAGCTGCAGGTACCCTCCAGAAATTTTCCCAAGCAAAAGTCAGGCGTGTGTACTGCTGGAATCGAGGATGTGGACACGCTGGCTTTGTGCAAGGCCACGTTAATGGTTTGCCTTGCCTTTCTGATATTTTTTTGATTTTATTCCAGGTCCTGATGGA
This sequence comes from Clangula hyemalis, assembly GCA_963989345.1. Next base: position 206,235,807 of record OZ022426.1, on the reverse strand, counting down.
GACCCTGGGTGCGCTGGGTGCCCAGTGCCGATGGGCTGCATGCAACATTTACTCTACTCTCAACGAAGTGGCTGCTGCCCTCGCCGAGAGCGGTAGGGAGCCTCACCCGCTTCGTTCATTCTGGTTTTAAAAAGGTTTCTTACTATCCCATCATGTTTAGTTCATTTACATTCTCCTACAGTTTGTTTTTTTCCCTCTTTTAAATTGCTTTCTCTTTAGAATAACACCAGGGGAGAGTGAAATCTCCCCAGTGTGTTTCTCTCCATCTGTGAGAGCACGGGGAGTGCAATTCCTGGTAAGCTGCAGACATCAGCCCGTAATGGTTCACCAGGAGTGCTGCAGTTTTCTGTTTTCTAAGGTTACCAGTGTAAACTGCCAGCTTGAATTAGTCTGATGGAGTGGGAAACTTGTAGAGCTGAGCAAAGAAGGGATATATCAGGCTGCAGACTATAACAATCTGGAGAAGAAATGGCTTTAATCACAGAGATTTGCTTTTTTCCCCTATTAAAGCAGTGAAAGGAATTATAAGCAAGACAAGATCGATCCCTCCCACTGTCCCAAACACCTCAGCCAGGGTCTCTGGAGTACAAAAGGAGGTAGTACAGGTGATGGTGATGATGATGATGCACAATATCAGCCATCAGAGCTACGTGAACCTAAAAGTTACTTTGCTAAGAGAAACCATGCTCGATTTCAGCTCTACGAAGATAGGGAATTCTTACATTTGAGTCACAACTTTGGTTAAAAGGGGCGAGAGAGGACTTTCTGGGGACAGGATTCGCAAAGCAGAAGCAGCTGACGTTGCTGCTCCCCTGGGAGATGCCTCAACTCAAATCCTGTTCCACCTGGGTAGGGCTGTGGGAGCCAGGAGACCCGGAGGAAGCCAAACTGCAGCTTGCCTCTTCCCAGGTCTTCCTCAAACAGAAATTGTTCATGGGCCAGAACGAGTTTGAATAACTTCCTAAGCCTTGAGGAAGGGTAAAGCTGCCTCCTGGCTCCCTGGGATGTGCTCAGGCTGAGGTGGTAGCACCCGTCTCCCTCTCTGTGGCAGGGTTCCCCGTCTTCGCCTGGAAGGGAGAATCCGAGGACGACTTCTGGTGGTGCATCGATCGCTGCGTCAACGTCGAGGGATGGCAGCCCAACATGGTGAGAGCTGGCTCTGATCTGGAGGGCAGGAGGAGGGCTCTCAGGAGGGCTCAATGCTGCTCCGCATTGCCTCTTGAATGTAGACCCAACTGCCTGGTGCTAAGGCAGCAATTAGCCCCAGAGGGCGTTACAATTAGCTGGTCTGTGCAATCAGACCTGCTGCTGCAGCTGCAGGCATGGGTGTTGCTGCCCAGTGAAGTGTTATTGGACTATTCTCTAAATAAGCAGAAATACATTTGTTGTAGGGCGTTTAGCTTGGTTTCAGGGTAGTTTCCTATGGTTTAAACCAAAATGAATGAATCCAGACAGTAAAAACTGACTGAAGGTAAGGATGTCGTGGAGAGGCTCTGCATCCATTTTACTGTCTGTTTAAATTCACAGCCTTGGTTGAGGGGCTTCTCCTTACCTAGGTTTTTATTTTAAAACCCAAACTCGAATTTGTGGGATTTCTGCACCTTGCTCTTCCTGCACGGACACAAACATCGCCGGTTCATCCTGCCCTCGTTTCGGGGGAGAAGAGAGAACCTTGAGCTAGGTGAGCAGAATAATTTCCAGCAGTCAAGTCGCTGCTTTCATCCCCACAGGCTTTTAGCCCTGTAGCTTGTGATCTACTTCAGTCAAACAGGAATTAAAGGCGGGGGATAAGCACGTGCCTGCATTGTTTGTTGGCTCCTTTGAGGTCTTTTTGTTGTCCCTCCCAGTCTACTGCTGTTCACTTCTGGGCTGCCACCGTGAAAAAGAAGCGTGAACATCAGTCCACCCCCAAGCTAGGAGTCTAGACGTGGCACTGCCTTTTTCTTCCTTTTTGAGGAATAATTTCCCATCAGATACGTCAGTAGCTGACAAAGTAAACCTTTCACAGTGTGCTTCTAGCACACCTGCTTTCCTAGCACCTGCTCAGAGCTCTCGGCTCTGCACCGTGTCTCCAGCAGTCGGTGTTTTCTGACCTGTTTCTGCACAAAAACAACTGCTGGGGGGCACCCAGGGCCCTGGGTCTAGCAGCTCCCAGAGATTTGTGTGCCTGATTTTGGAGGTCTGTGTTTTCAGAGACAAGAAATGGGAGACTGGACGCCAGGGCAGAGCAGGTGTGGAAGGAATCTTCTTTATGACTGCTTAAGAAGAGAGGAGCTGGCAAACGTGGCCAAAAAGCCAGGCGATATTTGCTGCTCTGGTCCTTCCAGTCTCAGGGCTGAGATAAGATGGACCGACTGCTCTGTGCTGATGGCAGCTTCTCAGAAGGCACATCGTGTCTCCCAGTCCAAAAACCTCAATATTTGATGTTTGGGCTCCTGCAAGGTCCACGAGAAGAATTAAAGTCCCAACACCACCTCCAAAGAAAGACCCACTGAGTTTTCTGATGCTCAGTCTGAACAGGAATGGCTCTTTTTTTTCTTTTTTTTTTCCTTGAAAAATACCAAATCTGTAGGGCTGAGGGCTTGGCTCAGCACCAGCTGAGCTGGGAACAGGCTGCTGCCCCCGACCAGGTGGCCCTGCCATCTTTCAGCCGTAATTCTCTGTTGTTTTCAGCCCTGTGGTCGAGCTGATCCTGGCTAATTTTAATCAGCTTGGTTTGCGGGGGGGGGGATCAGCTGCACGGAATCCATGGCTGTGATGACAAGGTTGGGAAGGGGACGGCGGGGGGAATAAAATATCCTTCACCCCTCAAACAAATAAGGGCTTTTTTCCCAGAAAAACAGGTGCCTGGGGAAAATTAAGGTGAAAGCAGGGAGCCTGGGTGAAGCTGAGGAAGGTGCAGGGGGAGCACAGGGGCTTTGGGGGGGGCTGCTCCAGGAGGTGACCCCCCAGCAGACCCCTGCGCTGCTTCGGGTTTCCATCTCCTGCCCCCCCCAGGAAAGAAGAAACCCCCGGCCCCCACGATTCCCTGAGCGTTTTAGAAAGAGGATTATGCGCCCTGTTAAATGGGGATTCATGAAATGAAGACGTCCTGGGGGCTGGGCTGCTGAATTCCCAGCCCTGCGTGGCCCAGGGGAGCTTCTCAGCCTGCTCAGCGCTCGGCTGCCTCGGTTTCCCAGCCTTTAGACGGGAGGTGAATCGGGGAATTCCCCAAAATTGAACAAAACCGGTGCTTCCCAAACATTTTGGAGGAGCAGCAGCTGCCTGCAGCGTTCGTATTTGTTCGTATTTTGGTGCAAGGTCCTGCAGCTCCGTTAGGGAGACGAAGGCTGTGAAACAAGGAGATTGCTCCCTGCTTCTTCTGGAGTCGGGGTCCTCCCACCTCCCACCTTTCTGTGGCTCTGCTGGGGACCCCGTGGGCCACCAGAGGCCCCCGAGGTGCAGAGGACTCAGGGAAGAGCTCGTGTGTAGGGTTTTTTTGTTGTTTTTTTTTCTTACATCCCTTCCTTTTCCCTGGGTAGCTCCTTATGGCATCCCGGTGGGTTCCTGCAGCTCAGGGGCTCTCCGAAGCACCACTGGGCATCGTTTAGAGCTCAGCACCCTCCCTGCATTTGGCTGCAGGTTGAGATGCAGCAGGGGGGGATGAAACACGACTTGTAGCTGAGTCACAACCTCATGTCCGAAGCTGTGACCTGGTGTGTTTCCATCTGCGGTATCGCCCCAGATGGTTAAAACCAGCAGAAATCATTCAAGCCCTTGCACATCTCTTCTCACTGCAATTTTTAGATTTCTATGACCTGGTTGTTTTCGCATCTGTCCTTTCCAAGGCAGGTTTTCACAGGGCTCCTTTCCTTGCTCATCTTCAACACCTTTATTAGAGCAGTAAGCCTCTGGCTTTGTCCCCCACCCTGCAGCGTGTCGGGAGGAGGAGATGGGTGGCTCAGGGCACTGGGGACCCGATGAAGAACAGGTTTATACCTCGGAGGCTGAGGTTTGAAGCCTGAGAAAATGAACAGCGACCCCAAACTGTTGTCTGAGCGCGGGTCAGTATTATTTTTTTCACTAGGGAACCTGCTCTGGCAGGGGGGTTGGACCCAAGGATCTCTTGAGGTCCCTTCCAACCCCTACAATTCGTGATTTGGTGATTTTTAACGCGCTGTTTCACGATGCAACTACATGTCAATTGGCATGAGTGCCTCCACTTCATCCTCCTGCCTCCACCGTGAGCAGGCACACTGGAAATCTGATGGCTGCGTGTGGTTTGAAGGCTTCTCTGCTCCTGGAAATGGGGAGAAGAAGCTCTCCCAGCTTCTTGCTGCGTTTCCCCTGGTCTCCTGATAACCCCCACGGTCTGCAGCACTCCTGCTCTGGGTGATCAAACAGAGCAGTCCCACCTGAGCTGTCGGGACAGTGTCTGTGATGCCAAAACCTGGGCGTGATGAGGAACGATTCGGGCTCACGATTTATCCCGTGTGCCTTTTTGGGGTCAGCAAGCCTTCTGGGTCCTCGGGGCGGTGACTTTGTGGTTGCCTTCATTGCAGATTCTGGACGACGGAGGCGACCTCACGCACTGGATTTACAAGAAATACCCCAACATGTTTAAGAAGATCAAGGGCATAGTGGAGGAGAGCGTGACCGGTGTGCACAGGTAACGGGCCAGGAGCACAGGGACGAGCAGACAAAGCCCCTTCAGCCTCGGGGCACTGGGAACAAACCAGCCCAAGCTGCTCAGTGCCACAGGCTGAATGTCAAGCCTCCGAAAATGTGGTCTGTGGCTTTCCTTCAGCGTGGGAGGTGACTTGCGAGCAGGGTTAGTCCTACCACGGGTGACAGAAAAGAGGGGAGCGAGGAGAAGAGCAGCAGGCTCTGCTTTTGGCTTTATTTTTGCCCTGAGTGAGGCTCGGCTGTGGCTGTTGGAAGTGGCTGAGAGCTCAGAGAGAGGCGCGGGCAGCCCTCAAAAGAGGGAAACGAAATACCCAAAACGAGGAAGCGACCGATTTGGGTTTGTAGCCAGCGGGGTCAAGAAAAGGACCTGGAGACATTTTTAGCGCTGGGAATCATTCCTGGTTTGGGTAAAAGAGGTGTGCAAGAGCAAAACTGTGTCAAAAATGGTTCCTTGTGTTCTCGTGCTGGGATCAAGGCTGAGTTCTGATGATGTGCGCGTGCAGAGAGCGTGTGCCCTGCCTCTGGGGGAGCTTCTGGGTGTAGAACTGGGCGTAGAAATCACAGAACCAGAGAAACACAGGATCACAGAACGGTTTGGGTTGGAAGGGACCTCACAGCCCATCTAATTCCAGCCCCTGCCATGGGCACAACGCCTCCCACCAGCCCCAGCTGGTTCTCCTCCCCAAGGTCCGGAGCTGGGGGATGAATTTCAAGCCCTCTTTGCAGCAGTAGTTCATTTGCATTTCAGTTCATTTGCATTTCAGTTCATTTGCATTGCAGTTCATTTGCATTGCAGTTCATTTGTAGTGGGTTTGCTGGAGGTGGAGCTGGGTCTGCTCGCTCCCACTGCTCTTGGGTGGCTGCACATGGCCGTGAACGTCACCCTTCTGTGGCCACCTCTCTTTGCCTCGGAGCTGGAAGAAGCTGAGCAATTAGGGGAGTTCCCGTCATGTTATCTGAAGCAGGATTTGGGAGTTCCATCCTTTCGAGGACATCAGAGGGAGGTCGTAACAGCAGCAGCCCTGAGGCAGGCAGAGATCAGAGCACCTTCTGTTTGACATCTTTATGAAATGCCTCTTGCCTGGCCATGAGACATTTCAGGAGGGATAGGAAGCGGATAGAAATGTCTGTGGAAGGCAGGATGCTCCCTCCTCCTGAAATCAGGGCCCTGCCCGGCTCCTGCTGAGGGTTTAGCTTTGCCCCCCGATGCATGCCACTCATTTTAGCAAAACGAGGACCTCAGGACATTCAGGAATAGACTGAAGGGAAATATTTTTTCCACTGATTCTCTGTTTCTTCTCCTATTTCTGGCAGGCTGTACCAGTTGTCTAAAGCCGGGAAGCTCTGCGTGCCAGCCATGAACGTCAACGACTCGGTCACGAAGCAGAAGTTCGACAACCTGTACTGCTGCAGGGAGTCCATCCTGGACGGGTACAAGCTGCCCAGCCCATGGGGTCGGGGTGGGGATGGTGGGGACGGGGTCCCTGTGTCTGTCCTGCCTGCTGCTTTAGAACATTTTTGATCAAATGATGTTTTGAAGGAAATCAAAGACCCTTTCTTACCTCTGGTCCGTCCTATTCATGTCATAGATGGGCATCTGCAAGGCTCTGGAGTCAGTAGCGGTCCCTCTAACAGTCAGAAGGTGCCAGGAGTGATGTGCACAGATACACGTCAAGCACTGAAAACGAAAGCACGCCAGACACCAGACTTTGAATGTCGTGCTCGTAGGAGAACGATCCCGCAGCAAAGCCTTGAGCAGTTCTAAAACTTGCATTTTTTTGAAAGCCCGATTCATTTTTTTAGCCCAGCTACGTTCTGGATGGGATGCATCACTTCAATTCTGCCCCTGCTCTTCTTTTTGAGGAAGGCAGCTCTGCTCTTTTCCTCCCATGTCTGGAAGATGTACCAAATGTTTTCTGAGCCGTAGTGATGTGCAGCACTCCTGAAAAAGCTTTTGGTGCCCTTGGGGAGCTCACCAGGCCTTGTGCTCTCAGGGTGCTGCCCTTCCTTGTGTGTAGGTGTCTCACGTGCATTTTCCCTTCCCAGGGAGCATGACTTCAGCTCTGCAGCATCTCCCGTGCGAGGGCTTCAGCAGCAGAGTGGCTGCAGCACTCATCCCTTCCCCTTTCCCGTGCAGTGTCAGGATGAAACCTTTCTGTTTCTGCATCACGCAACTGCTGCAGCACGTTTCTGCCTTCCTCGTCTCCTTTTCTTCACCCTCTCCCGTGCATATACAACAAGCCAAGAGAAAGAAAAGAGAAGAGGCTGTGGAAGGCTGAGAATTTATCCCATAACAGTTACGTGCCCGTAGCCTCGATGCAATTCTGAGGTTGTGTCCTTCAGCTGGGCGAAATAAGGAGGTGCAGAAGGTGGGACCGACAGGGCTGGCGAAGGCTTTGTCCTCCTCTCCCACCCGGCTCCTTCTAAGGAGTATTCTAAGGCTGCTGCTCTTGAGATGCAGTGCAAAATGCTTGAAGTTGCGATCTAGACAGGGTGTAAATCACAGTGGTCTTTTTTTTTTTTTTCCATTCTCCTTCTCTTTTTTCTTTACTTTTATGGAATTGAGTGTCCCTACCCCCACTGCCAAAGTTTGCCAAAGCCAGGCGAGGTTAGGACGAGTGTTATTCCTGCAGTTTGGACGGGTGGACTAGTTTATTTTGGATCCAGTGCTCCCAGCAGCCAGGTAAGCCCAGCAGCTAGGACAGAATGGACTTTGCAGCCCCGTGATGCTGCTGAGGTGGAGAAAAGCTCGCTGCTCCGTGCCAGGCGGCTGCAGTACAGCAGAGGAACCCTCGGGGAAGTGTTCTCCATGAAGGCTGCCTCTTTCAAGAGACACATTTCTTCGTGTGGATAACTCGGCATGGCTTAAATGACCTGCCTGCAGTTACTGGTTCCTCGCTGAAGTCAGAATGTCTCCTCCTGCTCTGTCAGCCTCGTGTTCATCACAAAAGCCACTCCACCGCCTCTTTCCTAAATCTTACACTAACAATAATTTATGGGGTATTTAGTAGAGTGCCTCATCCATCGTCTCAGCTTAGGAGCTGGTTTCCTGGTCGTGGTCATCCTGAGCAGGAGGAGTGAGGAGGGCTCGTGTTCGGGCACCTGCCTGTCCCGATGCTTTGAAACGTGTGTAAGTGCCATAGGAGCTCGTGCACCACCAAATACTCCCCTGGCTGACCCACTGCACTCAAGATTTCTTCCTCACGTTTCTGTTGGCCTAAAAGACCACGTTTTGGGCTCAAGTCAGCCGTGCTGGTGGCTGGCCCTTCTGTGCCAAGGCCGCAGGAGCCAGACCGTGGCGCTGCAAGCAGCCAGCGGCGTCCTACTCTTCCTGCCCTCAAATCTCAGAAAATTCAACCAAAATCTCCCAGATCAGTGCAGTCTGCGAGGTGGAGCAGCATACAGGATCATACCCGAGGGGCAACACATCACTGACCAAAGCAATATGGGGAAAAGATCCCAATGAAGTCAATCCCATAATCAAGGCCCCTTCCCTCTGCGTTATGGCTCTGGGGTCCCCGGCTGTGGCTGAAGGCACCCAGGGCAGCCTCTGGCACGGGGCTCAGCCACCTGGAGAAGGGTTGCCCCAAAATTTGAGGGTCTGGGGACTTTAAAATTCTTTAGCCTTGTGTTCACGTGCTGTTGGTGGATAAAAAAAAAGGTTGAAATCCTTAAATAAGCTTCTTCGTCGTGTTGGCTTCGGCCGTGGTGGGCGCGGGGCTCCCTGGGGAGAAAGGCTGGGATTTGAGGTGCTCCGGGCCAGGCACCCGAACGGGGCCAAGGGAGAGCTGAGCACAGGCCCAGTTAAATCTGCCGGGGTCGTCGCCTAAGTTCTCCTGGAAGAGGAAGGGAATTTCACCTTCCCTGCACTGCTAACCTATTTCTGTGTGCTAAAAATAGCCCGCGATGTAGGGCACTCTTCGGGGGGAACCAGGAGGAAACCGAGTGGAAGGGAGAGCTTTATTTATAGCAAGCGCTGCGATTCTGGCAATAAATTACTGCTGGTCTGCTCCTCCTCTAGCTGTTCCTGCGAGGTGCTTTGGCTCTGAGAAAACGGAGAAAAAAACTAAAGTGTTTCTGGAAAGATTTTAGAGATTTCTGGAGCACCTCTGAACCCAACAAAGAGAGATCCAAGCCCCAAACCCTTCCTCCTGGTGTCAGCTTCGCACTGGCAGCACCCACCCTCCCCAGAGGGAAAAGTCCCACTGCAGGGACCCTGCAGGTCCCTTCCCTGCACCCAAATCTCAGCGGGGCCTCGCTGGGTCTGGGTGGAGGGCACAGCTCCTGCTGGGGGCAGCGACGTGTTCCCCAGGAGCAGAGTGAGGTCTTGGTGCTGCCCTTCACATCATGGCCAGGTGGAAGGGGTCTTACCGCGGGTCTTCAACTGCTTTTTCCTTTTTCCCTAGCCTTAAGAGGACAACAGACATGATGTTTGGAGGGAAGCAGGTCGTGGTGTGTGGCTACGGGGAGGTAAGGGCTGCGTGCACCGCGTCCTGCGGAATCGGGGCGCCCTCTGCACGGCTTCACCCCGCGGGGCTCTTCTGTCCCCTGTGACTTCCCCCTGCTGGGAACAGCCCTGTCCTGGCAAAAATGAAGGTTTTCCTTCCGTGATGTCCAGTCCTTGGTATTAAACATAGCAAATCTGAATCGTAAAGTGTTAAATACCCGGAATATCTTTAATTACCAAGGCGCTCAGAGGCGGTGTTCTGCAGGCGCGCTGCGCAGCTGCAGCGTTGCACACAGAAGGGTGCTCAAAAAAAAAAAGAGAAATTAATCTTTTTAAATGAATTTACTGATGTGCTTTCACCCCCACAAGGAGGAATCCTCACTGGAGGTGAAACTGGGATATTCCCCCCGGACAGTCCTTGCAGGGACCAGTTAACACCAGTTACAGGGGGCTCTTTTATCCAAAAAAGCTGAAATTGGGCATTTTCCTCCCTTCGTTTGAAATGAGCCATGGAGAAACCCTTTGGAGCTGTGGCCGATCCAAGGATTGCCCGTTCCCCCGAGGCTTTGGGATGCCAAAGCAATCGCATTTTGGGGAAATCTGGGTCCTGCAGCCGTAGCGCCGAGTTCCCCAGCGCGCTGTGCTGTGTGTGGAGTGTAAAGGTTAAGGCTGGTTAACCCCAGAGACTAAACCTTTAAGCCTCCTAACCAGAGCAAAGGTTGTGAGAGACTCTTAAACTTTCTCTGAGCTAAGTGTAATCTCCTGTTATCCTTCTTTCTGGACACGAGGATGTTTTGGGGGACAAAAGAGCTCTCAGGGACCAAGACGAATGCCCCTTTCTTATTTTTAATAGAAAAATTAAATCTTCTGGCTGAGCTGGCACCCGACTCAGCTCCTAGATTGCTCCAAATGTTGTGCATCGGGGAATTTTGTGCATCCAGGAGCTGTGTGCATGCAGCCGGAGCTGGCACGGGGCTCGTGGTGGCTCTGTCCCTTCCCCTTGGGCTGCAGAGGAGGTGCCCAGCACCTGAAGGGCAGCGTTTGGGATTTCTGCTCGGGGAAGGGCGGTGATGCTGCAGGGAGCTTTTGGTGTCTCACTTGTGCTCTTTCCCCCCCCAGGTAGGGAAGGGCTGCTGCGCGGCGCTGAAGGCCATGGGCTCCATCGTGTACGTGACCGAGATCGATCCCATCTGCGCCCTGCAGGCCTGGTAAGCGCTCATGCAGCACCCGGCTTCCTCTTTGGGCTCTTTTTTTCGGGAAAACCGTGCCCAGAAACCCCTCAGCCACGGTGCTGCCCTGGCGGGGGGCTCGTGAGGGGCTTCTCAGCACACTTGGGGCCCTCAGCTCCCTCCTGCAGCCGGGAGAGGGGCTCCTGCGCTCAGCATCACCCCATTTTTTTTTGCATCCCGTGTGCCAACGTGCATCGCTTTAGCCACCGTGGCAAAAATAAGGGATTGAAGGGGGTTCAGGAGCGAGCCATGAGCTTTGGAGAGCAACCCCAGGCTTTGCTGGGCTGCAAAGCCATGTGTTCAGCCCCTGGCACGGGCACCGTGCGGTCCCACCGGCCTCAACTCCTGCAGGGGAAGGCTGGCTCGGTGCCACGGTGGGAGCATGAGCCCCGAGTAATTAGCGGCATTAATCAACTGGTGGATCAGCCTGCGTGCTTTGTGGCCTCCCTGAGTCCGCAAAGAAAAAAAAAAAAGAAAAAAAACAACACTTTTTTTTTTATAGTAACTGTGATTTTGCAGCTTGTGAGAGTCACAGAAATAAACTCCCGGGAGGACTGTCAAAAAAAAGTCCTAAAAAATCCTGCCCTGGTTATCAGCTGTGCTGAACACACCTTTCTCGGCCAAGTTTGGGCTGACTTGCTGAGTGCTCAGCACTTCTGAAGATCACGTAGGTGCCTAAATGGAGATTTGTGAAGTTAATGAGAGACATCTGTGGGTTTGGGGCGGCTCATTTTTTTTTTTGTACGAGGATCTAAATCCGTATCAGGGAGGATTCTGCAGCAGCAGAGTTTATCTGCGCGCTCTGGATGTGCTTTGCAGGAGCAGCAGCTCTAAAAAAAGCTGTCGCAAGCCAAAATTGAGATTTTTGGATGCAGAGGCCTTGGGAGAAAACGTGAAACGCCCCAAAACACTTCTCAGATGTCACTTCTTGCACAACAGACCCCAATTCCAGAAGCAACCCCGATAGCTTGGGGTATGTGCGTGTCCCTCGCACGCTGCATTGCTGTTTGCAGCCTCTGGCATCAGTTCAAACGAGGATCTGGGAGTCACTTGAGTTGTTTTTTTTCTATTTTTGGCTCATTTTTGCTGCTTCTCACACCCGGTGTTTTTTCCCCTCCCAGCATGGACGGATTCCGGCTCGTGAAACTCAACGAAGTCATCAGACAGGTCGACATCGTCATCACCTGCACAGGTACGCGGTGCCGGGGGCGGGCGGGCGGGCGGGTCCCCGCATTTCGGGCCCGTCATTTTCCAAAGGAAAGGGCAAAACCGGGGGAAAAGCCGTGGGTGAGGTGCCCCTGCCCGTGGCAGTACGGGAACGGGCTCGTCACGTCGCTCCTGCTTTTGCATTTCATAATATTTATTGACAATATTGCGATTTATCATTGATATTGCCATTTCTTACTGAGAGTGCCATTTTTATTGATGTTGTCATTTGTTATTGATATTGTCATTTATTATTGATATTGTCATTTCTGACCAATATTGCCATTTATGACCGATATTGCCATTTCTTACCAATACTGCCATTTCTGACCAATACTGCTATTTCTGACCAGTATTGCCATTTATGACCAATATTGCCATTTTTCATGGATTTTGCCATTTCTGACCAATATTGTAATTTCTGACCAATATTGTCATTTATTACCAGTATTGCCATTTCTTACCAATACTGCCATTTATCACCGATATCGCCATTTATTACCAATACCGCCATTTCTGACCAATATTGCCATTTCTGACTGATACTGCCATTTATCACCGATATTGCCATTTATCATGAATTTTGCCATTTCTGACCAATATTGCCATTTATTACCAATATTGCAATACTGCCATTTCTGACCAATATTGCCATTTCTTATCAATATTGCTATTTCTTATCAATATTGCCATTTCTGACTGATATTGCCATTTATGACCGATATTGCCATTTATCATGGATTTTGCCATTTCTGACCAATATTGTCATTTATTACCAATATTGCCATTTCTTACCAATACTGCCATTTCTGACCGATATTGCCATTTATTACCAATATTGCGATACTGCCATTTCTGACCAATATTGCTATTTCTGACCAATACTGCCATTTTTGACCAATATTGCCATTTCTGACCAATATTGCCATTCCTGACCAATACTGCCATTTCTGACCGGTATCACCATTTCTCACCAATATTGCCATTTCTGACCGACGTTGCTGCCTCACAGGCAACAAGAACGTGGTGACCAGGGAGCACCTGGACCGGATGAAGAACAGCTGCATCGTCTGCAACATGGGGCACTCCAACACGGAGATCGACGTGGTGAGTGCGGGGTGAGGGTGGTGCTTTCGGGGCCCTCTGGCCCCACTCTCTGACCGGTGCCCCTTTAGCACCCCGAGAGGAGGTGAAACAATCCCACAGCAGCCTCATCCTTTCCCCTTGAGAGGCAGTGGATCCCCTTCTCCATCCAGTGCCTCTCCCTCCGTGCTGCACCAAAATCTGCTCATCTGTGCTTAGAATGGGGCAGAAAACCAGGGGAGCCTTGTCTGAAGGGAATTGCTTTGCCAAAGCTCCACGTTTCAGGCCATTTTCTGTGCAGCATTCTTCCCACCTTGCTGGGAAGAAGTGACCGTGGCCGTGCCTGGTTCAGCTGGTGACCCTAAATCCTTCTCAGCCAAAAGAGCTCGAAAAACCGTTGTCGCTGGAGCACCCTAACCATAAAAAAAAAAACATTTTCAGGTTATGATTCATAAAGGTTTCATCGGGCTGGGACTGCCACCGGGCCCAAAGGAAACTCTCATAATGTCAGCGAGTTGCTTCCTCTTTTCCTTCCTCTTCTGTAGCTTCTCTTTTCTGCTCTCTGCCCTGGGTTTAACTGTTGTAACGCCGTGTTTCAGGCAAGCCTGCGCACCCCGGAGCTGACCTGGGAGAGGGTGAGGTCCCAGGTGGACCATGTTATCTGGCCAGACGGGAAAAGAATAGTCCTCCTGGCGGAGGTGAGTGGCACGCAGAGGGACTGCAGCCTGCTCTCTGCCTGGGGAGGGAGAAAAGCAGGGCTGGGACCAAAACGCTTCCAGAAATCACCTCCTGGGGCTCAGCACTCTGCTAGAAGGGGTTAGTTTCACCCTGATTCGGCTGAGGGTGCAGAAAAGCTCCTCTGTTTTTCCATATTTTTCCCCAGCAGCATCCGCCCCCCAGGGTATTTCATCTCATTTTTCCTTCTGGATCGTTTTACCGAGTTACAGGGACAATCAATCCCTTGGGATTCAAGCACACGGATAAACGTTGCTTCATCCCAAAAGGGAGGCACTTCACCTTCTGTATGGAGGGCTGCAGGCTGCTGTTGGCACCAGGCGGGGATAACAGCAGGTTTTTGCTCCCCAGGGCCGCCTGCTGAACCTGAGCTGCTCCACCGTCCCCACCTTCGTGCTCTCCATCACTGCCACCACGCAGGTGAGCGGGGTTCGGGCCGCGGCTCGCTCCGTGCCGGGCTGTGGTTGCTCACCAAAAGCTCTTCTCCACCCAGGCTCTGGCTTTGATAGAGCTCTACAACGCTCCCGAGGGCCGCTACAAGCAAGACGTCTACTTGCTGCCTAAGAAGATGGGTAAAGCTCCCTTCCTCTTTCATTTCTTCTTCCAAACGAGACCGAACAGATGGGAGGCTCTGCCAGGCTGGCAGCAGCGGGGCATCACAGCCCCCTGGGCTCTCCTCTTCACCTCCCTGCCCAGCTCGGGGGCTTCCAGCAAGCTCCTCCTGCTGGGTCCTGGCTCTTTTTGGGGCTGGACGCGTTGTTTCCCTGCCCCGCCTGGGGGAAGCAGGCTGCCACGCTTGGCTCACGCCCAGTGCTGATTCAGGAGATTTTCGTGCAGGGTTTCTGCCCGCGGAGCTCCGTGAGGACACGTGGTCCCTGCCAGCAGCTCTGCCAGCAGGACCCCACCGAGCACACAGCTATACAAAGCACGCTTTTGCTGCAGAACCGCTCTTTTTTGGCTTAATTGTGGTTTTTTGGGGAGCGGGTGCAGCTTGTCCCTAGCTTGGGTATAAGTTAGGTGTCGCCTGCCTCAGTAGGGCATCCAGGCAGTGGGAAAGCCTGCTTTGTCCATCCTCATCACGGTACAGCTCGTAGGGAACCACAGCTCTTGTTTCAAAATTGAACTCCAGCCTCACAGTAGCACATCTGCTGCTTGCTCAGAGGCACCGGGGCTGACTTCGGGCACCTCAACTTGACTCCTCCAGACCCAGATTTGAATGTGGCTGCCACCCAAAATACAGCTCGGTGTAGTGCCAGCACGCTCACCCCCTCAGTCTCCGAAAATCCCAGCAGTGGGATAAGGCACTGATAAGACACTGAGCTCTGTACTGATAGCAGTGGGTTCTCTTTGCTGTGCCCAAGGTCAAGGGGAAAAGAGCTTCTGCCCTGGGTGCCGAGAACCAGGGGCAGGGAGCGAGCAGCTCGCCCGAAAGGTTTGGGGTTTCTTCAGTAGGGGGAAAGCCAGGCTGCAGTGTAGGTGGGTTTCCAGATGCAGCCGTCGGTGCTGAGACACAGGAGGACGGATGGGGCAAGCTCCGGGACCTGCTGCCACATCCCAAGGGCTCGGCTCCCGCGGGGGGTCAGGACCACGCTTCCACCAGGGCTTGGGGACGCAGCAGAGGCCAGGACTGGAGCCACAGCGTGCTGCCTCCCCCGGGGGGCTGCAGGGAGCTGGGTTTTTCACCCTTTGTGCTTCCCCTTTCACCCTTTGTGCCTCCCCTTTCACCTCTTGTCCTGCCCCTTTCGCCCTTTGCGCTTTCGAGAGCAGCAGGGCTGCGCTCGCCGCTCCCCCCCAACTAATTTCCCGAGGCTTGAAATCGTTTCAGACGAATACGTGGCGAGTCTCCACCTCCCGACCTTCGACGCACACCTGACAGAGCTCACGGACGAGCAAGCCAAGTACCTGGGGCTGAACAAGAACGGGCCCTTCAAACCCAACTACTACAGGTGCCGCTCGCTCCGGCGCCGCGTTCCGCACGCAGCGAGCCCGCGGGGACCGGGTTGGGACCGCGGCGTCTGAACGAGGGGGGGGGGACAATGGGATTAAGGATTTCATCCCATTTAATTTAAGGACGTGGGCTTTCTGGTAAATCCCCTTACGGGACGGGGACGGTGTGATTTGAGCCGACACAAGGTGCTCATCAGGACGCGAGCCCCTGGTGTCTGGCGGCAGCTGTCACCCGGCCGGGGCGAAGCTCAGCTCGGCGCAGTGCCCTCGGCCAGCTCTGATAGCAGCTTTATTTATAAAGCCTGACGAGCACGGGCTGGCACAGGGCAGCATTTGAGCTCGCCGGCAAGCCTGGGCTGGCCCACAGCAAAATAATCATTTTCAACCTGAGCCCCTTCTCCTTCCAGGCTCCAGATTCGGGGGGGCTGTGGCCAACAAGGCAGCTCACGTTCTGCCCTGACAGCTTTGCACACACACAAACCAGCCTGGGGGGCTGGAGCCCTGATGTTTTGGGGCAGGAAAAGGCATTTTCTTGGCACAGCACCGGGCGTTCAGGTCTGCAGTGCCCACGGGAGAGCAGTGCTGTACCGAGGCACTCCACTTCTTGGGGTTTCGCGCGTTTTGCCAGATCCCGAGCGTTTTTCCTGCCCCGTGCTGTGTACAAACAAACCTTCAGTGCTGCGTCCTGCCTCGCCAGCACAGCGGGGAGCTTCCCACGGGATTTGCCTTTGCCCTGGTCCAGGGCCGTGCTGCAGCCCTGACCCTGTGGGCAGCAGCGGGTGGCACGGTGCCCGTGCCCCGTGCCGCGGGGCCGGGGCGTGCGCAACAGCTGCAGCCACAGAAACCCAAGCTGCCAGCACAGCGTCAGCTTTTCCAAAGCTCCCTGGCCTGAGGCTCGGGGCTGGGGGCGAGAGGAGATCTCCAGGTGCTTGATCTCCTCTTTTTCCAGCTATAAAGGGGCCGTTGGGCTCCTGCTCCCCGTGGCTTCAGTTGTGGTGGGGATTTTCTCCCTGCAGTTCCCAGCCGGAGAGCCTCGGAGCTCCCAGTGCCCAGGGCCTCTCTCCGGGTTCTTTTTGATAACCTCAGCTGTGGTTTTGAGCAAGGCTCGGGTGCTGAAGGTGTTTGCACCTTCCGTGCATCTCCCCCACTTCCTGAGCTGGTCCCATCACAAACCCGTGGCCCTCGGGTCCCCATCAATCCGTCACCGCTGAATTTTGCTCTTCCTGCACCCGGCAGCGAGGGCAGGCGGCTAAATATAATGCGGTATTTGTGGGGGAGGAGGAGAGGACCGGCTCCCTTCCTACATCACTTTTTTTCTTGGTGTCCACCCTCCTAAAACACACTTTTTTTGCTGGGGGGGGGACGTGCCATGGGGTTTGCGCAGCGCCGGGCTAAAACCTCGCTTTCTCTTCCCTTCCCCAGGTATTAAAGTTCCTGCCGCCGTAGCCAGAATCGTAAGGAACAAGAACCCAAGTCTTTTCTCAACTACTGTACAGGACGAAACAGTGCAAGCTTCCTAAGTTAGAGCCGGGCTTGCTCATGTAGTAGACAGTGTGTTAGGTTATTTATTTATTAAATTAGAATACTGTACATGCGGCCTCTGCCACTGGTGTTTGTACTGCCACGGGACTGGGAGACGGTTGATTCCTTTCCGTTTGTTTCATTTTTCTCTTTCGGTTGTTCCTTTCCGGGGCTGGGAGGATGGGGAGCGAGGTGCTGCGGGGCGAGGAAGAAGCTGCTGGAGCCGATCTGCAGCTGAAAGGCGGAGGCTGCGCCCTGCTCCTGGTCCTGGCCACTTCTTCCAGCAGAGCAGGATCCCCGGACTGGAGCAGGACAGGAGAGTGCTGGGGTTTCATCTCCCATGCTGTTTGAAATGCAGTGAAAAAAACGTGTCTGCTCCAAATGCTGCTGATGGGCTGGTGGAGAAGCAGCGAACTGACCAGCAACCGCCGGGGAAACCGCTCCAAAATCTGCTCAGCTGCCCCCGGGACAGCTCTGCCAGGTGAACTTGGCCTTCGCTCTGCTGAAAGCTGTAAGGAAGGGTCCAAGCCCTGCCCCGAGGATGTGTCCAGAGCCTGTGGCAGAGCAGTGCCAGGTCTGGCGGCCCCCCGAAGCCGTGGAGGTGGTGGCGTGGACCCAGCCCCGCTCCCCGCCGAGCCGCTCCACGGCGTTGTCCTGCTGCTTCCATTCCGAGTGCCAACCTTTTGCCGTGCAACCAAAGCTATTTTTTTCCTCCTGGGGCCTTGCACCGCCACGGACGGATGCTGCTCGCGCTTCTCCGAAACGCAACCCTCGCTGGGAATCTTTGGAGTCTGATTTTCTGGTAGGATTTGTCCATTATCGTGATCAATCAGGAGATCACCTTCGAGTGTAGGAGATGTACTCCGGAATAATCCCCGCCCCGATTCTGTGCGCGGGGCAGAGGGTCACAAGCAGAGTTCAGAATCACAAAAACCCTTCAGTGGCATCAGATCTTGATGTCTTAAGAGTCGACGGACAGCAAATTTGGCACCGCTGCTCGCCTGAGCCCTGGATGTCCTGCCCCAACGCTGCGACCGGCACAGCCTCACTGGCGTCGCTTACGGCTCGCCCCGAGAACATGGCCCTTGTCAAGTGAATTCGCCGACCCTGGGAGCACAAAAGCCTTTTGTTTATCCTGTGGTTGCTGCTTCGGTGCCCGAGTCCCCCCTGAGATCCTCCTTTTGTCCTCGTGGGCTTCGTGAAGACTCCCCCGAGGCAGCTCGCTCACGCACAAGGAAGGAGAAGCTGCGGCACCGCGGTCCCTGCGGCCACGTCCTGGTGGCAAGACCTCGGGCAGCTTCTCCGCAAGGTGCTCACCTCCGGGGCAGGCTTTCTCCTTCACTTTCTTATCCCGAGTTTCTCCAAAATTTGTCAAAACGAGGGAAGCGAGGGACGCGTCGTGGACCAGTCGCTAGCCACGAACTCAAAATCCTCTCTGCTCGCGACTCGGACCCAGATCCAAATTTCTGGGAGGGGCGCACCGAGCCGCTGCAGATCTCCTGGCCGGGTCTTTCCCAGGGCTGGCACGGTGGCAGCCCGCCCCACAGCCCGGGGGGGGGGCTCTGCTGCTCCCTGTAGCCCAAAAATCCCACTCCCAGCCTGGCGTGCCCAGGGTGCTCGTGATGCCTTCGCCTCGCGCGACGGCGGTGGCGAGGTTTTAATTCCCTCGGGAATTCCCCAAGGGAGCTCGCCCACCAAGTCGCTCGTGCCGATTTTTTAAGCCCAGTGTATCTTCCAGGTAGATAGGAGAAAATAAATAAATAATAATAATAAAAAAAATCACCCCACTTGGCTTTTCCCCCAATTTTTTAAAGCTCTTCTCCACATCGTTCCGCTTTCTGTAAGCTTTTTCGCTTGCTTGGCTTTTCCTAATCAATCTGGAATCTTATTCTGTGATCATCTCTAAATTAAACGTGTAACGGGTTTGGGTTTGGGTTTGTTTTTCTCTCTCTCTCTTTTTTTTTTTATTGTACCGCCTTTTTAAAGAATTAGGAAAAGGAGATTTAGGTAACACCAGCAAAATCGTATGAGGAAAATAATTCTGGTCTGAACTTAACAGCGAGACGAAACTGTCATCAGCCTGCAGTGGGGAAACGAGAACTTTGCCATCGTAACATTTTCAAAAGGATGTTTTAAATATTAATGTATGAGTGATTGTATTAGATCAGCAATAAAGACTCTGTAATCTCAAAACACAAATAAAACATTGGAAAAACGAGCTGCTCCGGAGCGTGTTTCGGGGTGGCGACGGCGGGCGGTGATTTCTGTCCCTCCTCCCAGCTTTGGGAGCAAGAAATGTCCCAAATCTGGGACGTGGGGGGGGGTAAAGAGGGAGGGGGACGGGGCTGCTGTCCCTGGGGCTGCGTGTCCTTGGGGCGGCCGAGATGTTGTGGCCCCGAGGATTGTTGTGGCTCCTGTGCTGGCCTTGCATGGGACCGTCCCGGTATCGCCACTGCTCCCAGTATCACCAGTGCTCCCAGTATCACTGCTGCTCCTACACCCCCATACCCCCCCCATGCACCCTGGGGCGCCTCATGTGGCTCCCATGCACCCCAACAACCCCATAACCCCCCCATGCACCCCAACACCCCGAATGTCCCCCAGCACCCTGGGGTGCCCCATAGCCCACCCCAACCCCCACCCCAACACCCCCAGCACCCCAGGGTGCCCCAGACCCCTCCCTGCACCCCAACCTCCCCCCATAGCTCGCAGCACCCCAGGGTGCCCCGGACCCCCCCCAGATTCCCCCCTGCACCCCAACACCCCCCCATGCACCCTGGGTGCCTCATGTGTCGCCCATGCACCCCAACAACCCCATAACCCCCCCATGGCCCCCAGCACCCTGGGGTGCCCCATAGCCCCCCCTCCATCTCCCCCCATTGCCCCCAGCACCCTGGGGTGCCCCACACCCCACCCCAACACCCCCAGCACCCCAGGGTGCCCCAGACCCCTCCCTGCACCCCAACCCCCCCAGTGACCCCCAGCACCCCAGGGTGTCCCCACAGCCCCCCCGCACCCCAACCCCCCCCCCATGGCCCCAGCACCCCGGGGTGCCCCCTGCCCCCCCCCCATTCACCACCCCTCCCCACCCCACCCCTCTGCTATCCCCGCCCCCTTCCCCTTCCCCACCAATAGCGCGCCGGGGGTGTGTCCTCCGGCCCCGCCCCTGGGGCTGACAGACCAATAGGAGCGGGGGGGCGTGGTCTAGAGCCCGGCCCCCACGTGCTCGGTGGCGCTGCCCTGGGGGGGGGGGCACGGGGGGGGCGCAGCGCATGGAGGCGGCGGCGGCGCCGGGACCGGGACCGGGACCGGGTCCGGGCAGGGCTCGGCCGGGGCCCCCCCAGCCCCAGCCCCAGCGCCGGGAGCTCTTCAGGGGGCAGCGGAAAGAATCCGAGGTGAGGACCTGGGGGGGGGGGCACCCCGGGGTGGGGGGCACCCCAAAGTGGGGTCGGGCTGGGGGGGCCCCATTCGGGCTTGGGGGGTGCGGATCGTGGATTTTTGGGTGCCCGATCGAGGTCGCTGGGGGGCCGGAGGGGGCTGGGGGGGGCTCGGTCCCGAGGGGCAGCCCCCGCTGCAGCCCCCCGGTGCTGGGGGGGGGTCTGTGGGGAACACGAAGCCCCCCAGGGGACCCCCCGGGAGCAGGGCGCGGGGGGGACCCGGCCCCTGGGTGCCCACCGGGGGTCGGTGCCCAAGGGGGGGCTCCGGGCTTCGCATTACCCCCCCCCCCCAGCTCCCGGAGCCGCCCGGCTTCCCAAATCCCCTCTCCCCGGCCGGGCTCCGCGGCTCCTCTGCCGGGCTGCAAAAATTGGGCAGAAATCGGGGCAAAAATTGGGCAGAAATCGGGGATTTGCGCTGCGCATCCCGAGGGACATCGGCGTTAATTAACGGGGACAATTAACGGGGACAGCGCGCCCCGGTCCCAGCCTGGCTGCCAGGGACGCGGGAGGGGAACTGATGGTAAAGGCGTTTATTTCACGTTTTTTTTAAATTGATTTTTATTGTTTTTATTATTATTTATTTCCCGTGTGTTGCCCAGCCGTGTGTCCACCCCACCGTGCCTCCTCCGCGCTCCTCCGCCGGGTTTCACGCTCCAGTTCCTCGGGAGCCGCTGGGGGGCTGGGGTCTGCAGCCCCCCCCCCCCCCCCCAACCCGGGCACCCCAAAACCTGGCGTGGGGATGGAGAGGGCGCGGGGTCTGCGCCCCCCATGGGTGCCCTGGCTCCAAACCGGCCCCGGTTTTTAAGCCTTGGGGGGGGACAGGGAGCACGCGGGGGGGGCTCTGAACGCAGCAAACGCTCCCCGGGGGGGGTCCAGCCCGGGTCCTGCCCAGGCTTTGTCACGGTGCTGCTGGGGCCGGGGAGCGCTATTTTTACACGCACCTCCCCAAATCTGCCTCGTGCCAAAACGGCCCGGCCAAGCCCTGGGGACCTGTGCCGAGATCTTCGATGCACGAATCCCCGCTGCGGCACAAACCCAGCCAGCGGGGCTCCCCAGCAGCCCCCCCCCACCGGGACGTGGGAGCCCCCGCGCCCACCGCTCGCCCCCGCTGCTCTCCGCAGGGCTCCTTGGACTGCCCCAACCTGGAGTTCGGATACGGGGACGCCGACGGCCACGGCGCGGAGCTGTCAGGTGGAGCCGGGGGGGTGTTTTGGGGTGCATTGCTCCAACGGGTGTCCTTGTGGGGTGGTTATGGGGTAGCATCATCCTGGTGTTAAAAGAGAGCGCGAGGTTTTTATTAGCAGCCTATGTCCCCATCCCACATCTCCCTGCGGGGCAGTGACTTGAGCTGCTTCCACCCCAAAACTGCCGGGGTCCCCCCTGGAGCTGCTGTAGGAATTGCACAGGGCTGTAGGAATTATATAGGAACGGGCACAGCGCCGTGTCCCTCCGGGTCCAGCCCCACAGCCTCCGAGCCGCTCAGCGTGAAATCAGCGCAGGTTCTGGCTGGCTGCACGGGTGCTTCTGCAGTCCCTCCCTTTGCAAATTGACTGAACGGGGACAGAAATTTACCCCAAAAACCCCTACCGTGCTGCAGATGCAGCGGGGCAGGGGCGTGGGAATGGCCCAGGGGTGAGGAAGAGGAGGGAGGGGGAAAATCCCCGGGGAACAGAAACCGGAGCTGCAGCTGCAGCGAGGCTTGATGAGACCCGAGCATCATGCGGCTGCGTGGGGGGCTCTGTAGGGCTGCGGGTCCTGCTCTGATTTTGTCTGATTTTATGGCAAGTTGGGATACCCACACTGCCCTCCCTGCTGCCTCATGGGCACAAAACCTCCACCCCGGCTGCGAATTAGGGCTGCAAATGCTGAATTTGGTAGCGTTGGGTGGGTACCAGGTGCCTGCTGGAGCTACAAAAGGGCCCAGGGACAAGTTGAGGGCTCTGCCCCATTTCCTTGGGCACATGGGGACATCTCAGAGCCCCACAAGAAATTTGGTGGTGAGGAGGAGGGGGAAGCCCCCACCTCACTGCCAACCCTTTTGTCCATCAGAGCTGTACAGCTACACCGAGGAGCCCGAGTTCAGCACCAACAGGAGATGCTTCGAGGAGGATTTTCACACCCAAGGTACCAGCTCTGGGCTCAGCACCCGGTGGCGTGGGGCTGCCCCGACGCAGCCGGCACCCACCTGGTGCTCGTGGTCGTGGTCATGTCCCCTTCGCAGTGCGGGGCCGGCGGTGGCTGGAGCTGGACGGGGCGCAGCAGAAGGCCTACGTCATGCACCTGCTGGATGGGCTGGAGGTGGTCAACAGGGACAAGAGGCTCAAGGTGGCACGGGCCATCCTGTACCTGGCGCAGGGTAAGGACCGCGTCCAGATGCAGCTGCGCACCCCCTGCCTGGCTCTGATGGGTGGTTTGGGAGAAATGCCATCTCGGGGAGGTGATCCTGTGCCAGCTCTGTGCAGCAAAGCTCCTTCCAGGATGGCCCCAGGGCCTCCAAGGCAGCTTCCTCCTAACCACTGCCTCCCCTGGGGCCTCTCCAGGCGTGTTTGGAGACTGCGATAACGAAGGCGATGTCCTGCAGTGGTCTCGGCACAACAGCTTCCTCCTCTACCAGCTGGGAACCTTCACCGCCTTCCTGGAGCTGCTCAACATGGAGATCGAGTGAGAGGACCTGCGCTGCCCTCGCCTTCCTCTTCTCCCCATCCTCCTGCCCTCTCCTTCATCCTCCTCCTCCTCCTCTTCCCCTTTTTCATCCTCCTCCTCCTCACCGCGGACCTGTAGCCGTGGCACAGCCCCGAGCGCTGCGTCTCCACCTCCAGGGCTGTGGGCTGGGATTGGGGCTGGGATTGGGGCTGGGATTGGGGCCGGGGCGAGGAGCAGCCCGTGCCTGGTGCTGAGCTCGTCCCTTCCCTGCCCTGCAGCAACAGCCAGGCCTGCAGCAGCGCCCTGCGGAAGCCGGCCATCTCGCTGGCCGACAGCACCGAGCTCAGGTATCCCCCTCTGCCCCCTGCCCGCCGTGGTGCTGGCACCAGGGGGTGGCCGTGGGGACAATCTCTGGGGACCCGGTGTCACCTCCCCACCGTGCTGTCCCAGCAGGGTGCTGCTCAGCGTCATGTACCTGATGGTGGAGAACATCCGCGTGGAGCAGGAGTCGGATCCCCCGGAGTGGAAAACCTGCCGGGAGACCTTCAGGATGGAGCTGGGTGAGCCTCAGGGGTCATCGAGGCACCATTGAGGTCCTTTTGCTGCCCCAGCTCTGTGGGGAGACCTCGGGGACGGGGCTCTAAACCCAATCCCGGTCCCTCTCCCTGCCAGGGTTCCCCGTGCGCCCCGAAGAGCCGTTTGCTCTTCTGCTCTTCACGATGGTGACCAAGTTCTGCAGTGGCCACGCTCCCCACTTCCCCATGAAGAAGGTGCTGCTCCTGCTCTGGAAGGTGCTCCTGGTGCGTAAAAAACCTTCCTTTCCCAGAACCTGCTAATTCTGGGGGTGGCGCCATGAGGCCCAGACATCCCCCACTGCTCAGTCCAGCCACAGCGGGGTTATTTAGGGTGGCACCGGAGGCTGACCGAGGTGAACACTTCCCTCTGGGATGAGGTTTCTCCATCCTCACCTCTCCAGTTTGTTGGCCTCAAGCTGCTGCTCCCCGAAGAGCTGCATGGCACGGGAGGGACCCCCCCCGCCCCCTGCTTGCTCCATCACCTCTCTTGTTGTCTCCTAGTTCACGCTGGGAGGATTTGAAGCCCTGCAGGCCATGAAGGTGAGGAAGAGGGAGGAGCTGGGCCTGCCGCCCCTGCCGGAGGACAGCATCCAGGTGATGCGCAGCATGCGCGCCGCCTCGCCTCCCACCTACTGCATCGAGCTCGTGGAGCAGCAGCAGCAGAAGCGCGGGCACCGGAGCCGGCGGGTAAGGGCGAACGCATCCTCCCGGGACACGGACCAGAGTTTTTTTTTCATGCTCAGGGAGCCAGCCTGTGCTCGGGAGCAGGTTTTTTCCTTCCCCCTCCAAGTATTCATGCGTTTCTCGGCTTGTAAAAGCTGCTGCAGATCAGCCCCGTGATGGGCTTGATCTGGAGGAAGTGAGAGGATGTCCTGACCCTGTGGCAAAAGGCTGATAAGTGCTGAGCACCAGACTGCTCGCAGCAGGCTCGTCTTTCTGTAGCTCACTTCTTGCCATTGCAGGGTTACGGTGGGATGAAACACTTCTTGTTGGATGAAAACGCTTCTTGTGCTAAGGGGGAGATATCGGGTGGTAGCTCCAACAGTTATGATGGAAAATGGGGCCACACCTCCCAGAGCAGCAAGGTTAGAGGTGCAGAGGGAGCTTGTTCCTTGTCCAGGCTCTGGTGGCAACAGATAGAAGGGAAAATCCTCACCCAGGGAACATCTGGGAGCTCGGCCCTTCCAGGATGGAGATGTCTGATGCCGGTGGCTGGCAGGGAAATGAAATCTGTGATGTGACTTCCATTTCTCCATCGCCTTCTGCCGCAGCCCCTGATGAAGCAGGACAGTTTGGATATCTACAACGAGAGGGACCCCTTCAAGAACGATGAAGCAGGAATTGATGAAGAAGAGGGCGATGAGGTGGACAGCGGGATTGAGGGGGAGCTGGACCTGATGGAGCGGGATGCGATCATCCCCGCGATGCCAGCCCAGCGCGCACCTATTGAAAGGGTGTCATTCCCCAAAGGCCTCCCCTGGGCCCCCAAAGTCAGGTAAATCCAGCTGGTTTCGTTGCCATCCTCCCCAGTCCTCCCAGCTTTCTGTCCTGGAGCTCATTACAGGCTGAACATCCACCCGTGGCAAGCGTGTTGGCGGCTGGCAAGCTGAGCTGAGGTGACTCCACTTCATTTTTCAGTCTCAGTTGGCCCTTGCTGGGCTGGGTTTAGCTCGACTTTACAAGCCAAGCGTGGCCAGGGCTGGCCAAGGAGTGGAAATCCCATTTTGGAAAGCCCAGGTGCACTGGGAAGGAGCTGCTGTGGGAGCAGGGCCCATGGGCTGGGAGCAAGGCTGGATTTCCCAGCTGGTGCCGATGGGTTTGGTAGGGCAAGGTCCTTGATTAATCATCTGGTTAATGAAAGGGGCTCTTGCTTGTTGAGTGGGACTCGCGTGTTGCCAAACGAAGCCTTCCTGAGTGGCCTTGTAGGGTGAGAAATGGGAGAAATACAGCTGATTTAAAAAAAAAATGGTGCCTCCCCCTTCCTAAGACCAATTCTATTACCTGAAATATGGAAGAGGGTTAGGAAAAGAGGGTGAAATCCTCTGCTCCCCCCCTCAAATCCATGCGAGCTTTTTGCTGCTGATCTGAAGCCTGGGTTTAATCCAGTATCCTTAAAACACAGCAGCAAATGCAGCTTTGTGCTGTGGGGGCAGTGACGGGTTAAGCGCCTCTACCCGCAGCGCTCTGGGGGGGGGACGCAGCGAGACGCCGTGTCCCACGTGGGTCCCTGCACACGTGGTGCCATCGTGCTCCACGTCAATTTTTTGGAATCAAATGACCCTTGTTTTTCTTGGCTGGTGCCTGGGAATCCAGCTGCTTTTCTCCCTGCCTCGGCTCCCACCCTCTGGCAGCGCTGAGCCCCGAGCCCTCCTCATGCAAGATGCCCATGGCGAGGTGTCAGCGGCCTCTCCCGTAGCAGCACGCGCTCTGCGAGGCTGTGGAGACCACGTTTCTTTGCCCAAAGGAGCAGGTGCTACTTGTAGATGAATGTTCTCAGAGCACAGAAGCTGTGCAAGGAGGTGCTGCTCATGGGGAGCCGCTCGCCGTTTGCTTGCGCTCTCCCTTGGAGCTGCTCAGCGAATGCAGACGGTTTTGGCTCCCGTTGTGAGCAATGGTGGCGGTAGCCAGCAGCTATTACGACCTCGAGAAATCGATCCTAGAAAGCTAAAAGGTTCTTGCCAGCCCCATTCGGGAGCTCCTTCTAGGCAGCGGAGGCTGCGCTCTGATAAATGTCTCTTTTCCTCCCTTCTCGTTTGCGTCGCTCTGCTGCTCCATCAGACAGAAAGACATCGAGCATTTCCTGGAGGCAAGCAGGAACAAATTCATCGGCTTCACCCTGGGACAGTGAGTGTCACGTGTGCAGGGCGGACAGAGCCGTCCCCTAGCTCCCATCGGTGCAATTTAAGTGCAATTTAACCCCCAGAGCTCGGCTGTTCTCAGGTCAACCAGCCCAATTTGTGCCTCGGTGTGGAGCAGCGCTGGGTTTTGCTGGGGCTGCAGCGCTGCGCTCAGCGTTATGAGAACACCTCCTTGGGGACGCTGGCCTCTGGGGACCTCCTTCTATAAAAAATCAGACCTAGCCCAGAATAAGTGACCCATGGCCCCAGCAAGGGCCCACGTTGAGGGGAGGAGGAGGCTGGGTGATCCGATATCCCCAGCGAATTGCCCGCTCTGAACAAACCAAGCTGCGAGCGCAGTCAGCCTGGCTCGGGCCCAGCAGGGTGTACAGGCTGTGTTGGTTTTAGGTGTGGTGCTGAGCACGGTCAGGACAGAGATCTGCTTTCACCCAAATCCTTTGCCCAGTGTCACCCCTTTCTCGTGCAGGCTTTGCTGGGGAGGAGGTGGGAGGTGGGCAGCCCGTGCCAACACCTCTCCCAATTCCCCCCCCATCTGGGCTGCGGTCAGTGGACGACGGGCTCCTTCTTTCACCTCATATGAGATGGAAGCGACCAGGATCACCTCCCCAACCTTATACTTACCTTCTGTCCTCCCCTCCAGAGACACCGAGACCCTGATAGGGCTGCCACGGCCGATTCATGAAAGCGTGAAGACGCTGAAGCAGGTAAGGCATCGCGCCCTGTGCAGTGTCCAAGTGAAGCAGCCCAGCAGAGCTGCCAGCTGGTCCAGCCTCACCCCACGCTATCCACGCTCACTGGCACTCAGCAGATGCTCTGAGGAGGGATCAGACCCATGGGGATCTCGTAGAGGTGGGGAAATCTTTGGCCAAGATCACCAGGGCCCTAGGGGGACTGCAGGGCATCAAGTATGCATTAACTTCGTGCCGCGGCACGCACTAAGAGCTTCAAGTTACTCACACACGTGTGCTCTCAGCCTGCAGTAAATGATTCATGCGTTCAGTCCTCTGCTCCTCTTCAGCTGATGTGCAACGACACGCTGAGCCTGAGCTTGTGGAGAGATCCCAGGAGGAGTTAGGTGGAAATAATAAAAAGCACGATGGGTGAGGGGCTTTGGGGACAGAGGGATGCCCTCTGCAAAGAGAAGTTCTCCACGTGTGTGCTGTGACCTGTGAGCTTACCTCGGATACAAAGGAAGGCCTTAAGGGTTGTCACTGCTCAGAGTTCCCTCCCGCAGCTGTGGAATTACTCTGCCTCTGTGTGTTTTGCCAGCACAAGTACATTTCCATCTCGGACGTCCAGATCAAGAACGAGGAGGAGCTGGAGAAGTGCCCCATGTCTCTGGTAAGGAGATGTGCTCCCCGTCACTGAACGGACACGTGGAGAAATTCACAGAAATCCCCACGTTTTCCCTGATCCTTAAACACACCTTGGATGCTCCTTGCTCTAAAACTCCATATCTTGACCAAATCATTAAATCCTCGAGTTAGGTTTTAGGGAGGTGACTGGCATACCTCAAGCGTGCAGACTAGAAATACTTTTCCCCCCCTTGTTTCTAATGTTTCTCTGTGCTACAGGGGGAGGAGGAAGTCCAAGAAACCCCTTGTGAGATCCTGTATCGAGCCATGCTGTACAACCTCCCCCAGTACATGGTAAGCCCGTGTTTCTTTGGTGTGCTCTCCAAACAAGGTGGCAATGCCTTCAGGTCTCTGCGAACCTGGGGAGTGCCCTCAGCAGCTCATGGGGAGTCTGTAAGGTGTGACGTTCCTATGGGGACATCCCTTGCAGCTTTCCCGTGGCCCCAAGAGATTCTCACACAGTACAAGGAGTGTCCCAAAATTCAGCTAGCTTGTGATGCATCCGTAGGAAGAGACAAACAGATTTAAGTGCATTTAGTCCAGGTGACTCTTAAATTAATTAATCCGTGCTACTAGAGGTCAGGTGCATCAAGTAATGCCAAACCAGAGCTGCCACGCTCCCCGCAACTGCCTTGTGTGCCCAGGGTGTAAATGTTGAGGCTTGGCACAGTCAGTCCATCACCGTGAGTGGAACTTGGGCTGCTGAAATCCCGTCGAGTTGGCTTGAAGTGGTCCAGCTCCAGCAAGTGAAGCAGAAGGAAGGAATTCCCCCTTCCCAAGACCGTCCCTTCACGCCTGCCCTCCTCTGCAGATAGCTTTGCTGAAGATCCTCCTTGCTGCGGCGCCCACCTCCAAAGCCAAGACCGACTCCATCAACATCCTGGCAGACGTGCTGCCAGAAGAGATGCCGTAAGTCCCCCGGGAGGTGGCCACCAGCCGTCCCCGCTGCGACGTGAAGTCTTGGACCAAGTGGGAGAGTCGGGGCTTTCCAAGAGGTTCAGGGGACTCCGGATCTGGGGATGGCTCTTTGGAGAGATCCAAGCTACTGGGACGTGGTTTAGTCAGGTTGATGGTTGGACTCGGTGATCGTGAAGGTCTCCTCCAACCTACGTGAGGCTGTGGTTCTGCTGTTGCTGCCAGGGCAGAAGGGTGAAAGCCACAGAAATGAACGCTGGTTTGGGGGGAGTGTGAGGGTTTGAGCGCAATCAGGAGACCCTGTGCTGTGCTAGCTAATTGACACAAATCACAAAATCATGCTAATTGACGCAAGTCGTAACTATCCATGAGGATGTAGTAGGCATCCTTCATGCTGCTCTCCAGGGTTGCTGTCTGAGGGCAATCAGCTCTTCTTTTCTTGACACACTCCGGTGTCAGCGGGCAGGAGGGGATGAAACAAGACCTGGAAGGTCCCTGTGGAGCCTCTCCAGATGAATCCGAGTGTGCTCTTCATGTACCCGCTGCGCCCTTACCTCCTTTCCCTCCCACCCAGCATCACCGTCCTGCAGAGCATGAAGCTGGGCATTGATGTGAACAGACACAAGGAGATCATTGTGAAGAGCATCTCGGCTCTGCTGCTGCTGCTCCTCAAGCACCTCAAGCTCAACCACATCTACCAGGTGAGCGCCGAGAAGGGGTCGGCCACCGCCACGCTGCTCCTGCAGCCGGCGTGTCCCGCGGTGCTCTCGTGGAGAACCTCAACAGGAATCGTGTCCACGAGGAGCTGCGGGTGGCTCTTCTGGAGAGATGGACCCTGGCCCCAGGACACGTTTTTTGTAGTGTTACTCACGCAGGGATAACCTGCCTGCCGTATGTCTTTGGCTGTGTTTTGACGGAATCGCTTCCACCCACGTGGAACGAGTTCCCAGACTGCTGGAAGAACTCACGCTGTGGCTGATCGGGGTAAAATTTTGGAGATTTCACAAGAAAGGGCCTCCCCTGGCAGAAGGGGATGGGAATAGGGATTAGGGAAGACCCTCCAGTGGTGCTGGGTGAGACCTCTTGGGGCCAACCAACCTGGTCCTCTGCCCCTCGGCAGGGTCAAGCTCCAGAGGCTCCGGTTTCAGCAGAGCTGAAGGTCAGGGTCCCAGATGCAATTTGGTTTTTGTTAAATAGGTGGTGGGGTTTTTTTTTGTTAGTTTGTTATTTAAGAGGGCTCCACGTGATGCAAAGCCATCAGATCCATCTGTTTTATGAAGCCCACTGATATATGTACATACATATGAGGTTAAATAGAAACGTATGGGCTGGATTGGATAAAATGGAAAAAAAAATCAAATTTTCCAATCCTGCCTTTGCTGTGGATTCCCATATCCTTTTTTTTTTTTTCTTTATTTTTTTTTCTTTTTTGATGTGTGGGAGCAAGCTGCTCCTTCCTCCTGGGTTTTGGATGTGGATGGTGAGACCGATGGATAGGGTGGGCAGGGCAGGATGGGATGGGGTCGGGCGGCACGGGCTGCGTGGATGGGAGATTGCTGCTGGTTGTATCCCTCCTTTAGAGGGCGGTGGAGATCTGTTGCGTTATGCAAACCCAGGCCTTTTAACATTTAGAGGGGGAGAGAAATTAAAAGCATGTATGGAGCTAAGGGTACTTTTTCAGTCAAAATTTGAAAAGGGGATGGGTTAGGATGTTCTGCAGTAGGAATTTCTCAATTTTCCTTCATAGTAGCTCTATCTCCTCCTTCCCCACGTACTGTTTCACGGCAGGTTTTATCTTGAAAAGCAACCTGCACTCGCTAGGTGCAGCTGTCCCTAAACTGAGGCTATCCCTAAAACACAGAGGCTGGATGTCCACTGTATGGCAAATGCAATTTCCCCGCCGGTGGGAGTTGTTGTATATGGTGCAAGCCTGATACAGCAGACTTCTGCACGGGGAGGATGGTCTGCTGGGTGTCCAGAGCAAACCATCGAGGCTGCGTTGCTTCCAACTGGAAATGGATTTCCATTCCCAGCGCACGCTCCTGTTGCTCCCGCTAACGCTGACCCATCTCACTTCTCTCCCTCAGTTTGAGTACGTGTCCCAGCATTTGGTGTTTGCCAACTGCATCCCGCTGATCCTGAAGTTCTTCAACCAAAACATCATGTCTTATATCACTGCCAAGAACAGGTACAGCCACTTCTGGGGGAGAGAGAGGTGGTGGAGCAGGGAGGAATGTGCATGAAGACCCCAAACACGCGGTGGGGCTGAGTGACCGCTGATGGGGAAGGCTGGGCAGGGGGTTCCAGCCTCTCGCTCACTGCTGAGGTATGCCCAGACCCATCTGGCTCTCACTGGGCTGGTTTTCATCTGTGTGACCTCCTGGAAAATGTTTTTTTGTCCCTGGGCATCTGTGGACCACAGCTCCACAAAGGCGAAGTGGGACAGAGCCTTCTGCATCTTCTCTGCTTTTTGTAGCCAAAATTCAGCTTTCCTGACTCCCTCAGGTTTCACGTAGTTGTCGCTGCCTTTCCCTTTTGAGCCTGGCGATGTCAGGATGGGAGGTGGCAGCAGTGATGCTAGTACTTGGGTGGCGTGCAGTGCTGAGCTGTGGGCTCCCACCGAGACGTTGGGGCTGTATCAGCTCCACGTCCATCCTCGTGGGCAGCATTTCTCCCCACGGATGGGCAAATCCTCCCTGCACCTGATGCTTGAGGTGGAGCCTGGCTTAGGGCATCTCTCGACCCCGTGTCTCCACCCTGAATTCCCGCTGGCTCGGTGGTGGCTGAGCTGTGGCTCAGCTGCTGGGCTTGGAAGCAGAAAGTGGCAAAGGAGGGGATGGAAGGGCTGAAGCTGTGTGATAGTGCACGCTTCATTTTAGATCCCTGCATGTCTTGGGGCATGGATAGCATCAGTGAGTGTGTATATGTGCATATTAGATATTGTTTATTATATACATCATTTATATAATGTATGTACTATACATGATATGTATATATTATATATAATATAATATTTAATATATAATATACATAGCCAAACAATATATATATTTATATATAATATATGTAATATATATAAACTATAAATTTATATAAAATATAAAAAATCTAATATAGTTTATAACTATATCTAATATATAATTCATGTAGAATATGTATAAAGTCTTTTGGTTGGCTACTTTTACAAAGGCAATAAACCTAGAAGGCCTGGAAATACCTGATGCCCTTACCATGCATTTTCTTGTGGGAAATATTCTGCCAGATAGCTGCATTTTAACCCAGGATTTGCTTTTTGTATGTGCTTGGTTTTGTGTTTATTTTTATTTGTTTTGTTTTGTTTTGTTTTGTTGTTGTTTCCTTTTTTTCTTTTTTCTTTTTTTCTTTTTTTGGTGTGTGCGTCCATATGAGTAACTGATCTGCCACATATTAATGGATCCAAATCCTCCGAGCCCTCACTAATGCACTTGGGACAGGCTCGGGATGGGCTCGGTGTGCTCCGTTAGGCAGTGGTGGTGCTGGGAGCCCAGGAGGATGCTGCTGGTGGCAGCCACCAGAGGTGGCTCTGCCCTGGCAATTCAAACCCCAGGCAAAGATGTTGCAGGTTGCTGGATGTAGTCTCATAGATCATCCTAAAAAGTTGCTCATGCACCGACCTGTTCCGTAACGAGTCCCTCCCTTCCCATCTTCTGCAGCATCTCCGTCCTGGATTATCCGCACTGTACGGTCCACGACTTGCCTGAGCTCACTGCAGAAAGCCTGGTAAGCAGCACATGGGCTCCTTGTAACAGTATTGTTCTATGTGGGAAGGTGAGGAAGGGTTTTTGATTTATTATTTCTGCCCTCTTTATACCCAGCCAGTCCCAAATTAGACTTTTTCCCTCCCCTCCAGACTAGAAAATTCCTCCCATCTCTATTCTGACTTGTGACCAGCTATGGGGAAGCAGGGCAGGAAGCACGGGCAAGCTTTGTGCACGCCGTACAATCTGCTGGGCTTAGAGTTTTCCCTTTTACTTGTCCAAGCTACAGAGCCTGCTTTTAAAAAGGCTTCGGCCAGAGGCTGTTGCCTCGCAGGCTTTAATCGCTCAGCACTCACGCTCTGTGAGATGCCAGTAGGTGAAGGAATAAACCAAATTCCCTGCGGAGAGGAGCCTGAGCATTACAGAGACCACATACCAACCTCTCATCTGTACCACGATGGGTAGGGATGAGAGGTTAATGCTGGAGGGTCCCTAATTGCCACGACTGCAGCACGACGTGGGCTGCGATGCTCTTCCCACGCAGGGCGCAGAGCGGGCACAAGCCTCGTGGCTAAGAGGGATGGGATTGTTGGGAAGGGATGCCCTAAACGCAGCAGGAAGCATTTAGAAGGAGCCTGATTATCTCGTGGTGCCTGGCTGCTAAAAATCTGAAGCCCGTGTTGTTTTCCTTAGCTTTGAGCAGGGTACAGCCACTGAAATAACAAGGAAGGTTTGCCGTGGTGAGAGGTTTTTCATGAGCCAAAGTTGCTGGGCTCCCACTAGCCACATCCCGGCCCGATGGGGACATCTAGCGACTTGTCACCGAGCGCTTCCACCACCCGTGCTGCTCCTTAGGCTCACGCTGGGTTTTGTGGCTCTGAGAGAAAACTGAACTTTTTCTAGGGAAAATATTCGCGGGTCCGTTTTCCCAGCAGGGTCCGCTCCCCGGTCTGGGAGCTGCTCTCCCCCCTAGGCGGGTTATTTGTTATATATCCTATATGCAGTATAAATATGCATTATTTCTGCCCTGCTCGGTGCTGTTCAAACATAACACAGCGCCCCATCCACCAGCCACTGCTTCCCTCCAGCACGCAGGGTGTTATCCTCGCCGGAGACTAATTTAATTAGACGTGCAGAAGCCGACTGGAGGGCTACTGCGTGAGCATGCTTCAGGGAGGATGCTCGTGAATGTAGGATCTCAGGGCCCCTCAAGGAAAATGTGATGTCTGGTTTGAAGAAACTTAAATCTGCCTTTTTTTTTTTTTTTTTTTCCCTCGGAAAGTGGGAATTTGAGCCTGGGCTGCTGCTAGGGGGGGCTCCTGCAGGGTGAGCTACTTGGAGAGGTTCAGGCAGGTGACAATTAAGTTCCAGTTTTCTTTTTTCTCTCTCTTTTTTTTTTTTTTTCTTGGTTTTACTGGTTGGCTCCACATCTAGAAATGATGCAGGGTGTATTCCTATTGATTAGACCCTGCATTTTTATAAGAATTAAATACAGCCTGGTTCTTCAGAGGTGTGTTTGTGCATGTATTTGTGTTTCTTTTCTTCAGCCAACATTTTATGCAGTTTTGGATTTTTTTTTTTTTTGTTCTTTTTTACCCCGGATACACTGATTTTAACATCGCAGCCATAACACATTTCTTAGCAGATAGAAGAGTTTGCTTTCAGTGGGCTTGGTTTGCTTCCATGGGAAACTAGGACGCGTTCGGCAGCGCTGTTCCCGGAGGAGGGACCCCCTGGCTGTCGGTAGCTGCTCTTCCCACACTATAAATCATGAGTGGATGAATCCTGGCAGGATAACAGGAGCCTCTTCCATCCTCTCGTGGCTCAGGCTCCTCAGTCCCCTCCTGGCCCCCGTCTCCCCTTTGGTGGCATCTCGGTGACGTCCTGGCTCTGCTGTGCAGGAGCCTCCAGCACAGTCGTAGCCTCTGCTGGCAGAAGAGTGCATTTGCTCTGAGTGTTTTCTTTACCAAATCCCGGAATTACAGTGCTCCCAACTGGCAGATTTATTTCTCGTTGGCCTCTACAGGTTACACATACGCTAGCACTTTTACCAGCTTACCGAAACGAGGGGTTTGATGCTTGCTTTTAAGAACAAAGGTATTACACGGGCAGGATTTTCTTGGTAAATCTAGCTTCAGAGCTGGATTAGGCACTGACAGAAGCATCTCATCCAAACTCTCCTCCCGAGGCTGCCCAGGAATTTTTTTTTCCATGGTGAAGGCTGCAGCTTGCTGTAAGTGGCTTATAAATTAAGCAGCACTCGTTTCTGCTCTCAGCCCCAAGTAGGTTATTTGTGGGACACTTGTGCTGTGCTCCGTGCTGTTCAAACAGAACAGGTTACTGTGCTGGTGGAATTACAGCTCAAACATGTCACGGGCACTGTTTACACAAGCCGGAGCCAGGGGTGCTGATGTACAGCTAATATTTAAAATTATACAGCTAATATTTCAAATAACATAGAGGCTGTACTTAAGCTGGCGAGGCTCTCTGTTACAGAAGCGTCCCGTCCTCCCAACAGGAACGCTGCTGTTTGTCATCCTTCATCGTTTTGTCTTTTATTTGTCCGTAATGTGTCCTCTACAAATATGGTAATTTAGGAATCAATTTATATAATTAACAAAAAGCCGTTCTCCAAGCAGCGGTGATGACTATGCTGTAATTTTCTCCGTAAAACAACTAACACAAATCTACCAAAATATATATATGTATTCCCCGTGACAGAGCAATGTGATTTATCTTGGGCCCTCCTCTAGACCCAAATACAAACTAAAAATGATGATTTTTGTCCGAGGCGTTCAGAGCACTTTTCCTGGGGATGATGATAGCCCAGGTGAGGAGGCAGCTCCGCTGCTCATCCAAAATGAGATTTAGGCCACCGAAGGGCAGCAGGGAGGGCGTTCAGCACGGGGCAGAGCTGCTGAGCGCTGCCCTTAGGGTTACCCTCTTCCCTCTCCTCTTGCAGGAAGCCGGAGACAACAACCAGTTCTGCTGGAGAAACTTATTCTCCTGCATCAACCTGCTGAGGATCCTCAACAAGCTGACCAAGTGGAAACACTCGAGGACGATGGTAAGATGGAGAAATACTTTTCCTCCTGAAAATAGTATTTTTTTTTTTTTTTTTTTACAATCGTCGATCTCCCTATAGCAGTTCTGGGATATGGTGACCACCCCTATTCTGTCTGCTCGGGGTTTGTATGATGTGGTAGCTCCCAGTGCTGCACAGACAGCGTTTGCTTTGCTTTCCTGAGCTCGTGGCCTCAACTTGCGTCGCTCTCTTGGCAGATGCTGGTAGTCTTCAAGTCGGCCCCGATACTGAAGCGAGCGCTGAAGGTGAAGCAGGCCATGATGCAGCTCTACGTCCTCAAACTGCTGAAAATCCAGACCAAGTACCTGGGGCGCCAGTGGAGGAAGAGCAACATGAAAACCATGTCGGCCATCTACCAGAAGGTGCGGCACCGCATGAACGACGACTGGGCTTACGGCAACGGTGAGGAGAGCCGGGGACGCATCCTGCACACGGTGGCACAGTCATCGTGTTGGGTTTTGGGCGTGTTTTGTCCTAGGACCTGCTGGGATCCCATAAATCTGGTTGGGTCAGCACTGGGGTTTTTTTTCGGAGGCCTTAAGGCACCATTCGGCACCATCAGGAGGGGCACAATTGCATGAGGAAGTTGGGAATAATCAGATCAGGCTGGGATACGGTCACACGAGGTCTTCAAGATGAGTTTCCACCAAGCCCAGCCCTCCAATTCTGCATTCCCAAACTAATCCCTTTTGCCTTCGAGGCACTGATAGGCTCCAAACCAAACACAAGTGCTTGGGGCAGCCACAGATTTGGGATCTGGGCGGCAGCCCTGCAGTGCACGCTGGAGAAACGACGGCGGATGCTGAGGATCCTTAAGCTGAAGACGTGCTGGTCTGTTTAAACAGCTCTTACGTGGCCTAAAGCTGTATTTTTAGAAGGCTTAATACCATGGTCCTGAACTGTTTTTTTGTGTACATCTTTTTTTTAAAAAAAAAAAGAGGATTAAACAGAAAAACTGGGTAGCGTCCCTGTTTCAAAAGGAGAAAGGGCAAGAAGTGAAAGCCTAACACAAAGCCTTCCTTCCAGGGGAGAGAGGCATTATAATTAGGGTGTTAATTTCCACTGCGAAAGATATAATTTATTTTTCAAAGACAGATGTGCTTTGGAGAGCTGTGATACCGCTGTGCCACCGATTCGGAAGAACCAAAACTAGACTCGCTATTTTTAATTTCCCTTGTAAGGCTGGAGTTCCCCAGATGCCCATAGAGCCGGAGGGCCGGGGAAGGCTGGGGACTCCCTTTCCTTCACGGGGATTTCTCTCGCCTCGCTGCCTTGCTCAGCACACTCATCTTCCCTGCAGGCCTGAACGCAGCAGCAGGGCTTCTTTATGCCCGCGATCGCATAATTCACTACTCAGCAGGGGCTGCTTCTTGACCTGGATGCCTTGCCGTGCCAGCACTTGGCTTTCCGAGATGAGATCCGGAAGGGTTTTTCCCTGAGGGTTTATTTTTAGCTTGGTGTATCTGGATTGAGATGCAGCTCGGACTTCTCCCCTCCTTCAGCACTGCTGAGACCTTGCCAATGAGTTTGCTGACCCTTTGTGGAGTGACTGGCTGGTTCATATAGGTTTAGAGCTCGTAAAGACCAAGTTTTTAAATGCTAATTTTTTGGAAATGTTACATATTTACATAATATTACACGTTTAAAATATTGTGTTTATTACAGTCAGCTGCTAGCTTCCCAACCTTGTCCCAGATTTAAAAGCCTTTGTTTTCAGTAGCTTATAATAAATTTGTGAGGTTTTAGCTACAAGCTTCAAGTCTTGATCTCTGCCTCAGAGATCTTCAGTA
This sequence comes from Clangula hyemalis, assembly GCA_963989345.1. The sequence goes on along the minus strand of OZ022426.1, from coordinate 206,198,579 downwards.
AAAGCGGTGGGGCCTTTCCGAAAAAAAGCAGGAGCTCTGTAATGGGATGGAGTCCTTAAAGCACGCTGAAGGCCAGAAATAAACACATTTCTGCATGACGTTTTCAGACTCTGCTGAATTTACGAGTGATTTTAATATATTTCATTTAAATACCTTAAAACAAATGCATGCATAGCAGCAACTGTTTGTGAATAATAATTACCATAGAATTAGGAATAACCGAATGGCTAATATAATGCTATTTTTAGTTCAGGCACACGACTGCTGTAAATTCTCCATCCTTTCTTTTGCTCAAGCCATACCAGAGTCATTTTCTCCACGACGCCACCACGGTCTTGTTTCTTCTTGAACCTAGATATTGATGCCAGACCGTGGGACTTCCAGGCTGAAGAATGCACCCTGAGAGCCAACATCGAAGCCTTCAACAGCCGGAGGTACGACAAGCCCCAGGACTCGGAGTTTGCGCCAGTGGACAACTGCTTGCAGAGCGTGTTGGGCCAGAGGCTGGAGCTCCCCGAGGATTTCCACTGCTCCTACGAGCTGTGGCTGGAGCGGGAGGTGTTCTCCCAGCCCATCCGCTGGGAAGAGCTGCTGCACTACCAGTGAGAGCCGCCGTCCCACCCCGGTGAGGACCCCAGGGCTGGAAAGGAAGGTGATTTTGGACCTGGGGGTTCCTAAGTAAGGTTGGAAAAAAAAGTGACCGTCTTTCTAAAGAGGCCAGGCCTCTTTGTGTCTACCCAAACTTCCCTGGTACGCAGCTGCCATCTCTTCGGAGGGCTTCCCTTTGGGGTGACCTCTTGGTGTGGTAGCAATGGACCTGCACAGAGGCCAAGGACCAGGTTTCAGCATCACGCTGGTGGCAGTGCCTGCAGCATCCTCATCTGTTTCTCACTCCAGATTTACACCAGTGCACGAGAGATCAAAGTCTGGGCTGTCCCTTTGCTTGGTTCACGCATGCAAGTTTGTCCCAAGAGAATCTCAGCAGTGGAAGGTCTCCATCTCCCCCAAACGCCCCATGCTGTGCTCGATTTATTTGCATTAATTCAGTTACGGATGTGCAAGAACGTGCTCCAGACACCCTACTGCTGTGAGCAAGGTGTCCTGGTTCCCTGATGAAGTGGAAAATAGGTGGCACTCGAGCAGGGATGACAGGTTGACTTGGCCAACGGAGATGACATTCCCACTTGTCCCCAGGCTAGTGCTGCTGCTGGGATTGTGCAGCCTGAGTTGGAGGCTTTCTTCCACAACTGATGATTTGGGATAGTAATTACCTTTTCCACTGCTCCACTTTGCTTCACCACTTCACTCACTTGTACTGGAGTAAGATGCACAGTGAGCTGTGCATTGCTTAGAGCTGACGAGGACATTGATTGCCAGCTTTCTCTCCGTCTGAAATAAGCCCAGAATTATTGGCACAGAAGTTACTGACCCAAGCTACAAGACGTCTGAAAGTGCCACGTAAAGGATTATTTCCTCATCCATCAAGATGCTCCATTAAAATGTCCATGCAAGGAAACGAAGTGCAGCAGGCTGATTGGTTTTGAAGGATAAAGGTTTCCAGGTTGCTTTCTTCACTGCTCTTTAGCCCCTCTAACCAGAGGAGAAAGTAAATGCCCCGTCTTCCTGAAAATAACCTGATTTTCGCACAGGTTTTTGGCTCTTTCCTTTAAGTGGGAAGGAAGAGTGCTTTGGGTAACGCTTTGCTGCCATCACATGACGAAAACAGCAGATGCTGCAGTCCAGAGCTCTCTGAATGAATAGCAAACTGAGCTGAGAGCTTTCTGTAACAAGGAAAAACCCTCGTGGGCAGGGGATAACCCACTGAGTGAGCCTCCTCTCAGCACCTGCGTTCCTTCTCCTTGGCCAGCAGCCCTCGTGCAAGGCTTCCCCGTGCTTTCTTCAGGATCCTGATGGGGTCTGAGAATTCTTACCTCTTTCTACCAAATGCTGTTGGTCCAGCACTTGGAATCTTGGGGCAAACCTTTCCTGCCTTATGAAACCAGATCTGGTGTCAAAGAAAAATGTGTCAATATTGCATGGGTAAAATTCGGCTCCTCTTTAGCTGTATCGATGTAGCAAGCGCACAAGTGATAAAATCACAGGTATTTGTTACGGCAGGATTCGTGCTTATTGCTGTAGAATTAAACTGGGAATGTTTCCTGAATGTGGTTTGCAAAAGACATTTTCCAATGACATAGCATTAGTAAACCTGCTCACCTTTTTAAAAACGCTTTTGTTCAAAATAAACCAGAGCAACTTTTGAAGTTCATTCATTTGCTGGAACTTTTTTTCTTTGTGCACCTTAATTTAAATGCTGCTTTTGGTGGTTAATTTTGTTTGTTTGTTTGTTTTAGGGGTAGAAATGTAGTATAAATGCTGCTATTTCCAGCCAGGTGCTAGGGGACAGAGCCCAGGACTAACTGGACAGTTTAGGATTTTCTCCGTGATGCTTCATCTGGTTTTCCTACCAAATGTGCAGTTTTTCCCCCATTTCCCCCACAGGCCAGGGTCCTGAGAGCTGAGCTGAGCCCTGCATGGTCTGGCACAAGGGACACTGTTCCCTTTTTCCTTCCTTCTCATGGTGACCCCACACTGAAATAGTCCCAATATTTGTTTCCAGCTGCGCCACTTGTTTTATCATCCCTCTGCTATTCTGTTTTAGAGTGATTTAGAAAACAGTCTTAGTTCCTAACAGCTAAGTGTGAGTGTAAAGGGAGTATTATCAAAGTATCAAATCCTTTTAGTTTTAATAATCTAAGGGCACGGAGGTGTTTCTCCAGGGGGACAAGGGAGCTGATTAATTATTAAAGAATCAAAACCTTAGAAAAGCCCTTCATATTTGGCTCACAACTCGCCACCCACCACCAAGTGTCTCCTTTTCCCAGTGTTTGTGTGGGTGCTGGTTATTCTCTTGGATACCATGTTCATTTTTCTGCATTTTACATTTAAATTCTGCTTCATATGAGGTTTGCATAGCTTGTCGGTGCCTTCCATCTTTACTGAGGTATGGAATAGAAATACAAATTCTTGCCTGGATCTATGCGGTAGAAGGTGGTATGAGCTGTTATGTTTGAACACTATTAATTTCCACCACAAGTTAAGCTTCCTAGAGATACACCTCTATATAAAAACTGAACCTCCATGTAAAAAAGTAACTAGGGAAAGGTAGACTTTTAAGTTAAATGCTTTATCTCATCATGGATTTATCACAGACCGTACATCTGTTGAGACGGGCCATGCTTCTTGAGGGTTTCTTTGAGGAAGAGGGGCAATGCGGGTGTCAGCTCCGGCTGATAAACGCTGCTGGTCTCCCTACAGAGCGCACAGCACGCTGCAAATGCCATTTTGACAGGAACAGAGGAACCTATTTAATAAGTTTATTCTAGTTACAAACAGATGCAAGTCAAAGTAATAATGCCAAGACTTTCCCTAGACACATTCCAGCAGTATATTCACTGAGGATCCTCTGGAAAACTCCCTTACCAGCTCCTCTGGCAGCCTGAGCTGCTGCTCCTCCAGCAGTACCAGGAAAGTCTCCATCCTGCTACGAGTTCTCAAACCACGAGCTGGTAGCAGCTTAAAACTTCTTTGCTTCGCAGCGAGGGTTTTCTTCTCCCTAAAAGAGTCAGAAGGCAGCAATTATGGGATAATCATTCTGACACATAGGAGAAAAAAAGTTCCAGACTATAGTTTTCTACTGTTTTTTTGTACAGCTGGAGGAGCCGTATCTTATCTTACCCCAAACATGACTGCTGGTTCCAGGAACGGTTGCATGTGCTCAGTTTCTGTTGAAACTGTCTGCAGAGCTTTTTTTTTTTCAGCCTACAGGTGGTTGCAGAAAGCTCTGCTGCTGGTAAGTCAATATCTTCAGTACCTTAAGATTCTTCTGTTCCTAATTTTAGCCTCATTTCCTAGGGATAAAAGGCACTCGGCGACTGCACTCCTACTCTCTCAGTCCTCTACAAGCAACTTTTGAGCTGGTTAACCGATTCCATGCAGATTTGAGTAAAGGATAACCTCAAAGATGTTGCGTTCTTATGAGAGTTGTGAAAGGGGACATCTGAGCAGAGGGACAGACCCTATTAATGCCCCAGCCGAGGCAAAGCAGGGCAGCTCAGCCACTTCTCGTTTGGTTCAGCAGGGACCAGCTGCCCAGTCCTAAAAGAACTGGGGTCAGGGCTGGGAAAAGGACAGGGCAGGGGGGCTGAAGGGAAGGGATGCATGCCAGTGTGACACTGGGTTTCAGTAATTCCATGGCTTATGGGACAGCATGTTTAAAAATACATAAAAAAAAAAAAAAGATATCAACTTGTTGGTATACAGAGTATAAGGCAGCAAGTTCTTCCCACTTAGTCTCTTTCAGTAGTCATTTGATTCTCTGGTTGGACACGGTCCCCTGTGTAAATTTTCCACTCTCTCTGTGGAAAGGACCATAACCTAATAGCCCTCTGTTCCCTTATGTGGATATTTCTATAAAAATAACGATAGCGAGATGTCCTGACCTCTAAAGCACACTTTATTTATCAAACTCAAACTACAGTGGTGTCTTTATGAGGCCAGGTTCGTTATACTCCCAGTTTGCAGGAACCTCCCTTAATTATTTATCAAAACCCTTGCATTTGTAAACAGCAGCTTATTCCGTAGCCAGCTCCAAGTATCTTTACAAAAACCACGTTGACTGTGCAGGCTAATTTTTGTATGCTTGATCTAATTTCTGACACACTTGTCATTGCTGTTACTTCTTTTTACTCTTAATAGTAAAATGTGGTAATTTGACAGTTGCTTTTGCTAAAAGGAGACAATGGGTGTAATTACGATCACTTCTTTTATGCCTTGTGGTTTGTTGATTAGAAAATTACATAAAATCATTTTTCCATGAACAGAGCAAAAATATTTTTGTTATTTTTTCATTATTCATTCGTCATTTCTTTATTTATTCCAAGCTTTATTCAAAAGTGTTTTACTTAGAAAGTCTACAGGCAGCATTTCTGAGCCACGTTTCTGACCCTTTCCCTATTTTCTCTTGTTCTTTTGCTTCTTTCTCTCTTTTTTTGGCTCCTTCTGCTCAGGTACCAGGATTCCCCTGAGATTTCCCCCAGCAGTGAAGGTTCTTCTGGCAGGGCTGTTTGCATCTCAGAAGGCCGACCGATTCCGTTATCTGTGGCCTCATAAGAGGCAGGAATGGGAGAGAAATATGAGGAATGTGGGAGCTGTGTTAGCAGACAGCCACTGAAAACAACACCCACGGATGCACCCAGACCAAGCAAAGCCCAAGGCCTTGTTCCTTTTCAAATGGCAAGGAACCTCTTTAGTCCATGATTTGTCTTCTACATTGCCCTGACAAGCTCGGGCTATGATACAGGGTAACAGGATCCCTCATTTTCCTTTGCAGCTGAAGACAAAGAAGTTCAGCTGCTCCATCATTTCATCTGAATAGAAGGGAGGTAACATGCTCATTAGCCTCAGTGAAGTCTGATACTCCCCACTGATCAGAAAGCAATTCTCTTCCAGTAACACTTTCTCTGGTGCAACAAAACCTGCATCCTACCCACGGCAGCAGAAAGCAGTTATGAAAGGGAAAAGGCTAGAGCAAATAAAATATCCATGAGAAGTAAAAGAATCTGAGATGTGTGTTTCTGGGCTGCGTGTCTTATCAGTTGTACCTGAAAGCACGTAACATGTCCAGATTACAACAGAGCGTTTCCACTGGATTGAGGGAGAGGTACTGCATCGTATTTGTGGTAATGACAGTCAGCTGATCACAAACACTTTATTACTAACATGACTTCAGGAAGACAAACTTGTGTTTTCCATTAACTCGGTCCCTTCCTTTTCAAGGCAAACAATCTGATGGTTTACATTCCGTGTTTCAAAAATGCCTTTCAAATTGTCCTCCTCAGCAGCACCTTGCTCTCTCCCGGCTCCGAGGCAGCCATGGTGTTGGGTGATGACCCAGTTGTTATTTCCAAAGTTTCCAGGTCTCATTTCCCCACTTGGCCTGCCCTGCTGGCTCAACTTTCCCTGCTGATAAAAGAGATAATCATTAGACCAGTGTTTTGCTGAGCAGTGCCTTTGCTCTTTGACTTCCTCTAGTCCTCACCAGGTATGTTTCGCTGCAGCCTATCAGTCACCCTCATTCCTGTCACTTTGCCCTCCTTTGATATCTAGTCCACATGCAGGTAATTATTTTCCTGCAAACAATTTCCTCCCTACCACATTATTCCTTTCTTTCATTTCTTTCTTTTCTATGTTTACTTCTCTTAATGTATTGGGTGGACTCCTGCTTTCCTTGTTCTCATCTCTTCTTTTGCTTTCACTTTTAGGAGGTCTGTCATTCTTTATTAATCCATGCTTTAACCTAGTAGGTCACAGGTCTGGCTCATTCTCCGTATCTCCTCCTATTTTCAGCATACCTGACTGAGCTACTCTCCCTGCAAACACTTCCTCCACTAGAGCTGCTCAGTTTCTCCTTGCACTTCTGCATTCCTAACCGAGTATATCCAACCTCCTATCGGTATTAAAAAGTCCCTTTACAGTCTGCATACCTTCTAACCACATCACCTACCAGCATCCAAAGCAATGACTGAATGCAGATTAATCATTATAATTACATGAGACGGAAATTTATGTTTGCAAGAAATCCAACAAGCTCTGTAGCTGCCAGGAAGAGGGGAAGAGCAGGAAAGATGGTAGGGTATCTGTAAATCTGAATTGTCTATTCTACCTAAAATCTCTTCCAATGCTGATTTACTTAAATGTATGTATATAGTACACTGTAATATATATGATTCTCATACTAGGGGAGAAAGCAAAGGCTGGACAGTTATCATATCCGATTAAAAAAATAAAAGGAAATGCATCTCTATTTCAAAAAATGCTTTTAAAAAGAAAGAAAGGAAGAAAGGAAGAAAGAAAAGAAATTACACATAGGTCTGCAATACTTATCATTGTATTAAAATACCTGTCACTTCAAACTTATTTTATAGCTTCCAGCTTCCAAAATTAAGGGAATCCTTTTTTTTTTTTTTTTTCTTTCTTTTTTTTTTTTTTTTTTTTTTTTTTTTTTTTTTTTTTTTTTTTTAGTGTTGAAATTATTCTGAAACAAAGCCATCTTCCTACAGGTTCATGTCCCATTGCCCTTCAATAACACGTTGTCACGTTGTCCTCCCCACTGCAGGAACAGCACATGCTCTTGCCAAACAGCCTAGAGAAGGGCTGAGCTGTGCTGACATTTCCTCAGCCGAGATATTAATAGTGTCTGTCTCCCACGCTCGGCACAGCTGACAATTTTCATGAAACTCATAGGAAATTAATATATTTGAACTCTCGGCTTTGTGTCAAACTCGGTTAGAGCTGGCTCGAAAGTCATGGCACAGGGGATGACAGGCAGCCTGTGTGGCAGTACAAGCCCCTTTTCCTTAGGAAATTGCACTAAATTCCAAGCTCCTACCTGTAAAGATTTTGAAGACAAGTCTGCAAATACAATAAAGTGCATTCTACGGGCTTATGGACAAGAAAGCAGATTGCGAGAGGTTAACATCTCAGATAAAAACGCAACCAGGTTCTAGTCAGACTCATTGAAGTGTTAGGGTTTGGCAATAGCATGATTACAAGCTTTTTATTTGTTTTAAATTTTATCTATTTATTTATTTATTTATTTTTATAAGGTGATTCAGCTCCTGATACTTTCCACTTTGGATCAGCTCTTGATACTTTCCACTTTTTCCACTTTTTGCTTTGGACTCCTGTCACTTTGCAGATGGGAGCGCACAGCAATGGAAACTTGGTGCTGAGGGATGTGGAACAGAAACCTGCCTCACACCATCTCCCCAGCATTTAACAAAAACAGTATTTGTGAGTAGTACCCTGGTTGTGGGGAAAGAAAAAAAAAAAAAAAGAAAGTCCCTAAAAAAGGAGCAAAGCAACAAAATCAGTCCTTCAGCTGCCTGCTCCTCCCTGTGACCCCTCAACTTCACGTGGCTTCACTTATACCTCAGATATCAGCTTAAACTTTTTTCACTCTAAGGGATTTTTTTGGAAAACATCCAAGCTCCATTTGATACTCGCTCTCTGAAACTGCAGTTCTCAACTCAGCCCAGCCCAGAGGTCATTTTTAAAAATGTTTCTGTGGTACGTGATGCTGGTTTAACAGATTCCAGCAGCGCAGACCACAGAGGCGTGAGCTGTGCCTCATCCAGCACAGCCCAAAAGCCGAGGCCCGGCATACCCCAACCCACTTTTGTAATTTTTGCCCACAAATAGCCCAACCCAAGGCTTTTTGCCCACAAATTTGATTTTTATTTTTTTTTTGCCACAACTCTGTGAAACCCCAATTTTTCCCACAACCTTTGAAAAAAACCCGCAACTTCTTTCTCTAAAATAAAAACTACTGTGGTACTTTTTTTAAAAAAAAAAAATTTATTTATTTAATGTATTTATTTCTCCAATGCCCCTCCGCGAGCGGTTTCGTTCCCCTCAGAGGCTTTTCCCGCCCTTTTCCTGAGGCGGCCGTTGCCGCCCCAACGGTCGGTGGCGGCGGGTTGCGCATGCGCGGCTGGGCGCCATGGCAACGGGGCAGCCGTGGCCGGGGGGGCCGGGACCGGGATCGGGACCGGGACCGGGATCAAAATCGGGACCGGGACCGGGACCGGGATCGGGATCGGGACCGGGATCAGAACCGGGACCAGGATCAGAACCGGGACCGGGATCAGAACCGGGACCGGGACCGGGATCCGGACCCGTTCAGCGCTTGGGGTCCGCCGCCGGCGGGTAGCGCCGCGTTTGTGTGGGGTGGGCCGGCCGGGAAGAAGCTGAGGAAAAAAATAATTAAATTTTATTATTTTTTTTTAATTTTTCACGCGTGGATAGAGGGGACGGGAAGGCTTTGGGAGGTGTGGAGGGAAGTGGTGGTATCCTGCCCTATGCTACCCTGCTGCTACCTACTGGTAGGGTCTTGCTGTGGGGCCACTGGGGGCTGTGGCCCAGGCTCTACTATTTCTCCTCTCCTTTCCTCTCCTCCCTGGCCAGGCATCTGCTGGGAGATCCTCTAGGAGACCACAAAATCTGTGCAGGGAAGCTCTGAGTCCTGGACCCTGGCAGAGCTCAGAGTTACCTCACTGGTGGTTCTGTGCTTTTAGGTATGGCACACCTGGACCTGGCTGTGCAAGGATCTATTTTCCCTCTTCCTTTATCCTCTAACTAAAGTTTAGGGCAAATAATAGTAATGTGTTGCACAGTGTGTAACCCGCTACGTGATTGTGTGTTGCAGGGATCATCTTCAGGGCTTAGCGTGGAGGCTCCCAGCTCACTGAAAGGCCTTAACCATGGTAATGCAGGTTTGATTCTTTCGATGCGTGTTGATTCCACATTTTAAGGAAGGGGCGTTAATAGCCAAAAGGCTCCGTTCCACGGCTGCAGGGCATAACCTGACCTGCACACTTTCATGTTGTGTGCAAGTCTGCTCCACATTCTGGCTTCTAGATCTTTCTTGCACTTTACAGACTCTAGGCTGTAAAAGTCTGTAGGCATCTTAGAAAGCCCCAAATCCAATTCCTTGCGGGTGAGTGAAAACACCACACAAATGTGGATATCCTCGTGGTTTTTTTTAGAGTTAGGAACTCTGAGCTGCTTCAGTCCTGCCTCTAACTGCCAAAAAAAGAGCTGCACTCTGTTCAACTTTGGTTGCCTGATAAATCCTTAAGAAATTCCGGGACTGTTGGCTGGTACGCCACGCGTTGGCTCCGACACTGCCTTCTGTGCGTGTGTACACACGAGGTGTGACATCTGACAGCGTCTGTGGTGCTGTGCTGGAGGAGCTTGTTAGCTGCCCACGTTTCGGGAACCCCTTCTCTAGGCTGTGCTGGAGCGCGTGAGCTGACTGCAGGCTGCAGCTTTCCGATGCCACCACATTTAATAAGAGACAGAAAAAGCCAGTTGCTGACAATGACCGACTGCTGGCATTCAAAGCCCTGAGGTCAGAGGTAGCTGTTGCAGAGAGACAGCAGGAGCAGTGAGTCAGCTTTAGACCAAAGACATTCCCTGCTTCTCACTGCAGACTTATTACAACAGTTTGGCCTTACCTGTAAGCAGCTTTTTTTATTTTGAAAGATCAGCTACAGGCCAGGTTCTGACCGGGAACCTAATTAAGCTCACAAAATCTGCCCGTGACCCTGCTGGGAGCACAAACTGGGAGCGTGGTTCAGGAGGCTGGCTGAAAAATCTGATGTCAGCATCCACTCTGAAGTGTACACATTCCAGCACATAAAGTATTCAACAAGTTCTGTCCAATTAAGGTCTGTATAAAAGGCTTGTCGCCCTCTCTGATGCGTGTCTGGGTTCAAGTAGTTTGCAGTCTGCATGACTGAAACTTTAGGAACAATGCCACCAGCATCTGCAGCTTTCGCTCTGTTTTTTTCTGCTGGACTGTCTTTTTTGTTTCTCTTCTTGTGGTGTGTTTTATATGGACCTCATGATTTCTATTTTTTGTTTCCGCCTGGCTGACAGTTACATACGGCCTTCGCTCCCATCCGTTTTATTTTGCATGAATTGCACAGAACTGTTAATTAGTGGTGTGCAAAGCTAGTCAAATAACAGAAATGGGTGGGCAGATGCAGAAGGTGACTTGGTGTGTACAAAAAGCGCTCTTGGCATCAGACCAGGGGTCGAATACTTTCGGTCACTCGTGATGTGCAAATACTCCTGTCTGGCCTTTTCTCTGGGGCTAGCTCTTGCTCTATCCATTCCTGGGACGCTGCCCACCTTGTGGCTTCGTGCTGCCATCACCTTCTTCCTGCCCACACAGCAGCAAGGAGAGAACCCTGCGGGTCCCTGAGCTGCTTTCTGTCGCTCAGTGCCTGGAGGCAGCGTCTTCCACGCACGCACGCTGCAGGCTTCCTGCGAGGAGTGCCCAGGGTGGGTGGGAAAATAATCCTGGGAGTGAATCAGAGGCTGGCAAACCCCTCTTGGAGGCAAGAGGCTGGGTGTTCAGGCAGCAGCACTCCTCAGGTGGAGTTAACGGGAGTCTTTGGCCCGCTCCAGGGTCTGGATGAGTTTTAGCAACCCCTCTTCCTACACAGAGAATGGCAGAGCTGCTGTTTAGATTTGTGTTACTGCTAGTGGTAGAGGAGCAGCATGCATTAATTAAAAAATCAATTGAAAAGAATGTTTGATTTCCATTATGCACAACCCTTTTTTTAGCCCGGCAAAAGCACGGCGGAACACTAATCATCCCTGTCTGATGACTTGAAAGATTCTTACAGGCTATAGAGCAAATATGGATTTGGTGAAAGTGTTTTAATGCTTGGTAGTCCCTATATAAAATCACCACAAAGTACAGGAGGCTGGTGGGGGGCTCTGAGCTAATGCTGCAAGCCAGGACCATGATGCAGTGAAGCTGTTCAGGATGGCTCAGGATCCTCTACCCAGAAGCCAAACAATCCAGACGCAGAGCTAACTGTGTGTTTTTGTGGTCATTTTCTCTCTGCAGGCGGGTAAAAGTAGTAAGCCCAAGCGTGCCAAAGGCAAAAGCTCCAAAAAGAAAGGGAAGAAGGCGGTGAAGGACGTGGATATCCTCAGCCCAGCTGCCATGCTCAACGCCTACTACGTCTGCCACAACGCCCCCGCCTGCCTGGAGTTGCGGGGCTTTCCCTGGCCTGGCTCCCCCAAAAAGAAGGGCAAGAAACGAAAGTAAGCAGGTGGCCGGGGAGCAAAGTACACGATGGAAACCAAGCTCCCCAGTGAAGAAGAGGCTTTTTTGAGTATTACTCATGCTGACATCTCCAGTGGTGAGCTCAAATACGTTGCCATAATCACTGCTGTGTCCATACAAAGACACTTACGTGGCTCAAGCATAGAGTGACAAGTGGTGAGTGACGTCCGTGCCATCGTAATTCAGCCGTGGCCCTTAGCCCTCCAGTTCTGTATGGAATAAAATGTTGTGCCTCAGCAGTCTGAAGGCTTTGTGCTGGGGTTTTCTTTGCCCCACAAGTGGGAAGTGCTCCCCAGTACGTTCTGCACTTAGTGCTGGAGCACCTCCAGCTGTTTCAACCAGTGCTGGTGGAAACTGGAGCTCAGAAAATGGATACCACAGTCAGCTCAACAGCGTTAAATATTTCTACATCAGCTTCTCTGAGAGTCACCCGGCGCTCCCTTTCTGGGTCAGCAGAGAGCTGTGCGATGCATTCTGTGCATCTGGGTGATTCACCTCACCCTAAAGGAAATGGGTACGTTTGCTCAGATGAGCAGTGCTTGGAGCTCCGCTGACCGCACCGCCAGCTCTCCTTTGGCTGTGGCGAGATCCTGGAGATCCAGCTGAGGTGTCAGTGCTGTCGTGTTGCAGTTAGAGGTTGGTGAGCTCCCCTACCAGGTCTCCCCTTCTGGTAACCACTCGTGGCCCAAACATCCTGGCTGGAAACCACAAGCCTTACAGTTCAGAGTTGCTTTGCTCCGTTTCCATGTCAGTTTAATGCAGCAGGTAAGTTGCAAAGCAGCATGTCGAGTGAATCTGTGTCTGCCAGATTCTTACAGCACACCAACTGGAAGGATGCAGTGGAGTGCCTGGGACAGGAGAGGATGTGTCCGGAGCTGGTGGAGGTTGTGCAGAGACGGGAAGGAATGCAAAGTGGCTGGAATCTTGGAATCTGGGAAAAGAGAATCTGCTAGAGTTACTGGAAGGGGAGATGTCCCAGGTCTGTCAGATCCTCGAGTGGCTGTGAGCATGTACAACCGCTCTCTGCACCCAGCAGCACTGCGAGGCGTGCAGGAAGTGTCACACCAGCACTGCAGTTGGTTTCTTGGGGCTGAACATCTGCGGGTGCTGATCTGGCAGAGCAGTGAGCCTGGAGGATTCCCCTCGAGGCTGTTTCTCATAGACCTAACTGCAAGGGGAGGCGCGGCACCTCTCTGGCTTCCCAGTAACCTGATGTTACAGCTAGCAGAACAACCAGTTACAGTGTGATTGACCCAAACTGGCAAAGGCCTGTAAAGCCTTATGCTATTTCTCCAGCTTAAAATTTTTCCCTCCGTGAAGAAATCTTGATAAAATTATAGTTTCATGGTGGTGCTTGCAGGCCAGCTACTGCCACTATATAGGCTACTGCAGTACTCCACCAAATTTCTTTCATCTACATGTCAAGAAAATCATGGTGAGCATCCTGCTTCCTTGCCAATTAGCCTGTAGTTGGTATGTTCTGCTGAGTCAGAGATGTGGTTTGCAGTTTGCTCTGTGCATAGATGTGTCTTCCTCAGTGTTTACTCATATTCTTGCTTCCCCATCACCCACCAGGAAGTCTGGTCACAGCATCTACTTGCTACAATTTCCTCCTAGTGTTCCAAAGCGAGAGAGGACCAAAATTTGTTCCCTCTGTACTCAGCATCTCAAGCTAATCGGTTAAAAATAAATAAAATTGTTCCCTCTTGCTACACAGAACTTTAAGGGAGGGGTGTTTCCACACACCAAGGCAGGAACTTGTTAATATGGGGCAGTCAGCACCCTGCTGTCAGTGTTTCTCTGCTTCTGGTCAGTTTGCAGGAGGAGAAGCTGAAGAGCAGTATGAGCTCTTGCCAAGATGAAGAGCCCAATTTAACAGCAATTCCATGCAGGGCAGGTGTTTAGGAAAACAACTTCCTTCTGGGCAACTTCCTCCACAACAGCACCGTGCGCGGGTTCCTCTGAAGCAGCTGGCACTTGAGCAGGGTGGCAGGCAGCACGCCGCTCGAGATGGCTCTGAGCTGCTACGACTGCTGCAAGCAAGCAAAGCCTCTTTTACAGCCATCACAGACTGGAGTTACGATGATATCAAGACTCTGGATCAAAGTTTTACTTTGCAGAAATGACTGGGACAAATAGTGAAATATCATTATAGGTTTTCTCTTTAAAAACAAAAAGATCTGCTTTTTGTGTGGTGCAGTTGAGCACAGCAGATGGTGACCAGCGAAGTGCAAAGGACAAAGACTCCGCTTTCCAGTATTTCTGAAAAGTTGCTATTCATTTCTTTGGCAACAGACGGAAAACCCTTCCAACCATCCCAAGCTGAAAAATAAACGCTTTTTCTTCTTTTTTTCCCTTTTACCTCTTTCCCTTTTACCTCTCTCCCGCCTGGATCCATCTCAATTTTGCATGCGATTCAGGCTCCCTGTTGGTTAACGAAGGCCAACAGACACCTCCAAAGAAAAGTCTGTACTTCAAATGCATTGATTCTCTGAATACGCTGCTTCAGAGTGCTGCAGACTGCTGCCAGCTTCTAAAGGGCAGTCGGGCTCAAGTGGACGTGACTTCCCAGGCAGTCTGTTGCTGCTGGATGACACAGATACTTCTGTCCTATCACAGTGTGTAAGAGCTCGATTCTGTGGCAGGCTTTTCTTCCCGCCAGGGTGCAGAGTTTATAAGCTGAGTTTAAGGCGAATAAAGCCAATTCTGCTCAAATCCCCAGAGAATCTTTTGAGGGGAAGCTGGATGCTGGAGAGGCCCTTTGCTTTAGGGGCACGGTGCGAGGGAACTTCGCAGCATTGCGTGCATCATCTTGCAGAAAGGCATTTTTTTTCTGGAAGTCGGGCTTCCTTCGTGCTGCTGTTACTCAGCAGCCGTGCAGCGTGCTGCTTTGAGTGTGCGAGGTTAACGTTTCCTGGAGGAAGTTGTACACCGAAACCAGGCTGTTAAAAATACACCGGGTGCTGACGTACATGTTTGTGGGTGGGGGACGGGAAGGGAAGGAGGGCCACAGGACTGTTGTTGTGCAGAGTAAGTGATGGCTATTTATATAGCAGTTAAAAAAAAAGACGTGATTCACCACACTTGGTATTAGAACATCCCTCAGTCGATGCTTCTTTATTGCGTGGTATTTCCTAGCCTGTTACTCTCACGTTAAGAAAAGCATGGTGGATCTTTAGGATAGATAAGAAAGGCTCGAGAAGTGGCATGTACCCTTTTGTCTCACTTTTAGATACGCCCTGGCTGTTATTTCCCAACTTCAGGGGAGGACAGCTGAGGACTTTTTGGTCATAAATGCTATCTCCATAATGAAAATGTTACTATGGTGAATTTAAAAACAAAACAAAACAAACCTTTTGTCCAAAATATATATATCAGATGTTGGCACTGAATAGTGTCAGCAGAAATAAATAAAATAACGTTTTTGGTAGGTTAACTCCTGTCTCATTTGCCCATTTTTCCTGGTTTCCCACTGCCACTTCAGATGTTCCTTATAAACCAAGACTGTCATTGAATTTTAATGTCTTTTTTTCTAAGCCTCTCACCTTAGGTTGAGAAAAAGCTGCCTTTTTTTTCTTTTGCTAGTAATTGTCGCACAAAAGACTGGAAGGAACAAAAGGTGAGAAGTTGCAGAGGTGACACTGGTGATTATTGAGGCCTTCCATTCCAGATGCTGAGATGTTTTTGTTGCATCCTAGTGCTACCCAGTCACCGGTAGTTTCCTGGAGGTATTCCATGAATTCAGGAGTCCTGCTTCTTGGAGATGTTTTTGATGACCCCCTTAGAGGAAGTTTATGAGGTTTTGCCACCCCGGAGAGCCTCAGCCCATAGATTAATCATGACAGAATCTGGAGGAGAAAATAGCTTTTTTCTCCACTTTTTTTTTTTTTTTTTTTTTTTTTTTTTTTGTTTAGGCTGCACATAATTTTGTTATTCTTTTAAAGTAAATGCAGTCCTTTAAGCTGGCAGTGTTCCTTCAAGGTTATTGCGATATGACTACAAGAGAAATATAACCAAAGGGGCTTTCTTTTTATTTACTTTTTCAGTCTGATATATTCAGGACTAAGCTAGAATAAACTGAGTGTGAAATCTTTTTTTATGCAAAAAACAGCTTTGTGTCAGCGTGTCTCCCAGTTGTCTTCTAGCTGTAATTGGCACTAAAAGAGAGAAATGGGTAAGAAAAATGAGGAAAATGCTTCATGCAGCACATGGCTACAATGGCTTCCTTGGGATGGCGGTGATTGAATGTCATGAATGGAGCAGTTTGCTCTTTGGTGAAAATGCTTGAACCAAATTCTTTAAATGTTCGCCTGTAATTACTGCTGAATGTCAGAATATTTTTAATAGCTGAAACTGCAGGTGATAGGCCAAGTGCTGCTACAAGCTGAAAGGAAGCCCTTTTTAATGCTTGTAGGTAGAATGGAGTACCTGGATAACAAGAAGAAAGCAAAAATACTTAATGCTGCTTAGTGCGAGTTGAAAATTACATTTAATTTCAAAAAAGTCTTATTCAGGGTGGTTCAAATAGGTCACGCATCTCTTGGGAGTACTTTATCTACATCACGTAGTAGGAAGAGCCTGTTCTGGGAAATACAAAGAGCCAACGGGGGAAGAGTTCTCCATGCAATCTGAGATGTTAAATCACAAGCTACAAAACTGATGCTTGCATTAAAGCTGTAAGCAATTAGTTACAATAATTACTGCAGCTGGCTTTTGTTTGTTTGTTTTTGTGAGTTTTAAACATAAGGCTTTAAATACGGGTCGTCTCACCTCGCTTTGCATGTCTGTAGCACAGGTATCTCTGCCTGAGCAGACATATGGGACATGACCACGTCTGGACCAGAAAGTGACAGTTCTTTTTCACATTCAGGGCAAACAGCTCATTTGCTGAAGTATTTCATTCCTCAAAACAAAACAAAACAAAAGCTCTCCATTAATTTCTTTACCTTTCTTGGTCTGAAAAAAAAAAAATGTTTGCAGAATAACTCTGCCCAAATCTCTGTTGGATCCGATGGATGTAGCGCTATCAGATGCTGCGTGATGTAGCACTTGCATGTTGAATACACAGTTACAGCTGTTTGGAGTGCTCCCTGCATTCCAGGAATGAGCTGGGGCCCTTCTTGTTTACACAAAACCTTGTCTGTGATAGCTTCTATGGGTTTCTTTCAATGGCTGTTCAAAATGTTACAAAGGTTGGTGAATCTTCTTGAAACTGTAACGCTTACATATGGCGAGAATTCCTGTTGTGTGTTGTTTGAGGATTCTGGGTGTTTCCCTCGCTTGATTTAATGTATCCTTCGCTACAGATTGTTGTGGAGGAGCAAGTGGGAAAGCTTTCTACGCGTAAGATGGATTTTCTCATCAGAGAAGGGGAAGAACCTGCTGGGGTTATCTGTAGAGTTTCACTGGGCTGTACACAGATTTTATTCAGCCCTTGAGACAGCCGAAGTGAAGACTGGATCACAAGTGGTGTAGATGACTGATGTCATGTTCCTGTCTTTCTTAGCGTGACCTTTCTAAGGAAAGAGAATTATCTTGCCACGAGTTGCTTTGTGCAAGAGCTTCAGAAGGAGAGTTACGGTTGGCTTAAAGCTTCTGACGTGACTTGCAATCTGCTTGTTGGCAACAGTCTGATGCTTGGAGAAATGAAAGGAACAAAATGCCAGCCCTCATGAAATCACTGTGTCTACTAATGCCGTTGATAGTATTGCCTCTTAGTGACCTTAATTTTGTGTAATCTTACCTCGTACTTCAGATCTTTAAGGTAAGCAGTGCCTAAACAGATGTTTTTTTTTTTTGCTGGGGTATGTTAGAGCTTTCTAAGCGTGAGGCTCTTTGCTTCATTCCAGTAAAAACCCTTGAGCTTTCTGTGGTGTCTAACTCATGTCAGCGATGTCACCAGAAATAGTTGTGAAAGCTCCTGAGATATTTAATCCAGGAATTTTTGTGCCTTCTGAAAAGATCTATTTTGGGAGTACCTGGTAATTACAGCTTGCCCTTTGGGAACTGTCCAAGCTCTGCTTTCTTAGAAGTGAGGTGCTTTGATTCTTTATACTCCTCCGTGGTCTTATGCACGCAGCTTCCATCCTTTCTGTTGCCATCACCAGCAAGCAGGTAGCAGAATAAATCCGAAGCATTTCAAGCTCCTACACTGGCAGTTGATCCTTTGCTGTCCTTCCTGGGACCTGCAGTTTGGGCCTGTCGCAATGCTTTGACAGCTCTTAAAAGGTCTGGCACTGCGTGCTGCCTTGGAAGAGGAGACAGAATTTGTTTTAATAGTTTGCAAGATTTCAGACTTGCGACCTTCTTGGGGTGTCTGCGAGGAGCTGCTCAGCGCTTCTCGAAATGCTTCCTAATTGTCAGGGAATGAAGGAAATCGCTGAATTGTAGAACCAGAGCGTTGGCAGGGCTGCAAGAGCCAGGGCCCAGGGTCATCCACACAGCTCAGGGCCATTCCCACACCTACATGTGGCAGGGCTGTGCTCGTCCTGAGCCCACCAGTAGTCACAACCCACAGGTCACTGTCTTTACAGTGCTTTTTTGTGACGTGAGGATTGCTACGTCTCCCTTCCCTTTAAATTCCTTCGTTTCATCTCCTTACAACAAAAAAGCTCGCTGCTTTTTGCCTCTCATTCCAATGTCACATTTTTTAAACCTGCTATTCTTGTTTTCCTCAGTGCTTCCCAATGCTACTGCTTCATCAGCACAGGGTGACAATTAGCACCTGCGGCTTTTCTCCTCACGTGTTGCTATATGGGAGTCATAAAACTGAGACTCATGGGATTAATCTCCCCTAAATCTGAATATCTGCAGCAAAGTTTGGACTAGTCATCTAGGTTATTTAGTTCATATGGTAAGAGGAGCTCGGGATGTGATTCTTCTGACTCTGTACAGAGGCTTACAGCAGCCCGGGGATAGATGTGGGTATCCTGTTTATACACAGGAACCCACATCTAGTGAGACAGATCCCACTCCCTGCGCTGCGTAAGAGTCTACTGAAAAAGCAAATTGAGGTTTAGTGTGGATACAGAAATGTAGGTTCTCTAAAAAAATGAAGATTGCAGGGAAACCAACATGGCCACGGCTTGGAGACCCGAAGGAATTTGGGCTGAAGGCCATAAAAACGAGTGTCAAAAAACCTCAAGAACATCAGCGACTCTATCAGCTTGGATGAAGAGGGTAAAATCACATCAGAGATGCGGTCTAGCCTTCCATTAAAAGGAACCCATCTGGGCTGCGCCTTGTGGGCATCCCTGCTCTGAGTACAAAAACACCTCCTGACTCGGGGACGGCAGCGTCTCAGACGCGGAGGAGTTGAGCAGAGCGAGACAGCTCCTCGGAGAGGAAGCGCCGTCGTCTTGAGCTTATCACTCCTGCACAGTTGTAAACTCAGCCCTGCTCGCTCCTGCTAATAATAGCCGAGTGGAATTGTGTTCAGACAGCTAGCCCAGCCAGGGGAAAATCACCCTGCCTGCTACGCACTTTAGGCAAAATCACCTCGAGTAACAAAGAAAAGCAAATCATACGCATCCAGCTCGGGGTAATCAGCCTGCAGCGACCGTTTGGGGAATTTATTTCCCTGAGAGAAGCACATGGGACCTGAGGGACATCTCACAAAGAGCAGGCTTGCAGCTCAGAGGCAGAGGCTCAAGGTGTCAGAGCAGCAGGTTATTTGAAGCACCGTATGCCACAGCCAGCACCAGGAAGATGTCAGTGGTCTAACGAGATCCCATCCTGCCTCCAAGCTCACCACAGTCGTGCTGGCCCCAGCCACCCTGGTGGCTCTGTCCCCCAACTGGGGACTGGGCTCTCGGGGGCTCCAGCATCAGCACAGCGCTGGTGCAGGACAAGCTTCAGCACAGACGTTAGATACTCGAGTCACAACCAGGCCACCCCTGTTCTAAAAAGTGATTAAAAGACAATCTTTATCAATTCATTTAAAAAGAAGCCCCAGGCAGCATGTGGGGATGGGAGAGAAAAGGCTTCCTGCCAGCAAAGTTCCCAGCGCGTCTCTTCCTTTTTTAGTGCCTCATCTTTGTCTCTCCGTTAACTATTTCTGCTGTAAGATCGACTGCAGTTTGGTGCTTAGCTGCGAGGAAAAGGCACCGAAAGGCTATACATAATACATAAGTGGGTTCCGACGTGCCAGTCTCTCTTGATAGTTGTTACTATTCCTGCTGCTTCATAGAGATGAGAGCGTGGCGCTCAGCCAGCATTACTGGCTTTTATTTCCAAATACTCTGGGCACTGGCAGAATAGAAACAATTAATCACTAGTTAGGAGAAGTGAAAAGGCAGGTTGCTGCAAGGCACGACCAAAATCCAGGCTGCTTTTGGTTCCTGGATGCTGCGAAAGAGGAACCACAAGAAGTAAAGCTGCTGTCCCCAGGAGCAGTCGTACAGCGTTTGTGTTGCTGCACGTTGGGACCCCGTTTTGTTGCAGAATCAGAGGCCCCAGCCTGGGTTACCTTCTAGATCCTCACACCATGCAACCCTTCTCCCTGCTGCTGAGAGAATCGAGGTCTCAAGAGTCCGTAGCACAGATCCCTCCTGCTCTAACCCTTCCCTGCTGGTAATGATCTGAGGAAGATGCTGGAAATGGTCTGAGGCTTGAGGCCGCCCCGGAGCACTGCTGGTCCAGGCGAGTATTTCAACAGAATTTCAAAAAATTATGCAGTAGAGTCCTAAAATCATTTATTACCACCCAAGAAAGCACATCTGGAGAGACTAACAGCTGACTGCCTGATTGCTTTCCATGCTGGGGTTTTTCACAGGTGAAATTATGAGCTGGCTCTGCATGGTGATGCCAAAGAGCTGTAAAAAAGGGTAAGCCGTACAGCCAGGGGTACAGCAAAACAGCCCAGAGGGGCCACACTGGAAGCTCCGGTCTTGAGATGGCTACTGGGGAACTTGGCCTGAAATAGAGAAAAAAGCTCTGGATGTGTCTTTTTCATGGAAGAACTGACAATCTGGGAAAAAAAAGACCAAATAAGTAATAAAAAGCCTGAAGAACTGGCCTCCCTCTAGTAGCGGGCAGGGCTGGTCACGTTATCTTCAGACTCTTCACTCTTACCCATCGTGTTCCGTCAGCGGAGTTCTGATGCTCGTCACGCTCTGTGCAGAAAAACGGAGAGATTGGTGTTTGCAGAACTTCACCGAACTACTTTGGAGCAGGAGGAGAGAAAATAAGCTGAAAATATCTGAGTGTCACTGGTACCACAGCACAAAGCTGAAGAACCAGGTGTGAAGAGCTAAACTGCAGAGGGGATATCCAGGTGAAAGACCAGGAATTTGTGTTTGCGAGGGTGATGCTGCAGGAACCCGCTACCCTACCAGTAGAAGCTTTCCAGTCTGACTAGACCCGTGTGGATTTTGGTGGCTAGGAGCTTTAACAGAGCTTTTCTTCAGAGGAATCTTCCCCAAAATCACTTGGCTTTGGCCTAATCTGGCTGCAGAGAAGCTGTGGCATCCAGAGCCCCATCAAGGCTACTTACAACTAACGCATTGCCCTATCAACGTTCTCCCCGGGGTAATGAAAATGAGCCTGGCTCTTTATGAGCCGTGCGAATCTGTTTTATTGCACATTACTGAACAATCACTGCTGCAAAGACTCAGGTTAAAGGAAAGCAATGGATGCATCTTTTTTTTTTTTATTATTTTTAAACCTGAAAAAGAGAGAAAAGGAGAAAGCCATGCAGCTGTGTCTGTAGTTTTCCTCCTCAGTCTACACTGTGAACGTTTAAAAACTGCTCGGTTACAAAACCGCTAAGTCATCAGGGTGTTTGTTGTCAGCACTGTGGGTGAATCAATTGCTTTTCTCTTCCGTGGGCTTGAGATGCACGAAAACTCCATGGGCAAGAAGAAAGATGGATCCGCTTTTTCTCTCCCGATGATACGAGACACTCAGTGGCTGGGTTTCCTCCTCGTACCGCTTGCAAGCACAGGCAGCTAGGAAGTGCCAGCAGGCAGCAGCAGATTTGTTAACTCTGAGGCAGCTAGGACATTTTGTAGGAAGCAGACTCAGAACAGAGCTGCTGCCAGGAGCTCGTCTTCCGCTGCACAACCACGTGCAGCTCCTTCATCTCCAGCACGCCAGAGCCCAACCTTCCTGTGCAAACCCGGTGAGATATCAGGCTCTCGGTCACTGTGGGGTCTGCTGTCATGATACAAGCAGGTCGGTGTGTTCAGCAAGTCCTAAAGCTACGCCTGTGTCTCCAAAGCACTTTTTGGAGAAATCGTCTCCCTCCTCCCCACATGGGCTCAGCTGATGGGAGCGATGTTTTGGATTGAGCTGGTCTGTGAGCTGTGCTAAGCATGCTAGCAGGGGCACGTGTCTCATCCCCTTACAAAAACATCATCTCCCTGATCCCTAAAATCCATCTTATTCTTTCTCTCTACATACGTCCATCTTATTTTTTCTTCTCTAGTACACTGCTACTTCCAAGCCACCCAGCCTACCAAGGGAGCAGCTCACTGCCACAGGCACTCCCAGTCCCCTCACGCTTTCCCATGCACCCTTTGCTAGGCAATCCTTCCTTCTTACTCATCTGTTGTTTGTTTTTTTTTGCTCTGGACCAGAATTCACCAGCCAAAGGCAAGGAGGATGGCTAAAACACCCCGTACCGAGTCCCCGACATCCCTCCCACAGCCTTGCAGCACCTGAGCAGCCACACCTGCCTGGCAGGCTGCTAACATCAACCCCACGTTATAAATTCCACCTTTTCTCTCCCCAGACCGAGGATGTGAAGATTATTTAAGCCTTTCTGGCCCTGCCCTGTCACCAGATCTCCCTTTTCCCACCACACATCGTTTGCCTTTACCCAGCTAACCTCCTCCCCTCCTTCTCTGTGCTGGATGTGGAGTGTCCTAACCAGCCCCGGCATCCCCACGGGGTGCGAGCCAAGCTCCTGACCCTTCAGCTGGCAAAATGCACATTTGTGCTCGCAGTGAGCCTTGTGCCAACCCTCACCCTGTGGGGTTACGGGTCTGTGACACGAGGCAGCCTGGGCTTTGCCGGATCTCCACAAGAACCTGGGGAAACACGTGCTGATGTGGAGTTTTCCTAAGAGGGAGAGTCAGTTTGTTCATACTGGGAAAAATTCCCTCTCGAGACCCCTTTTGGTGCATCCCAAATCAATGTCCACGCCGTTCCCTGTCAAGAGCTTTGGGTCCTGCCTGCTCTCTTCACCTAAGTGAGCGCTCTTTGAGAGGGGTGGAGAAGGAATGAGCCCGTGTCAGGCCCAGCCAAACACACTCAGCCACTGCCCTGTAGATGTGCACTTCCACAAGCCCACGGGTTCACCTGCCCACTCCAAACCAATTCGCAATGTGTGGCCAGGGAAATATGCAGCCAGATGGGACCCTGGGACGTCACCGTCAGCCATCCCTCTCCCTGAGGCAGCAGCAACTCTACCTACTGCATTCCTGAGCAGCATTTGCCCAACCTGTTCTTAAAACCTCCAAGAGGGGAGACTCCAGAGCCTCCGGAAGCCCTTCCAGGATTCTGCCATCCTACCATTATGGAAGTTTTTTGGTGTCTCATGGGGTTCTACCTTCCTGTGATGTATAGGGAAGTGACCTTCCTCCTTCCAGCCCACTGCGGGTTACACCGGGCCTGTCAGGTGGCACAGGCCCAGCTCTCTGTGCTTGTGGCCCCGTTCTAAAACTGCTGATTAGCACAAGGGAATTCCACAGCTATTACAGTCCGCGTCAGCTGCCTCTATGCCTGCCTGCGCTGGCAGGGCATTACCCTGTCTTCACAGAGCAGCAAGGCCCCACCAAGACCCCTCCACGGCTCTGGAGCAAAAGCTACACTCATCTCAGCAACCGGTGTAAGTCATCATTGGGCCCAGATCCACATTTTGTACCTACGGGAGACCAGCGATGGAAACCCAGAGCACCCCAAACGCAGAGTAACCCAATCTATGGGCTAAGCTGACATTGGTGCAAAAAGCAGGTGTTTTTTCCCCCAAAAAATACACTGTGAGAGTGTGCACGTGGCTGCAGAGCTCCCAGAGAAACGCAGGGGCACTGCAGAGGCAACAAGTGGAGTGTGACTGCAGAGTGGACATTCGATCCCGAGCTGACCTGACACGCATGCCAATTGCCTCGGCTGGCTCTGCAGACGGGGGCACATCTCGGAGAGGTTTTCGCCCTGTGCTTTCCATAGTCTTGCATCTTCAGATGGTTGTAGCGCAGTCATAACTTCCTGCCCTAGGAAGCCATTTACAATTGCTTTATTGCATCTGTTAATAGGAAAAATTGGTGGCTGTGCTTCATTCTGCCTATGGGGTGAAGTTATTTCTATATTTGGCTATCGGTTTATACAATTTGCAGAGTGCTGGGAGCGGGTAGGCATGTGAGATACGTCCCATTTTAGAGGGATTGGTATTGCGTGCTTCAAGGGAAGCTGTAAAATTCCAGCAGTGGCTATTAGCATAATGAGAAAAATATTATCATTTTTAGTACAGTGACATACCCATGGAAGAGGTTTCTACTAGGCACAGATGGTAGGCTGACGTCCTGAAATTTAAAAAAAAATAAAAAATGTATATGCAACAAAAATAAAACCACGATTGCTGTAATATAAAAGCCTACTGAATTTTTGACCTGCCAGGTCTCTAGCGGAGCGCTTAACGTACATCTAGGATCCTTAAGGAAGGAACATTACTGAAAATATTTTGCTTTCCAGGCCGCTGTAAACCAGATTTTATTAACTTTTCTCTTGAGCACCCGTCCACGTTGCACTTTCCATGCCATTCTTTACTTGAGGTGAACGCATCTTAAATTTGTCAGTTTCGGTCCATCAGTCTGAAGTCCCTCCTTAAGACTCCCTGCTATAAATCACACTTATCTATTTTTACTATTTTGTACCATTTTTTGTACTACTTTTTCCTTTTTTTCCTGTGTTTCAAGTCCTTTACACTTCAGGCTCCTGCTGAAGCCACAGGCTGCCCTGGTACACGGACACCTTCCTGTGACAAGGCCACGGTCCCAGCGCAGGTCTCTGAGCCCTGATACAACAAGAAAATGTTAGATTTCACGTCTTAGAAAGAGCAGTTTGGGGTCATTTTGTGTTACTTCGAGTTATTTTGAAACCCGGCTTAGCTCAGCAACATGGCTGAGAAACTAGAGTTTGAGGGTGGTGGAGGTGGGGAAGCAGAGGGCTAAAATGTTCCAAAACCGCGCTTTTTTGACAGCAAAACACACTTTTTTTGACAGCAAACCACCCCGGGGAAGGCTGAGACCGGCTCCCCCTCAGCCCTTTTCCCGCCCTCCTCCCTGAGGCGCGGGGCGACCTCCCCAAGATGGCGCCTCCCCCCTTTCCCCCCCCACCCCACCTCACGCCCTCCCCCCCACGTCCCCCCACCCCCCCCCACTCCCCACATTTCCCCCTTTCCCACCCCTCCACCCTCTCCCTCGCCCCCTTCCACCCCTCCTTCCCCCTTTTACACCCCCTCGCCCTCCTCCTCATGGCGGCGGCGCCGGGCTATGACGCCATACGCCCTCCTCCCCACCCCCCCCCCCACCTTTTTCTCCTTCTCCCCCCCCCCCCCCCCCTCCTCCTCCTCCCTCCCTCCCTCCCTCCCTCGGCCTCCTCCTCCTCCTCCTCTCCCTCTCGCCATTGCGGCGGCTCAGGGCTCGAGCCCCGCCGCTTCCCCCCCCCCCCTCCCTCCTCCCCCTCTGCCGGGCTCCCCCTTTTTTTTTTTTTTTTTTTTTTTTTTTTTTTTTCTCTTCCCTCCCTCCCGCCGCAGGCTTCCACGGCGCAGGCCCGCCGCAGCGCAGCCGCTCTGAGGTGAGCGTCCTACCGCGCAATCTCCCAGCTCCTCCAGCCCCGGCGCAGCCGCAGCAACGCGGGGGCCCCCACCGGCCGAGCCCGGACACCCCCCCCCTCCCCCTTTTCCCCTTTTTTCCCCCTCTTTTCCCCCTTTTTTAACGCCCCCCCCCCTGCTTTCCCTTCCTCATCTCACGCTCCGCCGCCCCGCTCCTCGCCTCACGGGGCCGCCTTTTTTTAGGCCGCGCTAGGCCTCGGGGGGAAGCTGTGGTGCTTTAGGGGTGGTGGGGGGGGGGGACACCGGGACATGGCCACACCACAACAACCGGGCCCCCGGGCAGCCGGGGGGGGCTGCGGGAGGCCTGAGGGGAGCCCCCGGCAACCTCAGGGGAGCCCCCGAAGGCCTCAGCCCGGAGCCGGGGGGGGGGCACCGGGAGCGCGGCCCCGTTCCCTGCCCCCCCCCCCCCCCCCCCCCCCGGGTTTTACCTCAGGGCTCCGCTGGAGTTTTCCCCCCTTTTTTCCTCCCCCCTCTCGTTAATTCTCCCCCCACCCCTTTTATTTTATTTCACGCCTAATGGTCTTATATTTCCCCCCCCCGTTTCTATTGCTTTCCTTTTTCCCTCCCCTTTTTAATTTTCTTCCTTTTTCCCTCCCCTTTTTTATTTTTTCCCCCGTTTTCCTCCCCATTTTGAATATTTTTTTCCCTCCTTTTTAATTTCCCCCCTTTTTATTTTCCCCTTTTTTATTTTTCCCCTTTCCCCTCCTTTTTAATATTCTTATTTTTTCTCCCTTTTTAATATTCTCCATTTTTAATATTCTCCCTTTTTAACATTCTCCTTTCCCCCCCTTTTATTTTTTTCTCCTTTCCCCCCTTTTAATTTTTCCCCCTTTTCCCCCCTTTTAATTTTTCCCCCTTTCCCCCTTTTTATTTTTTATCCTCCTTTCCCCCCCTTTTTTATTTTTTCTCCTCCCTTTTCATTTTTTCTCCTCATTCCTTCCCAATTTTATTTTTCTTTTATTTTCTCTACCCTTTTAATTTTCCCCCTTTTTCCCACCTATTCCCCCCCTTTTAATTTTTTCCCTTTTTTCCCCCCTTTTTACTTTTCCCCCCTTCTTCCCTCCATTTTTAATTTCCCTCTCTTCCCCTGCTTTTTATTTTTTTCCCTTCTCCCCTTTTTAATTTTTCCCTTTTCCCCCACTTTTTATTTCCCCCTTTTTATATTTTGACCCCCCTTTTATATTTTGACCCCCTTTTCTCCCCTTTTTATATTCCTCCTCTTTCCCCCCTTTTTATATTTTCCCCTTTTTATATCCCCCTTTTTCCCCCTTTTTATATTTCAACCCCTCTTTTCCCCCCTTTTTATATTTCCCCCCTTTTTATATTCCCCCCTTCACCTCCTTCCTAAATTCCCCCCTTTTTATTCCCCCCCCTTTTTATATTCTCCTCTTCCCCCCTTTTTATTTTCCTCCTTTCCCCTCTTTTTATTCCCCTTGGTTTTGTTTTTTGTCCCCC
Source organism: Clangula hyemalis (assembly GCA_963989345.1). The sequence goes on along the minus strand of OZ022426.1, from coordinate 206,171,586 downwards.
CCCCCCCCCCCTTTTGCCCTCTTACCTCCCCCTTCCCCCTGCAGGCTCTCCCCATGCCCTGCTGCCCCCTGCCCGTCCCTCCCCATCCCGCTGGGGCTCAGCAGGGGCAGCGCACTCGGGGGGGCTCATCCCTGTGGGTTTTGGGGCCGTGATCCTTAGCAGAATTTGGTGTCTTACCCCAGAAGGGCCCTAGAGGTGTGATTTGTGCTCCCAGCCAGGCTGAACGAGGCTCACCCCGTGTCTGTATGTGGGCATTTGCCCTCTCCCGGTTTTGTTGGGGACACCATGGCTTTGGGGTCACCCGCACCACTGTTGCTCGTCCTTACAAGCTGTGGGATTGCTTTTATGGTGTCTGAATGCTGGGGGAATGGGTGAGAGAGGAAGCGTTCGTCTTTTTTTTGTGTGTCTGTGGCCAAACTGGGAGCAAGAGGCTTTCCCTCGAGGGGTGCGAGGGAGCCCCTGCTGCTCGTGGTGCTGCTGGAAGGGCCGGGATCTCACCCGACTCTTCCTTGAGGGTTTCTGATCTCATCCATCGAGGGCAAGCGTTACAGAGGGGTGTTTATAGCTGTGGATGGGGACCTCGGTGTGCTGGGGAGTGTCTGGGAGCCCTGATGTGAAGGTCCTGGCACAAACCAGACCTTGGGTGGGTATGGGATGAGCTGGGGGTGCCCCTTGCAGGCAGCTCTTTGCTCCGGGCTAAGCCTGGCCACCCAGGGCATTATTTATGGTGCTACCACGCTTCGGTTCGCAGCTTTCCGGGATAAAAACCCCACAACCGCTCACCTGTGCCTTTACACCCGGGGTATTTTGCCACGAGGACGGCCCCAAGTGTTGGAATCTGTAATCTGCCTGTTGCTCGGGAGCCTGAATCATCTCTCGTAGACTTTCAAACAGCTCGGTCACCTCTGGCAGGCTCAAGCCCGGAAGATCTCAGCCTCGTGAGTGAAAATTAAGACAAAAATGAGTGCGGGAGCACGGGGGCAGCCCCGTAGCACGAATCCTGCTTCAGCTCCAACTTCTGCAGCCGTGTGCGCCGCTGTTGCTGCTTCCACCTCCTCGCCCACCCGCTGAGGAGATTCTCTGCAGCCTCTCGGTCTCCTGAAGGCTTCAGGGGATTCCTCACAATTTCTGCTGAGCCCTCCCGTGGTCTGGGAAAGTAATTTGTAGGAGGGACGGGGTGCGGTGGCTGCGGGGTGCCCCTGCACCCCTTCTGCCACGAAAACATGACGCTTCTGGACGTGGGGGCGTGAGGTGCTGGCAGGAGAAAGGGGCTGCTCTTGGTTTTTGAGGGCAAGGACTGCTGCCAAATTCACCTTCGGCCTTTTTCTTACCACAATTTCTTCCGGTCCATAGAAAAATTGATAATTAACACTTTTGCGCACTGATTATCAGGTGTACAAGTTATTTAATTAATTTGGCATACAGGCCTCGGTCTGCTTAACGAACTTAGGGCACGTGGGGGGCATCGTGCTGCTTTCACCCCGTGAATCACGACTCCAGAAGCAAACGGTGCTGATGTGGATGATCCTGGTGAGCTCCCGTGTCCTCCAAGCATCCGTGGACGGGCCGTGAAGCAGCACCACGAGCATCTCCTCTCTGCTTCCACCCGTTTTTCAGCTTCCACCAGGAGCACTCGGCCCTGGGTGAAGCTTTTCGGGCCCTCCTGGGGCTTTGCTGTTGGCAGGGGCGTTGGGAAGAGCCTCAGTTATAGGGCGACCCCAGAGCCCCGTTCTCTTTTTTGGGTTTTCAGCCTTTTTTTAGAGGCTGTACGGCCTGTAAGCAACAAGTGGATCGCTCGGGCTCTGCGCACTGATGGCCACGTGGAGCTTTTTCAGCCCATTTCCACAATTTTTGTCCCATTCCAAGCCCAGAGGTGGGAAAACCCGAAACATTTCCCCTCCCAGAGCGTGCCTTTCGCTCCGAAGCCACCGAGTAACCCGCAAAGGAACGATTCCCGCCCGCCGTTCGTTACGTAACCGCCTAATTAAACTCATCAAACGGGGATGACTCCGGGAGCCTTGGGAAACTTCCCCCGTGTCTGGGTCAGAAATACTTGCGAGACCACAGCCCCGGAGCCTCCGTGCCGTATTTACGTTGCGACATCCTCTGTACTGTGTCAATGAATTCCCCCCGTGAGTTTATTTTGGGCTTCAGCCTTGGATCCTCCCACCCTGCTTGGGCACGGAGAGGATCCTCGTGCTCCCAGGCCCTCCCCTGAAGGGGAAGGGGCTCGTGATGATGAAAAAAAGCCGAAGAGCTCTAAAATGCAAGGCATGGCAGCGATTAAATCTCGTGTTGCCTTTTCTGTGCCGTTTTTTAATTCCTTGCTCTCGAGTCCAGCCCCACCTGCGAGGAAACCGGCCGCGTGGTGAGCGCAACACGTGGAGGTGGCCACGTTCGTGGCTCCTTCTCAGTCCCGTGGAGGGAAAGAAATTCAAGCCAGGGCTTAAATCCAGCACGCAGGCAGAGGTCTCTTGCAGGGAAATCTTTGAGGCTGTAGGTGCAGCCTCTTGGAAAATCCAGATCCTCACTGTGCTGTGAGCTTGGAGGAGCGTCCCCAAATGGGGCAGAGCGCACGGCTGCCTTCCTCCGGCTGGAACATCCCACAGCGGGTGTCAGAGGCTGTGTCTGGAGGCCCTGACGTGCACAGCTCCTCCTCTTGAGCAGCTTTTGGGAAAAGAAAGGAGGAAAAAAGCTTAGAATAAGATTTGTAAAAGAAGGGTTTTCTTTGTGCGTGGTTCCCCTCAGCATGAGGACGGAGTGCTGGCTGTTAATTACAAAGCCCCATCAGCCGGAGAGGGCTAACTCGGTTGAAATGACTTCTGGCTGCGCAGTTTGGAGTGAAATATTTTGGAATTGGGGTTTTTGAGTGGTTTTGGGAGCAGCAGGATGAGTGCCTTGATGTGGTGCCACCTCTGAGGGCGCCCGTCGGACCGCGTCCTGCAGAGCATTGCAGGGGGGTCAGCTCTGCCCCAGGCGTTCCTCGTGGATGCTGGGGGGAAGAAATACAATGAAATGACCTAAAATTCGGGAGAAAAAGAGGAGAAACAGGCAGATCTGGCAGCGGTTGGTGCTACAAATGTGAAGTTAAACCGTAGGAAGGACTGGCTGCAGATCGCAGCACCTGTTGCGGGATGAGCGGCCCGTCCCGTTTCCAAACGATGCCTTTCAGCAGAAACTTCAGCAAGTAGGAGCTCGTGCTCCTAATAAATGTGTGCGAAATCCCTTTTGTATCTCTTCTGGGCAGTGTTTCCCGCAGCGAGATGTGTTTGTTCTTCTAGGTGATGAGCTGGTGATGAAACGAGCGCAGTAAGGGAGGGCGTTTGGGTTGGTTTCCTAGAATTTATGGTTTTTAGGACTTTTTTTATGCCACAACTGGTCGCGTAGGGATTGCGTTTCCACCCTAATTAAAAGGCTAATTGTATCGTGCCACAGGGGGACGCTGTGGAACGAGGGCTGGGTGGTTTCAGTCCCTCTTAGAGCTCGGGTTGCCGCGTCTCAGCCGGCCCTGTGCTGCCGTGAGCCAGCATGAAAAAAAGCGTTAACTTTGGTCATGATGGGACAGGTAAAAGCTGAAATCCGTGACTTTGCCATCGTGGAGGGTGTGCACAGGGTCAGCCCCGGGCAGCCGGCCCTGCCTGAAGCCTTGCACGTCTTTGGAGTGCCACGAGCTTCGCCAGGCTTTTGTTGCACCAAGGCTCAGGCCGGCAAATTCTCTCCGTGAGCGAGGGGAGAGCGTTTTCCACAGCCACAGGCCTCGTGCATTTACCTGAGGGAGGTAACGATGGAGGTATCACTCAGTCTCGCCCCTGATTAATGGCACTGTTTTCTTATCAAACCTGCAGTCCCCTGGGAGGAAGGGTGTTGTTGTGCCTGTCGGAAAGGTGAACGCGTGACTAATATTTAACCCGTGGGAGATGCCAAGGCAGCGTGATGATGGACACGATGGAGAGGGCTCCATCCATTAGCCTGAATCCAAAGCCTCCTTTTAGGGAGGATGGGAGTGCCTCTTTCTTTTCTCCCTCCTCAGAAGAGGCAGGGGGAGGTCAGGGCTGTGCCTGGCCGCGTGCGGTGGTGGAGCCACGAGAGGTGTCGCTTCCCACGGAGCTGTGAGCTCCACCTGGAAGCAGTTTGGGAAATGATTTGGGTGAACTCTGTGCCCCTGCGAGCCACGTTGGACGGGGACAGCTGCGTTTCACTAAATATGATGCTCAGGCAGTGATCAGCTCTGCTCCCAGCCGGAGCAGGAGCGTGGCCAGGAGCTCTCCTGGAGGCTGTCCTCTAGCCCTCATCTAGGGGCTGGCAGCTCCTCCAACTCAGGACCTGTCAAAAACGGGCCATTTTTGGCCGCTGCAGGCTGCTAGACACGAGGCTAGCGAGGTTTGGGTGGCCAAACCATGATTTTCTTGGTCTGTGTTTCCGGGTGAGGTTAATTCCTCCTGGTGAGCGCAACCTCCAGAGTCTGCTGCGGGGATGCTGAGGGGACCGGGAAGCATCTACGAGCCTTAAAAACTGCACAGAGGGCTTCGTGCCAGAAGAGCAAAAAGCAGTGCCAGGCAATTTCAGACGTACAATTACACCCAAACAGGGTTTTATTTTATTAGTAAATGGCGGATGATTAATTTCCCCCTGGATCATTTTTCACTTAGGAATTATTCCAGGCTGTCTTCGCAGGGAGTCTAGAGTTTATCTGGACGTACAGCAGCGGTTCGAAATAGCTTTATAAACAAAACCTTGGGCGGTAAGTGCATAGGAAGTGCTTTTTAATCTGATTTCACGCGTGCAGGATGCCACACGGCAGTTTGCTGACAAACTCCCCGTCACCTCGGCCCGGATCACCGAAGGTATTTGAGATTTCCCCCCTTAGGTGACGGTCACGGTGGCAGGAGGAGCTGTTCCAGCTTCAAGCAGTTTCTTTCTCCCCAACTTTTTGGAATAAAGGTGGGCCACGTGCTCTGCTGGACCCGCTGCTGCATAAACCACCAGGGCTGGGGAGCGAGGCTCCGCGTGCCGGCGTTTCGGAGACCTTCACCCTGCGACCCTGCTGGCGGCCAGGGGATGGTGCTGAGCATCGTGGCGCTTAGCCAGCATGCCCCGTGGCTCCCCTCCAAGCTGGGAGAAGGAGAAAAACCGAGCAGCAAACGGCTCCGAGCTGCTGGAGAGGCCTCTTTCCTCGCAGAGGTGCTGCTGGATGCCCAAAGCCCGCGGAGCTGCCGCGCGGGATTTAGCACGCCCAAGATCACAGCGGCCCCGTGGCTTCCCCGCTCCACAATAGCCCCCCGAGAACAAAAGTGCCACTGTGGTGCTGGTTGTTTAATGCAAAGCGAGCCATTTATTTACAGGGGAGGCTTGAAGCCATTAAGGGCGTATTAAACTCCAGATGCTCGTCAGCTTCACGCACGCACAAAAAAAAAAAAAGAGTGGAAGAAAGGGAAGGAGGTGTTGCACGTTTTCTGGAAGAAATCAGCTCCCCGAGCATGGAGTAGCCTTCTCTTGAAGTTAAAGCCACGAGGAGGGTGCCCGGCTTGAATAATGACAGATTTTTTTTTATTTTTTTTTTCCTTTTTTAAACTAGTTTTGAGATGGGGCCGTGCGGTGCCAGACGGCGAAGCGCGCCGTGCCGGTTTTCCGTGCGGAGCAGGGTTGGCGATAAGGAGCTGAGCGCAGCGAGGGGGTCAGCCAGAAAATGGGTTAGGAAAGAAGGGGGAAAAAAAAAAAAACAAAAACCAACACAACAGGAGTGGTTCTGTTCCTTTAAAACAAATTAGGAAATGAGCCAGAGGGATTATTGGGGAGAGAGGGTTTGTGAAACTGGCCCTCTCTTGGATAAGCCCTCTAAATTAACTTCAGGTGGGTCTGTTGCTACCTAGCAGGCTGAGTTATGCCTTAGTGAAGAAACAGCTCGTGCTGGGGAGAGCTGTGCCTCTGCGGGTGCTGCTGCACCCTCACACCCTTAGGTATGGGGTTGGGGTGACAGGAGGAGGATGAGGAGCAGCCTGGTGCGTGCTGCCTCGCTCTTTCAGGGCTAGGAGCTGATGCAAGCTGATTGCCCCTCTTCTTCACTCGGTCCCGCTTCCCACGGCGTCTGGTTTGCTGCTGTATCGTCCAAATTTCAGCTCTTTCAGCAGTTTGAGGCCAATTCTTCGGAGAGCACCAGGTGGGTCGCGTAACCCAGCCTTTCTGCTCCATCTCCCTGCTAGGAGGAGGAGAGGGTCGGTGTAAAATGAGTACAGGGTCAGCACCCTGCGCTGGAAAGGCTAACGAGTCTATTAAACGAGGTAACTACTGACATCCATCGCTTATCAAGTGCCTTCTGGAAAGGTGTGTGTGTCTGCACAGGGGAAAATCCGGGGACTGGCAGCTTCCAGTCCTGTGCTTACCCCAAGGTGTAAGGCCAGCCCCTGCGCCTTGGTGCCCTGCAGCCGCCGTTTCGTCCTCCCCATGATCCCTCCCCAGTGGTTTCGCATCCATTCTAAAATCATTTCACCTGCCAAAGGTGGCCGACCCGGCAGCTCTTTAGTTCCTGGTCAATCTGAGCGGGATTTCGGGTGAGCTGGAATAAAAAAACAGCCACCCGATGTGAAATGCTGGGGGAATTTGGGATGCTCGCCTCGGTGCTGGCTGTCTGCAGCACCCGGAGTGCTCTGAAGGATAAAAATAAGCTCGGGCCACGTCTGGTAAGGGTTTTTCCAGCCGGGCTGGCGTGCCTCCTCAGTTTGTTCTGGTGTGGACACTTTATTTTTGGCTCAGTAAAGCGCCCGTGTGGCCACATGAAACTTGGTAGAGGAGAGCTCCAGCGGGGCAGCTCGCGTGGTTTGGGGTCGATCTGGTTCCTTCGCTGTATGTCCACACCACAGATGGCACCAAGTGGACGAGAACTCTGTTTTAACCCGCCTGGCGTTGAGTTTAATGTAGAACTCATGGGCTTTGTGTTCAGTTTCTGCTGTTTTCTGCTGGTTTGGGTTGCTCTGCTCCTCCTGCGCCTGGTTTTCTTCCAGCTCTGGTGCCAGCAGCCACCGATCGCAGCCGATGGCGCAGCAGAGGGACCCTGGCACGGTCACGAAGCCTCAGCAGAGGGCTTTGTCCTCATAATTTTTTTTTTAAGCACTTTACGTGACTATAAAGACTTCTGGCTGCCGACCAAGGCTTCTGGACTGAGCTACAACCACCAGGAAATGTCTTAGCAGGCATCGTCGTGCTGTGAGGGTTTCCTTACACCCGAAACTGCTCCTGTTGATGGGGTACGACGGGAATAAACACGGCTTTTCTGGAACGGTGAATAAATGAAATAAATCCGTAATTTGGTAATGGTCAGCAGAAGCTTCAGGTGAGGTGCCTGCTCCCAAAGCCTGAGTGTCAGGAACCCTGTGGGAATACCGTGAGTATGTGAAGAATAAGAGTAACTCCCCGAGGTTTCAACACAGCTACGAGGCTTTTCCCCTTCGGTCTGCGATTTTGGGGACGTTTGGGAGCTTTCTGGAAGGAAAACGTGCGGATAGGAAGAGTGTAGGGGTTGGAAAAGTAGAGAGCCTGCATCAAGTGAGGTCAGCTGTCAGGTTAAATGGGAAATAATTCCAATTATGACTTGGTAATGAGTTAAAGGAGCTCGTGGCATTGCTGTGTGCACAAAAGGGGGGGACCAGGAGGATCCCAGGTGCCCCCAGCCTCAGCCAGGCTGCTCTTCTGGGAATCTGTTAGGTCTGGTTGGAATCGAGTGGACTTCACCTCGGCATAATCACTGTGCCCATGAGAAGCACTGCTCGGTGACCCTTGCTGACTCATGAACACGTGGCTCAGCGTCTTCCATCTACGACCAGTTTTATTTATAAGCATAATGTCATTTTGAGTGGAGTCAAGGGTAGAGTGCCTCGATCCGAGCACCCTTCCTCCTAAAGAAAGCGGTGCCTGAAGCACCAGTCACCTCGCAGGCTTGTTTGGGTACAGCACTTGGGTTATATTCTGGTAATCTTACACTTTTTTATTGGAATAGCGAGTCCTTGAAGTTGTTTGGCACCACGGAGCAAGCAGCAGCGTGCCCTTGCAGGAAGCCCTGCCCCGCTGAGCTGCTCCATTCGGGTTTGGTGTGAAATCTCCGCCACGCTCCCCCCCGTTTTTCCCTGGCAATGGCCAAATGAGGCCCTGGGAGGAAGATGACGGTTGATTTGTTTCAACCAGAAAATTTCACTTTGCTTCCACGTGCGTCGGCATCTTGGGCCCTGCCTTACGGAGGTCTTTGACTCGCTGTGTCGGGGTGGTTCTGACACTATGGTCTGGCTTGTGAGGAGGGCTGGACAACAGCATCCAGCTCCGTTAGCCTGTTTTAGGGGAAATTGTGAGCTGGGAGGTGGTTTGGCTTCAGCTGTAGCCTCAATGGACTTGCACACCAGCTGGGTGTGTGAGTGAGCGTGTGGCCAAATCCTTCCTTCCAAACGCTTGGGAGCACAGCTCTCTGGTTTTAATCACTCTCCCTTGAGCTGGGGCTCTCAGACCAGCCTCACCCCAACATTTAGGGTATTGCTGTGCACTACAGCAACGCGGGCACCCCGAGGATGAAAATCTCCTACAGAAATACCTGCAGTTCCCTTCTGCTTCCACCCCGCTGTGTTGGAGGATGCCAAATTAACGGGGTCGGCTCTGGTGCTGCACAAGGGAGAGCCTTCGTTTCGTGTGCCTCTTGTTATTAGAGGCATGTAGGAGAGAAACCAGCCCTACAGACACAAAGTAAAGGGATTCCGTGCCTCGGATCCTTTTCTGTGAGCCGTGAACCCACAGCATCAAAGCTGGAAGCCTCTGTGGTCGCTGGAGGGAGGCTGGTGCTTCGCGAGGAGTTGGCCACGCTCTGCATTCTTGGCCAAGCAGACAGCATTGAGCGGCGTGAGATGCTTTGGAGAGTGTCTTCGACTTTTTGGGAAGTTCAGTAACTCTTTGGGAAGATCTAGGTGGATTTCTTCGTGTTGGTAAGCAAGAAGCCGTGCCGAAATGTCTTCAGAAGACAGAGGAAGAACGAACGTTGTGTGTGTGGATGCGGAGCTCCCTCCTCCTAAAGCCTAGGGTCTTCTGGCTGGGGAGCTCTCCATTGGGCACGTTGGCCTGCTGAGCTGCCCGTGGCCATTTCAGGAGGAACGGGGTGGCTACAAACATCTTGGCCAACTGGAGAAGCCCTCAGGAGGTGATGGATTGCAGCCAGAGGTAGGGCAGGATCGACACGCGTGCGTTGTCGTGATGTGCGTGGAGTCAGCTGCAGAAAATGGTTTTGGGAAGGGTCCTGTTCTGAGGGTGGGGCTCTCTAAAATAATTGCACCCCTGGTCTGGGTGTCTTGGAGCTGGAATTGCTTTTGGAAGAGCTGTTCTGTAAGTGTCCGTTGCATTCGGTGTGCTGAGGTACAAAAGGCATCCCAAGGCACCTGGAAACAAGCCTCTGGAAACCGGCTGGTGATGGGGAGGGAATCTGTCACGTTTCAGCTCCTTGGTCAGGGGATTTAGGTAGAAATAAATGCATCTAAGTACTGGCTGCTTCCCACCTTGTCTGTTTTTCTGTTTCTTGTCTAGACTACGGCAAACAGGTCCTGGCTTCTGAGCTTGTGCTGCTTAAAAGCTGCTGCAGCCTTGGACGTGCCTTGTCCCTTTTTCCTCTCTCCTAAATCCAGTACGAGACTCTGGTTCTCTCCTTTGGCCTCCTGCCTTCCACTCAATTTGTGAGCTGTCCCCCATTCTCTCCCGTTTCTTCCACGGAGTGTCCCACGTTTGTAATCTTGCAAGATCTCAGGTTTTGTTCTTTCTGTGTTTTTGCCAAAATAACCTTGGCCAAGCGCTCTTCCTCCTGGTCCCCTCGTTCCTGCCATTGCGTCGCGTGGTGGTTGTGACGATGTGTTTGTGTTTTTTTTTGTTTTTTTTTGGTTGTAATTTGCCGGTTGATTATTTTGGTAACAAGTTACTGAAAGCTTTAGAAAAGCCGAGTGTGATGCTGAGGCTGGAGGAGCTGGGCTGAGCACTGCCGCTGAGCATCTCCCCTTACAGCTCACCCCTGGAGAGGCAGAACTGAGTTGGGTGGGCAGGGCTCCTCACCTCAGGGTTACCAGGTCCATAGAAACCTTTCCTGCAGCGAAGATGCCTGCCTGTGGGTGCTGTGGGTGCTTTTGGAAGCAGTGATCTTCTCCAAACGCTTCAAGTTCCTCTTCTTCCTCCTGGCACAGTTATTTCCCTCCTGCAGGAGGCCATGAGGGGAGGTAACCTCTGTTCCCTCCTGCTCACAGCCTGCTCACCCAGCAGGCTCAGAAACCTCCTTCTGCCCTTGTTTATGGTGCATCAGTGTCCCTAATGCCTCTCCTGTCTTTTTTTTCTCCCCCTGACAGCCTCTATTGATGGAAGAACACGGGGTGACCCAAACAGAACACATGGCCACCATCGAGGCCCACGCAGTGGCCCAGCAGGTGCAGCAGGTCCACGTGGCCACCTACACGGAGCACAGCATGCTGAGCGCGGACGAAGACTCGCCGTCTTCCCCCGAGGACACCTCCTACGATGACTCTGACATCCTCAACTCCACGGCTGCCGACGAGGTCACGGCTCACCTGGCTGCAGCAGGTAACGCCCGCGGGATGCTCGGCGTTGTTCCCCTGATGCCGTGCTCGTACAGAGGTCCCAAACGGCATTTTTGGGGGGGCCAGGTGATCTTTTCACCCCTCAGAGCTTCCTTCCAGCTCTGAGAACACCTCCTTGCCAGCCCTGCTGCTTGCTTGGATGTTGCTGAGCTGAGCCACGTCGCCTGGTTGGTGTGTGCTGGGAATAAGAGGTTGGTTTGTACAGTGCAAAGGCCCTTAGTACATCCTGCCTCCAACATGAAGCTAAAATACCAAATATGTCAGAGAAAAAGCTTATTTCATCCCCACGTAAACAACAGCCACAATAATCCAACATTGTCACGCATTTCTGCATAGCCAGGAAGCTCAGAATTTAGGGCTTTCCCAAGGAGATGCCACAACTGGTGCTGGCATATCTGGAATAGAAAATGTTTCAGGATCACCTGCTCCTTCCAGCAAAGCCCCTCCCAAATACCCTCAGCGTTTGCCCTGTAGTGAATCTACCCCCCTAGCAGAAAAATGCAGTGATAAATAAGCACTCGCCAGCTCCGTAGCTGAGGAATAAAGCTCCTGACCTGCTTGATGGCACCCGTGAAGTTGTGGAAAGCAGCTAAAAGTGTGTCAGCACTCCTGGGTGCAGCGAGCGTCCCTGCTAAGGGGTGTACAGACACACTGAGCAATGAACCCTTGCAATAAACAGCTTTGAGGGGAAGACTTGCCCATAGGTTGTCTTAACAAGTAAGTGAAACCTTCCGGAGTCCCTGTAGAGAGTTGTGAAAAGGCAAAAATGTTCCTGGAGAAGCTTTTCTGCGCTTGTATGACACAAGAGGAGGTAGATCACATGCATTAAAGAAAAGCAGATAAAAATGGAGAGGAGATGTTTGAGTAGAGGTTACTGGCAGGGGTCTGAAACTTGTACAGAAGTTTCAGCAGAGCACGGCGGGGCTGGGGAGCTGCTGCCACCTCCGGGAGCCAGGCTGCTGCTGCTCGCGGGCATCTGCCACTTTCAATCCTTTGAAAGTGTCCTAAAACCACCCCAAATTTGAGAAGTAAACTTGCCCTCGTCCCTTCCCTTTCTCCTAGATCCCGAAGCACTCTTCTGCTTTGCTTGCCCATCGCGTGGTGCTTTTCTGGTTAAGTTCTGCCAGGATTTTTGATTTTTGCCTCCTCCCATCTGCACCTTTGCCTGTCCCCGTTGCTGTAGCTTTCTGCTGTGGCACCACCACGTGGGTCTGACAGCCCAGCTGCTGCTTTGGTAGTTCAACCCCAAACCTGACTCTAATTCAGGTCTCCTGCCCTTCTCTAACCTGTGGCTCCTCTGCTACCACCAGCCCTTCCTCCCCAGCACACCAAAGCCTGGCCCCCTGCTTTGTCACACCTCAACATTCATTTCTGATCCATTTCTGCTCTATTTACTTGACACCTTCCCGGCTTTATTTTCCCTGAGGTTGGGCTGACACCCTGACATGAAATCTGCTTAAACTGTGCCCTGACCATGCACAGTCCCTGCTGGAGCTCCGCTGTGCCTGCACGTTCACTCTCGCAGCCTCGTGGTCCTGAGTGCTGCCCCGCCGAGCATCCCAGTCCCTTTGCTTATTCTTTTTGCAGTCTCAACTCTTGCAAATTTTTGGTTTTCCTTTCCAGCAGTCTGCCAAGCCCAGCAGGGGGTTGCAGGAGGGTCTTGCTGCACCCCAGGTGTGGGCAGCAGGCAGCAGCCTGGCCCTGGCTCTCCCAGCCCAAAACCTGCACGCAGCACAGCTTCTTTGCAGCCAGTGTTTCTCCATTCCCCCAAATCAACGTTTTTATCCTTTTTTTTTTCCCCACACAGGACAACAGAACACTGCAGGGCTCGGGGTACCTGTGGCAGGTAGCACTCTGGTCACTCCTGCTCACCAAAAATGGGGTGGCAGTGCCAGCCCCGAGCCGTGTCCTAGAGAAAACGCTGACATCTGGCACTGCTCTGGTGCCATGGGTTTGGTAGCGAAGGGCTTCCTGCCCCAGTGGCTCTATCTTTGTCAAACACAAAGGTGCAGAGCTTTTGGGCCACCTGATGTGGTCTTTGTCCTCTGACACGTGGAGAAAACACGCAGAGCACCTGTGGGGGCTGCTCAGGAGTCAGAGGCAAGTTCTGGAGCCTGTGTTAGAGGCCATGAGATCTCTGATAGAAGCCCAATTCACTGCGTGTCGCTTGGTTCACCTGGTAAACCCCAGCACAAGAAGGACAAGGACCTGTTAAAATGGGTCCAGAGGGTGCCACGAGGGTGCTGCAGGGGCTGGAGCCCCTCTGCTGTGGGGCCAGGCTGAGGGAGCTGGGGGTGCCTGGAGAGGAGAGGGCTCCGGGGAGACCTCGTTGCAGCCTTCCTGTACCTAAAGGGGGCTCAAAGGAAAAATGGAGGGAGATTTTTTATAAAGACGTAATAATAAGGTAAGAGGTAAGGGTTTTAACCTGAAAGAGGGGAGATTAGGTTAGATTTAAGAAGAAATGCTCTATTATGAAGGTGGTGAGGCCCTGGCCCAGGCTGCCCAGAGGAGCTGGGGGTGCCCAAGGCCAGGCTGGATGGGAAGTTGTACCCATGGCAGGGATTGGGACTGGCTGGGCTTGTAGGATCCCTTCCAACCCAACCCCTTCTGTGATTCTGTGATACTTCCTCTAACTTAATCAGCTTCCCATTACACAGATTGTCCGAAGTGTGACCATGAATAGCTCTGCACTGCCGTGGTCCCCGCTGTGCTTCAGGGCCCGTTGTGGGACGCTGCCAGTTACCGAGGATTTACCATTTCTCTCCCTTCAGAGCTGGTTTTTAATCCCCAGGGAAATCCCTAGGCCCCTAACGCTGCAGCTGAGGTGGCTGAGCAGGATTCCTGGCTCTGTACCAGGCATCTCCTCACCTGCTGCCAGGATCTCTTCGATTGCAGTTGGCTGTTTAAGATCCTGGAGTGCTTGAGTTTTTCAGTGTGTTTAGAAAATGAAGTATGTAATTACACAATTGAAAGGAGAACTTTGGAGTAAAATATGTGACTTTCACCTGAGACTGAGCTGGGGCTTGCCAGACAGGAGAACTGGAGACCCTTTGGATGCACTCGTTGATGCTGAGAGGAGGGAGGGAGCTCAGGGGATTTAGGGTCACCCTGATCTGGGGGGATGCCCCTGAGCTGAGCCCTTAAGGCTGTCCCTGGGGGGCCAGGTCCTGAGCTGCGTGCGCTGATTCACCCTCTGTGGTTTGATTTCCAGGCCCCGTGGGGATGGCAGCAGCCGCTGCGGTGGCAACGGGTAAGAAACGAAAGCGACCCCACGTTTTTGAGTCCAACCCGTCGATCCGCAAGAGGCAGCAGACGCGTTTGCTACGGTAAGGACTCCTGCCTGCACCATGGCACCTAGGTCTGCCTCCTCGATCCGCTCCCAGCGCCTTCGGTGACAAAACCACGTGCTGCCCACGAGTCCTCCAGCTTGAGGAGTCTGGGGCATCTCACCTGGAACCCACGAGCTGTATTTTAACTGGGGGAAATGGGTCAAATCGTTGCTTTGCTCATTTTTACCGTGGTGTTCTGATCACTGGGGCTGATGTGACCATTGTGGTGACTGACCCAGCCTGTAGTTTACACAACTGAGGGGAGATGCCCATTAAAGCTGATCCCGACCCTCTTTGGCTTTAAAAACTGTAGAACTCTGTGGGCAGAAGCCCCTGTAGCCCTTGGGGTGCTGCATCACGAGTGCTCTGAGTGTGTCTGCCCACCTGATGGCCACCGAGGAGCACTGGTGCTGGAGTGACTTCTGCAAGCCTCTGAAGATCACCTGCAATTCTGTCCTTAGGAAACATCTGTAAATATTGGCTGGTACTGCTCAAAACATTTTGGAAGAAGGCAATTTTTGCTTTTAAAACTGTTCTGGCCTTAATTGGGTTGTATCAAAAAAGCTGGTGTGTTTGTCACCCTCTGGTACTTGCTGCCTTCCTCCTGCACGCACGCTGAGCACCCTGAAGTAGTGAAGGCCAGAGTCACCTTTTTCTTCCCCTCCTTGTAAAGCTGCTGAGAAATTAACTTGGTTTTCTTATATTCTGCTTATTCACCTGCTGAGTCCTACAACACCCTTTGCACGTGACCAAAATGGAGAGAAATATGGCAGGATTAGCGTTAAATAGTATTTCCTGGGAGCAGGCTCCCTTTCTTTCTGTAGCACCATTTCATTTTTCCTTCCCCCACCTCTGCTGACTCAGCCACGTTTGTGCAATGTTTTTGGAGAGCAAGATTTTTCATCTCTTGAAATGGGAACAATTTATTTTAAAAGGGACTCCTCTCCAAAGAATTACTTTTCCTTTCACACAGCAATTTCATTTTATTATGTGTAAAACACCAACAAAATGCGTAATTTCTGTGCACTCTCACCAGTTTAACGTGTCTGTGTAAACACCAAGCACGGGCGTGCAGCAGGTGGGAGGTTAGTGCCTGATTCTGGGATCTCTGCAGAGCTGGTGCTGGTTCTTTGGCAACGTGTCTGCTGCTAGCAGCAGGCTCTGAAATGACCAGGACAGAAACTAAAATGTCACTTTATGGCCATGCTCACGTCGCCTGGTGGTAGCTGCTGCTTCTCCCCTGCTTAACGAGGTTCTGCCAAAGTTTCTGACACGTTCCCTTGTGTTGCTTGGAAGTTAATAAGAGGAGGAAAGTCTGATGGAACATTTTCTTCCTACAGAGAGCTCATTCCAAGGGGACCTGCTGATGTGGCAGGTGTTGGAGTACGTGGGTTCCCTGTGCTTAGCTGGTGCAATATTTCTGGTTCTTGCCTGTTGTGTCGTTGGCAGTTGAGTGCCTACGGTTCTGGTTCGAGTAGGGCTTCGGTACTGGGGAATTGCAACGTGCTGTTATGGGGCTGAGCATAAAATAACCTGTGTCTGCAGTCCTCTTTTGTTAAAATGTTCTTTACCTTACAATTTCTGTATCACCGATGAACTTAGCCAGTGACAGAGTGGATCCGCAGCCCCCCGCTGTCCTTGGCTTTGCTGCTCTGCTGATTTCTCTTTACTTTGTGCATCAATGGAAAAAAGGAGAGCGGGGAGAATAATTGATACCTGAGCT
This sequence comes from Clangula hyemalis, assembly GCA_963989345.1. Next base: position 206,155,933 of record OZ022426.1, on the reverse strand, counting down.
GCCGTGGGGCTGCAGGGAGCACAGCAGGCCTGCGGGAGCAGGGCAGCACCCTGTGGCTCGTCTGACCAGCTGGGGCTCTGCTTCTCACCTGGTTTGTCAATGGGGGGCATTAAGAAAGGGACTTGACAATGCCAGGGCTTGGGTTTCCATCAGCAGCTGATCCCTGCTCACTGCTCTGTGCCTCTGTTTCAGGAAGCTCCGGGCAACGCTGGACGAGTACACCACCAGAGTGGGGCAGCAGGCCATCGTTCTGTGCATCTCACCCTCCAAACCCAACCCCGTCTTTAAAGTATTTGGAGCTGCACCCTTAGAAAATGTGGTAGGTGTCTCTAGGAAAAGGTCGTGTCATAAATTGCTCACCTTCTCCACAGCTTTCATTCTAGCTCCAGGCAGCTTTGCAGGCCTGGCAGTGATCTGGAGGTCATGTTTAAGACCCTGGAGATAGGAGTTCGGGTTGTATGGACATGAGTCTAGCACTGAGCTCCTGTCTTCTCTGTCAGTGTTGCCCAGCACATCTCACCAGGGCTGAATAGCCTCGATTAAAAATCAGAGGGGACAGGTAGTGTCGTGTCTCTGAACTCAGCTATCAGTGCTTGCACCTTGCCACAGACCAGGCAGTAAATGGAGCAGATGCTGAGTATGAAGCCTGGTTTCTGAACTTTTCTTTAAATCCCGTAAATGCTTCCACTTGGCGGCGTTACTTGATGTTTCATCATCAGCTCTCTGATGCAGCCAAGTCTTCAGGGCCGGTGGGTGTTTTTACTTGCCAGCTGTGTCGTTGTTTGCTCCTTCTGTTCCGCAGCCCCCCGGGGAAGGCAGCTGGCCCTGCCTCCTCACCCTCTCCTCTCCTGGTGCTCCTTACCTTGTTTACCTGAGCTTAACGATTCCCCACAGGTCCGCAAGTACAAGAGCATGATTCTGGAAGACCTGGAGTCTGCGCTAGCGGAGCATGCTCCCGCGCCTCAGGAGGTTAACTCAGAGCTGCCACCCCTCACCATCGACGGCATTCCTGTCTCAGTGGACAAGATGACCCAGGTAAGCAGGCAGACGGGGCAGGAACTTGGCAGAACCAGAGAGAGAGAGAGAGATTTAGCACCTTACAGTGAACTTATGTCTACATCCCCAGGGGATGCACTTAATCTCTTCTTTCCCAAGAGGCCGTGACAGCTCAGATAGAAGTTAGCCGTGAAGCTTTGTTATTGGTGCTTATTTTCTTCACGCAGCAGTAGAGATGCTTGTCAGGGCTCGAGGTCAGGCTGCTGGGAGCATTCCCCTTTGAGCTGTTCTTCTCACCTCCCATGTGCTGTGAACAGGAAGCTATTTGTTCTGCACTTCGCAGTGATTTTTAGGCACTGAGGTCAGGGAGGTGGCTTTTGCAGTACCGTTTTGGCTCATCCTCCTTGGATGTTTCTTGTGTGCTCTAATTCCTGCCATCCTCACCTTCCTGCCATGGGCTGGAGCAGAGAAGAGCTTGTTAATTTGCTTAACTCCACATCAAACCTCAAGATCTTGCTGATGGAGCCAGGGAGTTGTCTGCTCTAGGGATGTGGGGGACTCCCTTTCTGTCCAGGTCCAGCCCCTTGCCAACCTCACTGCTGGGGAGAAGAAGAGCGGGCCCCTGAGGGAAACTTCCTTGGTGTGGGAGGGACCCTGCAGGGAATTCTCCTTCCCTTGGGGGTGCAGGACCTGAACTCAGCACGATGCATCATAATACACTTGAAATGCTGGAAGCCAGCAGCGAGATGGAAAGTTTGGGGGCTTTGGGACAACATAAAAGCAGTGTGACAGCAAAGATGTGCTGATTTCCACCGTGCCCTGCAGAACCATCACATGCTGGTCACAACACCAGCTCCTGTGCTTGGGCATCATCAGACACACTCACACTTTCTCATGCAGTTTTACAAAAGCTCCTGTGCCTTAAGGTATAACAGATCACGTTCCTAATCCATGACAACTCAGGGCAAAACTTAGTTGCTAGTTTTGAAAGCCACTGGGCTGGTACCTGCAGCTTGGCTCAGAGCTGTTGGAAGGCAGCTCTTGGTTTGGGTGGTTAATGGTTTCCCAAACTGGAAACACTCTGCTGTTCTGGAGCTCTCTGATTTTACTTTAAAAGCACCAGTACGGAGTTCTGGCATTCAGATAAGCAACCAAAAAGTTTTTCTATCGCCTTGTCCTTGTAGTAATTAAATGGAAGAGCCTAAGACTTAAAAACAAGGAGACGGAGGCATCACAGTGGATTTTTTTCAGGGAGGGGGAAGCCATCCCCACGTGGTGTGAGCAGTGAAGGTGCCTGCACCCACAGCGTGTGGGCTCTGAGGAAATAACAAGGAAATGAGCCATTGCTAGTGAAAGAAATAAGAGCAGTGAAGGTGGGTGAATGAGGTCAGGAAGTCCAGTTTTTGCAGACCAGTGACGTGTCCAAGAAACGGGTTTGCAGCGTGTGGAATATGTGCAAGAGTAAACAGGTCCATAAAAAGGTCTTCCCTGGCTGTTAACGTTGCACGTGCTGTCAAAGCAGCAATGAAAGTGACAAGCTCTCACTTCAGAGAACCCTTCCACTGGGTTTATAATACAAATTGTTTATTTGTTATGATGGAATTAGAAATTAAATATTTTAGCCTTAAGGAGTGCTTGAGTGCTTTTTGCTTTTCCTCCGGACACAGCCGTGCAACCTCCCCTCCTAAAATCTCCGAATAAAACACTAATACTTTGCTTGTTCAGATAACAATAACAGGTTTGTTGTTTTTTTTTCTTTCCTTGCAAGTATGTGACATGGCCTTGGTCTTCAGGAAACCTTGCACAAAGATTTGGCCGAGCCACGTTGCCCCTGGGGTTTGGTTGCTTTGTGTGTCTGTGTGAAGCAGCTCTCCAAGCTAAGGCAGTAGTTGCTGGCAGAGCTTTTTTCTTCTTTTTTTTTTTCTCTCCCAGATGCACCACTCCTGCGTTCCCAGGCTCCTTGTAGGACTGTTAAACCAGAAATGCTTTTTCCTCCCCCCTCTGTATTTTGCAGGGCGTTCTGTCATCAAGCACGCAGCCTGCTGATGCAACAGCACAGCAACTTGGAGCCTCTTATCTCAAGCCCTCCCGTTCTGCGTTAGGGTAAAACAAGCCTCCCGTTAGGAATAGCCTTCTTCCTTCCAGTATCTGAATCCAAACAGCTTCGTGAAGGCTTTTCCTAAGCTGTGGACAGGGCGAGGTGGGCCTGGTTGGGGCAATCCCAAACATAAATCCAGGCTGGGTGGAGAGCAGCCCTGAGGAGAAGGATCTGGGGTGCTGGAGGATGCTCAGGGGCCCCTCTGCTGTGGGGCCAGGCTGAGGGAGCTGGGGGTGCTCAGCCTGGAGAGGAGAAGGCTCCGGGGAGAGCTCCCAGAGGGCTGCCAGGGCCTGAAGGGGCTGCAGGAGGGCTGGGGAGGGACTCTGTGTCGGGGGGGCAGGGGGAATGGCTTTAATCTGGAGGAAGGTAGGTTTAGATCAGAAATAAGGAAGAAATTATTTATTATGAGGGTGGTGAGGAGCTGGGGGTGCCCCATCCCAGGGGATGCCCAAGGCCAGGCTGGCTGGGGCTGGGGGCAGCCTCACATTTTGGAAGTCTTCTTTATAAATCTCAGATCCTGGAGCCGCCCGCAGGCCGTCTGAGGACAGATCAGCAGATTTAACTGCCAGGACTACAGGCTCGGGTTTTCACAACGCAGCAGGTGTTCCTCCTTGTCAAAATTCAGGCAGTAAGGATGGTGCGAGTGGTGGGTATGAGATAATTTTGCTCTTGAAGGACTCCAGCTGCTGTGTAGTTTTTGCCAGACTCAGGGCCAGACTTTTAAAATAGAAACACAACACAGAGAAGCTGAGCGTGATAAAGCTGCAAAACTGTCAACTTGTATTTTTTTTGCCACAATGGGATTTGAAATACATCACTTAGAGGTGGTGGTGGGGATGCTGACTCCCAGATCCCTGCAGCCTGGTGCGTGGCTGGAGACGCTGCTGGTTTTTGTAGGATTTTGGATTCCCAGAGCTGCTGATGGAATTCTCTTTATCTGCAAACAAAAAACGAGCTTTTTTTTGATTAAATACTACAAAGCCCGTGGAAAACCAAAATATTTACGGGTAGAAATTGGGCAGCACAATTCAGAGGTGTCTCTGGGAGGGGAGAAGCGAAGCCCCTGCTCCGAGCAGCTGCAGGTGGCTGCAGGCAGGTGGCGGAGGCGTTGGCTCCTCAAAGGGGGAGGCGAAAATCGCTCCCTGGTTAATTGCTCTGCCTCCTCGGTGGTCTAGAGGGAAATAAAGCCTCTGCTGAGCAGAGATGCTTCAGAGCGAAGAGCATCACCCACCTCAGCTGTGCAAAAAACAAGGCATTGCAGCAGGGCTCTTCCCCTGGAGCCATTTTATAGAGGTGTCTCGCTGCTTTACGGGCTTTGGCGACGTGCATGCCATGGCAGAGCTGAGCTTCGTGTAAAAACTCAGCCTCGGTGTTCTCTGTGGCTCACTGATAGCATTAAGGAGGAAGCTTGGGTGATGCTGAGGCCAGAGCACCAGTCAGCTCTTGCTGAGAGGCACTAGAAGTTGTCCGTGCTTTTCTGAACGGGCGTTTTGTTCCTTAATGTCACTTTCATTTTCACTTTTTTTGTTCTTTAATTTCACTTTTCTTAACCTAACGAGCACCTGTGGTTCTCAGTGTGCTTACACAAGCCAGCAAAGCTTGTCTTGGCCTCAAAACTGTACTCGATGCCTGCAGGTCATTGGGGTGGAGGAAGGAGAGCATCCCTGTTTCTCAGTGGAGGCACCCCAGGGTGAGAGAATAATCCTGCTTTTGCAGTGTTTCAGCTCAAAAGCTCAAAAGCTGCATCATTTCCAACAAGAGCGAGCAGTGGTGATCCTGCCTGGTCCCCAAACGCACCCCTCTGACCCTTTAGAACTCCTCAGCGATTCCTATTGATGACCTGACCCCACTTTCAGGGTGGAACAGAAGGTAGATGTGCACAAACAAAATAAATCTGTGAGCAGACCCCTCCGTGCAGGGCGTCGGTGGGGGCAGTTCAGCAGTGCCTGCTGTCCTCTGAGCTGGGCTCCCCGCTGGCAGCGCGGTGCTGCAGCCTTGGAAGATGCCTTGCTTTGTAACCTGAACGTCTACATCAATAGATTTATATCTATTTTACCAAAAAAAAACAGAAGGGCAAGTGAACAAAATCCCCGGGGGCTTTGCTGCCATTGCTCCTTTGCCCTCTTCTACTTTTGGGAGCAGTCGAGGAGACTTTCCTACGGTTTCTCTTGATGCCGGAGATTACAGGAGCCTTTTCCAGGTGCAAACAGGAGCGAGCTGCGTGCTTTTGGGGAAGGAACTTGCTTTTTGGGGGGTTTGTGGCTGCAGCCAGCAGAAAGGTGGCTCCCCCAGCTGAAGAGACTGCAGAGGGTGAGACACGCGGGGTCTTTGTCTCTCACCCCTGCGAGCTGCCGGGCTGAGGTCTCGTTACAGCACTAATTAGAGACGTCCTGGCGCTGGAGCAGGCTGCGGCGTCGCTGCTGATTGTCTCCCTGGCGGATTAAAGGCGAGCCCTCCTTAACGAGTGCCTTGAGTCGCTGGAGCTGCTGAACTCCCCGGGACCAGTAATTAATCCATCTGTTAACAAGGAGCAGGGCTCGCAGGCAGCCGTTCTGGGAAGATGTTTAACCGTTGTTGCACCGGGCGACTCGATGCCGTCAGCAGGTTTGTTGGGCCGAGCAAACCTCACCCACCTGGAGGCCGTGTCCTGGGCTGGAAGGGAAGGCACCGCAGTGGTTGACCTGTGCACGGGCGAGCTGCTGGCTTTTCTCTGCCCCGTTTATGAATTGGGGTTTGGTTCACCGGCCCTGAGGTGGTTGAGGATGCCCATGGGGTGATGGGGGCTGCTCCAGAGGGGCTGCTCCATCTCTAGCAGGCTCTGACCCACTCCTGGGCTTGCTCTTAGCTCAGAAATGATGGAAGGGCTGAAATGCAGCTGCTTCGCTGAGCAGCAGAGGTTCTTTTAGGGTGGCAGCAGACACGCCATGTCCGGACCCACGAGTAAACCGGATTTTTATTGCCTTTGAAGTCCCTAGCCACTCTGCGAACTGTGCAAGCAGCAAGTCATGTGTTCAAATGAACTGTTTGCTTTTTATCAAAACACACTTCAGTTTTTCTCCTTAGATTTGCAAACCAGAGCCCAACGTCACATCTTGGGGCTGGGCCCTGGCCTCGAAGAGCTGCTGCAGCTCTTGGTGCATTTAGCAGGGTCAGGAACTCTGCAGCCTCCCGTTCCTCCGACAGATATTGCACTCCAGGACAGCACAACTCAAATGGCCTTATGGCAAGCTCCGAAGGGAAGCAGGGAGGCATTGAGAAATGCATCTAGTTAGCCTGAAGTTAACACATTTTAATTTGGTGTGTGCACTTGTGCTCTTCCTGCTCAGCCCTACGGCTGCACCAACCTCCTCCTGCACCTCCAGGCAGTGCCCGGGACAAAACCCAAACATGCCACAGCACCCTGTGTGAGTTTTATGTACTCTTTAATGATTCTAAGGAATGCCTGCTCAATTTGCTGCGCAAATCTCTCTTTCTAAGGCAGGGTCTCCTGATAGTAAAGGCAGTCAGCAGCTGGCCGGTTTCTGTGGGTGCTAAGGAAAAGCACAACTGGGCTGAAAGGTGTCCCTGCTGGGGGAAAAGTTAAAAACAGATTCAGAAAATCAGTCCAGTGTGCGTTATGTGCTGCAGGGGTAGGGAAGAACAGGTAAGAGTGTCTTTAAGTTGGAGAAGCTCCCTGAAGCTCTGTCCTTTTTGCAACATCCCCATAAAATGTACAGCAGCTCCAATGGAGTTCTTGCAGCTGTAGGGACATTGAATGTTGTTTTTTTTTCTGTCCTGCATTGTTCTAATCATTTTCTTCCCCTTTCATGTTGGTTAGGTCTCTTCGTGGTAGCGTTTGGACCAAAAAATGTGCTAATGCAGCGTGTGTTTTGCCTTGTTCTAGTTGGATTCATTTTATTTCTGCTGTTCCATAATCTAGTGAGCTCTTCTCAGCTGAGACTCGGGAGAAGATGGTACAGGATTTGTTGGTCTGTCCTGGGCACGCGGGCCTCTTCCAGTTCGTGGTTCCAACAGGAATGGAAATGCAATAACTTTGCGCTGTGCATCTCCAAACTACCAGAGCTGTGTTCCTAAACATCATCTTATGTGCTTTGTTCCAGGCACAGCTGCGAGCTTTCATCCCGGAGATGCTGAAATACTCCACAGGTCGCGGCAAGCCAGGCTGGGGCAAGGAGAGCTGCAAGCCCATCTGGTGGCCTGAGGACATCCCGTGGGCCAACGTCCGCAGCGACGTCCGCACGGAGGAACAGAAGCAGCGGGTGGGTAGCCCACGGGTCTGTCTGCCTTCAGCTTTCGTGGGAGATGTTTTTCTTTCCCTATGCTAGCTGCAAAATCTGTTTCATCTCTGTGGCCTTCTGAAGCAGCCTGCCCGGCCTAAGACCAGTCAACTCTCCAAATATGCAGTTAATTTACTACAGAGTCTGTTTCGTGGCCTCGTGAAGCCCTTGAAGGGTTCCTGTCCCATCCTGAGGGGCCTTTGTGCTTAATGGGAGTGATCAAAGATGTGTGGTGGAGCCAGGAAAAAAAGAATTGAGAGAAAGGGTGAAAAGGTCTTGGGTATCAGTTACAGCTGTGGATCCTACGCAGGTGATGTTGCCGCCAACCTGTCACAAGGAGACCCTCAAAAAGAGGCTACCAGGGTGTGAGGGCAGCGCTGATGCAGATCTGCTTGGGTGGGGAGGGATGTCTGGGGGCTGGAAATGGCTCCGTGTCATCAAATGGTGCCGTGTCCTCAGCTCTTTCAAGGTGGGGGTGATTTTCTGTGTGTCGGCCTCAATTCTTCAAGATTCCTTGAAAGGCAGAGACACATTTGATTGAGAAATATGCCCTTTTCCTTGGTCAAGTGTGCTCGTTCTGTGTCCATGCACAGAAATGCAGTGGCTCTCAGGGTAGTTTCGGAGTCCTGGGGATGGAGGGATTAGGTGCTGGGGGTGTTTTTGTTTGAGGATTTATTGAAAAGCACCCAGTCAAGGTAAGCATGCAAATCACAGCTGTAGCAGCATTGAAATGATTCAGGAAAGTTTTTACACGCTCTCAACTCCTTCCTGGTTCTCCTGGCAGGTGTCGTGGACCCAGGCGTTGCGGACTATCGTGAAGAACTGCTACAAGCAGCACGGCCGTGAGGACCTGCTCTACGCCTTCGAGGACCAGCAGACGCAGCAGCAGACCACGACCACGCACAGCATCGCGCACCTGGTGCCCTCACAGACAGTGGTACAAACCTTCAGCAACCCCGATGGCACCGTGTCCCTCATCCAGGTGAGCAAAGCCCTCCAGCATTCCCAGCACAGGATCAACTCGCATGCCTCTAGGAGGTGGTTCAGAGCAAACTACTCCTTTTGGTAGCATGCCTTGTCCCTCAGGAATTCTCTTTATCAATGTCTCAGCCCTTTGGCTCGTTAAGCCAGCGCTCCTGCTCAAAGGAGAAGTCCCATCCTCTCTCTTCCCTGCTGTGAGAAACATCTCAATTTTCTTCAGACAGGATCTTCTGTGAAGCTATTTTATTCACGATTGCAATGGTGGGCATCCTGCCAATCAGGAACGCATTTTAGTAAATAAATCATAACCTTTTATTCCCTATTACCTGATGCCTGGCTGAGTACTGCAGGTTCACAAGCTACTCGACGCTCCTCTATACCATATATGTACAATTTTTCTTCTTTTCAACCCTTTACTTTCTCCTTTCTTATGTTTTGAGAACTTGGGATCTTTGTTTTACTGTTCTCACACTGCTCAGCCTGTTTTTCTCAAGCTTCTACTTTATTTTGGAACAGTGAGGCTTTCTACTGTCCACTTATCTACTTAGCGTTTCTCCTTATTATGACTACACAACTACCTTGGAATACAGAGAAGTAATTCTCTACTGCAAAAACACAACTTTGTTGCTCACACCTGCTCCTATCCCTGTTCACAAACAGACACACGGCTCACGTGGCCACACAGAACCTGTGGTGGCCACGGGATGAAGTGACAGGAGGAAACGTGATGGGACTGCCTTTCTTTAATGGCGTGAAATCTGTCTTAATCCATGGCATTAGGTACTGCTGTATCCCCTGCTCTTACACCTGAGGCGTGTAAGATATAAATACAGTAATTCTTAAGCTGCCCCCTGAGGGAAGGATGTTTGTTAGACTGCTTTAGGGGATTCAGAGCAGAAGTTGCTGCTGCTGTATTCCCTTCTCCATGTGGGGCGGCAGCTTCTGGCAGCTCAGGACGTGGACTTTTATCTTTGTTTTGCTTTTGTTTTTTGTTTTTTGTTTTTTTTTGTTAGCTTTTCAAATGAAAGCTTTTCAGTGAATTGGCCCAGCCTTCTGCTCCCCCAAGGCCCAGCAGAGCTGCCAAGCTGGCTGTTTGCTCACCTGCTAACAGACATTTTCCTTTTGATAGTGTTCTCCTAGGTGCCCAGCACCTGAGATCCCACCGACTTTCTAGCACCTACTGGTTTAATTCTGCTTAGAAACAAAGCTGCGCATCTCCCAGATTTTGCCTTTTCCCAGCTGTTACATAGGGAAAAATGGAATTTCCAAAGCCAGTGGGGCAGTGAGGATGAATTAATGTTTGCCACGTGCCTGGGCAGCAGTGCCCCTGTGAGTGGTGAGCAGTGTTATACATGACAGCTGATATACAGGGTGTAGTTTGTACAGGGTAGGTTTGTTTTTTACACGACATCCACGGGGTGGGAGAAGCGTGTTGGTTCCACCTGTGCACCCTGCTCACACCTGGGAAAGGCAGTGGTATCCTGCAGCTGTTCTTTACAAGGCTAGGAAACCAGTGAGGGTCTGTGGTTAGAGGACAGCACAAGGGCTGTGCAAAGCTTGCTTCTGGGCCCTGTCCCCACTCTGCAAGCTGCTGCAGGCTGACACTGCTTTACCATGTTATTTTTTCCCCTTGGAGACAGCTCAGGATTTTCCGTGAGCTCTGCCCACTGCTATTATTCTCTGTAGATGCCATGCCTTGTAACCTGAGAGCGTTTGACTGTCGCTTTGTCTGAACGATATGGACGTTTCCCTGCAATAACAAACGTCTTCAGCTGCATCTTGTTGGCTCCTGCAGGTTGGCACCGGTGCTACAGTTGCCACGCTGGCTGATGCCTCCGAGTTGCCTACCACGGTCACCGTCGCACAAGTCAATTACTCTGCAGTGACTGACGGAGAGGTAAGGGTCTGGGGCGTGCCCAGCGCGCGCAGAGCACAAGCATCCGATTTGAATTTGGTAATGTTAGATATTTGTCACAATTAAGTCATAAAAACCCACCAACCCTGCAGTGATCAGGGTTAAAATATATGAAACTATATGCAATTTCACATACAAAGTGCTGAGCTGTTGTTGTTTTGACTCAGGAGCATTACAAACAATTATGGCAGAAGCCTCAGTTCTGAATTTCATCCCATTTTAATGTCCTGTACATTAATTCTGGGAGATCTGCTCTAGCAGATAGAGACTTAACTACACAAATCCACGTTTCTGTATTTGTTTGAGATAATTGTTACACGTGTGCTCCAGATCCTGAGCTTTGCCACTTCAGGGTTGGGGGTGACGCCTGGGGTATCCTGAGCCTGTGGTTAGCAGAGGACATTGCGTGGCTGTGGGCAAATGGTGTGATTCTTTGGCTACTGATCTCTGGACAAAATGGGACTGCTCTTCTGCAGCTTTTAGGGAGGTTTGCAAGTGAATACCGGAGAGAGCTTCATAAATACGTGTTATCTTTGAGACAACATGAGGTACCGCGGAGCACAATACTGTTCCACGTACTGTGAAAGCTTCTTCCAGTGCTCTAAAACTGGGCAAAGCTCCTTCGGCTGAGGATTCCACCAGACCACTTCAGCCCTCAAATCTGACCTCTCAAACTTGCACGCGTTTATTTTTTCCACTTCTTTTTTTTTAATCACGTTAATAAAAGTTTAAAGACCACGAGGAAACTTTTTTTTTAACTTTTTTTTTTCCCCACTAACTCCCCTGTAAATCCCTGAGGCTGCAGGCAGCTTTCTGCCCCTTTGCTGCGTGCCAGGCTGCCTGGCTGCGGACGGTTTGTGCAGGAGCAGTGGGGTCTGGTCAGCTCTGTGCAAGGGAGGCTTTCAGGGCGACAGGTGGCAGCACAGAACAGCTTTGTTCTGCACAAGACCCTGTTTCCATCTGGGAAGCAAAGGGAAGCAGCCTGGCTGTGACCTTGAAGTGCCTTGAGGGTTTTCAGAACCCTTCTTCAGATGTCTCTTGACACCTGGAAGAAAAATTTTCAGAGGGACAAACAGAAATGAAAGGAGCGCAGGCACCTAGTTCCTCCTGTAAATTAAATGTTTAAGAGATATTGGATGAAATAAAGATACTAAAGTTTTTTCATTGGTGAATGTCCGGGATTGCTGTGTGCAGCTGATCACAGCCTGCTGGCAGCGTCTCTGAGGATGTTTCTGCCTCGCTGTCTCATGCTGTGTGGAGATGTGAGTTAGCTCTGAGTAAGCAGAGGTGTTTGTAGGATGCAGAGCAACACGGAGCAGGGATGCTTGCTACGATCTCAGCAGCACGACTTTTGTGTTGGTACAGAGACGGGCCCGGACAATTCCTCCTCCCTTTCCTGGCCTTACTCCTTCCCTGTTTTGAAACAGCCTAGGCGTTTTGCAGGGTGCTCATTCATTCAGCTGACTGCTGAATACATGGATTTGCAGAATATATGGATGTTCTCCTGCTGCATGGTGCTGGGAAGGAAGGGTGCCTTTCCCTGCTCGGGCTTGCTTTGCTTTGGTTTCGGCCTGGCTAGAGAGCAGCACAAACTGTCCAACTCTCTTGAGATCCCTCCCATCTGCGACTTCTTCCTCTCGAGGCACTCAGACTTGGTTCCTTCTTGCCTAAAAGACTTTGCCTTCTCTTAACTCGGCTTCTTTTCACCTTGTCTCAATGCCCTGTCACTGCTTCCTCCCTGCTTTGGATCCTTTTGCCCAGGTTCAGCTGTGGGCACAGGAGAGTGAAGCAGTTGGGGATGGCCATTTTCATTTATTAAGTGCATTACTGCAGCAAAACAAGTTCCAGTTGTGAGCTTTAGGTGAGCTTGAGCCAAGTCCAGCACAAATAAATCCTAAATGGGAACATGGTTCCCCAAAATGATGGGATGGGTGCAGACAAATGGAAACAGGGAGGCATGTGCAGCCCTTTGCCCTGTGGCACGGTGATCTGTGCTGAGCTTCCAGCACCACAGCAGTGTGGCTGCTTTAGAAAGTGCCTGGCAGGCAGTGATCTGACTGCTGTCCCATTTTCTGGTGGGCATGGCTGAATAAAAGGGGTTTGTGGGAGCGTGAGGTGCTTCACAGATGTTTAGGGGGGCACCTTTCACGTGCACGAGAACTAAAATTCTCACTTGAAGGTTGACCACGTGCAGAATAGCAGCTGTTTTCCCTGTCAAAGTCTCTGGGAGAGAGTCAGAGTATGTGCAGGATTCTCCAAAGACTTCTCGAAACTATCTGACTTCCTCATTTCACAGGATGGCTGCATATCCTGGGACCTTTCTTCTTTTTCTTCCTCCGTAGGTGGAGCAGAACTGGGCAACGCTACAGGGGGGTGAGATGACCATCCAGACGACGCAGGCATCGGAGGCCACGCAGGCAGTGGCATCGTTAGCAGAAGCAGCAGTGGCAGCATCTCAGGAGATGCAGCAAGGAGCAACTGTTACCATGGCACTCAACAGGTACGGGTGAGAGGAGAAGGCTAGAAGGCTGCACGCGGGTGCTTTCTTCTAGGTTTTCACACTGACAGTAAAAAGACACTCCCTGCAGTCCCATGGAGGCTTTTTCGTAGCAAATTCCTAGTTCAACGCGCGTACAGGAGTCTGCAGGATAGTTTTCAGTTTCCACTGTAACATTAGGAGCACCCTGACATGGAAATTTCCTGAAAGGGGAAACGGTAGGTGGGAACTGTACCCCCTGAATGGTCTGGGTTCAGCAGGGGTCCTGTTACAGAACTGAGCTTGCTGATAAGAGCCCTAATGTGCTGATAGTGCCTTTTGGTACGCTGGTCTGTGTATCCATCAGAATTAGTAACAGTTCCTTGCTAAAAGGCTAAATTTCTCAGTTGTGTGCTGCCTCGGTCACTCATCAGAAAACAGAATGTTGTGCTCAGTGTGCCAACAGGTAAAGGTGGTAAAGTTCAGTTCTCTGCAGGTCCATGCAGCAGGAAGCAGTCCTTGCTCAGCTCTGGGGAGCTGTCTAAGCTTTGCTTCATGTTCTTAAGACCTGCAAGTGGCTGGGGCACACTGCGGCTGCATCCCGAGGGAGCAGGACAGGACGTGGCATCAGCCCCAGTAGCTCAGGGGGTTTCACACTGCTGAGGTGTGAAATCACAGAATCAATTCTGTGATTCTGAGGTGGGGGCAAAACATTTTCCTCATCCAAATCGGGATTCTGGACTAAAGGCTGTTAGAGTAAAGGCTGAGCAGCCATGGCCTGGGACAAGACACAAGTCCACAGCTCTGGTAGTCGGGGTAGAGCTCCAAAACCATGCTATGCAGGGATCACAAATAAATAAAGCAGCCACCTTGATCCTGGGGTCCATCACCAGCTTGCTTCCAAATTGCTGTTGCAACTGAACTACAAACACCCCTAGAACTGTTTCTGTTTGTGATCCAGATTCAAGTCCATCAGGTATGTTCTTTTCTGCTACTATAGGAGGCTGATTGAGTAGGATTATTTTTATTAGTAGTTCCACTGTAAAATTGCCTTTTAAAACCAAGTGATTTTTTAGGACACTGTAAAAACAGATAAAGTAACTAGGCATGGAGTTAGAGGGAAAAAAAAAAGTCCAGTCTCCTGGAATCTGGCTTGCAGGATCTGTATCCTGCACGTTTCTAGTTGGTAGATTTTTTTTTCTCTGTACTTTTGAGAAATTTTCCTGAAACCAGTGTGCTTTCAGTTTAATTTTGTCCCGTTGCTTCTGGTTCTGGCTTTTAAGGTCACAACGAGCAGTTCTTTTTCCTGCATTTAAGAAGTTCTGGGCGACTTGCCCCCCAAACCTTCCATGTGGAACAGGTGCTCTCTTTTCTTTGCCACCAAACACTGCTGTGGGAGTAGGACTGCTGTCTTTCCCCTACCTGTAGGAAGATCTTAGCAATTCCTTGAGAGCTAACGGCTCTTCCAGCTCTGCCGGGTTTGAGGATGGGAAGTATGGGGCCTCCTAGTAAAGAAGGACAAAGTGGAGGTCATTAATTAATTGATTTGAACTAATTAGTGTTTGTGGAGCACACTGTAACTGGGCACAGCTTTTATGCTGTATGGTCATTATTATTTTCAGGGGTGCAGCCTTAATGAATGATTAAAATGCTGAATTGCACTTGAAAGTGGCTTCAAGTAAGCGCGCAACATCTGGAAAATAGCGTTACAGCAGGAAGTCTGGGTTTACCCCCAGGTTTGCTCTGTTGTAGTTGGCCTTCCTGCACTCTGCCTCCACATAGCTGCACGTTCAGAAGAGACATTAACCAAAAGGGATAGGGAGGCAGAACGAGAAAATATTCTGGCTCAGTAACAGTGCTTAAGAGCTGCTGTGAATGACAGAGGGGCTATTTAGAGATGAAAATATGCCTTGAGTAGCTAATATTTATCCAAGGGGTCTGGAGGAGTTTGAACAGTTGTTGAAGGATGCTCACAGCACCTGGACTGTACAACGAAATGGCAAATAGAACATCATCTCAATCCGTGCCAAATAATCCATGTGTGAAGAAATATCTCCTGCATAGACCCAATGAGGAACTGTTTGTTACCAGTTGCCATTCAGCAAGCTCCAAGAATCCCCGCTGAGCAGGGATTGTCAGAAAGAGTAAGTTGAATATTAGGAATTAGAGGGAAGGGCGTAGAGAGCAAGGCAGGATCAGGCCACGGTACTAACCCATGGTACATCTACGTTTTGAATAATGTGAGAAATGGTCACACACACCCCTCAAACAATGTCTTACATTTAGAAAAAGTCTGGAAAAGGACAAGACTGGTCAGGAAGCCAGGAAGAGCCCTTCCACAGCGAGTGGGCCCTGTCTCTTCAGCTTGGAAAAGAGATTACTGGAAGTCTATGAAGTCATGAGGAAAATGAGAATGGAACTGTTATTTTCCATTTCTTGCACTATCAGATGCACAGGCTGCCCAGCAAGACCGAGGGAGTAGGTTTTGGACTGCCAGAATGCAACGTTTTTATTCACACGTCATCTAATTAAATGTGGGTCTCATTGACACAGGATGTTGGGGAAGCAAAAAAAAAAAATAAATGGGTTTCAAAGGGGATTAGAAAAAATCAAACCTGATGGTCCAGATGCAGTCTCTGATGTAGGAAATCAATACGCTGCTGACTGTCGGAAGCTGAGAGGGTGTAGGAAGGGAAGGATCATACACACTCCTTCCTAAATACCTGATACTGGCTGTTCTCACAGCAGGGCTGCTGCATTAGGAGGGCCTTTGGTCTGACCTCATTCGTGCGAGGAAATTTAAGAATACCGTGCTCAGCTACCAATCACTCGTTAAAAAGAATTATTAAACCACTTGGCTGGGGAGAGGTACTCTGTCTTCTCTAAATAGAGAGCTGCTGATGTGATCCTGGTAACGGTAGAGCTCTGGGCCTTCTGCAGTGCGAGGTAAGCTGGCTGAATCCGTACTGAGAGGTGGAGTTGGAAAATCTGGAGAGAGCCGGTGGCAAAAGAGTGAGTTTTGTGCTGGAAGCCAGAGGCAGGAAGGAGCCACGTGGTGTTAGAACTAGCTTGGATGGTCCAAAAGCTTTTAGGAAAGTCGTGGGCAACAGGATGTTAAAGAAGGCATGGATATTCTAACTAAGAGGGGTGCAAGCTGAAAAAAAGGCAGCGAAAGCAGCTTATTCCCTTGTATTCCTCCTCCACCGTAGATCTTCCATTCTGGATAACTTCAGCTGGCCCTGGTGAGAATCCCTCCTTCCTGCGTGTGTTCTCTTGATATCAGTGCCTAGTTAAATGGCTCCTGCTGGAGCAGGGTTGTCTGGTGGCCTTCCTAACCCTTCCCTTCCCTTTTCTGTGCCCCCAGTGAAGCAGCAGCCCACGCAGTAGCCACACTTGCTGAAGCCACTCTCCAAGGTGGAGGGCAGATCGTCCTATCTGGGGAAACCGCGGCGGCAGTAGGAGCGCTCACCGGAGTCCAAGATGCCAATGGTAAGGCTGCTGGAAAGTTTTGGCTTTCTGCTTTATTTTTTTTAACTTTTTTTTCCTTTGCTCTCAACGAGGGTTTTTTTCCTCTCCGCTTGAAACGTCAAGTCTTCCCCAGCGAAATAGCTCTGCCTCCCTTCAGGTTGACTTAAAAGCCCAGAGAGCAAAAGGATAGCACTAACTTCGTTTGCTTCCCTGGTTCTGAGGGCTCTTTCTGTCCTTTCTACCAGCTTTTTCTTCAGCCCTAGTTTGTTGGGGAAGGATTTGCTCCCTGTTCTGTCCCCGTACACTGCCCAGGACGCAGTTGCCACCTCTAGCTAGTGCCATAATAAACTTGACTCCAAAACACTTCACTGTGGAGTGGCAGGGAGTATGGCCAACGCTGTATCACCCGCTCGTTTCCTTCCTTCTCCAGTTGTTTTATTGTTTATTTTTATTTCCTTGTGCTTGGTGGCTGCTCTTGAACAACTGTTGCTTTTCTGCTCGGTCGTCCATCGGCAGCCAGCCTCGGCGTGCTGCCCTCCGCCTCGTTTCCCATCTTGCCACCGCACAGCCAGTGGCTGAGTTCGGGGGATTTTCTGTAGAGCTTCTCACTCAGCGCCTTTTTTCCAACTCTGGGCACTTTCCTAGATAGTCAAACTAAGCAGGTAGTGAAGAAATAAAACAAAGTTCGTGGAAACTGGTTCAGGATGGTCCTGGAACACACTGGTGTGCCTGGTTATCTACTGCCTAGTCTCGCTGTATCCCTCTGATGCCTTTACTGCGCTTCCCAAGTGAAGAGATGAACTCTCTGGTTATTTGGTGGAATAGAAGGAAAGGCATCAAAATAAGTGCAGAAAGGATGAGGACTGTGAAGTTGTGTTTTTTAAAAAAAAAAAAAAGGTATTTGGGTTGTCATTGTTAAAGGGGGAAAATGCGTGCGCAGCCAGGGGGCAGACCGCTGAGGTCTTGCCTTGTTGCTTTGCATTTCAAGCAGAAATCCTCCTCGGTCAGACAGCAGGTTTGGCTCCCATCCCAATCCTCGTCTTGTAGGGAATGCTCTGATCCTAAAACATCAGCACTTGGCCGGCAGAGAGAAGGGGGGAGTGGAGGGAAGGAAGAGTGGCTTTGCTCAGGGTGCTGCGCTCGATGCCTCTTGCTGTGGAGTCAGCCAGCCTGAAGAGGGAGCAGAAATGAAAGGGCCAGCCCTGGCCTCGCTGCTGGGATGCAGAGAGGGAAGAGCAGAGGGATGAGCAGCCGTGGGTTGCATTTCACGGCTCTATTTCCCTGCCTGCTGGGCGTGAGGGGGGCGAGCAGCGTCTGTCGAAGGGAGGATCTGAGCCTGGATGCTCAAAACCAGCAACAGCAGATCTGTAGAAGCACCGTGGTGTCCTTTAAGCAGATCTGCACCCCGGCTCCTTCTGGTCAGCTTCCAAAATGCTTTCACGCTCTGGATTCCTCTGGATGCTTCCCCTCAACACCTCCCACCCTTCCAGGCCCTGACTCACTCCACCTCGCTTGCCCAGCATGCATTAAAACGATATTAATGCTGGGCTTTTTTTTTTTTTTTCCTCCTTTGTGTTTTTTTTTTTTTCTAACAGCGGAGCTGGAAATCAGCTGGGATTTAGAGTGCATTAAGGGGAGAGACTGCAGCCTTTTCCTCCGTGCAAAGCCTCGCCCGCAGCCCCTCGCCTCGCTTCCACCCTTCGATTCGCTCTAATCTCCGGCGGCCTTAAGGGGAAGGGCTCGGGCAGCCCTTGGAAGCGCCGTGCCCGGTCGCTTCCTTACGTAACCAGCTAATTTATCCCCCCCTGGGGCTGGAGGAGATGCGGGTATCCATTCCTGCTGGCTCTGCCTGGGGCTGGGATGGATTTTCGGCGTTGGTGCTGTCGCCGAGGGTTCGCTCTGCCTCTTTTCATACCCCGCAGCCCTGGGGGCGAGGACGAGCATCGTCCTGGGCACTCAGTCCCTTGTGGCAGTGGGGATGAAGCGTTTTGGGTGCTGTCCTCTTGGGAGGAGAGGAGACGGAGGGATTCGGTGTGACTGGGCACCCAGAAGGGGCTCCTAGAGCCATAATGGCATTAAGCAGCAAATAGCCCGGCTCGCTGCTGCTTATCCAGTCTTAACTCGCCAATATTTTCAATAAATGCTTCTCTCTAGGAGTCCTACCCTTCCGGAGGTTGTTTCTGAGGGATTTTGATCCTGTACCCGTGCAGTTTTCCCTGGAAGGGACATAAATTTATCCCCATTTATTGGTAGGGAAACTGGGAAAGTAGTTGAACGAATTTGCTTGGGGTCAGGGAAGGTGTTTCAGTTCTTGATGGCAGCCACCAGATTTAATTTACTCTTTTTTTGTTTTATCTTGATAAAATACTTTTCCCATCCACGCTCTGGCACCCGAGTAACAATTAACTGACCCCAGAGAACCAAGCCAGCTAAAAAGAGGCAAATTCTGTGTTTTTTTGTGCGTCTCAGAGGCTGGAACGAAGCTCAGCATTGCAGGGAGCCCGGCAGCGGGGCTCGACTGCGAAAGGGCTGTGGGTAATCTCGGGATGGGTCACGTCTACAGCGAGGGGAAATAAGATCTCCCTCCCCAACGCCGTGTCAGATGAGCTAAGTGCTTCATGGCTTCGTGCTGCTCCGAGCTGGGATGCTGGAACCGCTGACCCCAGGGTTGAAGCCTCGGATGTTTCGGTCTGAAATGACCGGGGTTAAAGTCAAATTCCCAGCAGGTGACTGGGATCGGGGCAGCACCCGAGGCTGGGCCTCGCTTCCGCGTCCTCGTGCCGCAGCCTTTTGTTCGGCATCGATCCGAGCGGGGGCCTGAAAGCTGCCTTGGCTGCAGGCTTCCTGACTTGATGCTTAAATATTGATGAAGCCTGCGCAGGGCTGGAGCAGAGCGCGGTGCCGCCCCGAGGAGGCTGCTCTGGTGTCCTGTGGAGCTCAGGGTTGGTGGTTTTGTGTAGTGCGACGTTTTGGGGAGCTGCTCTGAAGACAAGAGGGGCTCCAAGCTCCAGCTGCTGTGAGTTTTGCCCTTCTCCAGCCCTCCGCTCGTCAGAACAAACTCAGAAAGGACCAAAGGAGACGCGCCGGGGGTGAGCCAGGATTACCGAGCTGTGATGGAAGCACGGGGAGAGCATTAGGGCTCTGACGTGAGCAGGGGGATGAGCAGGCTCCGTGCTTCTGCGAGCAGAGGTGAGGCATCAGTGCAGGGCCACATCTTGCAGGCTAGCCCACGACCAATGCTCCTGTAGGGTTATTTAGGATGAGGGGGCCCCGTTGCACCGGAGCCGCCCCACTTTTGGCGCTTTCTGCACCAGGAGTGGTTTCGTCGCTGCAAGGCTGCCCAGCTTCCCCCGTGAAATCAAGGAGGTGTGGGTGGAAACCTGCCTCCACCCTCGCTGCAGATGGGAAACGCGCGGCTGCCAGCCCCGGCAGGCTCGGGGTGAGCTGTTTACAGGTGAAAGCACAGCCAGGAGGGGAAGGCAGGAGCCGAGGTCCTGTTTCTGGTGCTGTTCCAGGCGTCTCCTCAAGAGTGAAAGCAGAGGGAGCCACCAGGGGCAAAGCCAGGAGCTGCCTGTTCTTGGTTTTGGTTGCCTGGGGACAGGGAGGTGCAGCACCCTGATCCCTGCTGGCTTCTTCTGCATGAGAAAAGGGGAAAGGCAGGGGCTGGGAGGCTGACCTGCTGCAAATGTCACGGTCTTTAAATAATAAATTCCCCGTTAGATGTTCTTTTGAAGGAGGATGGATCCAAACCAGTCGCTAGCAGCTTGGCAAATTGCTGCTGAGCTCGCTTGGGTCCAGGCAGACAAGAAGTCAAACTTTCTATAGCACCTTCCTGGTAGGAAAACATTTATTTTTTTAATGAGTGCTGCCCTGAAACAGGCACAATTTAATCACCAGCTGAAGGAGAAGCCAGGAATTTAATTTTTGCAGGTGCGTGTCACCTGGCAGGGCAGGAGAGGGGACGATGGCAGCCAGCAAGGAGAGCTGGAGCAGGCGAGCGAAGTCCTGGGTGCATGGAGCAGCTCCAGGAAGGAGGAGAGGTGTTTCCCAGAGGACAAATTACTGGGCATGAATGAATTCTTGTCAACAGCAGGGCCGTGATGAATGCTGAGTGAAATGGGCTGGCACAAACCTCGGCTCAACCAAGTTTATTCTGTGTCAAGCCCACGGAGCTCCCCGCCGGTGCCCTGCGGAGAGGGGGATGCTCGGCTGCAGCTCCGTCACCTCCACGCCTCTTCCCTTGCTGTGTCAACACTGGGGGAATCCCAGCGTGGCTGCTGAGGAAATACACGCTGCTGGGGTTGGGGAACACCAGCCACAGCTTTGATGCCAGCGGTGCTGCTCGGGATTTCCCCCGCACCACGGGGGGCGAAGGATTTGCAGGATGCTCGCTCCCAGTGCCGCTGCTGCGTTGGCTCCAAACCTCAGCAGCTAAGTGCTGCCTGCTCGCTCTGGCACGGCTCTCCTTGCTCTAAACCTCCCGTGGGGGTTCTCCTTTTTTGCTGCAGCCCTGCCCTACTCCTTGGGCACGACCCTTTGCCTGCTCAGGCTGCCCTCCAGCCACGGGGCTGGCCCAGGCTCGACGCCTTGGCACTGCTGATGATTAGGATTTCTCTGCCCACCAACCAGGGCTAAAAATAGTGGCTCCGACAGCTCCCTCTCGTGCTGTAGGATGCCAGGTTTTCCCTCCGGTCCTACAAACCAGGCACCACCTGCACCAGCAGCTCTCTTAACCCCCAGCACAGGCTCGGAGCCAGCTTTGCCCAGGGCCTGGGCTGCTCCCAGCACCAGGAGTTTGGCTGAGTTAGAGCAGGAGGCGGATGCCACGGCACCCGAGGGCTTCCCTGCTTATTGTGACCTCAGGAAGTCCCTTGGCTGACACCCCAAATGGTAATTTCTGGGCGCAGTCTGTCTTTTCAGGCAGGGAGACTCACAAACTCATTTGATTTCCTTGGGAGAAGAGATTTGCGTAAGGTGAGCACTGACAGGTCTCCCCTCTGCAAAGAGCTGTCGGAGGAGTGCCAGGAGGAGCCTGTTGCTCTTTGCTTTTTTTTGGGTTCCTTTTTGCTGTTTTTTTTTGGTGTGTGTTCCTGTTCCACGCCCAAATCTCACGTGAAGCTTACAGGCTGCTTTTTTAGCTCTGAAACACGCCCTCGAGCTTGCAAAGAGAGGAGGCAGCATCCCGGGGAGACACCAGGAGCTCCTCAGGTGCCTGTAGCTGTCCCCTAAAAGACTAAAAGCCTTCGCTCCTTGGCCTTTCTTGTGATCCAGAAGGGGAAACCACCTTCATCAGGGGCAGGGACTCGCCGCCAAGTCCTCTGCTGCTTGATCACTTCCAGCATTTCTTGGCGTCCTGATGGTTTGGTCGAGTTTCCATGCAGTCGGTGAGCCGTGCCCCTGCTGACCTCATCTCGGGCTTCTCGGTGACCTTCCAGCATCTCCAGCGCCTCCCCGTTTCCCTCCCCTGGTGAGCTCTGACATCCATTCCTCTTAGCAGGCCGTTGAGCCTCACAGGCTCCCCAGCTGTCACAGCCCGTGCTGGCCTGGTTTAAGCACAGGCCATTTACCTTCCACGTGTCCTGAATTAGGAGAAATGGACAGGGAGGGCTGGGCCTGTTTAAAAATTAAAGCTGATTACCAGGCATTAACGTTACATTTAAAGAAATAGGCAGCAGCCCTCCTCTCGCAGCACAGTTGCAATATGTTCCCTTTTGTTCTGGGCTGGGAGAGGAAATGGGGCTGGTATCGACGCCGGGCTGAGCAGGGTTTTTAATTTTGCTGTGAATTTGCAAAGTGGAGCTGTTTGATGCCGGCTGTAATGCTCACAGCAGTTCTGCTGCCTCGTGCACGTAGCAGAGAGCTTCAGTTCTCCTCAGATCTTGAATTTCCCTCGGAAAATTCAGATCTGGTAACGCTGCTCCTTGATCTGTCCCCTGAATTGATGCACTTGGGAGGCTCGTTTCTGAGGAACCCCAAGCACTTTAATTTGCGGGGACCCCAAATGCTTTAATTTGGGGGGACCCCAAGCACTTTAGGACCAAACCACAGAATTCCTGGGTCAGAAGGCAGCAAGTTGGGAAGAAAACTCTTTCTTTTCCCCTTTTTTTCTCCTTCATAAAGGCTCAGCTCTGCTAAGGCAGGTGGCTTTTGAGGACTTCTTGGCCTGAGATCTTCAGGGCAGAGGGACGTGGTTGCTCCCTGCACGGAAGGATGGAAAGATGAGCATGGCTTGGCTGCGGAGGAGCACGGATGGAAGCAGCAGGCAGGGCCCTGGTCCTCCTCCTGGAGATTTGTCTCAAAGGGGCACAGCTCTCCTGCAGCAGTGGCCCTGTTTCTCCCTCCTGTAGGGTTTTGGCTTTCCCCATTTCCCACAGCTGAGCTCCCCTCGCTTGTTCGCCCTCCATCGCAGAGAGCAACGAGGCTGGGAAGGCTCTGAATGAACGTGCAGCTTGTCTAGAAATGCAGTCTGATGGAAATTCAGGCTGAATTAGAAGCCTCCTTATTTGGGGTGTTTGTAGGATATTTATCCAGCCTCTGTGCCTTCATCTCACAGCCCCCCGACAATTCTCGTGGCTTCAGGAAGAGCTGCGGGGTGCAGAACTCGTACTGAGCAGAGGCCAGGGCAGCTGAAGCGATGTGGGTGCTGTGTGTTTGGATTTTAGTTCTGTGGTCTGAATTTTGGGGTAGAGCTGTGTGGAAACAGGAGCTGGACTCGATGATCCTTGTGGGTCCCTTCCAGCTCGGGATATTCTCTGATTCTGGGATTATTTTATTTCTTAGCGAGGCTTTTTGCTCGACTTTAGCAGTGCCAGTGCTCACAGCCAGTTGTTTCAGCTGATGGTGATGTTGACTCGGGACATCTGGGGGTGTTTTTTGGACATCTGGGGGTATTTTTTGGATACCTGGGGGTGTTTTTGGACATCTGGGGGCGTTTTGTGATCGCCTTTGCTCTCAGGAAAGGTGCCTTCCCCCTGCCTGCTGCGTAACGTGGGGGCATTGGGCAGCTCCACACCCCTCCACGTTCACTTAGCCAAGCTGAATGCATGATTAAAAAGTGCATGGGATCTTGTTCAAGGGTATTTTCTTTCTGCTGGTCGATTGTAGGGTTTTTCCCCCCCGATGTGCGTGCATCCTGACTGTAAAGCTTGGATATTTAAGAGCTTTGGACCTAAAATTGTTTGGTTGCAGTGGGGCTTTTGGGGTACCTGCAAGAGCTGGAGATCCTAACCCTTTGGCAAGCTTTTATCTAAAAGAGGTGAGGTTGTTTGGGGGCAAGGAGCTGGATAGAGAAATATTTCCTTGCTTGCCAGTATTTGCAGTGCAAGGTTTGGGATGCAAAGGGACGGAGGTGTTTGTGTGGTGTCTGTGAGCGTTTTCCTGGCGTCCTCCTCCTCGTGCCCAACCCTAACCCCAAGCAGAGGCTTGGTTGGCACAGCAGGACCTGCAAAAATTAGATGAGGTGAGTGGTAAACTAAGCTGAGATCAAAACCAGCCCGTGCTTGCTGCTCCTTATTCAGTGCTTCCACGATGAGGCACACGTGGAATAAAAATAACACCATTTGTTCACGTAATTACAATATTATTTGAATAAATATCAATTTATTTAAATATATGCTGTGTGGCAGCCCCCCACCCCAGCTTTTGGGGTCCTGTGAGATGTTGGGAGTCGTAGCACATCCCCGGAAGGTTTTCCATCTCCCCTGGGGAGGAGATGACCAAGCGCTGCCTCGCTTCCCTCTGCCTGCACGATCCCAGGGCGCAGACCTCTGCTTGTTCTCTTGCCACCCCAAAAGGAGAGGTCCCAGCCTCCCTTCCCTGTTGGCAGAGCAAGACTTGTGCCACTTGTCCCCATCCACGTGGTGACGGGTGAGTGCTGACATCTCCAGCATTATCTGCAGTCCCATTGCCATTTTTCTCCCCGTGCCATCCCTCTCTTACCTCTCACACCGTCCACAGGCTTGGGGAATTGTGCTTACAGCGCAGCAGGGCAGATGGAGGGGGGTTTCTAATCCCCCTGCGCCCTCACGGCACAGAATTGGGCTGCAATCTGCTGTTTCATGGCAGCAGGGCGCAGTCCTTGCCTTCCTAGCAGGTACCCTCGTGGCCACGAGCTGGGCTGGCTGGAGGAACCCTCTCCTGCTTTGGAAAACGAGGGCAGAACGGGTGGAGGCTCCTCTGACCTCAGGGCAATCATCAGCTCTTGGCTCTTAATGGCCAGCCGTGGGCGCAGGGTTGCAACCTGAGCCAAATGGGAAGCTGGCTGAAATCCCAGCGAGCTGCTGGAGCCGTGTAAGGCATCTGATGAAACGAGAAGGGGTTTTGGGAACCTCCCCCCTGCCTGCCGGGCACCCCACTGGAAGGAGAGGTACCCTGCGAGCTGGGGCTTCCCCAGGCACAGCTCCCGAGTGCTCCGGGGCACAGTCTGTGTGTTTATCAAGCTAATCATCTCCTGTATGAGGCCAAATTCCTTCCCTGCAGAGCTGCTCAGCCTCCTGCCCGTGCCCCGATGCAGACCCTGGGCTCCCCACGTGCAGAGCCCAGCGAACTGCGGTTTGCTCTCAGGGTTTGCTCCTTAAAAAGCTCCCTGCCCCTCTTTGGAAGCAGCCTCAGCTGCTTTCTTAGCAGAGGCTGACCTCTTGAGTTCCCGGATTGCTTTTCTCTGAGAATTATTTTGTGGCTGGACGTCTCCTCTCCGTTGGATCTCTGTAACAGGGGCTGATTTTCGAGCCTAAAAGCACAACCCCATCTGTCTTGTGCCTCTGGGGCATAGTAAAGAGCCCCGTCCTGCGAGCACGAAGCACGTGAGCGGTCTCGCTCGCAGAAATGTTTTCCTTGCCCACCAGCCCTGCCTGTGGCAGGATGATGGAGATGGCAGGCTTTAATTCATTCTCCCAGGAGGCTGAAACGGACCCGCAGACTTCTGTTTTTCCAACCGAAACCCGTTCCTCTTCGCTGGCCCCGTGTTCAGCAGTTAAAGTTTTAGGTTTGGAGAGGACGTTTCTTGCTGCCTCCGTTAGAGTTGTAGGTTTGAGGACATTTCTTGCTTCCTTTAAAGTTTTAGGTTTGAGAAGGACATTTTTTGCCACTTCCTTTAGAGTTTTGGGTTTGGAGAGGACGTTTCTTGCTGCTACTTTTGAGGAAGGATTGATTCATTCATCCTCTGAGGCTCTGAGCTTGTGCAAGAGTGCTGGGGGAGATGCACCTCCACCTTGGCATCCCTTTACTGGTGACATTCAGGTGGCCGTGTCCAAAAGGTTGGTGGGGTTCATTTGTGAGTGCACGAGGAAGGGAAGGTAAAGCCATCACTGCACAGCCCTCCAACACCTCAATTACAGCCTGGCAAGCAGCACAAGACCCAGATCCGGGGATATCCCCGCTCTCCCCTTCCCCAGGGTGTGAGCCCTAACGATCTCCGTGCGGAGGGCTGGGAGGTAAAAACCATTTCTCTCTGCCCTCCGACCGGGAGGGATCGCCTTTCTCCCCGCCGGGCAGTAAATCCCCGCCGCAGCAGAGGGCGGTGTGTCTGTCCCCGGAGGCCCCTGTCTCCCAGTGACCTTCTCAGCTCACCAAGACAGCTTGGCTTTGCTGTAAAGCAGCTCATGTGACAGCCGTAATCCGCAGCCAGGAACCAGCTGTGCGGGAAGATTGCAGGGGAATCGCCCTATTTTCCTGCCGGCCGGGGTGGTGGCTTCTGCTCGCTGGCTCCCTGGGGGGAGGCTGCCCTTCCCTCATCATCCTCAAGTCCCTCGGCAGGTTGGTACGTTCGGGGTCACGCCAGACACGGCTGCAAAGCACAGTTTCCAGGTCAGGAGTGCCCACGTGCTTCCGTCAGTCGATGGTTTCCTCTGAACCTTTCCAAAAACAGAGGTGGTGTTTCGAAGTCAGGGTTTGCCTTGTTCCTCCCAATCCCACCCTGTGTCCTTAATCTGTTCCCTGCGTGCTGCTTTCACCTGGGCCCCTCTCTGCTGCGCTGCACGAGGCTGGTGGCCCGCCCGGGCACTGGTGGGCTTCTTGCCACCTGCCCTCAGAAGGTTAAAAGTAAGCCCTGGAGAAGATGCAGGCTCTAAAAATTAAGAGACTGAGGAGAGCACGAGCTTAGAACTGGCTTAAAAAATCGATCATGGCTTTACTTGCTGCTGCTCGCAGATCGTAGCAAGCTTTCACTCCATACAAATTGGCCTCCTTATTGCCCCAGATCCTGAACTTCCTCCTCCCTGCTTTCTCCCATGAGTTTCATCACCTCAAAACCTCCAGAGTGTCCAAAGGGGGGTTCAGTGAGCAGCGGCTGGTGCTTAGGAGCTGGCTGCCAGCTGAAGCAGCCAGTCTTGGACTGAGAGCAGCAGCGGCAGGCGTACGCTGCCAGCAATTTGCCTCGATTCCCCCCAGGAAGGAGATGCCTTTGATCAGGTAGGGAGCATTTTGCTTCGTACCCGTGTAATCCCTCGGTTTCTCCACCAGCTCTGCCAGAAACCACTCAGAGCCTGGCTGTGGCATCAATAAGTTGTCCACCAGGACGTGGCCCGAGACAATCCCTCGTTTCGTGTAAGCTCCAGGAGCAGCCTTCAGAAACGGCCATCTGTTCCCGCTGCCCTCTGACAGATTTCAACGAGAGCCCGAGCAGTGAAAGGCTCTCTGCTATTCCCCCGAGCCGCCTGATCTCTTCCCTTCCACCCCTTCCCTTCAAAAAAAGAGGGAAAAAAAAAAACCAAGCTTTGTACTCCCAAGCATTAGGGGACTCTAATTGGTGTGTGTGCTGCGTTTAGAAGGAGGATGTATAGCTAATGGAAGCAGAGGTTTTATTGCTGGCATAAATACAGCGTGTTCGACCCCTTTGAAGTCTCAGGGAGCAGCAGCCAGCGGCGTTTGTCTGCAGTTTGACAGCCTCCGTGGCTCGCACCCACAGCTGCCTCGTGGTGTCCTCAGCCCAGTCGTGGAGGTCCGAGGTCTGGTTTTACTGGGGGCAGCCCAAGTCACGCTTCCAAATAGGAGCTGAGTGCTCAGAGGTTTGGAGTCCCGCTGCAAATCAACGAGATTCAGACTCAGCCAGGTTTTAGGGCTTGGTCACATTTTAGGACTTGGCCAGGTTTTAGGGCTTGGTCATGTTTTAGGCTTCCTCCTTTGCTGCTGTCAGAGAGCTGCCTTCTTGCTTCTGCTCCAGACAGCCCCACGCTGCTCTGAATCACCCCCAGCAGATGCAAAGCAGAAATCATTCTCCAGCCACCCCTCTCTGCTCTCGTGGAGCTTTTCGACCTGCCCTGTCCTGCCCCTGCGAGCGGGGAGCGATGGACGGGCTCTTGCACCGCGTGGCTCGGGCTGTGCCCGCCTGCACAAATGTGCCTTCAGCCACCAGGCCGGAGCCCAAGCTTGTTTTTATTTTTCAATCAGCAGATGTGCAGGGCTTCCAAGCGAGGAATCTGCCAGAGGCAGTAGCATACCAAGAATAAATGCTCTCGGCAGGGAGAGGTAGGAACCCATCCCACCTGCCGCGTGGCCCGGGCAGTGGGAGACAGCGGCGTAAAAAGGAGGAATGTGCACTGTAAAAACTTGCTCCTTGCACGATGTGTTCCACGTCGGGAGTGGTGTCTTGGCCGTGATTTATTGCTCACCTTGCCGAGGATGGGCCGGGCAGTGCACAGGGGGAGGGGACCCCGTGCCAGACGGGTGCCTCGTCCTGTAAAGGAGCAGGGCGCCGCTGCGCCGAGGGGTGTGCTGGGTTGTAGCAGGGCTGCTGCTGTAGCTAGCCGTGAAGGGGATGCTTTGAAGAGGAGAAAAAAGGATGTTTAAGCTGTGTGTGCAGCCTTTTTTCCCAAGGAAAAAAGAAGTGTGCTTACCTCCCTGGAGCTAGCGCGCTGGCTAGCCAAGGCTCGGGCGGAGACGCGAGATTCGCACTTTCCTATTTGCAAGGTAAAGCTCTGAACGCCTTCCCGAGGTGTTGGCACCCTCCAAAAGCTGCACACCTCTCCTGACTGTGTGTTCATCACAGCTTTGGGGCTACGGGCACGATCTCCCCCAGCACGGAGGGAGGTGACCGAGCCCGGTGCTAGAGGAGAGCGCCCATCATTTCGGGCCCTCTCCTTGGCCATGAATGCGCGCTCTGTTGTCACAGCAAGGCTCCTGCTGAACAAGTCAGCGAAATGCTGGGAAAATGTTTTTTAGATGAAGCCAGGGCCTATCTGGTTACGTATTACCTTACGGCCAGAACAATAGCAGCTTTATATCCCCGTGTGCTAAACGCTCTGTAGTGTATGCTAATGCCCGTGTTCACGTGTGATCTATCGTGCAGCCCACCAGCTTGTGAAACTCATTTAGATCCACGTCTCAGGTAGCCTTAAAAATACATCGAGCTCTTCCAATGAGGCCGGGCGCCTGGGCTTCATCAACTTTCTAGCCTCGTGCTCTGGGGATGCATAGAAATGCCACTTTGGCAGCCACTTCTGCTTCTCATTCATTCCTCCTCCCTCGTTACGCGGGGAGAAGTGGAGAGTGGGCTCGGAGGTGGCCCTCACTTCTCCGAGATGGATTTTACTCCTCTCTGCCCTGCGCAGCCGGCTCTCGTCAGGCCTCTCTGGTCCAATTAAGCCATCCATCTCAAGGTTTGCCAACAGAGCCCAGCCTCCCACGTGCTCTGCCTCCCACCTCTGCACCCAACGCTCCGCACAGAGGCAGAAATATTAAATTTACTGTGCCTAACGCTGGGGTGTTGCTCCTACGGTGGCCACTGAACACAATGAGGGTCACGAGTGTTTTCTCTTCCAGCCCACCTGTTAAGCAACAGGTTGTATTTCCCATGACTGCCCGAATTACCCCACCTAATGCCCCCCCCGTGACGGTAGCATTTGGCCTGTGTTCAGCCTTTTACACTTGCATTTTATTGTCAGGCATCCTAGCAGCAGACTGTTCAGGTTGCAAGTGGAGCCTAGCAGAGAGTTTATCAGGTGAGTGGCTTTTTGTGGTGGTAGTTTGGAATAACGGGATTTAGCTGTCATTGGCATTGCCAACTTATTCCTTTAGGTTCCTGACACTGTGGTGTTTCTTGGGGGTGAAAGGGCTGTGTCTATCTCTCTGTCTCTCTTTTCTGTCTTTCCCCCCCCTCCTTTCACGCTTCTACGGGGCAGATATCAAACGACGGAGATACGGATTTACGTTTGGAGAGATGGATTTTTATATTTAGAGACATGGATTTATATCGGAGCATCTCGTGGTGGCCACCTCCCCTGCTGCTCTGGGCTGGACCCTGGCCTGGCTGCAGGGTAGAGACGTGCACGCCTGCGGGGTTAATGTCTTGCAGCCCAATCCTGTTAGCCTCATGCAAGCCGAGCTCTCTTCTAAGTGTTACTTAAGTAAAGAATTAGTGAGGAGGCCAGAGCTGGGCTCAGCGTGCAGCTTAATAACCCCCCAAGCACCGGGGTGACGGCTGGGGCTGTGGGGTGTTGTGATCTTTGGATTTGTAAAATTCATCTTTTTAAAGGTCACGAACCCAACGCAGGCGTAAAAGCAACAGCAGAAAGGGAAGAAAACCCCACAGCTACGCCTTCAACGCCCATCGGTTTTAAGAAATGATGGGCTCAATGGAGCAGAAACCCGAGTAAAGTCGTAGGTTGTCTCCCACAGCAGAGGGAGGTAGACACAAGAGCTCGTGTGTGTGCATCCCTGGACGCTGTGCTGGCCGAAGGACTCTGGGCACAGCTGTCCTTTAACATCCTTGCACTATATTTGATTTGCAAGGATGCCCAGGGTGTTATTTCTGCAGAAACTCTGCCAAATAATTATGTTTCATTAGCATATGTGATATTTTAGTGCCTCAAAAAGAGACTTTCAATTCAGATCACTTCTAAAATGAGCTTTAGTCAGTCAAGTTCAAGTAATAACAACGTTTTATCACTTCAGATGGTTCCCTGCCTTCATTCTCACAGTAGTCTTCAATAAAACCATGCAGAAAATACAGAATCCTCAAGGATTTAAGGACAAGAATCACTCTCGACGCACAGTTCTTCCTCTGGAAGAGACTGTGTGGATGTTAGTAACACAGCAGGCAACTCCGTAAAGAATTTAGGGCAAAATAGAAGAGGGAGTCCCTAGTAGGTGATTGCCCAGAAACGTTAAGGTGCTGCATTGCCTGCCCGTGCAACCACCAGGTTAATACCTGACGTATCATAAGAGGAACAGACTCTGAATCCATTCGTAGGGGTTTCCTGCCTCTAGTTTCTTTTGCACCTCTCTGGAAAAGCTCCCCTCTGGTTACCAGCAAGCAGGCTGTGAGAGGGGCAGACCCCGCGGGGAGCAGACGTTAGGGGCTGCTGTCCTTTCTCTATTTTTAACTGTGTTTCCTATATACATGACTGACCGTGATAGACTGCTAATCTTATCAGGTGTGCCCTTCACTCCACAGCAAAGCCAGCCGATCAAGGAAGCTTAGAAGGGTTATTCGTTAAGCTTTCGTCTGTGGAGCACGGTAAAAAAAGCTTTCATTATACAGGTAGACGCATGCATGTTTAGACTCCTCTTCGCGTGTTTGTCACCTTTCCTCCCCACCAGATTGGCTTGGGTTTCGAGTGCCTTGCCCTGGGGACCCGCTGCTGGGGTGTGAAGCCTGTGTGAGAACCAGGCTTGACCAGATCCAGCTTTATTCTGCCTGAGCCGATGCCCAGGTCCTGCCATCGTCCTGCTCTCCAGCTCTAAAATCACCCTCGGCACACCACGGAGGGGAGAGGGAGAGGCAGCTTGCCTTCTGTAGGACACTAAGAGCCGAAAGCACCAAGTTAATCCATCGGGATACCAGGCTGGTGCTCCTTTCCCACTCACCCTTCCTCCCTCCCCCTCTTTTTTTTTTTTTTTAATATTTTTAAATGAAAAAAAAAAAAAAAGGGAGGGGAAGCAAAAATGGAGCAAAAATGGGGATTTTTCAGCTCTGCTGAAACCAAGATGGAACGGAAGGCCCAGCGTTTCCCATTGATCCCTTCCAATGTTTCCAATGTTAAAAATAATTGTCGGTTTTTCCTTGTGTTGCTCTCCTCGCCGTAGATGATTGCAGGTGTGGAGGACTTCGGGGGTGTCAGGAAAGGGCTGCAAGGACAGAGATGCGTGGTGGTTGTGAAGTGCCGTCGGTGGAGGAGGTGTTTGTCCCCACTGCTGGAAGACTGGGGGTCGTGGCTGGGCCAGGGGCGAGCCTGGGTGTCAGGCTGGCTCCCTGGGGCCTTCAGAGGAGATAATTGTGTGGACGCAGCTCAGTCCCTGTCTGTATGTCACGTAATAGGTTGGGGACTGAGCTTTTTGTCGATCAGGAATCAGCCCCACTGTTTATTTTTGGCAAAGTTTTTGTAAGTGCAGAAAACAAGCAAACAAAAACTTGAAAAAAAAAAAAAAAGAAAGAAAAAGCACAAAAAAAAAAAAAAAAACAACCCTACAAACAGAGCAAACAACAACACAAAGCAAACCCCCAAACAAAACCCCCAAAAGCATCCTCATCCACTTCAGGGCTCTTGCCAAGTGGGAGTGGTGTCCTCTAGATCCTAATTTCAGGATGAGGACCGGGCTCGGGTGTTCTCTTGGCCTGTGCCTGGAACAGTTTGGGAGGCACACACGCACCAGCCCTGAGTATCCAAGTGGTCCCTTCGTGAGGCTGTTTTGCCTTCCTCTCCTACAGAGGCAGGACCAAGGACCAAGGGAGATGAGCCCAAAGGCATTTGAGGTCTTGGCTGAGCTGTGACCCTTCCCTCCACGTAGAGAGGACGAAAACAGAGGCGTATACAAGACGTTAGCGTGGTCTCCTGTGCTTAGCTGCTGGTCTCAGGAAGAGTCGAGGTACCTGTAACCTCCTGGACTGCAACACTCAGCTCAGAGCTCTGTGAGCGGCCGTGACTCATCTCTGCTACCAAAATTCAGGTCCCTTGTTGTGCTTTTGACCCGAAAGGGATTGAAAAGACAGGTGATGGCTGACCTTGGGGTGTGCTTGAGGTTGGCAAGCAGAATAAGGACAGGGGCTTCTTTCAAATTATCATTTCTTGTGTCTGGATGTGAACGGCACAGAGGCTGTGTAGGGGTGAGCTGTGGCTGTTGTGTGCCTACAAGGTTCTCCAAGCTTAAATCCCTGCCTGGACTTCTTGTGACTTGTCAGTAAGGCGTTTCTGATCGTGGAAGCCCTTCCAACCATCGTCTTGTTGTAAGAGATCTAATTTGAGGTAGACGTTGATCCTCCAGCAATTGTTAGGAGGGAGAGGCACGCTTTCAGAGGACAGTTCATCTTAAAGTAGGTGCCTTCATGAGATGTCTTCTTCCTTCATCACCACTGTAGGACCCTCTTAAATGCTTGGCTTTGGGTGCAACCCCATCCACGGTGTCACATCAACACCTTATCTTGAGGAACACGTATTTTGCAAACGTTTCTCCTCCATAGTCAGGGATTTCCCCGTACAGAATGATGATTTCTGGAAATTTTGGCAAGCCAATTCCCAGTTGGCTCTCTGTCTATGTGAGTGTCCTTTCTAAAACTGGCAGCAGTAAAGGTAGTAGGGGCCCTGCTGCTCTGCCAGGATGCTAAAATAAATGAGGTGTGGCTGGAAGAAAGGGGTGACCCCCTGCTTGACTAGGAACTGGATTTACCATCAAGAAATCCCTCTAGTGCCAACTGATTTGGCCAGCGTGTCCTAGCCCTGTCTTAAATTTGCTTGGCTGGTGACCCTCCCAGCTGTGGACCATCGCTTCTTTACACCGAGTGGAGCCTTCAAAATCTTCTTCATTTAACAGGCTGCAAGGGAATTCCAGTGGTTGCCTGCACCAGCCCCGTGCCTGAGCCACCATCAGTCTCAGCTGGCTCTAGAAGTGGTGTTTCCCCACGCAGGTTGATCCGGAGCTTCACCAACTTCTGGTTAATGGTTGGCTTCCTCCCTACCCCCCATACCTCCTGCAGCTCTCATGCTGCACTTAAAAACTCTCTTTATTTTTTCCTCCTGTGGCAAAGGCGATGGGGTTGGTCTCCTCTTTGCATCACTTCGGATGGATTTGTGGACCGTACTGCCTGTACAGACCCAGGCATGCCCAGTGCTGTTTCAATTTCTCTGCTGCCCACTGAGAGCAAATGTTTCCTTGCTTGGAGATCTCCCCGATCCTCTTCTTTGTCCATTAACGCCCGCACACTTCTTAATTTGACTCATCTACGAGAATTTTGCCATCGTGGCTTCAAAGGTTGCCTCCGGCTCTGCACCAAGGGCTGCAATAAGGGGACCTGCGGGGCTGCCTGGCCCCGTGGTGCCTAGAAGGTGCCTTGGCCCTGTGCCTCCAGAGGAGGAGGAAAGAAATTGCAGGAATATCTGCTGCAAGCTGCTGGGGTCACTAAGCAGTTTGTGCTGGGTTCCCTTCAGGGCTAGCTGAGGAGACCGAAGCAAGCCAAAGGAGCTGGAAGTCAACGGCTGAGGAATCCCAGTGGAAAATCTCCCTCCTGTCAGCCTTCTCCATCCTTGGCCAGAGCACCATAAAGCCTTCAGAGCTCCAGAATTGCTCGGGGGGACCTGTGAGGCTGCTGGCAGGGGTCTCCTGGCTCTGCGGTGCTTGCAGGTGTCCAAAGAAATGATGAACCAGGCGACCTCCAGCACTTAACACCCCTTGGTGTCCAAGAGAGCAGAGCAAGAGCTACCGCCTTCTGCGCTCGCTGCTTTGGATCTGCTTCCTCTGCTCGGTGCCGGTAGATCTCCAGGAGCAGAACTGCATCTGGCTTTTGGCTCCTGCTGATCCCACGTGGGCTCTGAGCTCCGTTTGGAAGAAGACCATGTCCCTCCGTTGAGGTCTTGGCATTTGATTGATAGGTTGTGTCACCTTGAATTTAAAAAAAAAAACAAAAACCACGTACTGTGCTCTGCTGGGGCTCTCCAAGGTGATTTTGGGGGTCGCTGTGCATTATCTGTTCTGCCCCATAAGAGAAATCCCAAGAGCAATTATTCTGTGCTACGTGGTGGCTGTGGAGCCGTGCTCCTCACCGCTGCCAGGCACCCACAGCAGCGATTCCTGTGGCTTGGCAGCTCTCAGAACAGCAACCTTAATGGCATGGCTCTCTCAGTCTTCCTTCGCTGCCCTCCCTGAGGGTGTACCGACAAAAATCTCACCATCTTCTCTTGCCCACCGTGCTGGCATCAGGCTGGATCTGCGCTGCAGGGCTGAGCATCTTCGGACTCTCGGGTCCCTGGTGCTGGAGCCACATCGTGTGGTTTCTCAGTTTGCCTCTTGCGTCCTCCCCATCCTCCCTTTCCTGAGGCTGTTCCCGCACGTTTGCAGAAGATCAGCTCTGTTGAAGTTGATGCTACAAAGGAAGAGGATTTTGCTGTTCGTGAACGACGAGGAGACTGCTTCCTTCCCAAAGTTTGGGTATTTCATGTCAGCATCGGACATCCAGAGGCGTTGCACTGAGTGTCCGTGTGGTCCCTACAGGTCCGTGTGCTCCCCATACCCTCTGTGTCCCAGTTCCAGCTCTGGTGGAACTGGGGAGATGTCTCCAGCTGCTGGAGTTCGTGGTCTCTTCCTCGTGCTGTGCTCGTTTTGATCGCAAAGCGTAAGGTTAAGCAGAGCTGCCTCTGACCCCAAACCCCTGAGCATTGATTATCCTGGATATCTGGGGGCTGCTGAACCTCCATGCCAGTTCCCAGGGCCCTGACTCAGCCCACCTGCCCCCTCCTCTCCCCCAACCCCTTCCCTGTGCTTTAATGCAGCCGTTAAACCTAAAATTTGGCATCGAGGCGGCTGTCCTTGCTGCTGCTCACCCTCCCTCCCCGCCAGGTAAGGTGTCCACTGGCCGTTGCCTGATTTTTGGTCTCTGAATCCTGAGGTTTCCCCAGACGGAGGTGGAGCCTGATCCTCACCCTTCTCCCGTGAGCTGGAACCCCTGCTGGAGCAGCAGCAGTGCCGTTGTCTCCTTATTGCTCCTTGCAGCCCCCCCCCAGCTCAAATCCAGCCCCAGAGATCACCTGGAGTGGCTTTAAAGTACAGCTGGAGCCTTCTCCAAGTGTGATTTCCCTGATCTCTTCCAGCACCTGATCTGTGGTGCCCCTCTCAGCCCCCAGAGCCTTCCCCCAGCTCCCATGGGTGCTGAGCACCCCTGCCCCTCCGCAGCCAGCGGTCACCTCCTCCATGCCCAGCACCCTTGGGTGAGATCAACGAGGGGCAGAGGCTGGGTGGGTGCTGGCTGCATCCCAATTCCCTGCCTGGATCCTCCCCGGCTGCTCCGAGCCCCTTCCAGCACCGAGGTGAGGCCGGGGGAGCCCTGCCGAGCTCCGCACCTCGCTCAGCACCGCTGCTTCCCCAGGGAGCTTTTCCAGCAGCACCTTGCCAGCAGGAAATCCCTGCACAAAGGGGAGGCAGGAGCCCAGCCACATCATCCCCTGCGTGCTGGGAGCCAGTTTTGTGCCCGCTCGGTGCATTATTCATCACCTCTCCCCAGGTAGGAGCAGCTCCGGGCTGCGTGCGGGGCTGGTGCGAGCCCTCCTCCATCCCTCCCCGGGGCTTTCCCCGCCTGCACCCAGCCCAACTTGGCTTCCTTGGTGTTTTTCAGGGTCTCCGAGTTGTTGGTTTTCCTGTCTAATGGATTTCCTGTTTTTAATACAATTGAAAGGGGCTGAAATCCACGCTTTAGATTAACATATGCCGGTTAGATTAGGGCTAATCAGGGCGCGGGGCCGAGCAGATGCAGCGCGGGGCCAATCCCAGACCCGATTACAGCATCTCAGGAGTTTAATCGTCTCTCCCCCAAGGGCGATCATCTCTGCTCTAATGCACGGCAGACTTTCCAGCCCTCGCCCTCTCCTCCTTTGGTTTGTTACCGCTCCTGCCAGGATGGCTGCTACGTCAGATGCTGAGGCGATTTGCTTTAATCCCGCGCAGAAAAAAGGGGGATCTGCGCGGCGCCGGCTCTCGCGGAGCCAGCCCTGCTCTGCCCGAGACGTGGCACAAGCTCATCCTTCCCCAAAAAAAAAGCCCCGTTTGCTTTTTCCATCTCATCGTCTTTTGGTAGAGCCCGTTTTTGGCAGCCCCAAGCTCGAGGCCAGCGCGTGTTTGAGCCGTGCAGAGGGACCAGGAGGCTCCCACCCTGACCGGTGACCCTCGTCTTTGGGGTGGCCGTGGGGACAGCCTCCCCTCGGGGAGCTGCAGCAGATTCCCTCGGGTTAGCAGCCCAACTCGCCCCGAAGGCTTAAGGCTTGTTGGTCTGCAGCGGGGATTTCAGGTGCATCCCAGGCCACGGCCCCTGCTCTGTGCCAAGAACCCGCTTAAAGCGGGCTGCGCCGCGGGCCTCGGCGCTCCTACTGGAGATCTGCTTCAACGGGGCCGAGCCTGAGCTCTCATCTCCGTGCCTCATAGCCTAAAACTCTCCTCTGTTAGCAAACACCCCCAAAATTTTCATGCTTCTGCCTCCGTGACATCTGTAGGTGTCGGCATTGGACCGTCACCCCAGGAAGGTGACCCCGAGGTGGGGCAGAGCTGCGCGAACCCCTAGGTGGCCCCATTTGGAACGGGAGCAGCCCTTTTTCCTGGGGGGGGGGGGCTGCGAAACTTTCCCATCTGCAGAGCCCTCGGAGAGCCTGAGGGCTGTCAGAGAGCTGCAGAGCACACTGAACTCCGCCGGGGTCACCCACCTGGGCGGCACGATCAGCTCCTGAGCTTTCCTGTCTGCACGGCGAGTTATCCGAGGACACCGCGCCGCCGCCGCACGGCGTTAAAACCCGCTGCCCTTGGCAGGACGCGGCGCCCTGCCGCAGCAACCCCAAGCAGAAGAGATCCTGCTGTCATTTCGGGAAAGCCTGGGTCAGGAGCCCGCTGCCCCGATCATCCCCTTGGGTTTTGTTTAGGGTTTTATTTAGGGTTTTATTTAGGGTTTTGTTTAGCCCTTGCATGGGCCGGGAGGTGCGGTTTCAGGGGATGGATTTGGGCACCCCTAAAAGCCTTTTTGTCCCAACAAATGTGGAAGGTTTCAGAAATGTCCTACTTGTGTGCCCTAAATCACGATTTGAGAAGCCCCCTCCCATCCAGGGACAGCAGGGGACAGGGGCAGATGAAGCCTGCTGCCACCCCACTATTCTCTTGCCAGCCTGTAGGGTTTGTTACCCCAAAACGCTGCGAGATCCCTTCCCCTGCCTGCCAGCCGGGCGTCTCCCGCACTACCAGCACTGCTGCCTGCGGGTGTTTTCTACCTCTTTTAATCATTCACATCACAATATCCTCAGGGCCTCCTTCTGTTCTCTCGCCACCCTGGCTGCTGCCAGCTATCCCCGGCCCCTCACGTTCAGCACGGCAGCGCTTTCCTCCAGGAAGGTGCCCAAAGCTTGGCGGGCTCAAAAGCTTTGGGGGGGGGGGACGAGCTGGAACCTGACTTGGTTTGGAGGGGCTGAGTTGGTTTGGAGAGGCTGTTTTGGAGAGGCTGGGAGCCCTGCCTGGGCACCAGGTGATGCTGCTGGGGTCCTTTTCTTGTGTGGGGAAGGATTTGGGGTGATGTATGGCATTACAGGAGATGGAAGAGTTTTCCCCCTTGGCGCATTTCTTCTTTCTTTCCTCTTTAATCTTTTTTTGGGGCTCCCTGCTGCTCTGTGCCACCTCCTCCTGCCCGGACAGCCCCACGGGTTGGGCTGCTGCCCCCAAAACCCCATCCAGCTCACCCCCCATGTGCCGGATCCTCCCTTCCCAGCACTGGGGTCGCAGTGGGGGTTTCTCTGGTGCGGTGGTGAGGGCTGAGCTCCATCACCCCACAGCTCCGAGCGCTTCCACGAGTGTGACCCCACGGGTGCCCTGTGCTGTCGGGGTGGGAGCCTCGAGTTTACCCAACCGCTGGCTGCCCCCGAGAACCGAAACCCCACAAAAAAAAACCCTCGGTGCCTCCGTGCAGCCCCAAAAAACCCCTTTTTGGTGCCCGCACCGAGCTAGGCAGCTGCACCACCCTCATCCCTTGGGCTGGGAGGGGGGGGAACCACACTCGGGGAGCCGACGTTACCGCACCTCACCGCCCTGTTTCTCCTTTGTTTTTTTTTTTCCTTTTTTTTTGTCTCCGCAGGCCTCGTCCAGATCCCCGTCAGCATGTACCAGACCGTGGTGACCAGCCTGGCCCAGGGGAACGGCCCCGTGCAGGTCGCGATGGCCCCCGTGACCACGCGGATAGCGGACAGTGCCGTCACCGTGGACGGGCAGGCGGTGGAAGTGGTGACCTTGGAACAGTGACGGGTGCCCCGCGGCCGGGAGCGTGGCGGTGATTTTCCTCGTCTCTTAACGCGAATGAAATTTCTTTTTTTTTAAAAAAAACAAAACAACAAAACCACGCCTCTCCAGAGATGAAATCAGGTGGCATCGAGGAGTCTCCCAGCTTTGGAAGCAAAGGGTTTTTGTTAACCTTATTATTATTTTTTTTTTTTAAAGGAAAAAAAAAAAAAAGAAATAGCAGAGGGTGTGTGTCAAGTGCATTTTTATAGCGCCGCTGATCTCGTAGGAGCGAGCAGCCACATTCTGACGGGACTTTCATTAAAAAGAAACAAAAAACAAAAGAAAAGCAGCCCCCCCCCCCCTTCGCCCCCTTTCCCCCAGCATGGAAGGGGAGCAGGGTGAGGCCGGGGGGGGGAGGTTTGGGGGGGGGCACGGACGCCCTCGGCTGCGACTGCTCCGGCTGCGCCACCGCCCTCCGCACGGGGTGAATTAGGATGGAAAGATTTTAACGTGGACTTTTATATTTAAAAAAAAAAAAAAAAAAAAAAAAAAAAAAAAAGGACAACAACAACAACAACAACAATGAATTTGGAAAAGCCTCCTCTGGGGAAAACGCCTTGTGTGACTGCGGGGGGGTGGCAGCTCCCCCGGGGACAGCTCTGCCGCGGGACCACCGCCGCCAGCCCCGCTCCCTTTTGGTGCACACTGGAGACCCGCTCTTCTTCCTCTGCTCTGGAAAACGTACCTGCCGTTTCAGATCTTTTTTTTTGTTTTTTGTTTTTTTTCTTCTTTGTTATTATAATAATAATTATTGTTATTATTATTTCCTCTTGCGTGGCTTGGGAACCGAGGGGAACCGCCTCGAGAGGAGCTCGGGGCTGCGCTGGGAGGGAGCCGGGGACCCCGGGACCAGCGCTCAGCCCCCCCCTCCCCCCCCCCCCCCCCCCCCAAAAAATTTCCCTTGCCAAAGAGCCACGGGGGGGCTCGACCCGACCCCGCTGCCACCCCGGGACCCCCGGGACCCCCGGATCATCCCCTGGGAGCCGTGCACCCGGTCCTGCCCCCCGGGCCCCCCCCGGCACATCTCCGCCACCCAAAACCCTCCAAAGGAGGGAAGGGGCGCGGGGGCCTTTTTGGGGACAGATCCCCCAAACTGGGGACTTCCCAGCGGGCCAAACCTTTCCAGCCAAGCCCCCCCCCCTCCTCCTCCAGCCCCGCGGCGCGTGCAGTTGTGCATGGTATTTAATTTTGTTTTGGTTTTGTTTTGTTTTTATTATAATTCTGATTTTCAAGTGGCCATTAACAAAGTTCTCCGCGTCTTGCTCCGCCTTCGAGGCAGTTTCCAGACTCTTGTATTTACTTGTTTTATACGGGAAAAATCTCAAAAGCGTTCTTTGTATACGTTTCTTCTGTAACTTTTAACGAGGGGAGGGCGAGCTTTCCGTAGCGACGCTCCTGGTTCTCCACTTTGGGGTATTTTTTTTTTTTTTTTTTAATTATGATGATTTTTATTTTTTTTTTTAATCGTCGTTGTGAAGATGTCGGTGGCTTTCACGTCCGTGTTCCTTTGGCGGTGAGATGACGTTCTTCTAGTCTGAGAGGTTCCCCCCCCTGCCCTCCTCCTCCCCCCGACCCCCCCAAAATAAAAACCAAAACCAGGCGAGTAGCAGAGCATGGACCCCCCCCCGTTGTTTTTCCCGGTGTCTATTATTATTGCCTCCTTCAATAAATTGTTACAGATGTGTCTACCCACGCCTCCCGCTCCTCTTTTGGGGCATTTTCCCAGGGTTTCGGGGCTCACCCGCCAGCCCTTCCCCGGGGCTTGGTCCCGCACCCGCTGCGTGCCCTAAGGGCCAGTTTGGGGGGCAGGATTTGTGCTTGACGCACTCGGTGGCCACCCTGCAACCTCCCAGTAGCCCCCAGTGGCCCCCCAGTAGCCCAGGGTGGGGGGCTCATTACCGGGCGGGCAGCCCCAGGAGGAGCGGGGCCGGCAGCGCCGTGCTTCAGTGGGGCACCGATGCCGGGAATCCCAAAGCCCCGATCCCGATCCTTGGGGCCTGAAGACGAAGAACGGGACGGATGGAAGGACGGACAGATGGAAGGACGGACAGACGGACGGGGAGGGAGGACGAGGCAGCGCTGGAACAAGGAGACACCGGCCTGGCTCGGCCAGCACCCGAGCAAACCGACAGCACCGCACCACGGGAATTGGGGTGACCCCGTTCCCCCCCCCCTACAGTTTGGGGTGCCCTGATGGGGTCAGCAGCACGGCCCTGGGGAGGGGGGGGGGGGTCTCAGCCCGGCAGACGCTGCCACCAGGCTTTAATCTTTGCTAATCGGGCTTTAATAAGCAGGTCGGGGCCCCCCCGCTGGGCTCGGCCCCGTTTTTATCCCCACCCCATAGTGGGGAGCCCGACCTGGGCACTGGGAGGGTCCTTGGGCACTTGGGGGGGGCTTTGGGGGGCTCCCCAAGCATGGGCTGCCCCCCCCGTATCCCAGCTGGGTTTGCTGCCGCAGCCCAGCCCTGCTGCTCACAGAGGCCCCAAAATGCAGG
The DNA here is from genome assembly GCA_963989345.1 of Clangula hyemalis. Next base: position 206,115,004 of record OZ022426.1, on the reverse strand, counting down.
ATTTGACCCCAAAAGCTCCATGGGGCCCAGTTGGGGGTTGGGAGGGGGGCAGGCCTTGGGGTGACCCCTGCTGGGGTCTGGGTCTGGGGATGGGGGGGGGGGGGTGCTGGGGCGGGGCCCGGTGGGGGTGGGGGTTATCGTGGGGGTGTGGGTTATCGGGGGGGGGTGTGGGTTATCAGGGGGGTGTGGGTTATCGGGGGGGTGTGGGTTATCGGGGGGGTGTGATATATCGGGGGGGCGGGGCTGGGGAGGTGCCCCGCCCCCCGCTGCCCTTGGGGGCAAGGCGCCGGTGTTGGGGGGACAGGGAGTGCTTGGGGACGGACGGACGGACGGACGGATGGATGGGTGGATGGATGGATGGATGGACAGACGGACGGACAGACGGATGGGTGGATGGATGGATAGACAGATGGATGGATGGACAGACGGATGGATGGATGGATGGACGGACAGACAAACAGACATAAAGGTGGACAGACGGACTGGTAGATGGAGCAGTGGATGGATGGATGGATGGAAGGACAGACAAATGGACAGACAGCCGGACAGACTGGTGGCTGGAGCCATGGCTGGACGGACGGACAGATGTACGGCTAGGCAGCTAGACGGCCGGACAACTGCCCCCCCTCCCCCCCCCCCCCGAAGATGATGACGGCAGCGTGGACGGACAGAAGGACAGACGGCTGAAGGGGGCGGACGGCTGTTTGCTAGGACAGATGAACAGACAGACAGACAGACGGACAGCCTGCGCTCCCCCTCCACCCACCTGCCCCACATGGGCGATGAGCCCCCCCCCCCCCCCCCCCCCCCCCCCCCATTTTCCGTCCATCCATCCGTCCGTCCGTCCGTCCGTCCCTGCCCCCAGCACAGGGCGGGTGATTTGCGGCCCCCTAATCCAGCGTGATCCCATCTCCGCGGGCTTACGCCGAAAGCCCCGTAATCACCCAGCGCTGCCCTACATATCCCCACCACCCGCCGGGGGGGGGGGGGGGCTTCATCCCCACCCCCCCCCAACCCCCAAAAACCCCAGCCTGGAGTGAGAACCCCCCCACACACCCCAAAGTTTCAGCCTCCCCCCTCCCCAAAAACGCTGTCACCTCCCCGCCAGCACCCGGGGATGGGGCAGGGATGAGCGGCAGCATCACCGCTGCCTCAGTTTCCCCCCCCCTTTTCCTCGAGGCTGGGGGCAGGAGCCAGCCACATAATCCCCCCCCCCCCCCCCCCGGCTGCCTGATGCCCGGAGTCACGCGGGGACACGCGGCCGCGATGCTCCAATGACCGCCTTCCAGCAGGTCCTGCTCCCAACCCCCCCAAACCCCCCCAAAACGCCCCCAAAACCCTTTTTAGGATCCCCAAGTCAAAGCAGAACCCCCCCCATCCCCAGCCTCAGCACAGCCCTGGGTTCTGGGGGGGGGGATGAGCAGGGTGCCCGGCAGCACCCATGGGTGCTGGGGGGGGGGCCGTGTCTGCGGTGGTTCCCCGGGGCTGTAGTTGGCAAGTCTAGAACCACCGGATCCTGCTACCGCACCAGTGTGAGTTCTACCATTGCCAAAAGCAGCCCCAGGGCCGGGACGGAAAGCTGAAAAAAAAATAAATAAACCCCCCCCAAAATCCCCCTTCCATCCAAAAAAATCCCAGCTGGGGTTGAGCAGCGCCCTGGTGATGCCCCATGGACATTTGAGGTGCTCCAGGGGCTGGGGATGGGCACCACAACACCAAAAAATGGGGAATTTGCCCCATCACCATAAAACAAGGAACTTACCCCATCATGAAAAAACGGGGAATTTACCCCAACACCAAAAACCGGGGAATTTGCCCCATCCCTGCACGGGCATCCACATTCTGGGCACGTTTCCATCTCTCCTTGGCCCCCAAATGTCCCCCCCATCCCTCTGTTGGGGACACACAGGGGGGAAATCCAACGCGTGTCCCCCCCCCTCGCTGCTCTCTCCGCCTCCTCCCATATTGGCACTACACATAATTGCTCAAAATACAGAGACAAAAGCAAAAATGTGCTAGTGCCAAAGCGGGCCGGGCGGGCTGGCGTCGGCCCCGCGGGGCTCGCGGGTCTTTCTCTGCTCTGTTTATGGCCCTATGGTAATTCACTGACCGCGGGGTTGCACAGTGAATTCTACCAGTGCCATACACAGAACAGGAGTAGCGAGCTCGCACCCCCCCCGTTTTTTGCCCGGTTTTACCCCAAAACCTCGCCCTCCCCGCGTGCTTTTAGGTGCGCTGCGAGTTCAGCATCCCCACACCCCAATCCCAACCCAAGGAGCTTTTTTTTCCTTGACGAAGACTGAAAAGCAGGGCTGGGGAGGATGGGTTTTAATTAGGAAGCATCAGGAAGTTTTTAATTAGGGGGGTGCCGCCTGCACTCACCCTCACCCCGTGCCCTCCGTGGGTGCCCACCAAGCAGCCCCGACCTCCATCCCCCGAGCAAAAACCATAAAAAAATGGGAACAAACAATTAATCGACCTGCAGAAGGCTTCAAAACCCTTGGATCTAAGCCGGGGTCAATAAAAGGGCCGCGGGGGGGGGGGGGACACTCACCCAGATGCAGCCCCCTGGAGGGGCTGGGGCCGGCCACGGCCCCCAGGGCTTGGCTGGAACCGGAGCAGCCCCAGCCGAGGAACCAGGGATGGGGACGGGGACAGGGACGAGGCACGGCCAGGACCCGGTGCTGGGAAACCATTTCCCAGCCACTGCACGGGTTATATGGGACCGGGGTGCCCTGGGTGGCTGCAAACCCCACAAAAAGCTGCAAGCCCCGCAGGATGCCCGCAACGCCCCCGAAATGTTTGCAAACCCCCTGCATGGCTGCAACCCTCCCTGCAGGGTTGCAAATGCCCTAAAGGGTTGCAAGCATCCTAAAAGGTTGCAGGCTGCAACCCCCCCAAACGGTTGCAAACCCCCAGGAGAGCTGCAAGCCCCCCAAAAGGCTGCAACCCCTCCCAGATGGCTGCAAAACCCCAAAACGGTTGCGAAGCCCCCAAATGCTGGTACCCCCCTTACCTTGTGCCCCTTACCTTGGGGTAAAAAAAGGGCAAGCCCCCCCAAAAGGTTCCACCCTCCCTACCTGTTGGCAGCCCCCCCAAACACCTGCGAAGCCCCCAAATGTTCCCCAAACCCCCAGCGGGTTGCAAACCACACAACCGGTTGCAACCCCCCAGGATGGCTGCAAACACCCAAAACGGCAGCAAACTTCCCCAAAAGGCTGCCGAGCCCCCACCCCAGAGGGTGGCAACCGCCCTATAAAAGCTTTGTAACCCCCCCCCCAGATGGTTGCAAAGCCCCCTCCCCAGGTGGCCGCGAGCCCCCCGGATGGCTGCGCCGCCGCCGTCCCCGCGGGGCCGTGCCAAGCGGCCATCGCGGAACAGGAGGAGGAGGAGGAGGAGGAGGAGGAGGAGGAGGAGGACACGGCACAAAGTCCCCTTTGTGTCGGCCGAGCCGAGGCCCCAGGAAGGGCTGGGGGGTGCCCGGGGCCTCGTGCCGGCCTCAAATTTGGGGCCGAAGCAGGCCCACGGCCGCCTTCGCTCACCTTGGGCATCCCCGCGATTTCGGGAGCCGCGCAGCTCTGCGAGCGGAGAGTTCGGCCAGCGGGGACAGATTTGTCCCCCCCTAAGCCCTCGCCCCGTAGCAAAGGTCCCCAAAAACCCAGAGGAGCCCCCACGGGGTCGGGATCGCAGCCGGGAAGGCAGCAGGGCCCCGAGGCCGCGGCCACGTCCCCGGCACCGCTCACCTCTGGCCGCGGTGGGGCCGGGGGCACCTCGGTGGCACCTCGGTGGCACCTCGGTGGCTCGGGGCCATGGGTCCCTGGGGACGCCCCGCCGGCATCCTTGGCGTGACTTTGAAAGCGACGGCTTCGCCAAATCCCCGCGTGGTCGCTGCCCCCGTGCCCCATTCCGGGCAGGTTCAGGCCCTTCCCCAGGGTGGCCGCGTGTCCCCTGCGCCCCCAGCGCACCCCTGGGTGCCACGGACCCCAACCAGGGCGCAAAGGGAGGGGAGGGGGGTGGCAGCTCTGGAGGTGCCCCCTTGTCCCCGTCCCTGTCCCCTGCCTCCGCCCAAGGCCACTGCGGCAGCCCAGGGCCCCGCCGGCCCCGGTGCTGAGCCTGCCCCTCTGCGGAGCCGCCGCACCCCGGGTAATGACGTTGGGAGATGCCGCATTGCGGATGCTGCCCCCCCCTCGGGGGCCCCCCCTCCGGCCCCGCTCCCGGCAGCCCCCTCGAAGGGCTCTGCCGCAAGGCCCCAGATCTTCAGCAGGGGGGTCCCCTGGTCCCTGAGCCATTTTTAGGGTCGAGGCTCTCCTAAAAAAGCCTCCCCGAGCCCGAAACGCCGTGGGTGGCACCCAGGGATGCTCGCGGCCATAACACCAAGATGGTGCCCGGCCGCTGCCACCGCCCTGTAGGGGACGGGGACCGAAGGGGTTGGGGGCTGCCCAGTGGCCCCCAGTGGCTCCCAGCAATGCCGGCCCCGCTGTGGGGTGTGGTGAGGGTGGGTGCCCCAATATGTGCGGCCGCTGCCCCCTCTGTGGGCACGGGCTGGGGAGAGCCCGGGTGGGGACAGGGATGGGGACGGGGATGGGGACGGGGATGGGATGGGGGCAGGAATGGGGATGGAGGTGGGTGAAGGGATGGGGACGGGATGGGGAAGGGGAATGGGGGCAGAAATGGGGGCAGGAATGGGGACGGAGATGGGTAAAGGGATAGGGATGGAGATGGGGAAGGGGAACGGTGTCAGGAATGGGGACGAAGATGGATAAAGGGATGGGAACGGGGATGGGGAAGGGGAACGGGGACAGGAATGGGGACAGGAATGGGGATGGAGACGGGTAAAGGGATAGGGACGGAGATGGGGAAGGGGAATGGGGACAGGAATGGGGATGGAGATGGATAAAGGGATGGAGACAGGGATGGGGAAGGGTATGGGGTTAGGAATGGGGACAGAGACGGGTAAAGGGATGGGGACAAGGATGGGGATGCAAAAGGAAAAATGGATGGGGAAGGGGATGGGGACGGGGATGGAGAATGAGAAGTGGATAGGGATGGAGACAAGGATGTGGCTGGGGACAGGGATGGGGACAGGGACAGGGATTTGGATGGGTTTTGGGACGGAGACGGGAATGGGGACAGAAGTGACGATGGCAATGGGGACAGGGAATGGGGACGGGGACCGAGGCTGCAAAGGGGACGAGGACGGAGCTGCCGGGCACAACGAGGAGCCCGTTTGGAGGCTGAGCAGGGCGTATTTGTGCCGCAGTGCCAGCGAAACCCAGGGAGCTGCCCAGGACCCCCCCAACCCCAAAGCAGCCCCCAGATGGGACCAGGACCCCTCGGACGGAGCCCTCGGTGTCCCCACGCAGGGTTGGGGACACACCGGAGCCGGGGGCTGCTCTGGGGGTCCCTGCGCAGCCCCGGGGTGGGGACGGGTGAGGGTAAGGACCCCGGGGGGGCCACAGCAGCCCCCCCCCCGGCTGAGGGGCACCCATGGGTGCTGCGCAGAGCGGGGCCGTGGCCGGGATTTCGTTGCGGGCGCTGCCGGGTGGCGGCACCGGAGCCGCTGCCACCGGGGCCGGGCTGTGATAACGGCGACCCCGGGGCTTTCAGGGCGAATAAATGGGGCCGATCGGGGCGGGGGGGGCACCCCGGAACCCCAAATAACCCCCCCAGGGCCGGAGGGGGGCTGGGGTTCAGGGCTGCGCCCCGCTTTCGTTGTCGCCCCTTCGGACCCGCGGGGATGCGGCGGCTCCGGAGCACCCCCGACGGCGGAGGTTTGGGGGGGTCCCCGGGCCGGGGGAGGGTCCCTAAATAGGGGAAGGGTCGAGGGGGGGCTGCTGGATGGGGTCGGAGGGGGCAGAGATTGGGATCATCCCGGGGGGGGGCTCGGTTTGGGGGAGCCCCACGTCGAGGAAAAAGCCGCGGGTGGGAAACGCAGCCCCGGGGCCGGATCCTGCGGGGGGGTCCTGGGGAAAAAAGGGGAGGGGTCCTAAACCCCGGGGGGGGGGTCCAGCCAGGTCCCCCCCCCCATCCTTTTGGGGACCAGGCGGCCGCACTTACCTCAGCTCCGGGCGCGGCGCCTCGGCTCCGGGCGGCCCGAAGGGGGCCCGTCGGGGGTCACCGCGGGGGGGACGGGGACGAAAGGGGGGGGGAGGAATCGGGGCTGAGGGGACCCCGCTGCCGCCCCCCCACCCACCCTAGGAGGTGAAAGGGGGGGGTCCCGGCCACCTCCCACCTCCCCAGCGCTCGCCCAAATGGCGAGGAGCGGCGGCGGCGGCGGCCTTAGCCCGGCCGGGGGGACCCCCCCCGCGGCTGCAATTGGCCCAGGTGCCCCAGAAGGTGGAGCCGGGACCGAGGAGAAGCTGGGGAGGGGGGTGGGGGGGTGAGGGTGGAAACCGGGTGGGGGGGTGTGTTGGGGAACGGCCTCACCTTGGGCCACCCCCAGGAGCCGCCTCCCACCCCCTTCCCAAAAATCACCCACCCCGGGGGGGGCCCTATAGGTTGTGGGGAAAGGACCCCGGACCCCCCCCGCCTTTAAAATTAACCCCCGGGGATAGGGTTGGGGTGGGGGGGGGGGGGGCACACACGGGGATGCTGCCTCCACCCCCCCCCTCCTTCCCCGTAGGCTCGGGCCGGTTGCGGAGGCTCCGTCCCGGAGGGGGCGGCGGGCAGGGGGCGGCTGCGCCCCTCTGCGGGCTCCCCCGGGGGATTTTATAGCCCCGGGGCCACCGTCGGGGCCGCTCGCCGGCTGGCGGACACCGGACACCGGCGGGGCAGCGGCCGCCCGGCCCCGCACCTGAGCCGCCGAGGCCGCCGCCGATCCGGTTTCGGTGCCCGGGGAGACCGGGGGGGGGGGAGAGGAAAGCGATCCCTTAACCCCCCCGCCCTCCTCCTCTCTTCCTCCTCCTCCTCCTCCTGCTGCTTCTCCTCTTCCTCCTCCTTCTCGCAACCCGAGCGGGGCAGCGCCCCGGGGAGGGGGGAAATGGGGAGGGGGGTATTGGGGGGACACTTGGATACCCCCCCGGTATGGAAAAAGCCCCCCCACCCCCCCGAGTGCTGGGTTGCACCCCCGCGGGGCACGGTTGGCTCTGAGAGGTACAGGAGGGTGCTGAAAGCATAGCTGGGTACCCCAAAAGAGCCCCGATGCACCCAAAAGAGACACAAACAGCCCCAAAACAGCACCAAACGTGCCCCAAAATAGTCCCGATGTCACCAAAACAGACACAAACAGCCCCAAAACAGCACCAAACACCCCCAAAACAGCCCCAAATGCCCCCAGAACAGACACAAACACCCCCAAAAAAAGACACAAATGTGCCCCAAAACAACCCCGACACCCCCAAAACAGACACAAACACCCCAAAAACAGCCCCGATGCCCCAAAACAGACAAAAACGGCCCCAAAGCAGATACAAACACCCCAAAACCAGCCTCAAACGTGCCCAAAAACAGCCCAGACACCCCCAAAACAGACACAAATGCCCAAAACCAGATTCAAACACCCCTAAAACAGACACAAACACCCCAAAAACAAACCTATACGTGCCCCAAAACAGACCCAATGCCCCCAAAACAGACACAAACACCCCCAAAGTAGACACAAACGCCCCCAAAACAGAGAGGAGTGCTGCTGAAACAGACATGAACATCCCCAAAGCACAAAAATACCCCTAAAACAGACACGAACACCCCCAAAACAGGCACAAACAGCCCCAAAATACACAAGGTTCCCCAAAACATGCACATAGGGCCCCCCAAACTGACACAAACACTCCCATAAGACACACGAATGGCCCCAAAATACACAGACATCCCAAAACAGACACAAACACCCCCAAAACAAACCAGAACATCCCTAAAACATACAGGAGCATCCCCAAAACACACAACCCCCCAAAAAACATGCTCATAGACTGGAAACCAATACAACATCCCCAAAAAATTTACATGAGCAACCCCAAAACATGCAACAACATCCCTGAAACACACACAGAAACGTCCAAAACATGCATGGACACCCCAAAACAGACACACAAAAATGACAGGAGCAACCCTAAAACAAACAAGAACACCCCAAAAGACACAGACCCCTCCCCCCCAACAGTCAAAACACCCTCCAAAACCCTCACAGATACCTCCAAAACACACATGGACACCCCAAAACGAACACAAACATCCCCCCAAACAAACAAGAACACCCCTAAAACATGCACACGCATCCCAGAACAGACACAAACAGCCCCAAAACACTCACAAGCACCCCTAAAACAGATATGAACTCCTCCAAAACAGACACGAGCACCCCCAGAAGAGACATGAACTCCCCTAAAATAGACCCAAACAGCCCCAAAACACATACAAACTCCCCCAAAACAGACATGAGCACCCCCAGAACAGACACAAACAGACCCAAAACATGCATAAGCACCCCTAAAACAGACACAAACACCCCCAAACACACACAAGCACCCCCAAAACACACACAAGCGCCCCAAAACAGACACAAGTGCCCCCAAAACAGACACGAGCACCCCAAGAACAGACATGGGTATCCCCAGAACAGACACAAACATCCCTAAAACAGACATAAACTCCCCCAAAACAGACACAAACTCCCCCAAAACGGACACAGGCACCCCCAGAACGGACAGAAGCACCCCTAAAACAGGCACAAACTCCCCTAAAACAGGCACGAGCACCCTCAAAACACACATAAACACCCCCAAAACAGATACAAGTGCCCCCAAAACAGACACAAACTCCCCCAAAGGAGACATGAACGCCCCCAAAACAGGCACGAACTCCCCCAAAACAGACATGGGCACCCCCAGAACAGACACGAGCACCCCCAAAACAGACAGGAACATCCCCAAACACACACAACCCCCCCAAACCAGAGGCCTACAACCCCAAAACACCCCCCCCACATACAACCCCCAACGCACGGCCTGCGCACAGGCCCCAACCATATTAAAAAAAAACCTAAACCCCTTTTGGGACTCAATTTTATGCACATTTATGGGGGCTATACACGTATATGGGGGGGGGGGTCACCCGAGCCCCCCCGAGCGCGGCAGCTGCTGGGCTCGGCCCCAAACCAGCCTGACCAGTTTGGGGCCTGGGGTGGGCTGGGACGGGAATGGGATCGGGATCGGGTTGCTGCAGGGCCTGGCGGCGGCCCCACACGGGGTGGAGGTGGGCGAAGAGGGGTCGGTGGGTCCTCATTTTGGGGGTGAGACCCCAAGGAAGAGCCGGGGGGGGGGGTCTGTGGGGTGCAGGGGGGGTCAGTGCTACCGTCACGGGGCTGAGCTCGGCATCGGGATGGGGATTGGGATGGGGTTGGGTGACGGTGGATGTGGCACCCCGGGATGGTCCCGGGGAAAGGAGGGACCCCGGAATGGTCCCCAAAAGGCCAGGATAGTCCCCAAGATGTGGGGTGGTCCCCAAGGGCCTGGGATGGTCCCCAAAAGGCCAGGATAGTCCCCAAGATGTGGGATGGTCCCCAAGAGCCTGGGATGGTCCCCAAGAACCTAGGATGTTCCGCAAGAGCCTGGGATGGTCCCCAAGACTTGGGATTGTCCCCAAGAGCCTGGGTTGGTCCCCAAGAGCCCGAGAAGGTTCCCAAAGACCTGCGATGGTCCCCAGGGACCTGGGTTGGCTCCCAAGCAGGAGGGCACCTGGGATGGTTGCCGATAGCTGGGATCTTTCCCAACCCGCCCCCCCCCAAGAGAATCCCCCATATCCCAGCTGGTCTCTGAGCAGGGAGACATCCTGGGATCGTCACCCAAGACCTGGGACAGTCCCCAAGAAGGGAATTTCCCTGGGATGTTCCCCAAGACCTAAAATGGGCCCCAAGAGCCTGGGATCGCTCCCAAGAGCCCAGGATGGTCCCCAAGCAGGGAGACACCCCAAATGGTTCCCAGGTGCAAGGATGATCTCAAAGGAGCCCAGGATGGTCCCAAAAGACCCCAGGATGGTCCCAAAGGACCCCAGAAAGGTCCCATCACCAAACCAAGGCCAAGCTGTTGCCGCACTCCCCACGCCCCCGAGCAGCTCCGTGCTGCAGGCACCACCCCAGAAAATGGCTCCGACATCCCAAAATTTGCAGGGTGCTGCCATGGGTAACATGTGGGTGCACTAAACCTTGGGGAACCGGGCATGTAGGACTCGTTGGGCTGCAAATCCCATCCATGGAAGGTCTCCGTGCCCTCCTGAGCATGGTGCAGGACCCCCAGGTGCCGGGCTCGTCCCTCTCCCCGCCACCGTCAATATTTCGGCTCCGCCGGGGTCCGGCCGAAAATTTCTTCGAGGCCTCACCCGGCCATGAGCCGAGCGGAGCAAATGGCCCTGTTTAAAAATTGACAGCGCCTCGCTTTGCTCCTAACCCGAATATTTGATGTGGAGGAGCCTCCGGAAAGGGCGGCGGGGGCCAGGCAGAGCCGCCCCGCTGGCGCTGAGGCGCTCGGGGCCGGGGCTGTGCCGGGGCCGGGTTTCTTTCCAAGGCTCCTCGGCGGGCTCAGATGGGGATGGAAACGATAATGCAATATTGATGCGGCGGGATGCGGGAGCGCAACCCGAGTACATTAGCTGCCTGGCCCTCCCCGGCACGTTTTTATGGCTGGCGGCGAGGCCGGGGCTGGCAAAACCCCCCTGAGAGCCCGGCTTGGAAAAGGGGTTGGACCTTGGGGGGGGAGGAGAAAAAGGTTGGGGATAATTTGGGGATTGTGAAGGGAGGTGGTGGTTTGGTTGTTCTGCCCCTAAGAGGCGATGGGAGGGGATCAGCTTCTTACCCTGGTGGGTTGGGGTTGGACCCCCTCACTGAGGCTTTGTGCCCCGCTGTTTGGGGTGGGTGAGGAGCTTGGGGCAAAGCTGCTGGGCTCAGGTTCCCCCAGGTTGGTTCCCAAGATGTGGGGTGGTCCCAAAGAGCCTGGGATGGTCCCCAAGAGCCTGGGATGGTCCCAAAGAGCCCAGAATGGTCCCCAAGGACAGGCGGTGCTTTGGGTGGTCCCCAGGAGCCTGGAGAGGTCCCCAAGATCTGGGATGATCCCTAAGGGCCCGAGATGGTTCCCAGAGAAATTAGGGGCACAGGAGAGGAGGAAAAAATCTCCCTTTGGGAACAGGAGCTGCAAACCAAGGAGCACGGGGAGAGGAAGGGCCCTTGGTGGTAGATGTGGGGCAGGACCCCCGACCACAGGGAGAAGGGCGACGTTTGCCAGCACGTCGGGATTGGAGTCCCTTCCCCAAACCCATCTCTGTCCCTCCCCGAGGGGTTCAGGAGGCGCAGGGGGGGCTCAGCACCGTGGCAGGGGGGCCGGGCACAGCCGGAGCATCATGCATTAGTAATGGCCAGCGATCCGAGCCGCGGCGCTGACGGCATTTCTTCCAGCCGGGGGAACAATTCGGGCCGTAACCGGAGCCGGCGCGGGGCAGGAGGAGAGGGCTCAGGTGTCCCCCACAGCCCTTGGGGTCACCTGTCTCGGTGCCCGCTCCGAGCCGCACGTCCCCATCCCCACGGATAGGGCTGGGGTCCTTTGGGTTCACCGATCCAGCCTGGAAAAGGGGATGGGGGGCGGTTTTGGGGTCCCTCTGGGAGCTGTGGGGTCCTAGCTACCCGCTGGGACACGGGGGTAAAATGTGGAGCAGGGGGGGACATCCCGCTCGCCCCCCTAAAGTCCTGAGCGTCACCGTCCTGTCCCCATGTCACAGGGGTTGTGCAGCCACCAGGACGGCACCCAGAGCCCCGTGGGGGTGGCACCCGCTGAGCTGTAGGGCCGGCAGCCAGGTCCCATGGGGAAAGAACCCAAAGCCCCGTGAGGTGGCACCCAGAGCCCTGCAGGGGTGGCACCCAAAGTGCTGTGGGGAAGGCACACAAAACCCCATGGAGATGGCACCCAAAGCTTCATGGAGAAGACACCCAGAGCCCTATGGGGAAGATACCCAAAACCCCATGGAAATGGCACCCAAAACCCCATGAAGAAGGCACCCAAAGCCCTGTGGGAAAGGCACCCAGAACCTTTCAGGGGTGGCATCAAGAGCCCTGTGGGGAAGACACCCAAAACCCCATGGAGATGGCACCCAAAACCCCATGAAGAAGGCACCCAAAGCCCCACAGGGAAGACACCCAAAACCCCATGGAGATGGCACCCAGAGACATTCGGGGAAGGCACCCAGAGACTTTCAGGGCTGGCACCCAAAGCTCCATGGGGGCAGCACCCAGAACCCCATAGGGAAAAACCCCAAAGTCCCATGGAGCTGGCACCCGGAGCCCCACGGAGGAGGCACCCTTGCCTACGCAGAAGCCACCCAGAACCTTTCAGGGCTGGCACAAAAGCCCCATGAGATGGCTCCTGGGGGCACCAAGCAGCACCCACCCCCCTCTGGGTGTCCCCAAAGTCCCCAACCCCGGCCACGCCGTGCCCCAAACCCATTGAGCTCGGTGGGGTGGGAGGGGGCAGGAGGGGGACACGGAGGCGCACCAGTTGTGCGCGTACTGGGCAGAGTGGGAGGCTACTGGTGGGGCTCGGGGGCCACCTGCTGGGCAGAAGGGACAGCGCCACCCCCAGCTTGTCCCTAAAAAAAACCCTGAATTGGACAAAAAGGGGGGCGCAAAAGGCTGCGCCCCCTGCCCTGCTCCCTCCTCAGGGCTGGTGGTGGCCCCAGGACGGGGTGTCACCCCCCCCCCAGCACCCAGTGTCACCCAAGGGTGCCAGGCCGGGTGCTGGCAGCAGGTGGCACCCTGCCACCAGCCGGGAGGGTGACAAAGAGCCCGGGGGGGGGGGGGGGGGGGGGGGTTGGGGGGAGACGAGGGGAGGGTTCCCAGCCCCCAAATTGGGGGCTGCAGCCAGCAAAGGGGATGGGGAAGAGCCACCTGCAAGACCCTGGTGTAAAGGCAGGGCGGGGTGTTGTCCCCATCCCTGTCCTGTCCCCCAAAATGTCACCTCTGGGGACCCCAAATCCCATGGGCATTCATTACCCTGCGCCCCAGTGCCCAGAATTGGGGTGTGCTCAGCACCCGGCACAGCACAGCCTGGTTTTTGGGTGTCCCCCCCACCATCACACGGCGCTTTCAAGGTGCTGGGACTCCTCCAGCACCCAAATCCATGGCACAAGCAGGTGACCAGGAGCTGGGGGCTCTCCCAGTATCCCCAGTAAGGCACTGGGAGAGCCCTGAGCTCTGCTCCCAGCCCGAATTTGGCTGCAGGGGGCCGCACGCACGCAGCCCCCCAGGACACAGCACCAAGGTTCCTGCGAGGAGGAGCTGTCGGGGCTGAAGCAGGAGGCAGGCTCCGAGGTATAGACATTATTTTTTATTTAATAAAAAAAAAAAAAAAAGGTTTACAGTTCTTTCATTATACACAACTCGGGGAGAGGTTATGCTCGGAGAGAAGGAGGCGTTTGGGCCGGGCGGCGACGTGCCCACTACATCACGACGCAAGGGGGGAAAATAAAAGGGGGGGGGAACCCAAAAAAAAAGAAAAAAAAGGAAAAAAAAGGGGAAAAAAAGGGGGAAAAAAAGGAAAAACCAAACCCTTAGACTCGAATGAATTGCAAAAAACCCCGATCTCTTCAAGTATCACACGCTGGGTACCAGTACAGGCAGTAAGACCGTGGCCATTTCTCGTGCTGCAAACACCCCTGCTTAAAGTGCCAGAGGGACTGGGACAGGCGAAAAGGAAGCGAAAAGAAGAGAAAATGGTCAAACAGCTCCCGCCCTGCCCCACAATCCCACCCCATTGGGGTCTGCTCGTCCCAGCCAGGCCGTGGGGTCTCGGGCTGGTCGCAAAGGGGCTTTGTGGGCTCCAGCTGTGGGGCCAAAGCTTTGGGGAGGGGGCTGGGGACCACGGCCTCGGTGACACCAAGGGGTCCCCAAGGAGCTGGGGGGGGGTGGTTGGTGCACCAAGAGGCGAGGCAGCTTTTGGGGTTGCATGAAAAAACCCTAAAGAGCAAATGGGATGCGGTGCCACGTGGGCACCCAGGGGCTGCAGCAAGGTTTGGGGGACCCAGGGACGAGCCTGGGGCTTGGGGGGGGCTGAGCAGCTCCCATCCCCACAGCAGAGGCAAGGTGGCAGCAATCTTGTTTTAATTATTCAGAAAACAACCCCCAAAAAAGCTCAAACTGACCCAAAGAAGAGCTGCCGTGCTGCAACAGGGCTCCACCTTTTATTGACAAACTACTCGTTGGGAAGGAGGCTTCTTTCAGGAGGAGGAGGAGGAGGAAGACTCAGGAACCAAAAGGTGAAAAAATGACATAAAATGAAGGGAAAAATAAACAAAAATAAGAGTGGTGCAAGGAGGCCACAAGCAGGCGGTCCCGACGCGCAGCGCAGAGCCTTTTCCAGCTCATCCCCTAAAAGCATCTCGCCCTAAAAGCATCGTGCAGCAAGGGCACGCAGGCCGTCAGGGTGCCAGGGTGGTGATTTTGGGCACAGCTCAGCGGTGCTGCCCCGGTCAGGGGCATTTGCCACGAAAAAAACCAGCTCTAGAGCCCCCATCCAGCAGCCTGGACTCGTGCCACGAGCCCTGCCGTGTCCTCACCCCGTTATTTTGGGGGCACCTTCTTTAGGATTGCGCTCATCCCCCAAAAGGAGAGGGGAAGGGGTGAGCTCGATGCCTCGCATCTGACCTGGAAGGGGACAAGAAAGGGTTACCTGCAAAAGGAAGGGGGAGGAGGTTAATTACAACACTATTTTTTTAATACAATATTGAAAAAATACAAATTTTTATTGTGTTTTTTTTTTTTTTTCCTCCTTTTAAACCGAAATCACCACCCAGCACTCGCTCTACCCCTACGTAGCACCTAGAGGAAAGGTTATAGCGCAAGCAGACGGCGGGGTGGGCAGGTAAGCGAGTTAAAAACAGTGCCAGCCACCCGTGGCCCCCCTCCCCTCCCCCAAAAAATGAGAAAAAACAGCGTGCTAGATAAGAGTTAAGTACACCATTACATGTTAAATAGTTAATATTACCCTTCCCACAAGCCACAAATGCTAGATAGAGAACTTCAGCACAGTCACTAGCCACAGCCCTACGTTACTGCTTCAAAACAGAAAAGAAAAGAAAAAAAAAAGGGGGTGGGAGGGGAAAAGGGGAGGAAACCCCTTTGCTTCATGCCCGGAATTAACGTAAAGGAAACTCTTTGTATATTTTTATTAAGGAAAATCATGCTAAAGCAAAATGGTACGAGGTTTTTTTCTTTTTTTCTCCGAAACAACAACAAAAAAAAATTGATTGTGCTTTATGAATTAGAGGATTGTAACCTTCCAACCCCACTGACTCAAAGCTTGGTGGCGTTCCTAAAGGCAAAAAAAAAAAAAAATCAAAACCAACACTTCTGGGAAAAGGAAAACGTCCCCAAATGACATCCAAAACTCCGCTCGAGGGTTGCGCAGGGTGGGTGGATTTTCCATGCACCGTCCCGTAGGTTGCACCACAAACGAAAATAATCCTTGTCCAAACCCCTCAGAACCTCCCCCCCCCAAAAAAAATAATAAAATAAAATACAGCAGGTAACATTCAACGTCCCGACTGGAAATCCATCTCAGTTCAAACCTCCACGACGCAGCTATCCGAGTTCAAGTATACCAGCAGCCCAGGTAGACATTTGCTATATCGGGTTCTGGAGCATCCTAACAAAAACCTCAGCTCGCTGAGAGACACCAGGATAAATCAAACGGTTTCATACAGAAGTGTCCTGAAAGGAAGAAAAAAAAAAACAACCAAAAAAAAAAACCCAAACAAGCAGATTCACTTGCTTCCTCAATCGGTGCTTTGAGTCTTTTTTTTTTTTATTATTCATCTCAATTTTTCTTTTTTTTCCTAGATCATATTCTTTGTTAACTTTCAGAAATTTTAATCCTGTTGTACACACACAAGCAGATGGCTACCAAGCTGGTGCAGAAGGGGAGGGTGGGGGGGGGGGGGGGGGAAACAAAAGGAGGAAAATAAAATCAGTGCCGATGGATTCGTGGACTACAGCCAACGGGCCAATCGTCGCGGATCTGAAGCTCTCAGCAAGGCTAATCCATCTGGTCAGAGAACCCTCCTAGGGGACAGAGGTGTTTGCGAGGTGTTTAACCATACTTCAAGCAAGAGGAAAAAGCAAAACTTGAAGCCGTTAAAGGGCAGCAGTTCCCAAACCTATGACAAAGGAAGAGTTTGACTTCACCTGTGCTCCAGCTAAATCAAAGCACTGCTTAGAGAGCATTGTTTGTGTGTTTTTTTTTTTTTTCCCCTCCCAAGAAGGGAACAGCTCGTAATCCAGACCAAGAAAAGCGAGCAACATCCAGATGAAGGCTTTCAAAAAGTCCCAAGAGCAACTAGACCAGTGGTTGTCAGTCCCTACAGTTCAGAAGGGCAGGCAGGAGTCCACGTAGAAAAACGGACTGCAAATCCAAGTCAAAATCCTTAAGCTCCAATGCTCTGAAGAGCTCCATGCATTTGTGGTGGTTTTTTACTTACTTTTTTTCTCCCTAAATGTGACTCCACACGAAATACGATCAGCAAGGTTGACCTGAAGGAGCACCTTTTATTCCACTGTCTGATCTACACGGTTAGTATATTATCCCCCAAGATTATGTTTTGTTTTTTTGTTTTTTTTTGTCACTTTTTGAGAAAAAAAAACCGCTGTTCCACGTCAGCATCCAAGGTGGTGTCTTTGGAAACATCGATCAGAAAGCAAACGTCTCGGCTACCTCCCTACCTCCCAGGGCAGCTGTTGTAGCTGACAGTTCAGTAGCACACAAGTTGACTTGGCCAAATGGAATCTGAATGCATGCATTCGGGCTGCATATTGCTACCAAAATGGAATGTGGGAATATGCTATGCACCTCGGGTTGAGAAATGACCAAGAAAAAAAAAAAATCAAGATCTAAAGGGTGATATATATATATATATATCAATGCTATTATTCATAAAAACCTTGTTTAGTAATAAAAAAAATTGCTTTGTTTAAATATGAATATTATAGTCTGCTTCTCATGGTTAGGAAATTAGAGTCTCTCTGAAAAGCAGGTTGCCTCTTCTACTACAACTCCATATCCTGAGCCTCATCTTCCGAGAAGTCGGACATGGAGCTCTCGGATGAGCTGTCCCCGGTGCCTTCTTCCTGTTCTTTTAGTGCTTCTTCTGTTGCATATTTCTGGATGTATTCTGCGTGTGACAGAAAAGAGAAGACATTAAAACAGCAGATATTCAACAGGGAGGGGATGGCTAAGCTAGGGCTAACAGCTGGCGGGGTAACACGTTTGGTAGATCCTGTGGGTTATAGGGGTTACTGCAGGATGACCATATTCCTCTGAGCAAAGGCAGAATTGTTCAGCAACACGGTATGAAAACACCCAAAGGCAATCAGAGACACGCATGATCCTTGAAAATGTGCTGTCTCCACGCTCCCACACCACTGGCACATGTGCGCACACAGCTAGAAACACCCCAAGTTGTCCCTCGTGGAGTTTCTCTCACACTTACTGTAATAGGATTGCTTTTACTGCCAAAGCAGAAGCTTCCACGGTGACAGAGAACGAGCCGAAAAGCCATCGAGGTGTCACTAGTACATAGCCTGCCTTTAAACAATTAGGATCTGGACGTTTGACCTGATAGCACAGGACAGGAGTCACCGAAACCTACCTGAGAGACTGAGGAGGAAGAGAAGAAATCTCAGAACAAACCAGGTGTCCCCAGTTTGGGATGGGAGAAGCCATGCCTAAGTGGAGTTTAAGGAAGAATGGATAGAGAAAGAGCAGAAGACTACTGCAGGAATGGGTTCGTTTGAAGTGAAAACCCAAAGCACGTCCCCTTTTCCTCCTGGAGCAGCCCCTCCGAGGCTCAAGGAGGGGCTGGTGTCCTCAGCACGGAGGTTATCTCGGCAGAGAAAGCCTTCTTGCTACGCATCCGTGCTGAAAAAGCAGCTTCAGAGCACAAACAAGTGAAGAAATGTCCCGACAGCACCTCTTCCACCCGGCATTTCAGCAAGGAAACGGGAGCTGTGCTTGCGCTGCCTTCGGGGAATTTCAGCTGCAAACTCGTCTTCCTTCCAGACACGAAGGTACTAAAATGCAAAGCCTCCCCCAAACAGCAATGCTCAAACCCTGAAGTGAGGGGGAATTCCACCAGCCCTTCAAGCCCGAGGATGAGTCCCTGCATGGAAATGTGCCACGTACCAGCCTAGCAGCCTTCCAAACTGTGAATTCTTTTATTTCTCCCCAGGAACAGAAGGGAAGGAGGTGCACAAGGACCTCCTCCAGGAGCACAGAAGTTTTTTTGTTCCATATCCCATTGGCAGGGGGATGCACTGCAGAGCTGCAGGAGGACACACTTAATATCTGTAAGTCCTAAAGCACAGGTTTCAAAGATTGGGCTTTTTAAAGACTGCACATTAAGACTCCATTTCTGGAGCTGATACAGGGACACGAAGCTCAGGCAGTTCCTCCAGGCCAGGAGGATGGTACGGGCAGAACCTGAGGACAAATCCTCACGGAGGGGTCCCCAGGACGGAGCAGCTGGTGGCCTCGACAGACCAGCTCTGCCTTGGAAAAGTTTTACGTGACCAAAGAGCTTCTGTCTAACGACGCATGTAGTTTCAGTCTGACTGTTTAAGATACATTATTAACTCGCTCACTCAGACTGCAGAAGCTGCTGTTCAAATCTGTTTTACAAGAAGTTGTAAGGACTGATAAAGTATTAAAGGCAGCTCTGCAAACAGCAGCAAGCAGGGAGCACTCGAGGCCTCTCCACGCGCTGCAGAGGCTCAGGGTGCTGCTGGGCTCTTGGAGCACACAACGTGGACAGAACAGCCCCCCTGTCCTCCGTCCTCAGGTTCTGGTTGCTGAAAATCCTCTGCTCAGGAGGTGCTGGACTGTGATGATGGTGCTTAACTATGATACGATGGTGCTTAGGCCCTGCCTGATCGCATCTCCTACCTGCAGCAGAGACCAGGGGCTGCAGAGTCTGGGGCAGGGGCCATCTGCCAAAAGAGATGGACGCTGCAAGGTGAAAGAAAACGAAGCAGCAGAACTAATTACATTTAAAGACGAGAGGAAGTGACTGAAAGAGGGATGCAAAAAAAAAAAAAAAAAAGCATCCTGCCCTCAGAAGATTTACGTGGGTGGGTGGGCAGCAGATGATGAGCAGAGATAAGGAGATGGGATGGTGCCAAGAGGACACGTCCCTGTAGCAGCCACTCCCTGGAGCTTTCCAGGAACTGATCTCCCAGATAAGCTATTATTTCTTGCACAATCCAAAGGGAACCAAGGTTCCCTTGCTGCAAACCTTGGGATGTCCTGGATGACAGAGGTAACCTCTTCCTGGGAACTTCAGGATCAGATTCACGCTACGCTTACTCCAAAGCCACCTAGGATGGCAGGACAGGGGCCAGAAGTGCTCCTTCACTGCCTGCTTCGAGTATTCTCCAGCTGCTGCTGATTTAGACACAGAAGCCACCATTTCTTACTGTAGGAAACTGCCTGAACCTACATTGTTTCAGATAAAACGCGACTTAAAAGCATGTCAAATGTAAAATGCCATCTTCTGCCCAGGAAAACGACCAGGCCCCCGGGCTGGGCCTTTCTGGAGGTTTAAACCTGAGAAAGGTCAAGCTTCCAGGGAGCTTTAGTGCTGAGCACTGTACTGAACTTGGATCTTCAGTCTATTAAGGGCAGATATTAAGGGAAGGACACGGAAACACCTAAATAATACTGAGAAGCCATCTTCCCCTTCAAATCCCCAAAGAAAAGCCTTGATGTACCCATCCCTACCAGGGAAATTCCACTCGGATCCATCTGTTTTTAAACCCTGGGGCAAGAAGAACGAGCTGTGGTTATGCCCTGTGGCTGGTGCACGCCTGTGAGCTCTTCAAAACGCCAGCACAGCTACGCTGGAACCTCACAGCCACCAGGCAGGATGGGAGAGCTGCTCCCAGCACCAACATCCAACCCGCCCTCAGCACCCTTTGACTGCTGCTGCTCACCACCCTGCCCTCCCCGAAGCAGCTTTCGTGCTAGATCTACCAAAGAGAAGGCAAAAGGAAGACACAAGGGGGTTAACAGCTCAACAGAAGCTAATCCTGAGCCATTTTTGCCTGTCTGGAGCCCACCCCAGCCATAAGACGAGGCACCCTGATGAGGACTGTCAAAAAAAAGGGAGGATGTGGTTCTGTGTCCATTCACTGCTTGATCAACGGAAAGGCTCTAAGGCTAAGCATCCCACTTTCCAGCTCTGTATCAGCAATCTCAAATATTTACACATCCCACAATAAATCCTGATCTGTTTAGGGCTCACACCAAGGATCACGGCAGCTCCAAACCTTGTGCAACATCTCTAAGTCTACGCCTGTCTCTTCGCTACCGCTCCATGCGCTCATCACTAAAAAATGAAGAGAAGCAGCGATAAATTATGCATCTGCAATCCCGAGCTTCCCAGAGCAGAGCTGTTACAATCCATTGCCTCGGTTTTTACATGTCCAGGGCTATTTTTAAGAACACGACAATAAGGAGCAGCAACGTTTAGCTCTCTTCTGCTTGTCACGCAAGCCTGGGAAGAGACAGCAGAGGCAGGACTCTTGGGTGCACGGACCACGAGACACGTTTCAACTCCTTCAAACTCCTTCCTGATCATCTTCACAGACTGTGTCTTTCTTTTGGGATGGAGAGGAGGGAGCAGACTGCCCTATTTAGCCTCCTGTAGGATGTTCCTTGCAGCACCCTGCTGCTGGCTACCATCAGTCCGATCGCTTTTACCAGGGTGCTGGAAAAATGCTGGATATTTTTCCCCCTGGTTCATGAAAGCACAGAGGGCACCCAAAGCATCCCTCACGCTGACCCTGGAGATTTCCTGGGACAAACCACTTTGCCTGAAGCTTGTTCGTACGAAAAAGAAAAAGGCAATGGACTTGAGGATCCCGAACAGGCCAGCTCTGCAGGGTAGCTCCTATGATCTTGTCACGCAGCTGTCAGAGGAGTCGAGCAAAGCGTGCTGAATAACTCAGCGCTTAAATCACAGCTTGGCTTCACCTCATTTGGAGTCCCACCCTCAAAAAAAAAACAAACAAACAAACCACCCCGCAGTTGATGAAGGGTCATTTAGCATCAGAACAAAAACAACTCGAGGTTTAACCGCTCCGGCGTGACGTGGCAGCCCTGATGAAAGGGCTCCTCCACCAAATCCCACATCTCTCTGGTGCGCCCACGCTCTCGGGACACGGGAGGGATGTTGCAATGCTCTGTTAGGGCTCTGATGGGGCTCCGTTGCCCCACCTCGCACAGGAGGACTATTAGATCGTGCTGCTGGAGGATGCTCTCCTTGCCGAGCAGGCCCTGCACACCCCGCTGGCTGGGCTCCCCCAGACAAACAAAGCCTCATGGTTATTCAGGGACCAAAAAAAAAAAAACCCCAAAACTTGGCCATGATCTCTATTCAAAACTTAGCTGAAGGCCAAATCCGAAGAATTTGGTCAAATCTGAAGACCAAAGGCTGTAAATTACCAACTACCAGGTTAAACACTGATTGTGATCACTGGATCGAGGGATAAAAAGCCAACAGCTTTTGCCACTGGCTCATTTCCTCCTCCCTTACCTACGTGCAGCTGATTCAGAGGAAGGCCAAGCACCCGTATTCTTATTTTCTCTCCTTTCTCAGGTTTCAGATGCAAAATTAATTCAGTTTGGGTCTCAGCTTGCCAGATTAGTCTTTCTATCCTCAGTCTCATCCATAAGAGCCCTTACTGGGACCCTTCCCCGGTCCCCAGGAGCTACTGGCTCTTTATTTTCGACTGGTTTCATTTGTCCTTCCGCAGGCAGACACAGCAGCACCCTCACAGGCTCCACCAGGGCTCACCCATCCTCCCCAGCCACTGTTAATGCTTAGCCTGGGCTCCCCGAGCTGAGTTGGAAGCCCGTGACCACATCCTGCTCCCGGTGATCCCAGGAGAAGTCACTCCCTTCCTCTTTGAAGGTCCCTTTGACGCGTCCAAACCCCAAGCCCCACTCAGCCCTCAAAATTAAACTCTAATTCTTTCCCTCTTTCATCATCAGAGGCATCTTCAAGACCATCTACCCCTGTCACACTCCTCAAGCCATCACTAATTGGCCTGCAGCTTTCCTAAGTGGCACTCCCTGAGCAGGGCAGAGCACTAATAAGCCTCAGCTGGAGCAGGCAGCACCAGCGAAGGATTACTTGGCTTTTACTGAGAATTCCTGCTCTGTCGCCCTACAGAAGGGCTTTCTGCAGCGATATCATTGATTCTTTGACTCCTGCTCTGCCACATTTCCACAGAACTGCTAACAAGCACTTTTATTCAGTAATTGGGAACTGGATATTTCCATCTGAGCACTTTTCCTTGTCCCTTTCTTCAGCAAAATACCTTTTCTTCCTATTTTTTTTCCCCCAATCTCCAAAAAACAACATCGAATCCTAACCTACTATGCTCACCTCCCTGCTTAGGATCTGCTAACGAGTTAAAACCCTGCCCACACCACGGATACCATCTTGAAGCAGTATCAAATCACCCACCCCTTATTTCAGGCTACTTTCCTTTAAAATGAACGGGCACAAACCCGTTATAAACATTGTTATTAATAAACTCAGCGTGTTATTCGTGCCCTTACCTTTAATTTTCTGTTTGTACTCTTCTGGTCGGTGGAGGTACATGGCTGCAGCGTCACCATTTAGAGGATCTATGGGGTTAGGATAGGCCAGCAGCTGGGGCAGGAACGATTCAAATATATTGGTGAGATCTGCAAGAGAAGGACATCGTTCACATCCCCGGACCCAGAGTGAGGCGGATTCATCATCCTGCAGGCACGGACACCGAAACAGCAGCACAAAGCTGGGCAAAGAGGCTGAAAACCTGGGCACGGGTTAAAATAAAGAGAAGGGCATCGAGGAAGGAGCACACGTGGCTGGTAAGAGGGATGTGGCTGCTGCTGGGGATGTGCTGCAGCTCTTCAGCTAATTTCAACTACTCAACTTTCCTACAACGTAGACACAAATCTGGGAGCTGAAGAAGTGGAAGGTGAGTTGTCTGGAGCATCAGTGGAAGCATGCTTAGAGCCCTGGCTTAAAAAAAAAAAAAAGAGAAAGAACAAAACCAGCACAATTCCTCCATCCCACCTCGCTGAGTTCTCCCACTTCTGCCTCCCTCTATAAGCATCGTTACGTACAGCTCGTGCTCCATGACTAAACGGACTCACCTCGAGCACAGAACACCTACAGGGCCTTAGCTGATGACTGCCTTAAGGGAAAGAGCAAGCAACGAGCCCCCCCCCTGCAATCCCAACCACTTCACAGGATGCAGAGAGATCCCAGGAACAGGGCAGTGCCAGTGGGCATCTGTCACTAAATCCCCAACATCAAACGTCTCCTGGTGCTGGTGAGTAGCTGTGGATGCACCAAGCCCTCTTCCCACATCCCCGAGACAACACGTGGGGGTGTTCAGCCACAGCCCTGCATCACCCCTCCTCCTCGGGGGCTTCGGAAGGGCTGTGCGACCCCCCCAGAGCAGAGATTAATCAGGGTTAGGAGGGCTGCGTGCCATGTTTGGCTTTCCCCAGGGGGGTTGAGCTGCTGATAGAGGCAGAGCCGTGTTTGTTTTTTAATTATTCTGTTTTTAATATTCTCCCTATCTTTTATCAGAGTATTCCTGCCCGTGGATAAGCATCACCTGCCCCCTCTAGAGGGCGGGTACCTTGGAGTTTTGGGTGGGCAGAGCTCCTACAGCTCCCCTGTGCCAACTAGCTCTGGGCTGCAGCCACACAAAACCAGGCTCCAACCTCACCACCGAAGATGCAGCCTCCAAAAAAAACCATGCAGCAGGTCCGTGCTACTGCCCAAAGCTCACATCCCCTGTGGATCTACAAACGTGTGCTTTCTGAATGGATTTGATCCTACCTAAGGCCAGGGAGACTCCAGGTGTTAGTGTCAAACACTAAGAAATTCGGTGATTTTGCCCTGAAATCTTTCTAGTATGAGAAGCTGCTGCCCCTTCCACCAGCAGAGGATGGTGACAAAGCCCTGTAGGGCACACACAGGGTGAGAGCCTTGGCCAAATTTGCCACTGGTGGCACGCAGAGCACTCAGAGCCACCAACCAGTCCTAGGATGAGGCACAGCAGCAACTGGCAGAAGGATCTGAATCCGAAAAGGGACCACAAAAACAGTGACAGCGCTCTGCAGTTATGCTTTCTGCCACAGCCTTGGGAGGGGCCTGTCCTTGGAGAACCAAATTTCACCATCCTAGGGCTTGGGTTCAGATATATCAGCAAGAAGTTAACTTCAGCTTGCGGCGCCACCTGCTCTTGGATCAAATCTCCCCACGAGCAGGCTTAGATCAAGCTTCCCTTTATAGCCACTGGACACCTAAACTCCAGTGGCTACTGAGCCGAGTCCTAAAAACCACCGTGACTCGCTGAACACGCTGCAGGGATTTTTTTTTTTATTATTGTTTTTAAGGAGACCTGAGGGATGTCCCCCTTCTTTCCAATCACTAAAAGCAGCGTTAGTTTAACGAGGATTGGTTGGATGTGAGCAGGGAGCCTGACAACAGCACCAAGGACCTGCTACTTCATTAGGGAACGACAGGGAGCCTTGCCACGAGGTCCTCATTAATTTATCCGTAGCTGTTCTGGGGCTCTTCCACCTTAGTTCCTCCTTGAATTCTCTGACCCAGCTCCTCTGCCAGCACAGGAGTGCTCTGAGGGGTAACGCTCCCAACAACACAGCTGTGCTGAGAAGCACTGGGGAAATATTTCCCCCTTTCCAGCCTCTCTGCAAGCTTCGAGGCATCCTACAGCAAAGCAAGGGGAGTCTGCAACCAGAGGACTGTCAGAAAATGCACTTTGTAATGCCAGCTTTCACCTTGTAATGCCAAGATTCACCAGCTAATGCAGAACTTGCTCTGTACAAAAATCTGCACCTGATACTTTCAAGTTTCCTCGCATCGAGGTCACACGGAAAAATACGGGAGATTTTCTGCAAGCTTGCTGACATTAATACATCAGAAGCAAAGGAAATATCTTGGTATTTTATTCTACCTTTTTGAGCAACAGCAATGCCAGAAATACAGCAGCACTCATTGGGAAACCTCTCCACGTGGAGCACACAGCCACACCAGGAAAGCTCGAGGCATTCGGGTTCGGAGTCAGGATCACCAAGCTGCTACAGCAATTTCCCAGCCAGCGTTGGCCAAGCCCAATCTTCCCTCCCAAACTGTGCTCGTGAGGAAGGTGAAGTGGCTCAACTGCTCAAAAACTCCAGCTTACAGGGGTAAATTTGGGCTTTCAAGGGAAAACGTGAAGGATTTGACATGTAGGTTCCCTTGAATACTTTTCCATAGCACAGGATTGGAACACCTGAAGAAATTTCTATTTTTTAGATTATATTTTTTAGAACACAGCCAACCTAGACTGGATTCTCAACTGTATTCCTTTTTTTCCCCTCAAACGTATTCCTTTTTAACAACTTCAGCCTTCCCTAAATGCTGTTTCAACAGATCTTCAACTATCAGTTGACCTTGTTATAGCCCTGCAAAGGAGAGTTACAGCCAGGAATAACAGGAAACCCCAAACCTTCTGCAGCAAGCAGTGCAGTTGTTAGATACACGATCCCCTCCTAACCTGCACTGAAGCGGTGCTGCCACGAGAAACAGTTTTTGGTGTCACCTTCCGCAGAAGTGGCATAAAGGCAGGTCACGGAAGTGTTTTTGCATGAAAATCTTATTTTCACGTGATGTTGGCTCAGTGAGGAGACTAAAATTTAACTCAAAGGAGTCAGCCTAAGGTCGTCTGTGTCTGTGGTGCGTTAACCCACCGAATACAGCTGCTCGTGATTTTCGGGGGAATGCCAGAACTCACCGTAGAGAGCCGTCCAAGTTTGATTGATTACATCTAGACATACAGTTCCTGACCTGAAACATATGGGAAAGACGGAATTAAACACAGTCACACTCAGAAACACCCTGGGGATTTAACAACCTACCCCCCTTCCACTGCCCTGCCTTCTCCCTGCTGTTCCATATAAGTGGTGATTTACTCCTGTCCCGTGGTTAAGAGGGGAGCAGCCTTTAACTACACGAATCTTTGTACTCTGCACAAAGGGAAGCAAATTGGAGCCATTACTGAACTAGCTGGCCCATACGGGGACCTACTGGAGAGACTGAGGTGTAGGTGGCTCCCCTTACACCTGAAATTAAAAATCGTGGCTAAACTGATTTCTACCCTAAAGCATTTTATCAAGAACGTGAACTTCAGCTGAAGAGGGAGCTATGGCTAAGCCAGCACCCTTCCCTCTTTCAAGAAAGCCAGCACGATGCCAAGGAGAAGGGGTCCTACAGCTCCAAATTTTGTGTAAGTGAGGCACGTTACAGTGCCAAGACCCCATCTGAGAGCCTGCAGCACGCATCTCCCCTGCCTTGCCCGCTCCTGGAAGTGGACTTCAGAAGACATCCTTTGGACTGCTAGATTTAATTAAAGCGTTATTTAACTCTTTGGCATGTTCTTACAGAGCCAGGACACAGCTACAATTCAATAAGATCCTTAGGAAAACGCGCACGGGATTTACTTACGCTTCATCGATGTTAGGATGGAAAATTTTATTCATGAATCCTGCAAAAAAGGAGACACTGGTAAATAGCAGAAAACAGCCACAGATTATTTATTTTTTTTAAAACCAAGAGAAGTCTGGAATTTACTGAACAAGGGCTCGGCTTACTGTTTTCACAGAAAAACCCGGCTTTGCTATATATAGCCACGTAACCTTTAAAACACGCAGGCAGCAGCTCGACCCTGGGTCCTCAGCCTTTCCCTTGAACTTCAAAAAAAAATCCCACTCCCAGCTCAGCAGGACCACAAAGGCTGTGGTCCACCCTGAGACTGAGGAGATGTGCCCATCAGCACAATTAACCAGACATCTCAGTGATTTCTAAGCTGCAGGGATCATTTCAGTACACACCAGGCACAGATTTTAAGCCCTAGTTTAAGTTTTTGTCTATTTTTAAAAATA
Source organism: Clangula hyemalis (assembly GCA_963989345.1). The sequence goes on along the minus strand of OZ022426.1, from coordinate 206,088,023 downwards.
TTTCTTAAAGTTTTGCTGTAACTTGAAGTTACAACATTAATCTATGTTTATAAGCCATTCAGGAGCAGAGAGTGCTGCAGACACAGGGTTATTTTTTTGGCAAAAACCCAGAGTTACAGCACCATGGTAGAAGATGTCTCATATTTTAGGGACACCTCTGGCTGCTGCTACCAGATACAAAGCCACATTTTCCAGCCACGTCCCTCAACCTGGAGTTAAAGACAGATGAAGCCTGAAAAAACACTCCCTTCTCCCACAAATAGAGCTTATAAAGCAGTAATATAAAGGGATTATAACGCGCCACGCTCAGCACTGTAGGCAGTATAGAAGTAAAGCACATCGACCCCAAAAAACAAGTTCAGCAGATTCAGGGATGCTGAATCCTGCTCCCAAACTCTTCCCTTTCAGTAGGGGGGAACCAAAACCCCTGGTGAGGGACCTGTCCCCACCGCACGAGGGGGTGAAGGAAACAGATCTGGGTTTTCCAGTTACTTCACTGGAAAATGGATGGAGTGTCCCAGGTGCTGCTTGGGTCCCTGCACGCTTCTGCTTGGCAGAAAAGCTGCTGCAGCCCCTGTTTCTGCACCACTTTTAAGAGGCTTCCAGATCTTACCTTGCTGTCTTTTTCTTCTTCCCAGAAGGCAAAATAAAGCCTTGCTTCCTTTGCCTGATCACCATCCCATCCTCTACAAAGCCCAGGTGGGAATCTACAGAAATCTTCAGCCAACAGCAACCACTCCTGATAAAGGTGTGCTTACAAAAACAGGAAAAAAAAATGGAAATCCGGGGTATTGACTCCATCCATTTCGAAAGAAAACGTGGTTTTCTCTTCCAAGCAGGCCACGGAGGTGCAGAAATACCTCGCAGCCCCGATGCAGCTCTGCCCGAAGCAGGAGCGAGCGCAGTTTGAGTGGCAGCTTGGTTCCCATCTGGGTAAGAGCTGCCATATGGAGTCAGCTCCCTTTCTCTCCACGTATTGTGACACAAATATAATCCCGTGTTTCCTCGTACTGCTCGGGATTTTGCTTAAATACAACCCAAGACTGAAACGATGCCCGGAACCAGAACGATCTCGGGAAGGAAGAGCAAGAGCTGCAGAAGCAAACCCGTGCTAACAAGTGTGTTTCAGGAAAACCTTGCTGTGGTTTAGCTTGGAAAACTGAAGCAGAATGAAGGAGGGAGGCTGCAGCTCCATCAAATATTTGCACTGTGGTAGCTCCGGGTTTAAGGCAGGTCACGGATCCTTTATGGCAGGCACTGGAGGGATGCGGCGAGCACCAAGCTCAGATCTAAATCCTACCTCTCTCTAAAAGGGGGGAAAAAAAGAGGAGAAGTTTCTGAAAAAGCAGCAAAGGGAGGACAGGAGAAGGCAGGAGGCAGCCAGAACAGAGCAGCAACGTGCAGAGCTGCTGAGTTAAACGCTGCCTCTTCTGCTTTCTGGGCTGGAGACCAGCTGGAGGCAGGCATCCCTCTGCCTTCTCTCCTTTGGGTTTTCTCCTTTTCTCAGCTCCTTTGCGGGAAGTTCTCCCGGGTTGCACAAAGCTGTGCCGCCCGGACACCTGCAGGTTTGGCAGACCGCGTCCACACCTCGGTGTTTAAACCAGACACCACATCCACAGAGCTACCCGCTCCTGCCCTGGAGATTTCCAGTTCTTTCTCCATCATCTTCGCATCCACCCGAAGCCAATCCCTTCTTTCAGTGCCTTTGGTCTCGAGTTTTCCACGTTGAACAGCCGCTGTCCAAGGCAGAGCACGAATATCCTCTTTGGTCGTATTATGTCGTATAAATACGACAGCTTTGGTTGTATTTCTCCTTTTTCTGACCCAGACACAAGTCCGATCTGCCCTCTCCTCCTCCTTTGAAAGTCACCCTCAGTGCCAAAGCGCTAACCTCGCTCCGGTAACGCCGCCTTTCTCTGTATTTCTACAAAAGCAGAAGTGTCCAGTTTGCAGAGGGAGCCAGGAGTGGAAAAAAGCCTTCCATGCCAGCAGAAACACAGGTTCACTGCCACAGCACCAAATACAACATATCCCTGATTAACTGATTAAATTAACGGATTAAATTACCACGCAGAACTTCAGGGAAGCAGCGAGGATCCTAGGGAGGTCCCAAACCTTTGATTTTGGGTTCCCACCACGGCCAGGAGCATGAAGCTGAGCCCCCAGCCTGTGCAGTTGTAATTCTGCGTGCTGGACTGCCTGTGGACACTTCACTAAACATTTTAACACTCACTGACCACCGATTCCCTGGAAAACCCAACGTTTAGGTGGAGTTCCAGCAGAACTGCAGCCCGCATCTTCCGTACGGAGACACCACGATCCAGGAGAGCCTCTCGAGGTAAAGCAGGACTGCAGGAAACCTGTGCTGAAAACAAGCTTTGGGCGAAAACAGAAAAAATGCACCCAGAAAGGGACCTATCTTCCACTGCTGGAAGAACCCAGTTGCGGGGTTGGGCTGTGCTCCAGGTAAAGTTCTCCTAGCAAGCTCCTGCAGCAGCCAGGATGAGCCCAAAAAGCCCGGTGCTGAGCCACAGGGGGGTCAAAGCGGTGCTGAGCACAGGGGAAAACCAGAAGGAATTTCAGACTTGTGTTGGTGTCGAAGGAGCTGAATAATTCCAGCCTGAAGCTCTCAGGATCGGGCTGGGAAGCGCTGCCAGACCCAACACGTTCCGGATAGTTGCCGTGCCAGCGAGCTCTCCTCCAAGAGGCTCCCCTCCAAGAGGCAAATCCTGAGCACTCTGATGAGCTGGGAACACCGAGGGCACACAGAGGAGCTTTGTCCTGTCTTTGTCCTGCAGAGCCAACAGGCAGAAAGCTCCTGTGAGGGGCACTTCCATCCTGATCACTCCCCCTATCACTACGCCCACGTGGCTGGACCGTAATTAATTAATTCAGGGTCCTACCTTAGCACATCCCTCGGCGATTTGGGTAAAGAAATGGCTCTGTTTTCACCTGAAAACTTGGAGAGAAGAGGGATCAGGCCTGGAGATCGCCTCCCTGCTATGGGTGCTGGCCCACGGCAGCAGAAGGGTTTCTACACCCATCGGTGCTTCTCCAGGTCAGGCGCTGGGCACCACCCAAGGAGCAGCGCCTCAAAAAGCACCCACTGCTTCTCCAAGCTCAAAGTACAGCCAGACGAGCTGGTGGGTTGCACGAGAGATCCCCAAAAGATGCTTTTTTTGCTCTTTCAAGCCATGCTGAAGCACACCTGGAGGAAAATGAGTGTGCAAGCGAGCAAGGAGGGCATCCCAGCCCCCTTGCCGAGCAGGGGGAGAGCTGCTCGGGCTGACCCACGCCGGTGGTAGCTGCAAAAAGGGACATCCCACCTGCTCAGAGGGATGTGCCAGAGCATGGCCAGTTATATCAGGGACTTCCCTAGCCTGGTAAGGCAAGGAAGAGGTGGGAAGGTGGTTACAGGCTCTCCAAAGCAGGATGGAGGGAGTTTAAACACCACATCACATCCACGCGGCCTGGGTGAGCACCCAAGGCGCGGGGCAGAACGATGTGCACAGAGACCAGCATGCCAAAGAGCCTCAATACAGCACAGCGAGGTCAAGAGCAGCGTTTTTCCTCCCATTTTTTTAACCACAGGACAACCTAGCTCATGGGAAAAAGCCTTCCAAACGCTTGTGCTTCCAAATACTTGTGCAACGTGGCCAAAGAGCCAGCTAAGATGAGTCTAAATTTAATGCTCAGTACTTCCCTCCCCCCAAACGCTCTAAAGCCAGCAAGAGAACAGGCACTTTTTTAAAAAAAAAAAACAACAAAAAAACTCAGGATGTGCTTGTTTCAGGGCCTGCCTGCTTGTGTAAGCGATCACGAGCACGCCACGCACCGCAGGTTGAGAAACCCTGGTGGGAGACGGAGGAGAGGGCAGGAGAGCAAGGCTGCTGCCCCAGCCCTCCCCGTGTGGGGACACTGGGACAACTGCTCTACCTTATCCAGCGCTCTCAGGTCAGAGATCTCCCTGAGAATTACAAGAATTTCATTTTTTTTTTAAATGAAATTCAGGGGCTAGGAGCTCCTTCAGGGTACTGAGGCAAGCACAAGGCTGCGCGCTGACCGCAGAGGCATCTGTCAGGGTGCTGGTGTGAGGGGCTGCGTAACATCAGCTCGCCAGCAGCAGCAGCAGGACAGTTTATGTTACCACCCTCGGCTTTTAGTGGCTTTTCCAAACAATGCCATAAAGAATTGGGCAGCAGCTTCAACGAGGGGAACAGCAGGACGGAAAAATTAGAGCAGGACAGAACAACACGGCTGTCGGGGGTGGGAAATGGTGTAAACTCCAGACCCTCTGCCCAAAGGACTGAGCTGCCCCTTCCCGGGAGGGGAGAGGCAGCAGCACCAGGTGGGGAGCTCGTGGCTGCGAGCTGCAAGCTCTGGAAAAACAAAGCAATTGCCCAATATCCATTTGTTTCGTTGCTGAGGTGCACCGTCACCTGATGCCCAGAGCCTGGCACAGCAGGCGGTGAATCCGTGCCAAGCCAGGCTCGAAAACACCTCCCCAATTTTGTCTGTTCCCGAGCTGCAGAGGGTGTCAGAGCGCAGCGGAGCCGGGGATGCAGATTACCTTCGGGTGTCTCGTCTTTCCCCGTGCACAAAGCTCGGCGTATGGGGAAGAAAAAGGATTTTCACAGCACTCACGGGTGACGAGGATCAACGCACAGCAGGAAGAGCAAGCTCGGAGCGGTCACCGGCAAAAAGAGACTCCTGAAACTCTAAGGAGCAAAGCGTAAGGCAACCCAGAGAGGAGCTGGGAGTAAAAATAGCAGCTGTGGTTCAAAGAAATTAAACACGGGCCAGGAGAGATGTGGCAAATCCTGGCTGGAGCTGAGTGGCTTCGTTCCCACCTTGGCTGCCACGATCTCGTTACAGGCACACACGTACATAACGCACCTCTGTACATTCTGGGCACGTGAGATTTTCCCATTTTGTTTGGAAAAACGCCTCGAAGAGAGGCGAAATACAAATGCGAGGTATCCGCAGAGAACGGGGACAGAGGGGGGAGGAAGAAAATGAGAGCTGTGCACGAATGCACACGGGTTATTGGAGAAATCGAGGCCTCCGCGCACAAACTTTGCGGCTCTGACGTTTCATCATCAAGAAAACGGAGACTTGGTGCTGGCCTAACGCTTCTGCAGATTTTCAGCAATAAAAAAATGCCAAAAGGCTTCCAGGTAAGAGCTCAGGCTCCCGTGTTCCTGGGTCTGTTGTCCTGCTCTTAGCCTTTCAGGCAGGACATCGCTGCACTTCCTCCCGGGGCTCTGGTACCGCATTAATCTCCGGCTCTTGGCAGGCGTACGGGCAGATTAAAAACACGCAGCATTTACCCAAAGTGTTCTCGTGATACGGGAGCTGAAAACAGTACTTCGAGTACTTCCCAGCTCCCCTTTGAAAGAGCAGGAACAGAGCGGGCACCGAGTTCCCCTGGAGATACCGAATCCCGAAGGGAACAGCAGCGAGGCGGTGCCAGCAGGGTTCCCGAAATCAGAAGCAGCTCAAAGGGTATTGTCTAGAAGGCAAAAAAAGAAGGAAGAAAACATCCAGCAAAAAGAGCACTTCGTGGCCTCGTAAGAGCAGGGATATTGACGTTAAGTGACAAAAGCATTAAGAGAAAGAGCACGCGGTTCCAGAAAGCAACAGGGCATCTTTCAGGGGTTAGCTTTGGGCATTTTTCAGGACTTGGCTTTGTCCCAACGAGCTGCTCGAGTCCTTTTCTTTTTAAATCCCGAAGACTTTGATATTTGGGGATCACAAGCAGGGTTAATCTCCAAAGGAGCACTCGAGCTTCGAGCCAACACGATAGCCCCACACCTCGCTCCATTTATGTTCTTTTAGCGTGCACATTTCCCTTTTCCTGCCTTTTTCCTTTCCTCTCTTGCCAGAAGCAGCCACCCAGCGCCAAGGTCACCAGGAATCCAGGCAGCAAAGCCCAGGTGGTGCCAGAAACACCGGGAAGCTACCGCAGGCTGTGATGAAGCCCTGAAAGCTCTCGCCGTGACTGCTCTTTTCGCAGATCCCAGGATGGGTTGCGCTGCCAGGAGAGCGCTGTCCCTGGGGTGGCATCGTTTAACAGCCCACAGCGATAATTACCAGCCTGAGGAGGAGAGGAAATAAATGCCATGCGTGTTTTAGGAGGTGATCCAAGACGGCCAGCGTGGCTTCACCAAGGGCAAGTCGTGCCTGACCAACGTGGTGGCCTCCTGTGGAGTGACTGCATCAGTCAAGAAGGGAAAACCGAGTGATATCATCTACCTGGAACTCTGTCAAGCTTTTGACACGGTCCCACGTGCCATCCTGGTCTCCAAATTGGAGATATGACTCAACAGGTGGGCCAGTCAGTGGATAAGGAGTTGGTTTGAAGGCTGCCCGCGGAGTGGTGCTCGATGGCTCCATGTCCAGGTGGAGGCCGGTGACGAGAGGTGTCCCTCAGGGCTCTGTCCTGGGACCGGTGCTGTTCAGTATCCTGATCGATGACACAGATGAGGGGATCGAGTGCATCCTCAGGAATTCTTCAGATGACACCAAGCTGAGTGGGGCAGTTGATATCAAAAAGGAAGAGCATCCAGAGGGACCTGGACGGGCTGGAGAAGCGGCCCCACGTGAAACAAATGAGGTTCAACAAGGCCAAGTGCAAGGTGCTGCAGCTGGGCTGGGGCAACCCCAGACATGAGCACAGAGTAGGAGAAGAGCTCGTTGAAAGCAGCCCTGTGGAGAAGGATTTGGGGGTTCTGGGGGAAGAAAAAGCTCGATACGAGCCAGCAGTGAGTGCCTGCAGCCCAGAAGGGCAACTGTGCCTTGGGCTGTGTCACCAGAGGGGTGGCAGCAGGGCAGGGAGGGGATTGTGCCCCTCTGCTCTGCCCTCGTGTGGCCCCATTTGGAGTCCTGCATCCGTGGTTTGGAGCCCCCAGCACCAGAAGGATGTGGGGCTGTTAGAGGGGGTCCAGAGGAAGCCACGAGGATGCTGCAGGGACTGGAGTCCCTCTGCTGAGAGAGTTGGGGGTGCTCAGCCTGGAGAAGAGAAGGCTCTGGGATGACCTCACTGGGGCCTTTCAATACTTAAAGGGGGCTGATGAAGATGAGGAGCAACTTTTTGCTCGTTCAGATAATGACAGGACAAGGGAGAATGGTTTTAAGGTAAAAAGGGGGAGATTTAGATAAGAGGTTTGAGGCAATTCTTCACTCAGAGGGTGGCGAGGCCCTGGCACAGGTTGCCCAGAAGAGCTGGGGGTGTTCAGGGCCAGGTTGGACGAGGCCCTGAGGAACTTGATCTAGTGGGTGGCATCCCTGCCCACAGCAGGGGGGTGGAACTGGATGGGTTTTAAGGTCCCGTCCGCCCCAAATCATTCTGTGATTGTGATATTCGAGAAGGGAGCTGTGGATGGGACAAGGGAGCTGACATTCAGCAGCAGAGCCACCACACAAAGACTCCTGGAGAGACCAAAGCACCCTCAGAGGCAAGGACGAGCACCACTCTTTGGGGGTTTAAGAACAGCTCTGCAGCACCACACACCCAGAATTCGCTTTTCAAACCTTCTTCTGTTCAGGTTTGCCAGGCACGCTTTGGCAAAGGACACCGAGTTGCGCCGGGCTAAGTTTTCACCTACCTCACACTCAGAGCCATGCTGGGATAAAAGCAACTTGGAGAGGTTAGAAAGCGACTATTAGCAGTCATTTTTTTTTCTCAGAAGCAGCTCTCTGGAACACACGGGTACGCTGCCAGCCATCGTGTTATTTGCTGCAAAAAAGCCAACGCCACGTTTAAGGCTGCCTTAAGGATTTCCAAGACTGAAAGAAAATGTTTAGCCCGCAGACCTGGAGGAAACAAGGAAAGCCGCAAGAACAGCGTTTCTGCTTTAAGCTTCATCATAAAAGCGTAATTGATTACAGGAAAAACTGCTGGATTCTACGCTTTATCCATCCCGGGGACCGACACAGCTGATGTGAACTCCGCACGGCACCACAGCAGCGGGATCTGGGCGCTGCTGAGAACAGAAGTGCTGCAAACAAGCTACACGTGTGCTCTGGGCGACCTTTCAGCCCGTTTCTGGGCTCCTCCACCCCTGAAATCCTTCACTTCCCCCCTCTTTACAGATCAGGGACTCCCACATCAAATTCCTCCCCGTAACTCTGACCCCAAGCTAAGCAGAGCTGAAGCTGGCCGAGGGTTGGGACGCTCATGCTCCCTGGAACGAGTCCCAGCTGACCAGGGAGAGAAAAAGATCTCGTTTCACTTTTTCTTGCCTCATTTTTGAGCTTGTTTTGCACCCAGGGCTGCTCCCAGGACTCAGCAGGGCTGAGGACCTGCCCTGAAGCTATCAGGGCTGCCCAAAAACCAGCAGCGAACACCAAGCGTGCCCGCGAGAAGCGCGAATCAGAGCGGCCCAGAGGAAGGGGCCGAGACGTCGCTGGGCCCTGGATGTCCCGATAAGCTGGGCTGGGGCAGCTGAAATGGGAACCAGACAAAGAAAAACAAACCTTTTCCTGCAGCTGGCTGGGAGCTTGCCCGGGTCCTAGAGCTCCCTGCGGTGCCTCTGCTCCCCAGCAGCTCTCCACCATCTCCTGATCCAGCACCGACTGTTTATTCGCCCTGAAACCTAAGCTGCACGGGGCTCTGCCCAAAAGGCAACCCCTAGAGCAAGAGGCAGCCTCCTGGGGAGCTCAGCACGAGCTGCAGGGGCTTTTAGCTGCACAAACGGGGACTCACGGCACAGCAGGAGCACGCCAGAGGGTCCGACAAGTCTGGAATAAGGCTACTGGGAAGAAAGTTGGCTTTTCTGCACTAAGCCAGCGATCTTCGTTTCAAACGCATGCAGGGAGAACATCAGGAGGAAAAAAAGTAACAGGAATAACAACAAAAACCTTTTTCCCCCTGAGAATTATCCGTAGCCAGCTCACGTTTAAGGCTGCCAACGTGAGAGTGCCCTGATCTACACCCCTTCATGGCACTCGAGAAGAGGAGAGGGGAAAGTGACCGGCACCAAGCCGCAGATCGTGACTTCAGGCTTCATTTTAGGAGGTTCACAGCAAATTTCAGAGCTGACTCGAGAGGAAGCGGGAACCGGTTAGAGCTGCAGCAACACTGCGTCGCTGCTCCTCTGTGCACACTTGTGGTTCAGTTAAGGTTTCACCAGAAAAAAGAAAGGTAAAGGATGGTGTGAAAGCAGCCGTGCTTTCCCAGCAGGCGCGCTTCGCTTTCAGAACGCGACGGTTTACTTCTCTGAGATTTTAAATAGATGGCACCCGCAGCTCACCAGCCTATTTTAAGCCAGCAGCCAGCACTTATCAGCTCCAAATCAGGATGTTGATATTGGAAGGGATCCATCTCGTCCATCCCATACGGTCGAGTTCCCACATCGTTCTCCCGAAGTCTGTTTTTTCCATTCTTCAGAGTCCTCTGGCGGCTGAAGCCACGAGCACACCCTTCTGAGAAATGCCGTGTCACCGAGCCACCAGCTCTTATTTCACGAGCCACAGTGGAGATGTTGACTCCTCACGGATCTGCTCCGGTTTTTCCAAGCAATATTGGCTGTTTTATTTACAGCTCGAGTGATCGGGAAAGGTTGGTCCTAGAAAAGGTTGGTCCTAGAAGACACCTGAGTTAAATCACTGCCACTCGAGGACAAAGGCAGGATGGATGCAGCTTTAAGAACCTTTATCAAGCTTCCTATTTGCTCTAGAAATAGAAACAAGCCTGACCAGCCAAGCCAGCTACAATTATTCTGGTGATAGCTCCTCGCTTTTGTGTTCTTCCACATACGCATCACCTACCCCAAGTGAACAAAGGCTTCAGCTCCTGCCTTTATTTCCATCCACGCCTGGACAAGAGGTCCCAGCAGCTAGGTGAACCCCGAGATCACGATCGTGCACCGCAGCCTTTGCTCTCCATACTGCACAAATCATTTTATACAAGCATTTCTCCACCACTCATGTTGTTATCTCAAGGCTGGAAGGGACCTCTGAAGATCTCCAACCCCACTCACACCTTACCCATGAACAGATTTATCAAAAAAAAAGCACGTGGAAGACTTCATCAGTACACAAACGTGCAACAAACCCAGATTTCCATCTCCTAGCCCTTCAGCCAGGAGACCAAACTTCCTCTCCGCTCAACATTTGAGCGGTTTATCTGGAAGTCTATGGTAAAAATGTTCTGCAGACTTAAAGAGCAACTTCACCTGCACCAGTGCTGCAAGCAGCAACACCTCCCCCGCACGAGCAACAAGATTTGGAGTGAAAAGTGGTAATTGGTTACCTATAGACGGGGATTTGAAAGGGTATTTATCAGGAAGGTCGACTCTAACTTTCCATACTCCACCTTCATAGGGTGCTGCAAGGAAAGAAACGCAGGTATTAGACACACTTCATAGCTCAGGAGAGAATAAATAGAACTACAGCATTAAGCAAAACATCTCTCTGGAAGAATACTTAGCCCCATCAGGGGGTACGATTTCACATCAAACCTCCTACAGTAAAAGCTTTTTTTTCTGTACTGCCTCCCAAGAAGTACTTGATTTAACTGGTACTGCAGAAAACCTCTGCACAAAGGCCCCAGAGCCTTATTCAAAGCAGAGCTCAGAATTACCTACTTACCTTCAGAGATGTCACTAAATTAAGGCGTGCCGGAGACCTGACTCGTGACCTCGTCACCAGCAAAGCCATCTTAATGACCAAGCCCACAAAAATTCAGACGGTGGGGACGCAAAGCTCACGAGCCAGGTCTAGAAGAGCTGAGGCTCGACAAGAGCAGCGCTGAAGGCCCCAGCAGAGGGCTTGGTGGTCAGGAAAGGCAGCAAATGTCCAGCTCTGCCCAGCTTCAGTCATCGTGGTTGACTCGTGTTAATGCCCACGGTTGTGTTTCCTCTGCCCTCTCGAGGGCTGACCTCTTGGACCGCCACCCTTTGAGGTTTTACCCCCAGTTGGATGTGCTCCTCCCTTCCTTCGCTCCAGGAGAAGGTGTCATTACCTTATTCCCCCCCCCCCAGGAATTATTAGTTTGCCTTTAGAGAGGGCTGGCTTGTGTACTTACTTCCTTGTGGTCCGTAAAACTTCACAACAAATTCGTTGAGTCCTCCTAGGATTGTGACTTCGTGTTTGCTCTCGATACTGAGAAATCAAGTCAAGGAAAACGTTTCGTCCGCGAAACCAAGCTCTTACTCAGAGCCAGGTAAGCTGTTCAAAGCCTGTGACGCCACGCTGTTTAGAACCAGGTATTCAAAGCACCCTACACCTTGCAATTTACACATCCTGACACATGGAAGTGACATCCAAGCCACCAAACCGCCACGGTGACGTTACCAAGAGCCAATTCAACGCCCCGAGGATCCCTGCCCCTGCGTTGAGCAATTCTCCAGTTAGCAACGCTGCCTCCCTCAGAGCAGAAAGTCGCTCTTTTAACTACTCACAGCTGATGTTTATTCTCCTGCCCCGATGAGAGGAGCAAACCGCAAGGCACGAGGTTTTCATTTCAAGCAAGGCACAGCGGAGACAACGAGCGGCGATATTTCAGCACTGAAACTTGAAGGGTTCTACTGTGAATCAGGGTTAACGGGTTGGGAATAATATCCTACAGCAATTACCTGTAATCAATAATCGTAACGTGAATTGCGAGGGAAGCATCAGGAAAACAGAGGAAGAAATCAAAGGTTTTCTCCCATCTGAGCTTCAGATTGCTGCAGCTCTGCACCCCGGAGGCCACCCTGCTTAGAGAAGAGGGCGAGAGCACAGGGTTGAACAAAAAATGCTTAAAGTCTTTGTAGCAAGCTTGGCAGAAACCCCTGGACTAAAAGGAACTGAAGCCAGGTCCCCCTCCTCAACCACGATTCTGCCCCTGAAGCAAAGAAGTTTCCTTGCTGCTCAAGGCACAGATTTTGGGCAGAAACTTCGACTTTGCAGCAATAATTCTGATGCTCCTTCATCTTCGTGGCACCAAGCAACACACTCACACGTCCCTGAGCCACCAGAAGGTAACTGCTTGGGACTTACCCGCAGGAACAAAGCTCTCGGCGCAGTTCCCATCTCTGAAGCCTGCTTAGGATGCATCACGCAACAAGAAGAGGCTCCGAATTCAGGAGGAGCAATTCAGCCTGGCAGCCTGTACTCGTGTGCAGGAGATCCACGTCCCAGCCGCAGGGTCCGGCAGGGTTTGTGACAGCTCCTCGAGCACAACGGAGATCGGGGAGGTTTTCCCCACAGTGCCAGCTCCAGAGGAGTTTGGCCACAGAAATATTTTCCCCCCTCCTCCTCACGGAGAGGAGGGAGAAGCTTGGAGCAGTTTGGTTTGGCTCAGCAGCTTTCTCCTGCTTCAGCACAAGCTGCTCTGCCCTGGAGTTCAAACAGCAAGGCACCCACTGCACCTGGCTGGCACCCAGAGCAGATCAATCTCTCGGTGCCCCAAGGGCCAGCGATTTCTCTGCTAAAAGCCAGGCTTCGCTTCGTCCCTGAAGGTTTGGGGAGAAGAGCTTAGGAGCTTGCTTCAGACCTGCTGTTAAGGGACACTCGTCACCGCATCTCCTCACATCACCCAGCACCACGGCAGGACAGTTTAAATACAGGCTCGACCGAGTTTGAGCTCCTTTGAAAAGAAAAAACAAGCAGTGGAGAACCATTCCCCACTCAGACAGGGGCTCTGACACGAACCCGTTGTGTGTGATGATGCCCCGGAGCGAGACGTTTAACGCCAAAGTATGTTAACACTCAGAGCAGCTTTGCAGCTCGGCTGAAACACGACTGGTTTTACTTAGGACTCAATCAAGAGCCACTTAATAAAAAGCAGCTCTCCGAGCTGGATTGCTCGGAGCGAGCTCCTGAGCAGCTGCAGGCTGCACGAGTTGAGGCTGACCATAAATAAAAGCGGAGCTTTCCGCACTCAGACTCAAGTCCAAGCGCTCCCAAATGAAAAAAAAAAAGCAATTAGTAAGTGGTGCGCTGCTGTATTTGATTGTTCTCCCTGTCGTGACAAAGACTTAAGATCCCTATTAAAAGAGAAGAGTGAGTTATATTCATACAAGGAACACGCATTGGGATGCAAATGCTGTGTTTGGGAGGAACCACACTGTTTATCAACATGCACAGGCAACCTCAGAGCAAGGTGAACTTCACAATAAAGCCCTCCCATCAGCACAGAAGCCTAGAAAAATGTGAGCAGAACAGATGAAGCCGTGTTAGCCGACCTTCCTGGGCATGAGGGGAACCCACACGAAGCCAAACACAAGCGGGGTGAGCAGTCCTCGTTGCACCAGGCTTTCCCTAAAGATGTTCAGGAATTTGAAATCCACTAACAGCGAGAGCAGTAGTGGGAGAAGTACACGGACAGTTGCAGAAAGAAGAAGATTTACTCCCTGCGAGCTCCCTTCCATCTCCAGGAGGTCTTCAGAGCCGTTCCCTTGGTGCACACAATCCCCAGGAAACATTTAATGCACCAGCCAGGGCTCCAGGATGACTCGAGGCAGACCTGAAGGCTTCTTCATCTCCCCTGTCGCTATAAAGCTATAAACTGTACCAAGGAAATGTCTAAAAGCAGAGGGGAAAAGTGCTGGGGAACAGCAGAAAGCTCCTCCATGAGGGCAATGCTTCTTGGGGTCAAGAATCTGCCCCAGCTGTTGGCTCAGATCAGATGGATTTTTTTTTTTCTCCGTAGGGTGAAAGCCTTACAAGCAAATCCCAAATTAATCCTGTTCCAAACACGCCAGTAATGGATCCAAGAGAGCTGGATCCAAGAGAGTTGTCACTGTGGAGACGTGCAGGACGTCAGGAAGCCAGGGGCACAACAAAAACCCCTCGCCCACGTTTGGAGCGTGAGGGGCCAGGTGCCAGATCCCACAGCGAGCCCGGGTAGCTCCCAGGGAGTCAGAAATGCTTCAAAACTTCAAACCAAGAACAGCCTCAGGAAGACCCAAGAAAAAAAAGATCGATAATTTGGAGCAAAATGTCCACAACCAAGGGCTCTTCAGGTCGGTGAGGAATCCGGGCACGAACACAGAGCTCATCAGAAGTGACCAAAGTATTGAGTGCAACCCCAAGCCACGTCTCCCGGGATAGCTGTGCTTGCCTCCAGGATTTTCCCCTACCTCTTCCAACAGCTCCGGGTGCAAGTCTGTGCCGAAAACACTCCTGTGCCAGTGGTATTTAAGGGGAAGCCCACAAACCTCTCACCTTTTTTCGGTCTGCGCTGCCTGGATGACTTCCTCTGAGCCCCGATGCTCTCAGCTTGCTCCTGTAAGCGCAGGTGCCTCGTGGCCTTGCTGCTCTTACCCCCTTACCACGTAGGTACACGAATCTGACTTCGTCTCAGGCACAGTCAGAGCACAAACCAGGAGAAAGCAGCAAAATCTGGAGGCAAATCGGGTGCTGTTTCCGACGGATAAGGACTTGAAAAGCATTCCCACATCACGACCACAGAAACCAGGAGGGAGTCCTGAGGACCCGGAGATGAATTATCGCAGTCCCAAGACTATGAAGAGAATTTTCATGGCAGCAAGCGTCAAAACTGTCTGGATGATGATACGGAAAGCGAGCTTATTTTGAAATATCAGTTCAGAAGGGGTTGCTAGGAGAGAGCCAGGAGGGAATTTTTGCTGCAGCTGATTGCAGGCGCCCTATACAGTGCCTGAAACGTGCCAGCAGCACAAAGGCCAAGCGCGCTCCCTATTAGCATGACAGTGACATCCAGAGGCCCCGATCAAGATCAAGGCCCTACTGTTCCGGGTTGAGCTCATAGGAAATTGTTTCTTCAGCCAGAAGAGTGATCCGCAGCGTTTTGCCCATTCTGCTTTGGGACAAACAAAAAAACACACCAAAACACACAAAACCTTTCAAATCTAGGCAGTGAGAGACTGCCCAACCAAGGCAGAAATAAACCGGCCGCTGGGGATTTGCCTCTTGTAGGGTCAAGTTCCCATTCCCTCATCCTCCCACACGGCCCCACAGAGGGTCACCCACTGCTGTAGGCCTGAAGGAACAAAAAAAAAAAATCTGTTCGGGTACGACAGCACGCCCAGATCTCCTAAAGTCCCAGGTGAACATCGTGGCCAACAGATGGCCAGTTTGTTTGTAGGGCTGGTTTTTTTTTTCCCTGGCAAACATTTAGCCTTAAAATAGATCTCCTCCATTAGTTTTCCTTGCAATTAATATAAGTTATAAGCTTGGGCAAATCGGTTTTCCAGCTAAAAATATTTCGCTGGAGATATTTTCGCAAGCCTGGTGATACGAGCGGCCGCGAGCACCCAGCCACAAAGGAGGAGACAGGGCAGAAAGCTGAAAAGCCTCGGGGAAAAATGAAATTGTGCATTTATCTACGTGCATCTCGGTTCGAGTCTTACCAGAAAGCAAGTTCCTGCCTTCTAAGGATCCCTGCCACGTGTTGTACTACTTACAGAAACTCCTCTACAGCTCCTCTTCCAGACGAAGAGCCTGAGCAGAGAAACCTCTCGAGAACTGGGGGCTAACCACGCTCACCTTATTAAAATCCCCTGGTTTTCCCCCAAGCTAGTTATTCCCATTGCCACAGGGCCCAGCTCTGCTCCCAGCTCTCCCTGAAGCACCAGGAACAGGGATGCTGTTTGCTGAGCACACCACCTCGTGCAGCTTCTGGCGGAGAAATCCTCAAGCCCACCACTTGTGCCAGCCCCAGAGCAGTTTAACCCCACCGGGGCCACCTGCAATTTACCTTCACGCTCCCAGGGCATTGAATCCCAAAGCTCTGCAAGACCAAACTCCCAGCGATCCGACAGCAGGAACTTGTGCTGGGTTGCTGGGTTTTACTGGGTTTTATTTTGGACACGGCACGCAAGCCCGCTTTCCTGTTAGAAACGCGGTTTTTCTTTAAAAAACCCCTCGCTCGCTGCTTCTCCACCAGATTTTAAGCCAGCTGAGATGAGAAATCCGACAAGAAAGAAGGTTTTTAAGTCGTTCTGCACACGCCCTCCACGGTTTCATGTCAAGGATGGCAAATTTCCCCGAGACAAACACCCTGGTAACCAGAAACCCTGTCAAAAAGCCCTTCCCTAGCACAGCCACGCGTACTGAGAGCCACACCGGGGGTACCATCGGGGGCTCGGGGAGAAGGAGGCTGTAATCCAGCGAGCCCTCCGCTCTGGCTTTGCTTTCTTTGGAGCTCTTGATGATTTCTGTCTGGCTGCTGTGCACTGAGCCTCGTGCCAAGAAGCTGGAGCACCGAGGATAAGGTAGAAGGCGAAGAAAAGGCAGCTTTCTTCCCCCAGCAGACAGAAAAGTCTCTGCTATCGACTGATTTAGAAGCTAAGCAACATTTTTCCTGTAAAGAGGACGCTCCAGGCTTCAAAACTGGGCTTCTCCCACCAGAAGACGCCAGCAAGGTGCACCTCCTACCTTGCTGGGCTGAGTGACGCCGTTCTCTTCCTCCAGGAGACCCAGCAGCCCGTTGTCCCCTCGGTGCCGTTCCCTCGAAAAGCTCCGGCTCGTTTAGGAACAGAGGGCAGACAGATAGGTATTTTTGCTGCACGAGAAATCAGACTGGAGGAAAAACTTATTTAAAAGTGCATTCTTGTGATGACACCGGGCAGGTCACGACTTAATTGCAGCCGCAGCACCGAGAGGTCCTTCCCCAGCAGATCAGACGGGGACACAATTAGTGGCTACACAATTACTACACAATTAGTAGACAGCAGGTAACGAGCGCCGCAGCCAAACTCCAGCCTGGAGCTGCTGAGCCCGGTGCCACCTCCCGATGTGCATCGAGCAGAGCTCTGCCTGAGAAATAACTCAGTTTTGGTGCTACACGTGCTGCTGCTCAGTCCCAGGAGCAGTGCATCGGAAGGAAAAGGCTTGAAATCACTTAAAACTGACCTGAGAAAGGTCGTTGAGGTGCTCCAAGAGAAAGGTGGGGGAGCTGCATTCGTCAAGGTGAGAAGCTGATACACGGGATTTTTAAATACGAAGGGAAAGGACCAGACCTGAAAGGACCAGACTGCTCTGGAGATATTCAAGGCCCGTCTGGATGCCTACCTGGGCAGCCTGATCTAAGGAACCTGCTTTGGCAGGGGGGTTGGACCCGATGATCGCTCGAGGTCCCTTCCAATCCCTTCAATTCTGTAATGAAAGGCGGTCAGAATGAAGCTGTGATCAAGACAATTTGATGCTACCGTGCACGGCCGTAACACAACAGCAACGTCCCCTCCACAAGCACAAGGAAACGGACTCGGTTGAGGTCTCGGGGAAAGAGGACGCACCCAAAAAAAGAGAATTTAAGGGCAGTTCGTCCAGAACTGCTGCTTAGCTAACCTCTTAAATGGGGCCAGCTGGAGATGAGCGCTGTTTGAGGATGGCATCCAAGAGAAAGGAAGGCAAAATGCAGAGCGGTGACGCAGGAACACGGGGCCTGGGCTTCTCTGGGGTAATCGGGGAGGCAAAAAGCCCATGGAACGCACTCGTGTCCCTCTGCACCCTCTGGCCAAACGCTCAAACCTCCCAGAAGAGTGAGTACAAGGCGCTCACCTGGCAGGAACAGGGTGGAAAGCATCGGGTACCAACCACGCTGACATTTCCAGCCGGCCACAGGGGAAACCCGAGGCAGAGCTGGAAGCCCCAAAGCTTACAGGGCCACGCATCTGCCTCTGAGCTGAGCCATCAGATCTGTTTGCACTGCTCCGGCTCCCATCAGGAGAAGTTTGTTACCATGGCGATTGCGCTTACTGGTGGGAACCAAGTATTTAATGCAGGAATAATCAAACTTCTCAAACGAGCGAGAAATTTCAAGTGCATTTCAAGTGAAAGAGCAGGAAAAAAAACACCACCACCGGCAGCATTTCTTTTTTCCAGTTGGGTTTGGCACAGTCGATTTCCTCTCTCTGCGAGAATTCAAGAAGCAAAAAAAAAGCTTCTGAAAGTGAAACCAGGGTTGTTAAACCACAGAATTGAGAGCCTGGCTCCAAACTGTGCTACACCTGACACCGAGCGTGAGATTTAACCGCACTGCGAAGGGGCTGTGCCCCACAGAGCATTTCTCAGCAACGTACCGGGTCTGCTGGAAGCAGAACGCTTTGTGGTGCTCCCGCAGGTGGATGCTTCACTTGGAGTAAAAGATGTCCTCAGGAAGCCTAAGACTTTTCCCTCAAATGAATTTTGGGATTCCTGCAGACTTCACTGACTCGCTTCTTCGCTCCCGGGAAGCCCCACAGTCATTTAGGAAGCGCGAGCACGTCCAGACACCTCGGTGGCAGCGACACGGAACCCAAAACCCTCAGGGCACGGCGTCTTTGTGGGCACAGGCACAGAGGAGGTGAGCAGCTGGGCTCCTGCACGGGCTTTTGGTTACGAGAGCGCCAGAAATCTCGAGTCCTTCATTTTGAACACGACGAAGAGCTTCATGGGGGGAAGGAGAAAGAGTCAACGCAGAGATTTTCATACTGGTACATTCAGAGTTAGGTTGTGTTGAACAGAAGATGCTTTGGCGCTGAGCAGTTGCTAGTTCTGGGAACGGAGTCCCCATCCTTTGCTCCCCTTCCTTGCCTGCGAGGGATGCTCCTTCAGGCCAGAGAGACTCCCCAAGGGCACGCAGAGAGCTGCAGCAGGTCGAGCTACATCCTAACGAGGAATTTAAAAGGTGTTAAAGGAGTCCTGCAAGTTGTTTCAGTACACACTGCACACTGGGATGCCTCTTCTTCAAAAACCCTGAAGCCCTCGCTACTAGAGGCACCGCACGAACACACTCGAGCTCGAACTGTTCAAACACCGGGGCTGGGTGGAGGAACAACGACCCCAGAAGTCCTGTCCAGGACTTTGCGTACAACACAGAGCTCCCTGCAGCCCTCCAGGAAAACAGCTCAGTGCTATTTTGCTCTACAGCCCCAGCAGAGGCGAGACTGAGACCAGGAAAGGCTGGTTTAGGGTGAAAAGCCTGGCAGCACACCAAGAACTGCTGCGGGCGATAAGCAGATGTGAGGGGAGCGAGATGGTCAGCTGCTCGGGCTGCCTTTGTGACAGGTACAAAGGGGTTGGTTGGGAAACGGGACTGGGAAAAGATGCTGTGGGGCAACCTACTGAGATGCACTGCTGCTCTCTTACGAGCTGGATCTGTGGGAGAGCCTCGTGGAAGAGCCTGCGTTGCTGACCCTGTGTCAGAAACCAACAGCTGGGGCAGAGACCTGAAACATCAGAGCAGGAACAGGAGAATGAGAGGCTCTGCAGGCACCTCTTGCACCAGGGACACTGAGGCACCTACTGCACGGCGCTGGTTTAGGGTTCCTAATAACCCTGAGCAGGAGGAAATACCCCACGAGGCAGCACCAGCTCACATCTGCATGTTTTCTTTTGAAATTTGTAAATATTGAAACCTGGGTCTTCAGAATCAAGACGGCAACAACTACACGAAAAGCCAGCTAGACCAAGCTGTGCTTCAACCCTAAATAAACTCAGAGCCCAGAGCAAGCATTGAAGTGGGCAGTGCCAGGGAAAATTGAGCAGCGCCAGTCCCCGTGAAGCTTCACCTTTAAGCATTCAACAACATTTAGTGTGCTGAGCTCACACGCTTAACGTCCAGCATCCTGGGTCTGAGCTGCCACCCATTTCCTCACCTACCATTAAGGCAGAAAGGTCTCTCAAAGGTATTTTGGGAATTATTTCTCCCTCTGAAGAGCAGGACACGAGTTACGTTCGTTTCTTACAGAGTGCTTCGCCATTAGAGCAAAAAGCTCCTGCAGTGCTGAGAGTGCCTGCAGAAGGGTTTTAATCTGCCAGGCCTCAAAAAAAAAAAAAAATCCAAAAAACTTCACAACAAGCCTCAGAAACAACCAGCGTTTCTACAGCCTGGGTGCAGGAAGCAAGAGCAAACAAACTGGGGATCAGAACGGTTCCCTTGACCTCGGGTGACACAGGGTAAAGCTGCTGGGTGGCTTCAAGCCAGAGCTGCAGAAACGCGCGATGCCCTTCCCCACGCAGGTGGTTGTTTCAGGGCAGGTCGCGCCCCGAGGCACCTGGGGATTTCTGAGCCTTCCAAACCACTAGAAACGTGTTTTTTTTTCCTTTTTTTCCCCAAGAAGGAGGCGCATTCTGCTCTTCCTCAGCCCCTGGGGCTCAGCAGACGACGCAGGCTGCTCGCTAGGAGGAAATCCTCAGGACGAACAGCACCACGCAGCAATTACTGACACAGAGGGGCTTACACCGACAGGTTCGTTAACACAACGCTCATTAACGAGCCTGTTGATACCACGTCCACACCAGGTAGGCACAGATCTCAAGTCAGAGACCAGGGCAGAACGCCTGCTAGAAGTCCGGGGCAAAAATAAGGATTTTGAAATCAGGTGCAGAAATAAGGAGCGGATTCGTTCCTCGTCTGTGCCCCAGCAAGGAGCCCCCCACAACTCCTGCAGGGATCACATTCACTTCTCCCCACCCCGGTTTTGTTAGGAAAGGACATCTTCGAGGAAGGGCTCGGGTGGGATTTTCCACACCGAGTTTTGTTTTGTTGTTTTAAGCCAAAGAGATGCCCTGAAGGACGGAGGGAGAGCTGCCTTACAGCCCGTAGCACAGCCGCAGGCCTGGCCACGTTATGACAACCACGGCCGCGGTTTCCAACACAGACCGTACCCTGTTTGCCCTCAAACCAACGCAGGGAGAAGTGATTTAGGGATGAGCACCTTCCAAACCTCCCTTGCACGCAGCAGTCGGAGCCTGCAGACGCTGTTCTCTTTCTTTCTAGGTCATCTACAGCCTGAAAGGTGACAACACCAAACAAAACGCACCGAACCAGGAAGCCAGCTCAGTTGGGCTGAAAGAAAAGCTGTAAAAGAAAAGGTGTAGGGCTTGAAAGAAAAGGTGTAGGGCTTCCCGTGGACGACAGCTTGGTACACAGATCCTACAACCACCCCACGTGCCGCTGTCCCCCCTGCTAAGTGCCTTATCCCTCGTATCCTTACTGCGTGGTGGAGCACCATGGGGTACCCAGCGCTTCCTCTGGAGATCCCCAACCTGGATCCCATGTCCCAGGCACACAAGGTGTGCAAGGCAAGCAGTTGGGCCTTCGCTTTATTCCCTTCAGCCCATTTGGCCACCCGTACGTGCTGGGTTCCTTTATAAGACGGGCTCAGCTTCCTGCGCCTGGCCTGGGAGCTGGAGCCAAGCTCAGGTCCCAAAAAATCCCAGCAGACGCGCTCCCAAGGCTGAGCTCGGGGTCTGTGCACACCATTTCCCACCCCCCCCCCAAGCTACAAACGGCCACCACGGCGTGGCCTTGCTGGTTAATGACCAAACCACCTGCAAAAAGTTCACTGATCACCCCTGGAAATTTAAAGAATCAGCCCGGGGCGCCAGCCAGGCTCAGCAATTCCACTTGCATCCAGCCCCGAGTTTGGGAGCCAGAAGCGAAACGCTTGCCTTTAAAAAAAAGTTTTTTAAAATCCTGGAGCTCTTCTGAGGAAGAATTTAATCCTTTGGCCTTTCCCAAAGGATTAACCGTACAGGATTTTCCTGGAGTTTTAAGGTAGAAAGCGACATTGTGTTTGAGAGGAAGACATGAAAGAGCCGTACGCGGAGACGAACAATGATCCCCGCACGAGCTTCCTCGTGCAACGGAAAGGCGAGCGTCAGGGCTGGGGCAGAAAGGTTGCCAAGGAAGAAGCTTTAACAAAGCCTTCGGGGCTTTGTTCGGGGCTGGGAATGCAGCAGCAGGCCCCAGCTCGCCAGCCACGGACAAAAATTCACCGAGGCAGAGCCAGAGAGAGCCCTCGCCCTAGGCCGGTGGCCACGCGGCGTTCACTGCTCCAAAATACCTTCTGGATTTTGCAGCCCAGGCTTTTGCTCAGCAGCTGTGCAAGAAGAAAGAGACAACGAAGTCATCCAGGCTGTGTCCCGAGTGCTGTGGCTGCCTCCGTCCCGGTGGTGAAGGCTCCACGAACAAAACTCGACCTCGCAGGGGGCACCCGAGCTGCTTTGGCGCACGCGGCGCCGCCACAATGGGAGGAAGAGGGAAAAAAAGGTACTTAAAAATAAAAAAAAAAAAACACAACAACCTGACCAGCAGAACACTAAAAACCAGGGAACACGCAGTCCTCGGTGCTCCGACCTGGTGGTTTCCTCCGAAACAACCTCACCGAGCCCCAGGGGCAGACCAGGAACGTTTCCTGGAAGGGTTTGGAAGGAGCTCTCCCGGCCGATAACCTCGAAGCCCTTGGAAGAGAGTCCTGGGGCTTCCCACCCTGCCAAGGTCCGAAGTCCTTCCCCAGAGGGGGAGCAGAACAGGGCGAGTTTGTGTTTGCTCAGGTCAGGAGCAGCTCCATCTCCCTGCCCCTCTTGCTTCCGAGCCAAGAGCTTGCTCTAGTCCATCTGCCCGGGCTTAATTAGCCCCTTCTCGCTCGGTCCCCTAACGAGAGGCACCCCGGCAGAGCCCAGGGGACTCTCTGACAAATTAAGCAGCCCAATTAACGCCCGCGTGTTTCTGATAGCCGGGGGGGACACACGCTCGCCTCCAGCTACTCCTGCAGGGACAGCGATACCTCAACTTTATGACGTGGCTCAGAAAAAAAAAAAGCAGCAGGCAATTTGAAACTGAATTTTGCGACCGAGTTTGGCATCCAGCAGCACGATACGAGCCACGTCACCGATGTAAATGCCACCGTCGGGCCACTGCTGGTCCGGAGAGAGAAGGCAGAGCCTCTGTGTGATTAGTTAAATCCAGCCAAAAGAGAAGATTCCTTGACATCGCCTGGTCGGGTCACCCTCAGAGCAGGGACAACTAATTAACGCAGCTCGGTCGTTAGTGGCGCAGCTGCCTGGGAAGGGGGATTTTGTCCCCAAATTCGAAGCGCCTCCTCCTTCGGAGAGGAGCTGAAAGAAGAAAAAAAAAAAAACCACCCAAAGCTCACAGGAGGCAGAACAAAAAGCCGAGCAGCGACCTCTGCCAGATGCTGGGAATTCCAGGTGACCCCCGGCAGAGCCTTCCAAAGCCACGCACGCCTCGAAGAAATCCGAATTAAGGCGACTCGACGCGCTCTAAGCCACTTTTCATGACAACGTGCCTAAGCCCCGGAAACCCCCCCCAATTAAGCAGCAGGCTGCAAACAAACAGGATCCCAAAACAACCAAGGGAAAAAAAAAAAATAAATCAAGACCAGCTCGGAGGTGCAGAAGCACTGCTCGGCTCCCAGCAGGCTTCAAATTTTCCACTGTTCCGTCAGCAGAACTGTTTTTTTCCCCCCTTTTTTTTACTTATCTCTGCGATTTTAGCAGGGATGTGAGGCTCCAGAGCAAGGAGGGGCGGATGCTGTCTGCTTGAGGGGTGTTTTAATGCAAACAGGAGGAGAATCCTTAATGAGAGGAGCATCCCCGGACCTCGTGCACACCTCCAGCAGTGGGCGGTCGATGCAGCATCCATCAGGCACGGGACAGGCTTCTCCTCCTGGAGGAGCCATCAATCCAGCTGGGATTTGAGCTGGTAATCTGTGAGATGAAGAGCTCCCCCTCCGCCTCGTAGGGTGTTATTTAGCAGCTCTGGTGGTTTACCTGCTCCAGGAGCAGCGTCAGGCAGGGAATCGCCTCCAGCAGACGTAGGAGCGGCCGCGGGGTGCAGCCCGAGCAAACAGCCCAGGAGCCAAGCAGGAAGCTGGATGCGAAGCCTCACGCTTCTGCCTCATCTGCTAAATTTAGCCCGGGCTGGTAATGACCTAAAAACGGCTGCTGTGGCTTTCTGTGACTCACGGGGCAGCCTGGTCAGCTCCGTCCAGCTCCCACAAGGAGGATGCGCGCACCGCGGAGTCCTCACACGCCTCCTGGGCGGTTTTGGAAGGGAAGAACCCGACGGTGAGTCAAACCCAAATCCTTTGGCTTTGAGGGAACCTGGTGGTGGCGGCTTCTGATCCATCCTACGTCCTGCTGAGGAACGAGGGGGGCATTTCCTGAGGTCTGAAACCCCCTGTGAAGGGGAGGAAGAGCCCTCGCCGCTGCAGCACCACGCACCCGAGGGTGCTTTCTCCTCCCGGCTGCTCAGCAGCAGATCCCCAGTTATTTGAAGTGAAACCTTCAGGGGATTGTGGGCTTCACGTGCCTCACGACTTGCTCCTTGTGCTGTCCGAGTCTGCAGAAGGCTGACGCGAGAGCCGCACGCCGAGTACCCTGAAATGTCCTAATTACAACGAACTTCAGGCAGCAGGAGAGAAATCTGACTTTGGGAGCCACCAAGAGGCACAGAGGACAACTTAAGGACTCGCTTGCCGCACATCTGGCTGTACGCTGAGGCTCTTAAAAAAAAGAGCAACAAAACCCCAAAACCCCAGCGCAGCTCCTGACCCCGATGACTCCGGCTACACCCCAGCCTCGCCGTGCAGGAAGCTCTTGCAAACAAAGTGCCAGCGAAAAAAGGAAACTACACCAAGTGCAATATTTGTGAGTACGGGACAAACTTTTGGCTCTAACGAGACAGAGAAATGGGAGCAGACTCAAGCCAGCAGCTTACAGCGTAAGCTGTTCTCAGCCACGATCCCCCCTTGAGCAAAAAAATCCAAATAAAAGCCAAAAGGAGGAAAAAAGCCTGGAAGGCACCAAAAAAAACACGTGCTAAGCAGAGGCACAAAGAAGGTTTGGGTCTCCTGAAGCACCCTTTGCTCAAAGCTCCGTTGCTAGAACCTGCACGGCCAAATAACCCAACAAAACACGCTCCTGGGTACGAGGAAGCAGGCACAAATCTTTGCTCGACTCGAAATCTTTTTCCGACGCATCACGCCGAGGCGATGAAAGATTTCTCCTTTCACAAAAGATGACATTTAAAAAAAAATAAATAAACAAACTGAAGCAGGGCATTCTGAAAGGCCGAGTTCTTCGGCAAGTCCCTGCAGAGGTGAGTCAGGAGGGCGCACCTGAGGACCTGCACGAACCCACAGCAAGCAGCTCCCGCGTTCGGATCTGATGCCTCCAAATCCCACCACGAGAACCTAATCCCTCGGCTTCACGGCGTGCCGAGGACCAAAAGCTCCTCTCCCAGCCAGTCTAGGCACTAAATCCGTAAAATTGAGCTGAACACCAGAGGTGGGCAGGTGGTTTAAGCAGCCAGTGGTCAATAAGCCTTGCAGGACTCGCTCTGGAGTTCGCCGCAGCGGGTCAGCAAAGTCTCTCACCTCTTTTAGAGCAGACAGGTTTGTGGCGTGCCTTTACTAGCAAAGGAACGCCTCCTCCTCCAGCTTTCTCCTCGATGCAGTGGCTTTAACATCACGAGGACGTTCCTCCTCATCATCTCAGGTTTACCATCTCTTTTTCCCCATTTCTCTTTTTCCCATTCGGCAAGACACAAATCCCGGAATCATCCCCAGGAAATTCAAGCGGTGGCTGATCATGACAAGGGGGCTCGCAGTTCCAGCACCTCGCTGAGGCCGCGGGGATTTATTTCTTCTGGTTTGCACTTCTCACAGCCAGGGCTCGGAGATTCCCCTCGGAGATTCTGCTACCCACAGGTAGCAGAGCGCGGCCGTTTACTGGTGGACTCTCCTCCTTCGTGGCCCAAATGAGGAAAGTCTTTAAATCTACCTTTATTTATTTTATTTTATTTTTTTTTTTGGCAACCTTCTGGTCACGTTGCCAACAGCAAACAGAAGGAAATGGGGCAGAAACCGGGAAGTTAAAAATAAGAGAAAACCATTAAGTTTCTCAGCAGCTGCAAGTAAGCCAGACTCTGTTTTAATCCGAGATCTCCGCACAAATCTTTGCACAAAGGGTTCAAATTCAGTGAGGTCCCTGGTTTTAAAAAGGGTGAAGCAGTGCTAGCAGGGAGCTCCCTTCGCGGGGCAGCTACTGCCATCAGGCAGGGCAAGGGGGAGCTCACACCTCCCCGCATACCTTCCCTTTCAAGGCACACAGGCTCCGGGACGAGGTTACCAGGATCTGATTTCTGACAACTCCACTTCGGAGCTGTCACCGTCCCCCCCCCTCTGTCCCTCCGAGCCACGTTCTCCTTTTGGGATCTCCGCTCACCCCGAGAACCGCACGGATTCCTCCGTCAGGCCGCAGGGATTGGGTTACCTGCGATGGCAGGCCCCACGAACAAAGCGACGAGGATTTAGCTTCCTTCTTTTCGCCGCTTCCCTCATTTCGCAACCGGCACGGTGGCAGGTTGAAAGCCTTAAGAGGAAAAAAAAAGAAAAGAAAAGAAAAGAAAAGAAAGTGGGAGGTTGCTCTGGTAGCACCGAGGGGCAAGCCGAACGGTGCTGAGTCACGCCGGGGTTGGATTTGACATTTCCACAAGCGCCTCACTCCTGGAAGGGCTGGTGGAGCCTTGTTTGCCTTACAGAGGATCACAAAGCAAGGCCGGCCTCAAAACTTTCAGGGCAATCAGTTCCACGACGAGTTCTTTCCCACGTGCTGCTGGCCACGAAGCTGACACCTTCAAGAAGCATCACGAAAAGCAGCCCACTTCTCGTGAGGTTCAGGGCTTGCACGGCTGCTACGTGAAACCAGCGCCCTGCACGCGGTCCCGTTCAGCCGTGGGGGCTTTAAAGATTTGAGGGGCAGCTCGGCGAGGCTGAATTAATGGTATTAGGCAGGAGAAAAACATAACTGGTTCCGTTTGGCTTCAGCAGAAAGGAGATGGTAAAAGGGAATCAGCTTCCACCAGCTTTAAGTCTTCCTCTGATGAAGAAGCTCTCACTGCAAGGAGATAACTTCTCTCTGCTCCTAAAAAAGAAGTTTGGGCACCACCAGGACACGATGAGCAGTTCTGCACTGCATCCATCACCAACGCCATCCCACAGCCCGCTCCTCCACGTCTCCAAAGCATCAGCTTCCTCCTGGCACAGCTCTCCCAAGGGTGAAACTGAGTTGAAAAGAAAAAGCCAACAAACTCTCTCCATAAACGCATCTGAAAGCCAAACCCGGTTCTTTTTGGAATAAAAAAGGCCTTCAAGCCATTCACAGTTCACTAAGCAAGACTCAAAGCAGCTTCACCTGCCCCTAAAACCAAGATGAATCTCAAATTTTCAGCCACCTCCACAGTGGTGATAAAAACTACAGTTTAACATCAATTTTAAAGTACCATTTAGATCCAGAAACACCTGGAAGAGCAAAGGTTTATTCCAGCCCCAGCCAGCCCTGAGCAGACAGCCTGGTTTAGGTTCTTATTTGCTGTTTTTTCTTTTTTTTCTGCCCCAAAAAGCGGGTGTCCCATCGGACATTCTCCCCACCCCAACTCCTCGCTTCACGGCTCCAGCACGCGGCCGATCCGGCCACCCTCGAGACAAAACAAAGCAAAGCCAAGGGCCAAAACGCACCGAAGCGCTGCAGTTAATAATTTATCCATCCTTGCAACATTGCAGCTGGTAATCCACCACGCGGGAGGTGAAGCGGGGACATGGCAGCCCGCTTCAGTCCCGCCTGTTTTGTGTTTGGTTGGTTTTTTAGTATTTAAAAAACACCAAAGGTTTTCTTCTAGGCACCTCATTTAAGGCCACACCAACCCCGAGCACTGTCCCACCCCTCCCGCAGCTCTTTCAGATTTGGGGTGAGCAGCACGGGAGCGGGCAGGTGAGAAATCCCTGCCTCCAGAGGGATTGGATAATAAAATCCAATCAAATATCAAACTCTCCCTTAAAACGATCGTATTTCAGGGAGTATCGCAAAAAAAATGAAGCCGGCTACACCCAAATAGCACAAAATGTTTCAGATTAACCCACCCCGCCACACTGTTTGTACAATCTCAGAGAAAATAGTTTACGTTTCTATCAGCGTTTGCTCCCAGGAAGGCAGGCACCAAGGCAATGTAATAATTTCTGAAGGAAAAGCATTCGACCCTCTGAGAATAACCGAGTGGCTGGACTCAAAACCCCTTCCCCACGCTGCCTCACCAATATCTGGACGCCGATCCCAGCCTCTGCACATTCCTGCGTGACCTGCAGGCAGGCTGTGCAGGTATGCTCTGAAACTTGCAGGTTAAAAGGGATTAAAGTCAATAAAATAACAACAATACTTTGAAAACCGTCCTTGCAGATACGCCCTCTACCCGCTCTGGAACACGGGACGCCAAAAAAATGAACTCTGAGTGGTTTGGCTGCTTTGAAGGCAGAAAGAATTTGCTCTAGAGAAGAAATCGAATGATTTAAGGGCACAGGACGGCTCCTGGAAGCTGCAGTGGTGATGACAACAAAACCAACCTCAGTCCTGGTCCAGGATCAGCCCCGTTTGCAGAGAAATGGTAACGGCTACGCGAGGGAGGGAAATCACCTTTCTCCGAGAGGCTGTAAATCCACAGGCAGATCATTATCAGGAAGTCTGAGGAACTGGAAGATGACGGAGAACGAAGATGAGGATGGAACGATTAGATCTAAGCGGCCCAAGGGGCTGAGCAGGGAGAAAAGGGGAAAAAACCTGGCAAAATCTGAGCTGAGATGGCCTCAGAGGGAAGTATCCGGCTGCGTGGATTTCCCTGCAACAGCCAGAGAGAATTCAAGGGGCATCAGCATCACGGGACAAACATCAAGGGATGATTTTAAGCACCCCAAGAAGGCAGAAACGGGAATTCTCCTGCCTGTGACCCCGATGAAATCGCGGTTTAAGAAGGGCGCCGGGCACCCAGAGGTGCTGAGCACACGGGGGGAGGCTGCGGGCAGCCCTCACGCCACCCACGGGGCTGGTTTTGGGTGCACGGCTCCCTTCCTAAAAGCCCGGCCAGCTCCTGCTGCTCCGCCTCGCTTCAAGAGAAATTTAAGAAAAGAGATGAGGAGGAAAGTGCACGTGAAGGAGTCATTCATTTGTGTTCTTCTAAAACCACCCCAAAATTAGAGCATGGCCCTGCTTCCCCCTCGCACCACGGCCCAGCCCCATCCTGCCTCTGGCTGCGCGCAGAGCACCCCGCAAGGCTTTAGGATTTCCACAACGTCGGTGTTTTAATTAAAAAAAAATCCCAGAACCTAACTTTTAACGATGCTGCTCGGCCAGGGGCAGCGCCAGGACGAGGCACAGGGCGGGCGCACACACGGATTAGACGCAATATTCAGCACGCAGAGCCTCATCGGGGGGCAGCTTCTGGGTGATCCTACAGAGTGAGGCATTTACTGGGTTTGGGAGAGTCCCAGCCCTGCTACGAGTCCCCGTTATTGGTTCTGGACACGTGGGAGGACGCTCAGCGAGATGGGCTTCCAAAAACTCACCGGGATCACACGACAGCCACGCTGACACCCACTACGACCCCCTACTACGGGGCCAAGCCTACGGGGATCCCCGCACCCCCCGATCCCAAAAAGGACAGCGGGCACAGAGGCCCGGCAGCACAGGGACACCATTTCACAACGTGAGCCACCTGTTTTTAACCGAAATCCAGCTGTTATTTCACAAAAACAGCCTCCGAGATTCGTTTCATCAGCGATCCCACAACACTTGGGTCCTAAGAACCAGGCACGGAGCCCCGGCAGAGGCTGCCTCGCTGCTGGGAGCACCCCAAATCCCTTTGAGACAGGGAAATAGTTAGTTACCCTAAAGTGGAGGACTTCCAGCTCCAGCCAAGAGCCCGTCCAGGCAGGGGAAGGCTCCAAAATGCCGCGTTCAGCCCTAAAAGCAGGGAGACGACGCCCTCAAAGTAAGGATTTAGGCAACCGAGATCCCCCTGCCCCCTTTTGGTTTGGTTTGGGCAAGACAAAGCGGGGATTTAGGGGCCCCACCACGGCAGGTAGCTCTGCCCGCCCCGGGTGGCGTTGAGCTGGGGTTTATTTATAAACCCCGAGCTGTGCCAGCAGCTCTGAGGGCGCGGGGTGAGGAGGTTTGGGGCTCTCCCAGCCCTAAAAACAGACCACGAGCACCTCATTGCTCGTCCCCAGGTGCCACCACACCACTCCCCTCATCCCCGGGGACTTCTTTAAAGCAGAGCAGGAGGCGGCGTGGCACGGCCTGGGGAAATTCACATCCTGATGGGGGAAAAAATAAAGATTTTTTTTCCAGAATTGTCTCTCCTTAAAGGAAAAAAAAAACCAAACTGGTGAGGGAAAGCCGGCCGCCGAGCCCTACCAAAACAAGACATTCCAGCACAACGCTCGCTCTCCTCTTCCCCTGGGGACAGGCCAAGGAGAACAAAGGCACGTGACGGCCCCGTTGCTCAACGCGCCCTTGGAAGGGGTTCAAGCCGGGCGATAAGCCCGCTGCGATGGGCAGAAAAGAGGAATTTTAGCCCCAAAGCAAACCCCGGCCTACCCTCGGGCCCATCTTTGCAGAGCACACAGCGGGTTGCCATCAGTAAAGGCTCTGTGGGTGAACTCGGTGCTTTTATTCCTCGGGACGAGCCTAAAATTAAACAGGGAGAACACCCGGCGGCTCCCCGACCCCGTAAACTGGTGGGAACTGGAAGATCTTGGTGGGAACAGGGAGATCCTGGTGGGAACGGGGAGATTCCTGGTGATCCAGGCACTATTTCTGATTCCTTTCACGCACCGAGCAGGGCACCGCTTCCTTTTTTTCCCCCCCACCGCCAGCCCCGTTGCTTAAAAATAGAGCCGGGAGCATCTAGCCACAAAAGGGAGGCAAAGAAATCAGCACCAACTCCAACTCCCGGTGTAAAACAATAAAAGGTGGCTCTGGGTCGGCCGTCAGGGACCCGGGGGGGGCTAAAGGAAGCCCCGGGTGCTCCCCCCTTGGATGGGGTGAAGGCCTCGGGGCCGAGGTTCCCCCATCAGCTGGCGGCTCGCTCCGCCCCGGCCGTGGTTTCCGGGTAGTAACAGAGCAACCAATCCGCGGAGTTGCGAGCTCTGCCCGAGGCCTCTCGCTTGCAAAAACACGGCGAGGAGGAGGCCGAAGGCTCGCCCCTAAAAGCTCGGGGGGAAGCAAGGGGATCCCCCCCGCCCCCTACCCGCTTCCACCAGGAGCCCGGAGTTGGGGGCTCTCCCCTTTTCCTCCCCAAAGAGGCGCCCGCTGGATCCCAAAAGGTTTTGGGGTGCAGGCACGGAGCCCCCCAGCTCTGTAAGGGTTTGGGGTCACCTGGAGAAGTCTGGGGGGGCCATAAAGGGGGCTGCAAACCATCCTCCCCCCCTCTAGGACACGGGGACGGCGGCTGCAGCGTGAGCAGGGGAGAAACAATGAGTGACTCAGAGTTTCAGCACATCCTCGCCCAGGCGAGGTTATTAAAAACCCCAAGCAAGGGGCTCTCTCCCCCCCCCCCCTCGCTGGAAATCCACGGGGAGAGCCCGAGCTCCCCCCTTCCCCGCTCACAAAGCAGAGGGGGGCGTCCACAATAGGCCCCGGACGCGGTAGGATTGAAAAACGGGGAGAAAAAATTAAAAATAATTAAAAATCAAAAGCCCCCGCTCGGCTCTTGAAGCTGTCAGAGCTTGGGGAGGAGGCGTTTGCTCGAGCTGTGCCCCCCCCTTCTCTAAAGGCACCCCCCAGCGTGGATCCGCGCCGTTATTTCCCCAGCAGGAAGGCGAAAAAGAGGCCGAAAAGGGAAAAGTGCCACGAAAATGGCAGCAGAAACGGGGATAAAAGCGCCGTGACAACAAAACCCTCCAGCCCCGGGGGGGGAGCGGGCTCCACAAACATTCCTCCAGACGCCCCCACTCCTTCGGTGCCCACCAAAATGCACCCAGGAGGGGGAGATCGGGGCAGATCCTAATTTGGGGTTCCCCCCGGGATTGGTTTTTAGGGCTCGGGGAGCAAAACCGGGGCCTAGGGAGGCAAACAAACAACAAAAAAAAAAAGGCCGGGGAGGGAGGGAGGGAGGGAGGAGTGGCGAGCAGTCATCTGACACACGCACAACTTCCCAAGTTTGTTGGCCGCAGGACGCCGGCCGCTCTAAACCCCAAAACACCGAGGGTTATGGGGTGATGCGGAGAGCTGGGCTCGGGGGGGAGAGCCTCCCTCGGGTTTCTTTTGTCAGGGAGAGAGCAGAAAGCAGACGGTGGATGTTGAGGGCTCAAAACCTACCAGCGCACGGCCCCGGCGCCTCTGGAAATGGGAAAGGGAGAGGAGAGGCTTCAGGAAAGCTGCTGGCTCTGAAAAGCTGCTCTTTGTCTCCCAAAACGCCGCGGCGGCCGGGGGTGCCGGCTTCTAAAGGAAGAAAAATGAAGAAAAGGAAGAAAAAAAAGGGCAGGGGGAGGGGAAAGGAGAGCGGCAGCAGCTCAGCTCGGGCCTCGGCCCCTCTTCAGCTCAGAGCCCTCCTGGCGCTGTCCCTGTCCATGATTTTTTTTGGGGGGGAGAAGGGGACAAAAAAAAAACAAAACAACAACAAAAAAACCCCAAGCAGCTGGAATCGCCGACCCTCCTCCCGGCCGCGATTCGCCGTGTGTGTAACTTTAAACCCCCGGATAAAAATAGCCCCGATTCAGCCGTGATCGCCAGTCATTTCCTATTTGCTCAAAAAAAAAAAAAAACCCAAAACCAACAAAAAAAAACAACCACCGCCACCAAAATACGCCGAGGGGAGCAGCGAGCACGCCGAACGTCAGCACAAGTTTCCTTCGACCAGCCACGAACGGCGGCGCTCTTCCTTTCCCCCCCCCAAAACCCCTAAAAAAAATAACCCCAAAAGCCAAATAAGTTTGGTTATCTCGCCGGGACCGAAATCAGACCTCGAGCCCTCGGAGGGGGCAGCCCCGGGTCCTGCTGGGGGAGGTCCCGGGGAAGATTTTGGGGGCTGTTGTCATCCATGTCCCCCCCTCCTCGGCGCACGCCGCTGCCTTGTAAACAAAACCTATTAATAAAGCGATCCCCTACCCCAATTCCTGATGTTTTCCATCCCGCCCACGCTCCGGAGGGAGGCAGGGGAAAGGATTTGCCCCCCCCCACCAAGGGGCGAGAAGGAGAAAAGAGGGGAAAGGAATAAAAAATAAAACAAGGAAGGAAAAATATAAACAGATCCAGGCTGAGGGGGGGGGGGGGGAACCTACCCTAACCTGGCCTGTTACATAAACGGGACCTCCTCCCGGCCCCAAAAAGCCCTTTCCCCACTCGCTGGTGAGGGTTTGTTTGGAGACAACCCCCCCCCAAATAAAAAATAAACCCTAACTTAAAGCCCTAAAGCTGGCAGCTTCGTGAAGGGCAGGCTGCCATCATGGGGGGGGGATAATAACCCTAATAAAAACCCCAAAAAGGGTTTTTTTTGGGGGGGTTGGGGCCACCCGGGGAGTCCTCATAGCGGGCAGGGGGGTTAATGGGGAGGGGGCTGGGGGGGGGGCACCCTTAGGGCTAGGGGGGGTGCCAAAAAAGGGGAGAAATCCCCCAAAAAAAAGGAAAATAAGGGGGGATTTGGGATTTTTTTTGGGGGGTGAGGCCTTTCCCTGGATAAAAGGGGGGGGGCTCCAGGCTATGGGGGGGGCCCCGTCCGGCCTTGCTGTGAGGCGAGGCCTGGGCCTGGCCTGACAAAAGGGCGATAACAAGGGGGGGGGGGGTGGCGATAAAAGAGGGGGGGGTGGCGATAAAAAGGAGGGGGTGTCGCGATAAAAAGGGGGGTGTCGCGATAAAAAGGGGGGGTCGGCGATACCGGGGAAAGGGAGGGTGGCGATCTGAGGGGGGGGGTCCCGGTCCCCTCCCTAAGGCCTAAAGAGGAGGAAGAGGAGGAAGAGGAGGCCCCAAGGATACAGCTTGACCACGTCGGTGTCCATCCGCCGCTTGCCCGGGCTGGGGGACGACATGGTGGCCGCCGCCCCCGGGGCTCCGGGCGGGCTGTCAGCGCCGCTGAGGAGGAGGAAGAGGAGGAAGAAGAGGCTCGCCGGGACCCAAAGGAGCTGGAAGGGTGGGAAGGGATCGCGATCGGGGCTCTCCCTTGAAGCGGGGCCGGGGTCGCGGCCGC
Organism: Clangula hyemalis; assembly: GCA_963989345.1. The sequence goes on along the minus strand of OZ022426.1, from coordinate 206,054,308 downwards.
CGCCGCCCTCCTGTGGTGCCGCCGCCGCCGCCGCCGCCGCCTCAGCCCCGCTCCGGTCGCCTCAGCCCCGAGCCTCACTCTGGCCCCCTGACGTCACCCGCAGTGACCTCACCGCCCCGCCGGGCTGCTATTGGGCGAGCCGCCCAGGTCCCGCCCGGAGCGCGGGGGATGCTGGGAGATGTAGTTCCAAGAGGGAGGGTTGTAGTTCGCGGAGAGGGGTGTGGGGGGGGGGGGGATGGGAAGGGAAGGGCCGCGGGTTCGAGACCGCTCTCGGGAGGAAAAGGGGGAGGTTTTGGGGTTTGGGGGGAATTGTGGTGATTCGAGGGGGTTTTACCTCAAAATTCAGCCCGTGAAAACACCGTGGTACCCCACATGCCCCCACAGAACTCCACAGGGTCTCAGGTGGCCTCAGGGAGGGCAGCAACGTCGCCCTCCAGCACCCCAAAAATTTGTGGGGTGGTATTTAGGATCACATCAAACGGCCACAGCATCATCATGAGGCACACCAAGGGATGTCGTGCTGCTGAGGCATCTCGCCCTGCCTCGGTTTACCCAACCGGATTGGGCAGAGGAGGCACCCGGAGGTGACAGGAGGGTGACATTAGGGGATATTTTTCGGGATGCCGTGGCACCTCCACGCCCCGGGGCGGACATCCCGCATTCCTGACCCCGGCATCACCACAAATTCACCCAGCGTCACCTCCCCGTGCCTGCGATGAGCCGGCACCGCTGTGCACGGGGAGGCCACGCAACCGGGGAACCCCATAAAGTCCCCACCCTATACGAGCCGGGGGTTGTTTTTTCCTCAATTTAGGGCCCCGACGTCCCCCAGCAGCTCCTCCGTCACGGGGCAGGATGCAACCCGCAGCCAAGGGGTTGGATTCACGTCCTGGGTGAGTTAAACCCGGAGGAATCCGGGAGGAAAACAGCAATGGGGTCAGCGGTGAGTAAAGCTGTGGGGTTACGGGGTCCCCGTTTCCCTTCAACTTTGATGCTCCTCGGTCACATCCAGGCAGGAAAATAGAGGGAAAAAGCAGGTTTTTTTCTTTATTTCTTGAAATAAAATGGGTTGACAAGGACCACGATGGCATCCTGACCCTTTTTTTTTGGGGGGGTTATCCATGGGGCTGAGCTGCTGGCGGTCCTGGAGCAGCACCCACACATCTGTAGGATCCCATGGGATCCCTGTAGGTGGGCTCACACTGGGGTTGGGGACCCTCCGAGTCCCCCCCTGCCTAAAAACAGGGGGGTTGAGGCTGGCCGGGGTGAGCAGGGATTGTGGCATCACGCCCCCCACCCCACTGTGACACTGCCCTGTGCTTTGTGGGGTGGGCGAGGGAATGGAAGGGACTGGGGACCCCCCCCAGGACAAAAAAAAACTGAAATTTGTGATCCATGGGGTGAAGGACCACAGGTCCTCTTCAGGAAGGAAGGGAATCCCCCACCCTCAAACCCTAGGGTGTCCCCCAGAAGTCCCCCCAAAAAAACTTGGGCAGGTAAACCTACAAGTTTTGGGGTTCAGGGCCGGCCACGGTGGCACCGTTGTGACTGAAAGCAGGGACCAGCCCCAAGCACGGTGGCTGCTGCCTTCCTGGGAACAGGGAAACCAGAAAATACCCCAAAAAGATGAGATGGTGACGATTCTGTGAGATGCTCTAATAGGGAAACCGAGGCAGGGCCCCCCCATGTGATGAGCTCCTGGCTCAGAAGCATCCCCAGCCCTAAAATAGGGACAAGGGGGAGCTTTTGCTCTGAAATATGGGAACACCACATCCCTGTGCCTTTTCCCCCGCCAATTTGAGAGCAGCAGACCCAAAGTGAGGAGGCCCAACGCTGCTCTGGGGGCAGCTGTGGGGTCTGAGCCCTCCCCAAAGCCCCTTCCACATCCTCGAGGATGGAGACACGAGATCAGGGTTTCCTCCCTCACCTTTTTCTCCCTCTTCCGTGGGGAAGGAGATCAACACCCAAACCAGAGGAATCCCCCGAGCAGCATTTTCCCTGGTTTTTGGCCCCAAAGCTCCTGCCTGGGCGATTTATCACCCCGGGACAGACGACGGGGACATTATCTGCTCCCAGCAGCTTGGGCACAACACCCAGCTCTTTGGCTCGACCCCGCTGCCGGCCCGGAGCTCACTTTGCCCCACGAAAAAGAGCCACAGAAGCCGTAAGAAAAACCATGAAATGTTTATTCCCACCTGGCATCACCTCCCCTTGCTGCTGGGGGCAGGTCCCAGCCGGACCCAAATCACCCCCAGCAGGGTGACCGCGTCCCCCTCGGCCACCCCGCGCAGTCGGAGCTGTCGAAACCCTCAGGGTTGAGGGCTACAGCAGCACCTGGTGAAGGTGAGGGGCTTCGAGGAAGGCATTTGGGGATCAGGAGAGTCCCCGGAGGCTGTTGGGGGGCTGTTTTGGCACTGGGGCAGCCCGGGGATTTCTCAGCACACGTTGGAGGCCTCCCCGGTGGATCGGTGCTGGAGCGAGGCGCTGCCCGGTGCCTCCCCTCAGTGAGGGCTGCGTGAGGTTCCCCCGGAGGCAGCAGCAGGTTCAGGAGGGATCCACGCTCTCCCACTGGCGGAAAATGCGGAAAACCTTGGAGGATTTCACCGAGAGGCTCTGAGGGAGAAGGGAGAGCAAAGGAAGAGAGGTCAAAGCACCTCCAGACCAGCCCTACAGACCCAAAAAGCAACCTGAAATACCCCTGCTGGCTACCAGGACATCAGCGAGCGTCTCTTTTTGGTGTTAGAGCCGTTTCCCAGCAGGAAAATCACGAGGGAAAAGCCCCTTGGGGGGCTGCAACTTGTAGGAAGGGGCTCGGGACAAAGGGTGAAGTGGGAGGGCTGCAGCTCAGCCCTGAGCAGGAGCAGCTAACAGGGTTTGGGGGGGCACCCAGCACCCTCTCGGGGTGGGCTGCAGCCTCCCCAGGCTCAGCAAAGCCCCAGCTCCACGAGGCTGGGGGTGCTGGGCCAGCAGGACACGAAGTGAGACTGGAGCTGAGGAGGGCTGGTATTTATAGCAGCCCCCCCACCAGATCCGCTCGCGGCACGTCAAGAGCAGATGAGACCTGGCCGGGAGGCTGTCAGAGCAGCCAGAGGGGAAACAAGCTCTGAAAACACCTCCTTGGTCCTCTCCACCCCGGCGCTGGCTCTGTTTTTAGCCCAAAAGAGGCTCATCTGCCCCAAAATCCCACCCGGAGGCTTTCAGCCCTGGGGAAGGCAGCAGCCAGCAGCGCTCGGGTGCTGAGGATCGGGGCTGGGAACCCCGCAGGCTCACCACGGGCTCGGTTTCAGGCGCTCTGTCACATTTCCTGAGGGCCAGGAGCAGGTTGAGGATCACTCGCCAGCCGGGCTCTGCCTTGGGGGGCTCCTCCGGCGCCTGGGCTGCAGAATCCTGCGGGGCCTCCGCGCCCTCCACCGCGTTGACCCAGGGGCACCAGTCGCGATGCTGCGAGCTGGGGTCAAAGAAACTCCTCGAAGAAGCGTCCTGGGAAGGCAGAGAAGACGGGAGAGAAGGATATCAGCGACAGGATAGCTTAAAACGGGCGATAAAACCCTCTCCGTGCCCAAACGCCGGCTGGGAGCCGTCCCAGAGCTTCATCTCCCCCCAGTTTTTGCTCCCTCCCGGCCCCGTGGCACTCACCGAGCTGCTGGAAGAGCAGAGCCGAGCCCGCTTGGCCCTGCGGACGGGGCTGGAGGGCACGTCCACCGTTTCCCCCTGCCCCATGCTGCGGGTGACGGGGCGGCTGCGCAGCGCGGGGCTGGCCGCCTCCGATTCGCCTCGCTCCCCGGGGCTGGGGGAATCCCAAGTCCGTGGGCGAGAGACCACCGGGGACGGGCTCTTCTCCTGCTGCCAGAGGGGAAAGGACAAAAATTAGGCAAGCCCAGGCACTGGGGGAACTGGGGGAACCCTCCCGGGAAGGAATCCTGCAGGAAAGGAGCTGGACGTGAGCTAGGGACGTGCTCCTGCTGGTGGTGTCCCTGCTGATGGGCGAAGGATCGCCAGCAGGTGGAGGGGTTTTGATTTTGGCCCTCTGCTCAGCACTGCTGAGGCCTCCCCTGGGGAACTGGGTCCAGTTCTGGGCTCCCCAGTACGAGAGGGGGGTGGACGGAGCGGGGAGAGCTCGGCAAAGGATAACCAAAATGCTGAAGGGGCTTAAATATCTCTGATAGGGGGAAAAGCTGAAAGCTGGAGCTCAGGAGGTTCCCTCTGAACACCACGAAGCATTTCTGGGCCGGGAGGGTGCCAGAGCCCTGCCCCAGGCACCCAGAGGTTTTGGTGTCCCCTCCTCGAGGATCTTCTTGGACGTGGGGCTGGGCACCAGCTCGGGGTGGCCCTGCTGGAGCAGGGTGGCACCAGAAGGACCCCAAAGGCACCTTCCACCCTCAACCATTCTGTGGTGCTGTGATTCCTCGGGCCACCAGCACAGCCTGAAGGGGCCAGGGAGGCGCTGCCCAGCTCAAATCAGACATCAAAACCCTGGCAGAGCCCCTTTTAGGGTAGCAGACACCCAAACTAGCTCACCCTCAAGCCCTGCGAGCCCCCAACAACCCCAAAACCCGAGCCTGCTGGCCCTACCTGCTCGGAGCCTGGAGGAAAAACGTCTTGGCTCCGCGTCAGCATCCTGCGTGGGGACGTGGGCACGGGCGGGCAGCGCTCGGCGGGTCCCGAATCCATCTCCAGACCCCCAGGCTCGAGCTGGTGGAAGCCCCACAAGCCCACCTTCCTCATGCAGCGTGAGCAGGTGATGACCGAGAGGAGCGAGGAGCCGGACACGGCGCTGCGGGGACGGAGCCGAGGCACGGGGGATGGTGAGGGCGAGCCCGGGGCCTTCCCAAAAATCGCAGCTTTCATAAAGGACGCGGGTTTTGGGAAGGGTCACGGGTTCGCAGCCTCAGCTGAGGGGCAGACGGTTATGGGTTTCGCAGCCCAGTGTGCTGAGAAGGACGTGGAACACCCCAAATATCCCTGATTTAAATTCTCCTTTACATTTTGGCTTGCCACGGCCCAGCAGCACGCTCGGCTTACCCGCCGCGTGCCCGAAGACATCGCTGCCCCCAGCCCCAACAGCTTTCAGCGGGGAAATCGGCACCGAACTCAAAGCAACGGCTCAGAGGTGTCTCTTCAGACCCTTCCCCACCTCGGGCAGAGATCTTTTGAAATCAGGCAGCTTCGCCTTGGGGGGGGGCAGCCAGGCGACTCACCCGCAGGTCCAGCCGCACAGCGCCAGGACGCAGGCGGACACGTGCAGCGGCAGAGCCTCCGAGGAGAGCTTCACCGGCGCCTTCTCGCCCTCTGCCTTGAGCTCCAGCTCCTCCCTGAGCAGCTGGAGGAGCGAGGCGATCTTCTCCTCCGTCAGGGACTGGGGGGGGGGAAAGAGAGAGGCAGCAGAACGGGTGGTCAGAGGCAGCGCTCACCTTCCTGTGAGTCCATCGGTGTTTTGGGGCTGGATTTGCCCCCTGCCCGGCGCCCTGCAGCTCCTTTTTGTTATTGAAGTGCTGCCTTCAGGATTCCTGGCCTGGCAATAATGCTTAAATACCAAAAAGGAGCACGGGAAGACCCCCAGTGTGACAGATGAGGGACTCTCTGGTTAGAAAAGTGAGTCGGGAAAAGAGCGAGAACCCCAAATTTGGCAAGTTAGCCTGGCAAAATACCCACAAACCACACAAGGCGTGGAGAAAGGTCCCAATTCACTGCCCCGAGGGGCACACTCAGCCCTTAAATTCCCTGCTTAGCACACAAAAGCCACCCAGACTGATGGCTCTCTCCTTCCCTGTGCCCGTTTGACTCTACCCTTGTTGCCTGCACGGGTCCAAGCACCGTTTGCTTCCCCGCATGCAGAGCAGATCTCAGCTCTGACACCAGGAGGCCAACCAGCCCCCGGCTGTGCCTTTGATCCCAAGCAGGGCTTGAGAGAATATCGGTGTTGGGGCAAGCCAAGAGCACTTTTGGTGCTGTTGGTGTGATACAGAGAGAGAAAAGAGCCCTCAAAGGCTACGCTTCAGCTCCTGCCCCCCTGCTCCTCCCTCCTGCAGGGTTGAGCTCTCATCTCCAGCCTCCTGTTGGATCCTCAGAGCCCCTGGAGGTAATAAATGGGGTGGAAGCTGCCAGGGAACAGTCCCAAAGAGGGCTGTGGGACCCAAAATGACTTTTGGACCTTGCCAGGACAGGCCCAGAGCAGGACGCCAGCATTGCAGCCCCCTGCCACCGGTAACACGATGGCACGAGCCAGCTGCAGCCGTGTTGGGCAAGGATTTGCAAGGCAGAAACCCCCCCAAACCCGCAAGAAACCCCCCCAAACCCGCAAGAAACCCCCCCAAACCCCCTTTAAGATGCTTCCACAAAGGCCAGGGGAAAATCACCCCGCAGGGAGCACCCGTGGAGAAAGCCAAGGCGACGCCAGACCTTTAATACGCACAATCCAGGTCCTCACCTGGAGCTGTTTCAGTCAGGCCGTGCCCAGCTCACCTCGTTACGGGGCCCTGGAACACCCCAAAGCCAGGGCAGAGAGGAACTCACCATGGTTTTCATGTCCTCGGCTCGGAGGGAGGGCAGCTGCAGCTCCAGCTGGCACAGGCTCTGGAAGCGCTCCAGGAAGTCCTGGAGAAGGGCCCGGGGCTCATCCACCAGCAGCAGGGCGAAGCGGGCTGGAGGAGGAAAAAAAAGGTGGTTTTGGGTGAGACATCTGCCTCCTCACCCCTCGTTAGCCCGCAGGAAGAGAGAAAATGAGGCCAGCAAAGGTCTGAGAATGTTTTTTTTTTAAAAGAAAAGCTGGGCAGCCTCTTGTTCCTTCGCAGGGACGCATCTCAGTGCTTTGAAGCATGGAAACGTTTTGGTTCAGACCTCCAAGATGAGCAGGAAGATAAAATCTACAACCCGCTGAGCATCCCAAATCACCCCACAGATACAAGAGGAGAAGAAAACAGAAGAGATACGAGCCACAGATACAAGAGGAGAAGAGAAAAGTGATGGAAAGGAGAACCCGGAGCTGTGCTGGGCTCTGAGAGACCGACCTGGGCAGGGGCTGTCCGGCCAGAAGCAGAACTTCTCGTGCGCAGTGCTCAAGGATTTCTTCAGCTCGGAGCAGCGCTCCTTGTCTGCAAGGCAAAACCCACCGCTACTCCTCGGGGAAGGGGAGGGGAAGAACCAACAGCGAGCAGGGGCGAGGGGAGCTGCAGGACGCAGCCCGAGCCAGCCCCCAGCCCGGGGGGGGGGGTTCCTCTCCCCGATTTTACCTCGACCTGGGCTGCTGCCAGACCCCAGCTGATGTACCCGAGCCCTCCACCCCAGCTGCAGGAGCCGAATCGCAGCCCTGCCTGGAAATGAAGCTCCCCTCTCCCTAAAAATCCACCATTTCTTTTCATTTGGCCACACGTTGTGAGTTTCGGAACCGAAAGTTACAGGTTTCAGAACCGAAACGCTCATTTTAATGCTTCTTCTCCTCCTCCTCCTCCTCTGCCCCCTGCTTATTCCAGGTCCTCCTAAAGCGGCGTGATTTCTAACCGGGGCAGCGGGGCCAAGGTTTATTGAACAAAGATAGCCTGAGCAAACAGCGGGCGCAGGCACAATAAAGACAAAAAATTGAGGAGAGGAGATGAAACTCGTTGATGGCGGGCAAAAAAAACCCTTTCCAGATATCTGGGATAGACCCGGGTGAAGGAAAATAAAGGTTTGGGAAGGATTTGGGTGGAATTTGGGTGGGATTTGGGCTCGGGAGCCAGCACAGCCCCCGAGCACCAAGTCCTGCTCCTGTCCTGCAGGTGCCGAGCACGCCGCAGAGGTCGGTGTTTCCCTGGCACCCTCAGCCCTGCGCTTTTATTGCTCTCTCCCCGTGTGCCACAGCACCAGGACAGCTCGGTGCGAGGAACCTGAGGCCAACAGGAGGAGTTTTAGTGCTGGAAATGCAACCTGGTGTTAATAGGGCAGCGGGAGGGCTTTCTGAATTGATTTACACGAGCTGAGCGCCTGCACGGACTGGCAGCACCAGCAGCCCCCTGCCCTTCCTAATTAAGAAAAGTTTCAAGTCTTTTTCATCAAGTCAAAGTGTTTTTAGTCAAGTCAAAGTCTTTTTCATCAAGTAGAAGTCTTTTTCATCGAGTCAAAGTCTTTTTCATTAAGAAAAAACAGCAGAGCAGCAGCCCAAGGAGCATGGAAACCCACCTCTGACAGCATCAGCAGGGAGTTTTATCACTTTCTCACAAACTAAAGGAACTTTATTAGCTTTGCACATCATTTTCAGGGACAGGAGGTGCCCGGCACCACCCAGCCAAGCCCACAGGAGCCGTTTGGGCGGCCAGCGAGGTGCAGGATCCCCAAACCCGGCTGTAGGAACGCTGCCCCTGCCCTCAGCCCCCCCGGGGATACTCACACTTGGCGAAGTCGAAGGCGAGCTGCAGGCTGGCGCAGAGGAAGGCCTGGCAGCTGGAGCACTTCAGCATGTCGCACTCCACGTTGGCCCAGCCGTACCTGGCGCACACCAGCGGCGACAGCTCGTGGGGCTTGCCCGCCCACTTCAGCGGGTGCCGGAGTTAAGGACAAAACCCCCAAAACACCCCAAAATTCCCTGTAAATCTCCAATTTTAGATGCCTCGTTCCTCATGGACAAGACCCCAAAAATCCATGGTTAATCTCCACCTTTTGACACCTCGTTCCTAATTGACAAGACCCCCCAAATCCCTGTAAATCTCCACCTTCAGACACCTCATTCCTCACAGACAAAACCCCAAAAATCCCTGTAGATCTCCACCTTTATACGCCTCATTCCTCACAGACAAGACCCCAAAAATCCATGGTTAATCTCCACCTTCAGATGCCTCATTTCTCACAGACAAAACCCCAAAATTCCCTGGTTAATCCCCACCTTTATACACCTCATTCCTCATGGACAAAACCCCAAAAATCCATGGTTAATCTCCACCTTGAGACACCTCATTCCTCACAGACAAAACCCCAAAATTCCCTGGCTAATCTCCACCTTCAGATGCCTCGTTCCTCACAGACAAAACCCCCAAAATTCCCTGTAGATCTTCACCTTTAGACACCTCATTCCTCGCAGACAGAACCCCCAAAAATCCCTGGTTTATCTTCACCTTCAGATACCTCGTTCCTCACAGACAAGACCCCAAAATTCCCTGTAAATCTCCACCTTCAGATGCCTCATTCCTCATGGACAAAACCCCAAAATTCCCTGGTTAATCCTCACCTTTTGACGCCTGGTTCCTCCCAGACAAGATCCCAAAAATCCCTGTAAATCTCCACCTTTAGACGCCTCATTCCTCATGGACAAAACCTCCAAAAATCCCTGTAGATCTCCACCTTCAGACACCTGGTTCCTCACAGACAAAACCCCCAAAATCCCTGTAAATCTCCACCTTTAAACTCCTCAATTCCTCACGAACAAAACCCCAAAATTCCCTGGTTAATCTCCACCTTCAGATGCCTCGTTCCTCACGGACAAAACCCCAAAATTCCCTGTAGATCTTCACCTTTAGACGCCTCATTCCTCACAGACAGAACCCCCAAAAATCCCTGGTTTATCTCCACCTTTACATACCTCGTTCCTCCCAGACAAGATCCCAAAAATCCCTGTAAATCTCCACCTTCAGACACCTCATTCCTCACAGACAAGACCCCAAAATTCCCTGGTTAATCTCCACCTTCAGACACCTTGTTCCTCACGGACAAAACCCCAAAATTCCCTCTAAATCTCCGACTTCAGACACCTCATTCCTCATGGACAAAACCCGCAAAATCCCTGGCTAATCCCCACTTTCAGATGCCTCATTCCTCACGGACAAAACCCCAAAATTCCCTGTAAATCTCCACCTTCAGACGCCTGGTTCCTCACAGACAAGACCCCAAAAATCCCTGTAGATCTCCCCACCTTCAGACACCTTCTTCCTCATGGACAAGACCCCAAAAATCCCTGGCTAATCCCCACCTTTAGATGCCTGGTTCCTCATGGACAAAACCCCAAAATTCCCTGTAAACCTCCACCTTCAGACACCTGGTTCCTCACAGACAAAACCCCCAAAATCCCTGTAAATCTCCACCTTTAAGCTCCTCAATTCCTCATGAACAAAACCCCAAAATTCCCTGGTTAATCTCCACCTTTAGACGCCTTGTTCCTCACAGACAAAACTCCAAAATTCCCTGTAGATCTCCACCTTCAGATGCCTCATTCCTCATGGACAAAACCCCAAAATTCCCTGGTTAATCCTCACCTTTTGACGCCTGGTTCCTCACAGACAAGACCCCAAAAATCCCTGTAAATCTCCACCTTTAAACTCCTCAATTCCTCACGAACAAAACCCCAAAATTCCCTGGCTAATCTCTACCTTTAGACGCCTGGCTCCTCACGGACAAGACCCCAAAAATCCCTGTAAATCTCCACCTTTAGACACCTCATTCCTCACAGACAAAACCCCCAAAATCCTTGTAAATCTCCACCTTTAGACGCCTTGTTCCTCACAGACAAAACTCCAAAATTCCCTGTAGATCTCCACCTTCAGACACCTTGTTCCTCATGGACAAAACCCCAAAATTCCCTGTAAATCTCCGACTTCAGACACCTCATTCCTCATGGACAAAACCCCAAAATCCTTGGTTAATCTCCACCTTTAGATGCCTCGTTCCTCACAGACAAAACCCCCAAAATCCCTGTAAATCTCCACCTTTACACACCTCATTCTTTACAGTCAAAACCCCAAAAATCCCTGTAGATCTCCATCTTTAGATGCCTGGTTCCTCACAGGCAAAACGCCAAAATTCCCTGGTTAATCTCCACCTTCAGGCACCTCATCCCTCACGGACAAAATCCCCAAAATCCCTGTAGATCTCCCCACCTTCAGACACCTCATTCCTCACAGACAAAACCCCAAAATTCCCTGGTAAATCTCTACCTTTAGATGCCTGGTTCCTCACGGACAAGACCCCAAAAATCCCTGTAAATCTCCACCTTGAGACACTTCATTCCTCACAGACAAAACCCCAAAATTCCCTGGCTAATCTCCACCTTCAGATGCCTTGTTCCTCACAGACAAAACTCCAAAATTCCCTGTAGATCTTCACCTTTAGACGCCTCATTCCTCGCAGACAGAACCCCAAAAAATCCCTGGTTTATCTCCACCTTCAGACACCTTGTTCCTCACGGACAAAACCCCAAAAATCCCTGTAAATCTCCACTTTCAGATGCCTCATTCCTCATGGACAAAACCCCAAAATTCCCTGGTTAATCCTCACCTTTTGACGCCTGGTTCCTCCCAGACAAAACCCCAAAATTCCCTGTAAATCTCCGACTTCAGACACCTCATTCCTCATGGACAAAACCCCCAAAATCCCCGGCTAATCCCCACTTTCAGATGCCAGATTCCTCATGGACAAAACCCCAAAACCCTTGGTTAATCTCCACCTTTAGATGCCTGGTTCCTCACAGACAAAACCCCAAAATTCCCTGTAAACCTCCACCTTTAAACTCCTCAATTCCTCACGAACAAAACCCCAAAATTCCCTGTAAATCTCCACCTTCAGACACCTCATCCCTCACGGACAAAACCCCCAAAAATCCCTGGTTTATCTCCACCTTTAGATACCTCGTTCCTCACAGACAAAACCCCCAAAATCCCTGGCAATCTCCACCTTCAGCCGCCCGGTTCCTCACTGGGTGGCCCGCCCCTAAAAAACCAACCTCAGAAAAGACCCAGGGAACCCTCGGGGACAACAGAAGGATATGGTGAAGGTTTCCACCCTGCTGAAGTAGGCCTCTTTGCTCGTCGACTCCGAGGGGGGGGCATCGAGCTGCGGAGACCCGTTAGCAGCTTGCGGCCCGGCCGCCGCCTCCTTCCTAAAGGGGACAGCGAGCAAAATGTCCTCACCCCCCCCCCCCAAAAACCTTCTGCCACCTCGTCCTCACCACCAGCCCTTCTCCAGAAGCCCCCAAGCCCCCTCAGTAAGAGCTGAGCCTCTTGGAGCCCCCCCAGTGCCTCCCAGTAAGACGCGAGTCTCTTGGAGCCCCCCCCAGTAAGACCTAAATTGGTGCCCCCCAGTAAGGGCTGAGCCTCTTGGAGCCCCCCCAGTGCCTCCCAGTAAGAGTTGAGCTTCTTGGAGACCCCCAGTAACACCCGAACCTCTCGGAGCCCCCCCAGTGCCCACCAGTAAGACCTAAATTGGTGCCCCCAGTAAGACCTAAGTCTCTGAGAGCCCCCCCCAGTAACACCTGAGCCTCTCAGTGCCCTCCCAGTGCCCCCCAGTAAGCCCTGAGTCTCCCAGTGCCCCCCGGGGGGGGCTCTCAAGCCCAGTACAGGGCCAGCTCAGCCCCCTCAGGCTGCGGCCAGCATCTGCCCCCCCCCCCCCACAGGCCTCCCGCTGCCACCTCCCAGTGTCCCAGCACCTCCCAGTGCCTTCCAGTTCCCCTCCCCATGACTCCCAGTGCCCCGTGCTCCCAGCACACCCCCTGTTACCACCCCCAAATCCCCCCCAAACCCCCACTCAGCACCCCCCAGCCGGACCCAGCCCCCCCCTCCCAGCCCTTAAGCACCCCCCAGCACACCTCAAACCCCCTCATCACCCCCCAACCCCACGCTCAGTGCCTCCAAATCCCCCTCATCGCCCCAAACCCCACTGAGCACCCCCAAACCCCCCATCAGCACCCCCAAACCCTCCCTCAGCACCCCCAAACCCCCCCTCAGTCCCCCACAGCCCCCCCAATCCCCCCTCACCACCCCCTAAGCCCCCCTATAGCACCCCCCAAACCCCCTCTCATCACCCCCAAACCCCCTTTCGTCACCCCCAAACGCCCCCAACCCCCCTCAGCACCCCCCAAACCCCCTCTCATCACCCCTCAACCCCCCCCATCATCCCCCAACGCCCCCCAAACCCCTCTATCAGCCCCAAACCCCCTCTCATCACCCCCAAACGCCCCCCACCCCCCCCAAAACCCCCCCATCGCCCCTCTAAACCCCCCTCAACACCTCCCAAACCTCCCCATCACCCCCCAAACCCCCTCTCATCACCCCCAAACCCCCTCTCATCACCCCTCAACCCCCCCTCATCATCCCCCAACCTCCCCAACGCCCCTCAGCACCCCCCAAACCCCTCTATCAGCCCCAAACCCCCTCTCATCACCCCCAAACGCCCCCCATCCCCCCCAAAACCCCCCCATCGCCCCCCTAAACCCCCCTCAACACCCCCCAACCCCCCCCCACCACCCCCCAACGCCCCCCCCATCACCTCCATCCCCCCCCAGCCGGGCCCATCGCCCCCCTCCCGCCCCCCCCAACCCCCCCACCCCCCTCTAGGCCTCTCCCCCCGCCCCCACCCGTCGGTGCCGTCCCCCTCCGGGGCGATGCCGCCGTCGATGAGGTCCCGAATCTGCTGCGGGGTGACCCCGGGCGGCCTCCCCCGGGCCCCCGCCGGGCTGGGCGCCGCCATCTTGGTCCTTCCGTTCACAAAAAGGGGCCGGGCGGGAAACCGCCCCCCCGCGCGCCTCCGTTCCGCCGCTTTTTGGTTCCGCCTCCCTTTCGTTCCGCCTCCTTTTCGTTCCGCCCTCCCCGCCGGCCCCGCCTAAGGGGGGGTGGAGCCGCTCGCTCGCTCGCTCGGCGCTCGATTGCTTCTGCCTGCCCGCGCCCACCCTCTGCCCTTCCTCCCTCCTTCCCTGCCCGCCTTCCCCCGCCTCGCAAGAAGGCCTCGCCTCATTGGCGCCTCCCCCAGAAGCCGCCCGCTGATTGGGCGGCGCGGGGGTGGGAGGGAAGCCGCGGCCTGGAGGCGGCCGGGAAGGGGACGGGGGCCATGGCGGCGGCGGCGGCAGGAGGAGGAAGAGGAGAAGAAGAAGAAGAAGAAGGAGGCGGCCGGGAACCGAAGGGGGCAGCGGGGGGGGAGCTCCTCAACCGCTTCGTGCAGCTCCCGGGCAGGCCGCAGCCGGCGGGTGAGCGGGGGCCGGGCCCTGAGGGGGCGAAGGAGGCCGCGCCCCTCCCCCCCCCCCCCCCCCCCCCCTCCGGGATCACCTCACGGGCCCGGGCCCCTCCTAACGGGGGGGGTTGGGGCCGGGTTTTGGGGTCCCCGAGGGGGTTTTGGGTTCCCCGAGGGGGTTTTGGGGTCCCCGGGGGGGTTAGGGTCGAGGTTTGGGGCCGTTTGGAGCCGTCCCGGGGGGGTTTTGGGGTCGTTGGGGCTGGGGGCGGCGTTAGCCTGGCCTGATCCCCTTGGGGGGGGTTTCTCCGCCGCCCCCCCCGCCCCTTTTGCCCTCTTTTGTCCCCTTCTTCCCCTCTAATTACTCCCCCTTGTCCATTTTCCTCCCCCCCTTTTCTCTCCTCCTAATCCTAAATGTCTTGGGAGCACCCCCCCGGGGCAGGGGTGACCCCATCCCACACATCTGGGATTTGAGGCACCCTGGGGTCAACCCCCAACCCCCCAGGAGTGGCGATCTTGCCCATTCCGTCCATCCTGCGATCCTAAGAGGGATTTGGGGCACCCTGGGGTCACCCCACAATCTCTCAGGAGGGGTGATCGCCCCCATTTTGTCAATCCCGTGAAACTGAGGGGGATTTGGGGTGCCCCGGGGTTACCCCCAATCCTACAGGAGGAGCGATTGCCCCCATCCTGTCCGTTCTGTGAGCCTGAGAGGGATTTGGGGTATCCCAGATTCACCCCACAATCCTACAGGAGGGTTGAGCACCCCCATTTTATCAATAATGTGATTCTGAGAGGGATTTGGGGCACCCTGGGGTCACCCCACAATCCCCCAGGAGCAGTGATCGCCCCCATCCCGTCCATCCTGCGAGCCTGGGAGGGATTTGGGGCACCCCAGGGTCACCCCCCAAACCCACAGGAGGAGTGATCACCCCCATTTTATCAATCCAGTGAAACTGAGAGGGATTTGGGGTGCCCCAGGGTTACCCCCTAATCCTACAGGAGGGGTGATTGGCTCCATCCTGTGATCCTGAGAGGGATTTGGGTCACCCCACAATCCCACAGGAGGGGTGATCACCCTCATTTTATCAATCCTGTGATACTGAGAGGGATTTGGGGTGCCGCAGGGTCACCCCACAATCCCCCAGGAGCAGTGATTGCTCCCATCCCGTCCATCCTGCGAGCCTGGGAGGGATTTGGGGCACCCCAGGGTCACCCCCCAATCCCACAGGAGGGGTGAGTATCCCCATTTTATCAATAATGTGGTCCTGAGAGGGATTTGGGGCACCCCAGGGTCACCCCACAATCCCACAGGAGGAGTGATCACCCCCATTTTATCAATCCTGTGAAACTGAGAGGGATTTGAGGTGCCCCAGGGTCACCCCGCAATCCCACAGGAGGGGTGAGCACCCCTATTTTATCAATAATGTGATCCTGAGACTGATTTGGGGCACCCTAGAGTCACCCCACAATCCTACAGGAGGGGTGAGCACCCCCATCCTGTCCATCCTGTGAGCCTGAGAGGGATTTGGGGTACCCCAGGGTCACCCCACAATCCTACAGGAGGAGTGATCACCCTCATTTTATCAATCCTGTGATACTGAGAGGGATTTGGGGTGCCCCAGGGTTACCCCCCAATCCTACAGGAGGGGTGATTGGCCCCATCCTGTGATACTGAGAGGGATTTGGGGCACCCCAGGGTCACCCCACGATCCCGCAGGAAGGGTGATCACCCTCATTTTATCAATTCTGTGATCCTGAGAGGGATTTGGGGCAGCTTGGGGTCACCCCACAATCCTACAGGAGGGGTGATTGCCCCCATTTTATCAATCCTGCAATCCTAAGAAGGATTTGGGGTGCCCCGTGCTCCTGTGATGCGTCTCCCAGCTGCTTTGGCGTTCCCCTCCTCATACCCACAGCAGCCCTCACCCCCCAGGACCGCAGATTTCAGGGTGCTGCCACCCCTGAGGGGTTCCCAGCCCTTTCTGCCCCATCCCCACCTCAAAGATTCCTTTCAGGGGGGTGCGAAGCGCCCCCAAACCAGCAGCCAGCAGCTTTTTGTGGGCACCAGCAGCTCCTGGACCGGTGTTTGCACCCCGGTGAGTCCTCAAGAGCCCTTCAGCTCCCATTTTTTTGGGGTTATCTCCTCACTAAAATGGTGCGAGTTGAACACCAGAGCATCCTTTTTTACGTAGGCGCCGCTCTCCTCGCATTCCCCCTCTGTTCTTTCTTACCCAGCCACGAAAAATGCGTTCAAAAATACATTTTTGCCCCTTTTTTATACCCTCAAGAATTTAAATCACGCAGGGAAACGGTGGAGAGAGGTGAGGGAAGGGCTCGCAGCAGCCAGCTAAGAAAAAAAAAAAAGAAGCAATTTGCGTGTGGTTTTGCTGCCTGGAGGTACGTAAAGACTGAAAGCAGCTAAAATTGCCCCTTGGAGGTGGAAAAGGAAGGAGCTGCTCGTAGGTGGGTGTAAGTTTTAGAAAGATCCCGAGTGTCCAGCAGAGGTGGGGTGGATTTTGGTCTCCTCGGAGGAAATCCTCCCATCCACGCTGAAAACAGAGCTGTGGCAGCAACATTTGAGTGTTTTCCTCACGCTTTTTGGGGTTCAGTGGGCAGAAACGACCCGGAGACCTGAATATCTCCCTCCCTCTCCCATCCTCTGGGTTTAGGCTCTTCTCCTGAGCTAGAATTTTCCCAGCAGAGCAGTCCCAATAGGGTTAGAGGGATTTTTTTGTGCAGAAAGTGTCACATTTTCTGCTACATCTTGCAAAAAAACACACCAGGAAAAAAAAAAACCCGAGTGTCCAGTACCCGTTTGTGTCTTGGGCTGGTTTCCGAGCAGTGTGGGGAGGATATTTTCATTTCCCAGAGCTTCTTTCTTTATTTTCCTCTTTACAAGAAGAAAAAAAAAGGGAAGAGCAGCTGCCCGAGGCACACCCACCATCCGTAACGTTCAGTTTTATGGGGCAAAAGTTCTTTTTCTGGTTCCTCAGCCGGCCCCGTTCCCTCCCAGGACCCGTCCTGAGCGCCGCGTGGAGGAGCTGTTCCCTTCTGCTCCCTTCCCAGCGAGCAGAGTGTTGACAAAGTCTTCATAAAGCCTTGAAAATTGGTAAAAGGGACGTGCACTGAAACATTTAACCCTTTTCTGCTGTGCTCCGGGGAGGTGGCGACCAAAAACGTGCGAAGTGAGGAAATATGGGTGGTGCCTCCTGCTTCCACGAAGCTTAGGCAAAACACCGAGGCTTAAAGGATCTCGTCTGAGGAGCCAGAGGTTCCCCGGGGGTGTAAAAGCCCTGTCCAGGACTTAATTGATTTGTATTAACGAGCTTTGTTCCAGGTGGGCTGCAGGAGGGGGAGAGAAGGCCTCGGTTCCTTGAGCTTGGTCTTCAAATTGCGCTTCGAGTCGCATCGAACGGAGAGGATTCGCGGCTGCACGTGCAGATGGCTTCACCAGGAAACACGGGAGTGAGCAGCAGCCCTCTGGCTCCAGGAGGATCCTCTCCGGGTGCCGTTATTTAAGGAGAAGGGGAACTCGAGGACGTGGGGGAACACTTCTGCTCGGAGGAGAGGGCTGAGGAAGGGCGATGCTGGCGCCTGTAACCCCTGGGTGCCTGCCGCAAGCTTACGGCTGACCTGCCATCAGCTCAGTAAAATGGGGAGTTTGAATCGAGCTTCGTTATCAGTAAAGATCTGGGAGCCCTTTTTTTTTTCCTAATTTTCAGGGGCTCGCAGCGTTTACAGAGCTTTGAGGCTGGACATGTTCATTAAAAAAAAAAACCAAAGGACGTTTTCAAACGCACGTTTGCGAGGTTGGACTCGCTCCTCAAGCGCATCTGGGCTGGAAACGAAGTACAGCAGCAGCTCGTCCTTGAGATTTAGAAACGCTGGCAACTTTTACTGGATCAAGTTCTTTTCTGGAGGTTAGGAGCCGGGTGTTGCTCCTGAATCCACCTCGAATTTCACCTCCACGTGGAAGCCCTGATCGCCGAGATGGGCTGTGCTCTTTAATTCTGCTCGTCCCTGCGAGGTGCCAGATAACTGCGCGTGCTCTCCGTGTCGCTGAGCGTCCGTGATGATGAGTGAAGCCTTCAAAACTTGCCTTTAATTATTTCGTTGGCTGCAGATTCCGAAAGGAGCAGGCAGTTCTCTGACTTCCGTCGTCTTTATCCTGTGTGCTTGCCTTTTCGTGACCAGCAGTGCCTTCAAACAGCCAAAGGGAGCAGGAGGAGAAGGAGCAGGAGGAGAAGGAGCAGGAGGAGAAGGAGCAGGAGGAGAAGGAGCAGGAGGAGAAGGAGCAGGAGGAGAAGGAGCAGGAGGAGAAGGAGCAGGAGGAGAAGGAGCAGGAGGAGAAGGAGCAGGAGGAGAAGCTGCTTGAAACCAGCCGGCGCTATATAACAAACCAAATCACGAGAGGTTTGGGGGTGTTGGGAGCTTTCTGTGTTTCAGTGGCTCGGGATGCAGCAAGCAGCATGTCAGAGCTTTGTGCTCACTCTCCAGCTTCAGGTGGGTCTTCAGCGATTCTTTGGGACCAACAACAGAGGCAAAACATCAAACTGGGCACCTGCAGCGCAGACTCTGTCCCCCTGGCCATGCAAAAGGATGGGTTTTGGCTCCTTAGCGAGCACCAGCACGTGGCAAAGTTTAGAAACGAGGCGTGGTGGTCGTGGGAAGGAGCCCTGGCTGCAGATTCTGGTGGCTGTGGTGGTGAAAGAGCGTGGCCTGTGCCCATTTCCAGAGTCCTGCCTCTTAAACTCGAGGCAGGCAGGTTCACTTCACGTGTCTTTGCCCCCAAAGGGCCCAGGAATCGTTTTTCTCCTGCAGGTCGCTGAGGAAAACAGCCCAGCATCGCTTTGCTGGGAAGCAGTAGCGAGGCTTTGTGGCAATTACAGAAAACTCCCTTCAAAAATAAAAGTAAACTCCGCAGAAGCCGCTGGTGGAGGCAGACCTCGCTCTGCCAAGAGCTCGTTACTGCTAATTAACAGATTAATCTCTGTTTTTCTGGCAGCTTGGGCCCGAGAAGGACAAGGATATTTTCATATAGGCTCTCAAAACAACTCCGTATTCAAGTCTTTCACTGTTTGTTTATATATTCTGATAAAAGAATTCGCCTAATTACACCTTTTCCTTTTTTTTTTAAAAAAAATAACAGCGATCTGGCTGGCACAGCAGCTGTTCCCCCCTCGATTAACCCAGCCGGTGAGGTGCTGCCCACCTTCCTTTTCCTGCAGCGAGCAGAGGGAGGAGAATCGGGTGGAAAGCTGATCGTTCCCTGCACCCTGTCTCGGTGCTGCTCTTTTGAAGAGCCTCTCACCTCTTGCTGCACTGACTCACCCCCTGCTTCCCTGTTTAATTCTCCTCCCGTCCGACGTTGTGGAGCCGTGGAACCACGGTAGCTTGGTTCTAGGCGAGCCGACAGCTGCTGTGTAGCCTCAAGGAATCTGATTTCTTGAAACCGAGTGCTTTTTTCCAGATTTTTCGTAGATTTCTGGAGCTCACAGGCAGAATTTAATAAACTTTGAAGCTTGCGTTGATGAGAATAGGAACAATATTCACGTTAGGATGCAATTCAGCTTTAAAACTCGAGCGTCCTCCTCCCTGTAAGAGGGACGATGTGCCCAGGAGCCGTGTTGGATGCCATTCAGGACCCTTAAACCTTCCTCCTTTAAAGGAAAGGGTTTCTTTATTCTCACTGACACCTCTGTTCTCTCATCTTCTCCCCAGATCTGTGCTGCCTCCTGAGCTTTCTGAGAGGTAGGGAACAAACTTCTCCTGCATCGGACTGGGCTGTGGCACGTCAGGAAGCCCGGCAGCAGGTGCTCACACCTCCTTTTCCCTCGCTCTCCTTTTATTTTGTTATTGAGAGGCGTGCAATTAGGAGGCAGCCCTCATGAAGTTCACCTGGGCCGGGCGAGCAGCTCCCTCTGAAGTCACTCAGTGCATCCCTCCAGCAGGGTGTCGACAGGTCAGCGTGTGAGAAATCAAACAGAGCATAAATAAATGGAAACGGATCTCCTCGCTGGAGGTCCGGGCCGTAGAAGCTTGTCTGCTGAAGAAACTCAGCTGAATTAGCTCCTAAATACACCCAGCTTGGATGATTCCTTTCTTTAGAAGGCAGGACTGGAGAAATCTTGGTTTAAAACTCTCTTCTGAAGTGAATTAAGGCCACTGCAATTCTGGAAGCAAGAGTTAAATTGTCAAATTTAACTCAGTTTCATGTTTCACTGCTTAATTCATCGAGTAATACGCGAGTGTGTCCACACAGGTGTCTTGGAAGACGTGCCTGATGATTTTTGCCCCGTTGTAGGGGCAGATTTGTGCTCCGGGGGACTCCGGGAGCAGGAGGAACCGGCCCATTGAGGGCTTTGGTGAAGAGCAAAGCTGGCAACGGGACGCCTTGAGGGAGAAGTCAGTCCTAACACGGATCTTTTGGTTGGAAATGTTGCTCCTGTAGCCTGCAGGGCCCTCGGAGTGCTTCAGGAGGGTCGTGGCCACGAGCAATGAAATATCAGGACGTGGCTCGTGGCAGGAGCGTGCCAGGGGTCACCCTGTGGACCCTCTGGGCTGGGGAGCATCCGACACCAGCTCCGCCTTGTGGTGCCCTTCCCCATCTTGAAAATACCTGGAAAAGGTGAATTTTCTCAAGGCAGGAGATGGATTTCTCTATAAATGGGGAGAGGTGAGGGCTGCCGGGCTGCGAACGCGCTTAGGGTGCGCTCACCTTGCTGTGCCAGGGACCTGCGGGCACCAAGCACTGAGCCCTTCGTGGCCAGCCTTAACTTCATGGCAAGGCCGAGTGTCTTCCCTGATCATTGTGAAAAAAATGCCTCCTTGGTTTTGTTTATTAATTAATTTTCTTCAAATTGAGCCCTTTAACGTGCTCGCCTCGTCCAAAGCTCAGCCTTATGCCTCTCTTCCCTCTGGAAAATTCCCCCCGCAGGTGTTTTAACGGGGAAACAGGATCCACAGTGAAAGTAGAAGTAATATTTCAACTCTTAATTCCCTACAACCATTTAAACACGGCGTGACTGGACTAAATCTCCCCTGCTAGCTACGTGTTCAGTGCTGCCAGTCCTTACGTGGAGAGAGACACGGGCACCTCTCGGGTCTCCTTTTGGCTGCAGACATCCAGGATGAGAAGAATTGCCCTCTGGAAATGGCTGCGTGCAGGAGGCTGGACGATTGCCTTCCCCATAAATACCTTTATCATTACCAGAAGAGTCCCTTTTTCTGGTAGTCCCAGGTTTTAAACCACAGCTCCAGAAGGGACGGATGGTTGTTGCTCATTTATTTCACCTTTTCTCTAGGAAAGATGCTTGCTGCTTCCTTTCTTATCGCCCCGTGCGTCCGATTCACTGCTGTAATTGTAACAGGCTCTAAGAAGAAACACCATGGGTCCTAACTAGACATTTCCCCAGGTCCTGTTCCCTCTTAAAAGCCCATAGAAGAGCTGTGAGAGCAGGGGGGTGGTGCAGATCGCGGGTTGCTGGCTGAGGGCAGCCGTGGGCACCTGCTTTTGACTTTTATTTTTTTATTTTTTTTGGTCTTTATTGTCTGCTAAACTGAAGTCTTTGGTGAGCAGAGTGATTGAACTTTAGGGGAACGTTACGTCTCGTCCTTCTCAAGGGGAAGCTGAGAGGTAGTCTCCCCAAAACAGCTTCATATTGCATAGAAAAATGCAAATTTTGAAACCTTGCTGGTCTACACCCGTCTCCTAACCAGCTCCTTTTTTTCGGGGACCCGACCGTTCTCTGTTCTTTCCTCTTTCTCCTCCGTTTTTGTGGCCCCGTGTCGCACTGGAGAAAAAGCCCTGGCTCTGTGCTAGCTTCTTACGAGCACTGAATCAGAACAAGCTTGGAATTCTGGTTGCTTATCAGCGAGGAATTCAGTTGCCCAACAAGATGATTGCTGTAGAGTTTTTCGTGGACTGACTGCCGTGCGTGTACCGGATCTTTTTGCTTCTTGTGGTTAGGGCCTGACCTTGAGCTCCCTGTAGGCATTTCGGAGCTATTTCCTAAACAAATCAGCCACGCAGAATGCCAGAAAGGGGAATTTGTTAACAAATAATAACTAAAAGTATCTCGAGGGTGGCTTTTGCGGTAGGATTGGACATCCGAAAGGCTTCTCCTGCCCTGAGCTGCGGGCCCACTGAGGACCACCGTGGTCCTGACCCTCAGCCACAAGCCTGGCCGCAGACATCCCCCTAAAACTTTTCTGCCTTCTCTTTGCTCTCCAGGTCACAGATCTCCCCCGGCAAGGAGCGGCCATCGGTGCGTGGCCGACAACGCCAACCTCTACGTGTTTGGAGGCTACAACCCTGACTACGACGAGTCTGGTGGGCCGGAGAATGAGGACTACCCTCTCTTCAGGGAGCTCTGGCGCTACAACTTTGCCACGGACACCTGGCATCAGATGGGCACGGAAGGCTACATGCCCAGGGAGCTAGCCTCCATGTCACGTACGTATGGAAATGCAGTGTCTAGGCATCGACTCCTGAAGCTGCTTTAACGGGTGGCGTGCAAAACCAGGCAAGAACTGGGAGATCTGGGTCTAGTTTCCATTTCTTGTACATGTAGGCCATGAGTTTGGGTCCTGTTTCCATTTCTTGTACACGTAGGCCATGAGTTTGGGTCCTGTTTCCATCTCTTGTACACGTAGGCCATGAGTTTGGGTTGTTTTTTTTTGGTTTTTCTTCCTCTTCTCTAGGGCTGAGGCCAAGAGGAAGAAAAAACTTCAACGGCAAGAGGGACTCTTTGGGAATTCAGCTTAACAGCTGCGAGGCCGCTGTGTTTTCGGTGGACAGGTGCTTGGTGCAGCCATCTCAGCACCCAAAATAGATCTCTCTTTGTTCACTGGTTGTTTTTAAAACCGAGCCCTTGGTTTCCATGGTTTTAGCTGGCATTCTTTCTCTTTTAGAGCGTTTCAAGGCCGTGAATGTGTGGTGTGAGTTGGGGGGTAGCTGAACGGAGCCCAGTCTCGCAGCAACAAGTCTCTCTGCTCTGTCTTTCCTAGTGGTATTGCACGGCAACAACCTGCTGGTGTTCGGGGGCACCGGGATCCCCTTTGGGGAGAGCAACGGCAACGACGTCCACGTCTGCAACGTCAAATACAAGAGATGGGCCCTGCTCAGCTGCCGAGGGAAGAAACCCAATCGAATCTATGGCCAGGTAGGATGCACAGCACGGTGTGTGTGTGCCTGAGTACGCTACGTCGTGTCCTGCAGCAGGGGCCAGAGCTTGAAAGCTGTCCTTTTCCTTTGAAATCTCCAAGGATCTTGCAGTTGGAAAACCCCAAATTTAACTAAATGCCAGATGCAGTTGAGTGAAAAGGTACATCTGACACAAGCAGTAGCTGGTAGTTTCTGGAGTTGCTCTGTAGCCTCCTCAGAGCCTTTAAAATACCAAATATAAATGAAAACAATGTTTAGGAGGAATTATTTGCATTAAAATGGCAACTTTTCAAACTGTCCGTGGTGTCCTGAATGAGCTTGATGTCCAATACAGCACAAAAACCTAGATCCACTCTCGTAGCAGCTCCTCTCGGCTCATCTGGCTCGCTGCTCAGACGTGTCTCTTCTGTGGCTTTTTGCTTCTCTCTTCCTTTTTTAATCTTTTTGGCACCTTCTGCTGCTTACACAGTATTTCATGCCATTTATTCTGCCTTTCTGGGAAGTCCAGCCCTCTGTCTCCCTGCGTTCTCCATGAAGCTTTGAACACTTTTCCTTCCTTCTCCCCTTGGCTTTTAGAGCTCTCCACTCTTGCAGTTACGGAGGGTTCAGAGGGATCCTTTCGCTACAGCTGCTGGGACGTTGTGAGCCAGTCCCAATGCCAGCTCCTGATTGTGAGGATCAGGCCTGGCCTTGCAAAGGGCTCGGTGTACCAGTTGTTGTCTATAAGGGAGCATCACCGAGGCTTCTGCTAAGAAACCTCTCTGCTGGGTTTTAGAAACTCTTTCCAGGAATGTTAGTGTTGCCATGACACTGCTCTCCCTGATGAAACTGAAGAATTTTTCTTACAGAATTCAAGCTCTTGTACTTTCTTCCCTGCCTCATGCCTCAGCTTTCTCCTCTAGCCTCTACTTCCTTTTCCCTTGAGACTCTTTTCCTCCTGTTCCTTTTAGGTACTCATTTTGTGACCAGGATGCTACAGAAACCCCACTACATTTTGTGTATTTTCTTCGTTTGCCCTTCGTATACCTTCTGAAGAACTTGTGGGTAGAGCTTTGCAAGCAATGCCTCGCTTCGGGAGGATGGGAATTCTTTTTCAGACGCTGCTGCCACGTGTCCTTCCTTCCTAACTGTTTTCTCTCCGTCACCTTGCAGGCCATGGCCATCATCAACGGCTCCTTGTACGTGTTTGGTGGGACGACCGGTTACATCTACAGCACTGACCTGCATAAGCTAGACCTCAACACTAGGGAGTGGATCCAGCTGAAACCAAACAACATGTCCTGCGACATGCCAGAGGAGAGGTGAGAAGCTGTCGGTCCGGCGAGCTTTTAGGCTGGGGAGTCTCCACTTTTACTGGGACTGAGAAGCTCAGAGAGCTTGGACGGGCTGCTGAGCACTTCTAGAGCAGTGTCTGTGAATCTCCTGGGTCTGGTAGGCAGGGGAACGTAGGGGTGGGGTGTGCAGCTCCTGCCAGGCACTGCTCTGTGCTGGGTGGTGCCAGAGCAGAGGAGGGGGCTTGGGTGCTACTTGGGTTGCTCACGAAAGCTTCCACATCTGAAAACTGCCAGCCTGAGGGACTGGCACAGCATGGGCAGGCTTGGGATGCCTGCTCAAACCACTCGAGTGTGGCAGCGTTTCCAGAAAGCTTTTTTCTTGCTCACTTGCACCAATTCCTCGTGCTGCTCAATGTCCGTCTCTGCACCTGCAGGTACAGACATGAAATCGCGCATGATGGTCAACGGATTTATATCCTGGGAGGTGGAACTTCCTGGACAGCTTATTCCTTAGATAAGGTAAAATGACCAGAAACCTGCAGGGCTTGCCTCAACAGGAGACTTTCTGCAGTGAAACATAACCAGTGCAGTCACTTCATCTGTCTGGAGAGCTGGTTTTAAAAAATAAAAGTAATTACTGGGAGCAGGACTTAGAAATGACAAATCTGTGCTGCCAATTACTACACAGATCTACAGAACAGCTTTGTTTCTGCAGCTCTGTTAACAAAGATTCTTGTTTAAAAAACTCTTAGGACTTCTCTCTAAATCCTGTAGTTGTGCCAAAACAGGAAAATGCCAAAGAAATTATTTCCTTGATATTTAATTTGAATATTGATGTGGTGACTCTTTTCTCATCTTCTCCCTTAATCCTAAGGTTTAATTTCCTCTCTTGTGGTAAACGTTTCTCCCCGTTAAAATTTGGGGAGGAAAGAGTGGATTCA
This sequence comes from Clangula hyemalis, assembly GCA_963989345.1. The sequence continues at coordinate 206,029,028 of OZ022426.1, read as the reverse complement.
TCTTGGAACGGTGAGGTGATAAATGAGGAGGCTTTAAATAGCGCTCCACTTCCAAAAAAAGTTGAAACTGTAGAAGTTACCGTGACTTTTCCGCTTCATTCTCTGCATTTTTTTCTCCTTAGGTGCAGTATGAGCTAAGTATTTCTAAATACCCCTGAGAACTGGAGGGTGGGGGCTTTATTGGTCCTTTTTTTCCTAAAAGCAATATTCTTTTTGTCCAGCTTTGGACAAAATAACAAAGTTGAGGAGGAAAGCCGGTAGGTTTTGAAGGTGATTTGATACCTGCTTAGTCACCGGCTGCATTAGCTATGTTCATTTTTACCCTTGATGAACCAGAGGTGTTATTTATAGTGGCTCCCCGGGTCAGAGTCTAGTTCTGTCACCCTGCAGCTGCGTCATCGTCGTGCTGGCGGAGCCAGGAGGAACTCACGGCTCCTCTTTGTTCCTTCAGATCCACGCGTACAACCTTGAGACCAACACCTGGGAGGAAATTGCCACGAAACCTCATGAAAAAGTCGGTGAGTCTGGAAACGTCACAAGGCATCGTCTTTAAACCAGAAAGTTGCAAAAATGTGCAAAAATGCTGTTAGGTGGCAGTCTGAAAGCCTTCCCTGTAACCTTGTTGTAGTCATGACTTAAACTGGCTTCAGGACCCTGCTTCTTTATAGTTTTAGCAGTGAGAACTAACCCAGGAGAAGTTTATTTGGCTTCTCTCCCTCGCTGCCCACCTCTGCTCCCTCTGAGGGACCAGGTGCTGGCTTGGTTAACGGTGAGAGTCTCCCTGAAAAGCTAGAGGGGAGAACTGGAGGCTGTGGGGAGCGAAATGCTGGCACATCGTTCTTCCCTGGAGAGCAAATAGAGGCCAAACCTCCTGAAACAGCCAGTTACTAAATTAGAGATGTTAGACCTGTGATTGCAGGGCAGCAGAAGCCCTTATCAATGAAAAAGGGATTCTTGTCCTTGATTATATGTTGAGGTGAAACCACCACTTGTGCCAGCACTTCAAAAGCAGCTAGAGTTGATACCTTTTTCTTTTCTTTTTTCCCCCTCAGGCTTCCCAGCAGCCCGAAGATGCCATAGCTGTGTTCAGATAAAAAATGGTAAAGCCTGCCTGCTGAAAATTGGTACACCTTGATACAGCCTAGCAGGGACAAACCACGTTCGAGGGAACTGCAGGGCACGCGTATCTGTTCTGGAAGAGGATTTCTTTCCTGTTAACTGCCTTAAACCACCTAATTGACACTGCTCTTCATGCGAGGGAGCTTGATCTTGTAGGCAGATTCACTCCTGAAACGCACGGTGCTGTCCCTGTCTGGAATTTGGCAGTATTTTGTACAACCTACAGGTTTCCTTCGGACACGTGGCTACCTTAATGTAAAATACCATGCGTTTTAGCACGATAGCGTGAGATTTAGCCATGAGTGTCCGTGATACTTTGCAACTTCTTGGTGCTGAGCTTACATGGGGGTTTGAAGGATGCTTCTGTTACAGGCTGGTGGCTCACCTGAGGGCTTTGCAGTTTGCTGTGAAATCAAAGTGGGGCCAAGCCCTGGGAGCTGAGGCTTAGCAGAGCCTTTTGCTCCTCATTTCAATCCTCCAGATGTTCCCACTGTACAGAACTTGCACAGTGCTCCTTGAAGCACAGCTTAAAGAGGGCTGTGCATGTGCAATCTGCTTCAGTTGTCCCGTTTGGACCTCTAAAGCAGGGTTTAAACCTCTTCCATAGCCTCATTGTCCCAAAGAATGCATTTTCCCACCCTCGATAAATAATACACAGCTCATAATGGACTGAAGGAGTAGTTAGAGTTGATCCTTCTTTTTAAAACCCTTTTCTACTACTGAATGCTGGATGTTTAAACGTCCTGAGCCACACAGAAAAGCGTTGTAGCAGATTACGTTTCTTAGGAGTGCTAAATATGGCAAAAAAAGTAAGGCAGGAGCTGGGAGATGCTTCCAGCCACCTTCAGCATCGTGCAGGTCTCGGAGTTGAGAACTTGCGCAAAAAGCCAGGAGCTGAGGACCTGGCCCTGGTGCACAGCAGCCTGGGGTCAGGGCTGTGACTGATCCCTGGGGGTTTACAAACCCTGGAATCAGCTCGAAGCTCTGAACTGAGGCAGGTTAGGGCTTGCTGCAGCTCCTTAAAGCAGGACTCATCCCGAATTCCTGGAATCATCCTGAATTCCTGCTTCTCAGAGGCGCTCATCCCTTCATCTGCCGCAGTGGGGCTGGGATCACAGGCTGGGAAGAGGCCTCAGTGGGGTGGGACTGACCTGGGAGGTGTTGAGAGCTTGTGCTGAGACAACCGAAGTGGTGATCCTAAAACTGCAAGGTGCTTGCCTCAGCCGCAGCACGTTTTGTGATTCCCGAGGGATGTAAGCACTGCGGGTTTCCTCTCTCCTGCAGATGTGTTCGTTTGCGGGGGCTATAACGGAGAAGTGATTCTGGGAGACGTCTGGAAGCTGAACCTGCAGACTTTCCAGTGGGTCAAGCTGCCAGCTGCCATGCCTGAGCCCGTGTATTTCCACTGTGCTGCCGTCACACCAGTAAGTGACTCACTGCTTGCTTGCGTCGCTCAAGCTCAGGGCGTTTGTCCAAGCACCCTGCCGCTTGCGTGGGCTGCAGCCGGAGCTGAGCAGCTGTTACCACCTGGGTGCAGCATCTTGAGGGAGGCTGAGAGCTGCTCTGAGGTGACTACACCAACTACTTCTGTTTGAAGAGCTGTAGCACAGAGTTTCTGAAAGCAGTGATGTGGGATTTTAGCTTTTAAACCGCGTTAGCTCTAGCTCCAGGAAGTAATTCGGCGTGTGAGCATCAATTCCTGTTTGCAAAAGGAAAAAAAAAAAAAAAAACAAAACACACAAATACTCCCACAAGTAAATGTTCTGGCCCTGAATTTGGCCTCCAGAGCACAGCTAGGGTTGGAAGATGAGCAGCCTTCTGTGGAAAAGAGAGGAAAGTGCTTTTTGCAGTAACTTGAAGCAGAGCGAGGTGTGACTGACAGGCAGCACGAAGTGCATTTACCTGTGACTTCAGCCTCCTGTACCTAATCATCACCTCAGGGAAACGAGAGAGGATGAGATGCTCAGGCTCCTTTTGTTTTAATAGTCACCATCTCGTTTAGAGGTTGTTATAAATGCAGCTTTTTCTGGGAAATCCTAGGCTGGATTAACGCATTTACCAAGAAGGAGGTAAGTGATGGGAGCAGGACTGCCCTTTCTTTTTCTGTACACCAAAAAAAAAAATGCCATTCAGAGCAGGCCAGCAGCCAAGCTTTTCCCATCTCTCTACCTTTGTGTGATTCCTGGAGCAGGCTGGTGTGCTGCTGAGCCAGCAGGGGGAACAGAGCATCTCTTTGTGTGGTTTTTTGACTTTTTAGCTAAATATATTTTCTTAAATGTAAGTACAGTTGTATAACAAGTTATCATCACTTTGCCCCAGTCCTAAAATTGATTCCTTGGGGTAGAATTCACCTAACAAAACACTGAGTAAAGCCCTAAGCTGCTGGATTTGTGTTTCAGGGTGAGAGGGGCATGTCCTCAGCACTGAGACTCCTCCCCTCAGCTCTGAAAGGAGCCCAGAGAGAGTGGCTCAGGTGGCGACACCTTCACTGAGGCACATAAAGGAAGTCGAATCCTGATTTTTCTGGCAGTTTCATGCTTCAGCGTGGGCCAGCACCTTCTGGTTTGCCATTTCTGCTTGTCTGTGCCCCCTCTAATTCCCCTCTCCCCTCCAGGCTGGCTGTATGTACGTTCACGGCGGGGTGGTCAACATCCACGAAAACAAACGGACTGGCTCCCTCTTCAAAATGTGGCTGGTGGTGCCCAGCCTGCTGGAACTGTCATGGGAGAAGCTCCTCAGCTACTTCCCTCGCCTAGCAACTCTCTCCAGAGCTCAGCTCTTGCACCTTGGACTGACGCAGGGACTGGTGGAGCGACTAAAATGAGACCAGCTCGTGCTTCTGCCCCGTGGCCAAAAGGCCCCTTCCCCTCCCCTATTTATGGATACTGCGGATGGTCTCACTAAAACCACGGAGAGGAAGCTGCTCAACGCCTTACTCAGCAAATACATCGATGCCTTTCTAGAAGTTTTTACTTTCAGTTGTCGGAAATCCCCCTTTTTATTTATGGAGCTCGAAATCCCCGCCGTTAATCCAAAAAAAATACTCTCTGGGACTAATTCATGCCATCCACCCTCATCAGCACACGCTTGCAATCTAACAGGGGGGTGGGCTGGGGAGCTTCATGAATGTCAGCCCTCACGCTTCCATGGGGCACATCCACCTTAGCATTTTCACGAGCTGTACCTACTGGAGGCCATTCACTGCAGAACGACAGCTGCCCTGTTCTTTTGCTCTGGGTGCCGCCCAGCTGAGCTCTCCCTCTATAAAAATGAGAACTGCTGCCCGTTGAAGGCTCTGCATGTGTTTTGTGGGCACGTTCCCAGCCTCTTTGAGCTTCGGAAGGGGGCCAGAAGGTTGCACGAGGAGGCACTGAGTGAGTCTCAGCCCGTGCAGCAGTTCTGGTGCTGTGTGTGTCGATTCGAAGCGCCTGTGTCTGTGTTCTTTGCCTTTTCATATTGAAAGGGTTGCTTGGAAGACTGGTTAAAAGTTACTACTTACTGGACTGCTGTGTAGTTTACTCGGGGTGCTGGGGTTGGGGGGGGGGGGGGGGGGAAGATTCTGCTGCAAAGAGGGTGAACGGTACAAGAGGAGGCTGGGGGGAGCCCAAGGAAAGGCTGCAAGAGCTGGGGCTGCTTCGCCTGGGGCTCCCCTACAGCCCTCAGCCCCCAAGGAAGCTGCACAAAGCCAGGGCCACTCTGTGACACTGGTTCAGGTTGCCCCTGAACGCCCATCTGGCTTCCAAAATCTGATTCTCCACCACTTACCTGTGAGTTTTTTTGCTTTCCTCCCTCCCACATGCTGGAGCATTCCCTTGCTCACTTTTTGTTCTGAGGGTGGGGATGTTAGTCCTTCCAGGAAAGGCAGCATTAAAAAAAGAGTGAGAGAACATCTCTCATGGTGTAAGCATTCATCTCTGCCCCAGCAGGAGAAGAGATGTGTGTCTGTCCCTTGTCTTACTCTGCTCCATTTACTGTGCCCTCTTCCTCTGAGCTCCACCTGCTGGCACCAGATTCGTGCTAACTCCCTCTTCACAGATCATTTTTAAAGTGCCCCTTTTTTTCTTTTTTAAAGAAAAAGAAAACCCAAACCAGCTTTTCCCAATCCATTCCCCTTCTATCAGCTAAGACAAAGGTTAGGTTCTGCAGGCTTTTAACAGATTGCATTCATTTGTGTTGAAATAAACCCTGGCCTTGACTTCACCTCATTAACCCGCCCTGCACTGCCTGCTAAATCCAACACCCATCTTCGGGTGCAGCCACTGGCAGTGTTACCTCATGCCCTGCTGTTAAACCCTTCCAGTTCTTGGCTGTAGATCTGTCCCCAAGTCTTACTTGCTGTTTTTTTCCAGAGCCAGCCCAATAAAGGTTGGGCAGCACAACTCCCAGATGGGCACCAGAGCCTTGTGCTCTCTGAATGTTTTCTCAGCAAGCTGGCAAGATTTTGGCAAGATTTGGCCCGGCTCTCCTGCCCTGTCCTCTTCTGCAGTATGCTCCTGGGATGGTGGTGGTCAAGGTGGCCTTCTCCCCACCTCCAGCTCCCTCTTCTGGCCTGAGCTCCGTGGCTTTCACGCCCCAGAACTGGATGCCTGCACTGGATCTTTGTCCTGTAGCCTGTGGGTGAGCTGGGGAGGTTTTAATGAACCAGGCTGATGATACAGCTGCTGTTTTCCTCCCCTCCCTCCCTTAAAGGAGGCTTCCCATCATCACAGAGGATGATTCAAACCACCTCTGCTCAAGCTGACTCCTTAAAGTGACTTCAGCTCCAGCTGACTCCTCGTCCTCTGTGCTCCAGGGGTCACTGACATGGACCTGAGAGAGGAGGAAGGGGCTCAGCTCCCCTGCTGGAATTAAGGAGAGGAGGTGAGAGCACCCCTGAGGCTGCCTGGGGTGGGGACAAGATGCACCAAGACAAAAAGTGGTGGTAGAAGGTAGAAGGGGGTGCACCAGCCAGCCCTGCTGTCACCCCATGACTTCCCTCTGCTGCCAGCACCCAGCAGAGCAGCTCAGGGCAATGTGGGGTCTTTGGGGCCTCCCCACAGTCACTGCTCACCCAGGGGGACACAGGAGAGACACTCAGATGAGACACGGGAGAATGTACCTGCTGCCATCAGCTTCTGCCCTCCCATCCTACTTCTCCTTTTTAAAGTCCCTTCCCCTACTGCCCCATGCTCTTGAGTCCATCTGCTGCCACCAGCAGGAACCTTCCCAAACATCACATTAAAGACATTAAAAGACAGCAGGACTGTCCACACTGACGCTATACTGGGAAAAGGAAGAGCTCGGAGCAGCATCTCCAACCACAAACCAGCACACACCCCCTTTCTGGGCAGGAGGCAGATCCCAGGCTGCTGCCTGTCCCCCTTCAGTCTGTTTCCAGCCCAATTTCTCCATCTGCTGCAGGACCTTTGAGCACTGCTCCCCTCCTGCTTCTCGTGCAGGGTTCAAACATCCCTGGGGAGCCACAAGGGGCTGAGAGGGGAGGAGGAACATGGAAGCTGTAGTGCCTGCTTGGATGGTGGGGTCTGGGGGGCTTTTTCCCCACTTCCAAGCTCTGATAATTAAACAATCTGTCCAAATTACCCACTTTGTACCTCTTTGTACCTCTCACCTCAGCTGCTGGCGTTCCCCTTCACAGGAGCTGGATGCCATCACAGTGCCACCACCTCACCCCACACGGCACCCAGGGGAAGCAGCTCAGAGCCTGGAGTGGCCCTGACCGATTTAAAAACCTCTGAGGAGGGACCCGGGATGGTCACACAGCCATCAAGATGTCCTGGTGGCTTGTCACCCATCACACGGTGGAGGATGTCCCCTGCTCCTCACCGTGACAGCACTGAGCTGCCATCACCCCAAAAAGCTCCACTCACCTCCTTGGTGGGCGCGGAGGGGTCCGGAGAGGTGACCGTGAGCTCATTGAAGGAGAGAGGAGCTCGTTTCTGATTCGTACAAAACTGCTTTAATGACAAAACAGCTGAAAAAAACCATTTGGTGTGGTTCTGGTACCATCAAGGAGCCCTGCGTGATCCCCCAGGCCATGGGGAAGCCGGGATGGCCGTGGCCCTAAGGGGGGGAGGCTCTTCTCAGGCACCTTCTCTCAGTGCAACACGTCCCGGGGAGGGGTCCATCCTCGAGACCACCCAGAAATGTCCTTCCAGACCCTCCCCGAGGACAATTCTCCTCCCAGCCACGTAGACAGGAGCCGGGAATGCTTCTGTGAAGTGTTGGGGCCTTCAGGCTCCTCGGTTCGGGAGTTTCAGCAGCGATCCCGTTGCCACCACCTTCCCCACCACTGCAGCTCCATTCGCACCCCACGGGGGGGGGGAAAAAAAGAGACAACAGCAGAAGCTTTGGCTTCAAATAACACCTCCAAAATCTGATCCAAGTCCCTGAGATACCGGATAACGCCCCGGTGGGCACCAGCCCGACGTGGAGGCCACCAAGTCCAGGCCTCAGCAGCCGCTGGGCGACGGGGCGAAGAAGTACACGGCCAGAAGGATGAAGTAAACCATCACCAGCACCGTGCCTAGGAGACAGAGCGGGATGGGGAGGGGGTCACTGCCTGCAGCAGGGAGAGAGCTTGCTTTTAAGGCCTTTTGGGGTGGTTTAAGGCCTCTTTGAAGGCTTTCTGGTGCGTGCCATAAAGGACTTGAATGGCTTTTTACAAAGTCCTGGTGAAGTCACCGCCACTCTGGGCTTGAAGCAACAAGAGGTGACCCCAGAGGTGGCTCTAGAAGCCCCCCACCCCATTGTCACAGGGAAGGTGGGCACACCAAGGCCTGCAGCAGCCTCATAAGCTGGCAGTTACCTTGGAAGTAGTCACATTTGCCATCCATGAAGATGTAGTTCATGAGCACCACGCTGAACATGCTGGCGTAGACGTGGAGGTCGCTGAAGACGAGGGTGAAGTTGGTCGGCTGCGAAGCAGAGAAGATTATTTTTTTTGGGCATTTATTTGGGTTTATGGCCAACCAGCGCAGCCCCACAGCAGCTTGTGTGTCCCTTTGAGTCCCCTCCACCACAAGTCCCTAAGGCTGGGGACAACATCAGCTGAGGCTGGAGGTATCTGAACCCACTTCCCCTTCACTGGGGGGATGGAGGGGACATTTGCCACTGGGTCCTGCGTCCCCAGCCCCACCAGGGGAGGCCACCCGGGGCTACTCACATAGAAGATGGTGAAGAGCACCAGGATGGGGATCTGGAGCATGCAGACCTGGACGGCGATGCAGTTCCCGATCTCGATGCTGGGAGGACAGAGAGGTTGAAGGGGTTGAGCACCAGGTCTCTGGCAGCCCCCGGGAGCTCAGCTTTGGGGTGAGGACAAAGCCACCCCAGGGAACCCACTTGTGGGGCAGAACCTGGTTCTGGCCCCGTTCCTCGTGGTTTTAAACCCACTTTGGAGCCTGTAACTGCAGGCAGCTGCCCTGCTGGCACCATGGAGCAGGGCAGCCCATCGCTGGCAGTGCTATGGGGCTGGGATGGGGCTTCAGTGGAAGAGGACACCCCGAAATCCACGTGCTCACCTCAAGCTCAGGTTGTTCTGCAGGGCGAACTGGATGCCATTGACAATCTCTGGCAGCTCAGGCACCATGGCCAACACCGTGACACCAATGAAGTACTGCAGGAAAAGAGGAGGGGTCAGTGCATGGTCTGATCCTAATGATACCCAAGCCCTGCGCAACCACATATCCCCAGCACGTGGAGCATCTCAGCATCTTCTCCCCCAAACATGCAGATTTTGGGGCTCATGGCAGGTTCCTGGGCTGGAGGAACCATCTACAGTCCTCAGAGCCACCCGAACCAGGCTCGCCACCATCCCCACACTCACCTGGGAGATGGTGGAGTTGGTGAGGATGGGGCTGATGTGCTCCGTGGCCAGGTCGGCACAGGCCGACATGCAAAGGGTGGAGAGCAGGAGGATGACCAGTGCCCGCCAGCGGGACCAGTGAACCACAGCGCTGTGGTGGTGACCAGGCACTGGGGGAAGAGAAGAGACTGGGTTGGACACCCTGGAGAAGTTGGACAACCATCCACGAGGCCGGGCATCGCGTGGTTTGGGGCCACTCACTGTGACAGTCGCTGATGTGGATGTCGTAGATGTGCGAGTGAGTTTTCAGGGTGAAGAAGAGGCCGATGAGGTATGCAGCAGGGAGCAGGAGGGACACGGTGTACACCAGGGGCCTGCGGGATGAGGGTGCTCAGTGCCACCGGGGTCTGGCTCGGAGACCCTGGGGCATCCCTGCACCGGCTGGGGACGTGGTGCGGGATCAAACCCCTCTGGGGTGGCACAGAGGAACCAAGAGATGCCACCCCAGAGAGGAGAAACCTGTCCCCCCCCGGCCCTACTCACTGGACATGGCTGTAGTAGAGGGTGCCGTTGTTCTCCATCTGCAGATGAAGAACATCAGTGAGGACACGGGGCTCAGGACAGCCCTGCTGCAACCGCCTGACCCCAAATCTGGAGCCAGGTGGGCTCAGTGTGTCTGCCCCCATGTTGGTGGCCCTGCTCACCAGGTCAAAGTGACAATTGTGGCAGAGGTAGTGGCCCAGCGGGTTCTGGGTGACGTTGTGGCACTCCCCACACACCAGCTTCCCATACACCTTGGAGAAGAGCGTCGGGGCAAAGACACCTACGAGGACAGAGGGACACGGGGTAGGCACAAAGCCGGTGGCACCCCACCGAGCCTGGGGACAGCCCTGTCCCCACCTCACCTCCAACGGAGAGGAAGAGCAAAGCCGAGCTGACGCCCGCCGAGCGGCTGTTGAAGCGCTGCTCCTGGTGCCGGATGCCTCCTATCACCATGCACAAACCCTTTGGGATGGAAGAAACAACCCCAAATCAAATAAACCCATCAGCACCCAGCCACCGGGAACAACAGGAATTGGGCGCTCGGGGGGCTCACCGGGACGAAGAGGACGCAGCCCACCAGCGTCCCCGTCAGCGCCGACTTGACGATCTCGGCGTAGCAGCGGTTGCCCTCGCGCGAGCCCTTGATGAGGGCCGTGATGTAGAAGGTGAGCTCCGTGATGGAGCCGAAGGTGGCGTTCACCACTGCGCCCACCGCGAAGTTGCTCTGGGCTGAGATGCTGGGGAGGGGACAGAAAACATCAGAAGGGCCGTCCCATGTTCCCACCTCACAGGGGATGTCCCCATGTCCCCGTGTCCCCTCCTCACCTGGCGATGGCCATCCCGATGTAGTAGGAGAGGGGCATGATGGAGAGCAGCGCCAGCGTGAACTTGACGGGAGAGCTCGTCAGGAGGTTGTGGCTGTCCACGTAGCCCAGCACCAGCGTCACCAGCACCAGCGGCAGCAGGTCTGGGGGTGCTCGGTCAAGGACCAAGCGCTGGGGTGGGATTTGGGGTCACCCCAACCACCCCAAGACAGGAAAGGATACTGACAGCGAAGACGTTGATGCCGTCCACGGCGTATTTGTAGTAGTAGGGGTTGACGGCGCGGTAGCAGCACAGGATCACCTCCGCGTCCAGCGGCACCTCCGTCTGCAGAGGGACAGCTCGGTGACACCACGCCGGGCCTCCCTCCCCACCCCAAAACCCAGCCCTAAAGGCACCCACCATCCTCAGGCGCCGGACGTGCACCCTCTCCGGGGGCAGCAGCAGGACGCGGGCGGCCGTGCGGGCGCTCAGCTTGGCCACGGGGATGAGGAAGACGAGGAGCCAGGCGGCGACGCACACCAGCCCATGAGCCAACGCCAGCATGGGGTACCCCAAACACAACCACGCCACGGTGCCGGCACGCTGCTGGGACAGGTATTTAGGGTTTGCCGCCAAAACACCCACCCCAGCGCAGCAGAGGCCACCCGTGGGTGCCGTCCCTGCCATAACGGGGACCCCCAGTGTCCCCAAACCCAGGAGGGGGGTGTTATTGGGGCCGACACGGGGCTCACCCAGTATCCTTCGTCGTCCCAGCAGCGTGGGCGCCAGCGGCGGGGCACGGGGCCACCGAGCAGGGCTGAGCTCTCCCCCATGCCGCTTGCCTCCACAGCGGCCTCGCAGGCACCCAGCACCCGGCGAGATTTGGGGGCCTGGGGGAGAGCAGGAGGGGAAGTCAGGGTCCAGTTTGGGGCACCGTGGCCACCCCAATCAGGCCCTAAATTCGGGGCAGGTTGTTACCTCTGTTTTCTGGATCACTTTGCCGAAGGGCCAGAGGAAATACCCGGCCAGATCCCAGCAGAGCCGCCCTGCGGGGACACAAGGGTCAGGGACACGTCCTCCCCGCAGCCACCCCATGGCACGGGACCCAGAGCTTCACCCCCTTGGGGGATTTCAGACCCCTGTGGCTCACTAAACCCTTCCAAAGGGGGTCCCAAATTTGGGACTCACCATAGGGAGCCCCCACGACGGTGACAAACATCAGAGCGGCCACGAGGACGTAGAGCAGCGAGAGCCACCAGCCGAAGAGCAGCAGGTAGAGGACGTTCCCAAACGTCACCGTGGACCCTACAGGAGGGGGAAAAAACGAGCCAGATGGGGACAGTTCTCACCCACACCACCTCCTCCATCCCAAATCCGTGCCCCGAGGCCACCCACCTCCGTGGCCACGGATGACGTTGAGGTCGGAGTAGAGCTCCTTGACGATCTCCGAGCGGTCCTCCCAGGGCCGCGCCGTCACGTGGCTCTTCCACTTCTTGAAGCCGAACTGCAGAGAGGGATTTTTTGGGGGTAAGAAAAACCCCGTGCGGCCAACTGGGGCCACCCATGGGTGCTCCTCACCCACGGGCCGGGCGCCCACCTTGTAGTTGTTGGAGAGCTTGTTGGCCTCCACCACGTTCTCGGCCGTCAGCGTGGTTTTCACCACGCAGCTCTCGCACACCTCCTCCGAGTGCTGCTGGCAGCAGGGCGGCGAGGACACGGCTGCGGGGAAAAGGGGGGGCGTTAAAGGGTGCAGGGACCCCCCCCCATAACCCTAAAAAAACAACACAGCCCTACCTGCGTGGCCACGGGGCCGATGCTGGTGGTAGCCCAGGTCGCCCAGGTCCCCCTGCACGTTGTTGATGGCGGCGCAGCGGTGGTCGCAGAGGGAGCCCCGGCGCAGGGCGTCACCGTCAGCACGGGGCTCAGGGGGTTTGGGGACGTCTAGGGGGGGAGAAAATAGGGTTGGAGTCACAGCGGGGATGTGTCCTGATGGGGTGAACCATGGGAAGGTTGGGGTGCTGGGCTGGAGGTCCCCAAGCCCCATAAGGGGGTTAAAAGCATTGTGGGGTGAGGATGGGACCCCAAAAGGGGGGATCCCGCAATGGGGTGAAGACCCCACAAGGGGATAAGGGGCAATCCCAAAGTAGGGTGAAGATGGGACCCCATGGGGGCAGGTAAGGGGAGATCCTGCAGTGGGGTGAGAATGGGACCCCAATAGAGGGGGTAAGGGGGGATCCCAGAGCAGGGTGAGGACCCCGGAGGAGGAGTAAGGTGGGATCCTGGAGTGGGGTGACGACAGGACCCCCAGAGGGGGCAGGGACCCCACAAGAGGGTAAGAGGGGATCCCATAGTGGGGTGAAGACCCCACAAGGGTGTAAAGGGAGGATCCTGCACTGGGGTGAGAACGGGACCCCCACAGGGGAGATAAGGAGGGGGGGAAAATCCCATAGAGGGGTTAGGATGGGACCCCCACAGGGGGGAAAGGACCCTGCAAGAGGGTAAAGGGGGATCCTGCAGCGGGGCAAGGACCCCACCAGGAGGTAAGGGGGGATCCCACAGTGGGGTGAGGATAGGATCCTTATGGGGGGGGTAAAAGGGGGTCCCAGAGTGGGCTAAAGGCCCCAAAGGGGGGGATCCTGGAATGGGGTGAGGATGGGACACCCACGGGGAGGTAAAGGGGGATCCTGCAGTGGGGTGAGGACGGGACCCCCGTGGGTTAAGGGGTAATTCCAGAGTGCAGTGAGGATGGGACCCCACAGGAGGGGATAAAGGGGGATCCCACAGTGGGACAAGGACCCCACAAGGGGCTAAGGGGAGACCCTGCAGCGGGAAGAGAACAGAACCCCAAAAGGGGAATGGGAAAGGATCCTGGAGCAGGGCGAGGACCCCACAGTGGGGAAATCCCAAAGCGGGCTGAGGACGGGACCCCCACAGCGGGCAAAACCCCACAGCGGGCAAAAAGGGGGATGCTGGAGAGGGGCGAGGACCTGATAAGGGGAGACCCTACAACAGGGTGAAGACCCCAAAGAGGGGGGATAAGGGGGGGACCCCAACCCCGCTCACCCAGCGCATCCTGCGTGCAGCAGCGGCGGCGCCGCCCGGGCTCGCTCTCGGTGGCCATGGGGAGGGGGCGGTGGGACCCGGGGCAAGGGGGGGGCGCAGCGGTCCCAGAGCCCCCCGCCCGGCCGCATTTAACGGGAGGCGCCGGGCATGCGCCGGGCGCGCCCCCGGGAGCCGCCCCCGGGAGGGGCCGGGGCTGCAGCACCTGTGTTGGGGTGGGGGGGGGGGAATGGGGAGCGTAATGGGGAGGGGGGCGCAATGGGGAGGGGGGCGCAATGGGGAGGGGGGCGCAGGGCACTGGGAGGGCATGGGGATGGGGTGTTGTGGTTTATCGGGGTGCGCGGGGGATGGGGTGCGCGGTGTATCGGGGTGTATCGGGGTGCTTGGGGATGGGGGGTGTGGTTTATGGGGGTGCGCAGGGGTTGGGGGTGCATGGGGATGGGGTGCGTGGTTTATTGGGGTGCACAGGGCACCAGGGTGCATGGGAATGGGGTCCACAATTATTAGGATGCGCACGGCACAAGAGTGCATGGGAATGGGGTGTGTGGTTTATCGGGGTGCGCAGGGGATGGGGGTACATGGGAATGGAGTTCACGGTGTATCGGGGTGCACAGGGCACCAGGGTGTATGGGAATGGGGTGCGCAGTTTATCGGGGTGCACAGGGTACAAGGGTGCATGGGAATGGTGTGCACGATTATCAGGGTATGCAGAGTACCAGGGTGCATGGGAATGGGGTGTGTGGTTTATCGGGGTGCACAGGGATTAGGGGTGCATGGGAATGGGGTTCATGATGTATTGGGGTGCACGGGGCACCAGGGTGCATGGGAATGGGGTCCACAATGTGTTGGGGTGCACAGGGCACCAGGGTGTATGGGAACGGGGTCCACAATTTTCAGGATGCACAGGGCACAAGAGTGCATGGGGATGGGGTGCGTGGTTTATCGGGGTGCACAGGGGATGGGGGTGCATGAGAATGGGGTTCATGATGTATCGGGATGCACAGGGCATCAGGGTGTATGGAAATGGGGTGCGTGGTTTATTGGGGTGCGCAGGGGTTGGGGGTGCATGGGAATGGGGTTCATGATGTATTGGGGTGCACAGGGCAACAGGGTGTATGGGAACGGGGTCCACAATTTTCAGGATGCACAGGGCACAAGAGTGCATGGGAATGGGGTGTGTGGTTTATCGGGGTGCACAGTTTATTGGGGTGCACAGGGGACAGGGGTGCATGGGAATGGGGTTCATGATGTATTGGGGTGCACGGGGCACCAGGGTGTATGGGAATGGGGTGTGCAGTTTATCGGGGTGCACAGGGTACAAGGGTGCATGGGAAATCAGTCCACAATGTATTGGGGTGCACAGGGCACAAGGGTGCATGGAAATGGGGTGCGTGGTTTATTAGGGTGCGCAGGGTACAAGGGTGCATGGGAATGGTGTGCACGATTATCAGGGTATGCAGAGTACCAGGGTGCATGGGGATGGGGTGTGTGGTTTATCGGGGTGCACAGGGGTTAGGGGTGCATGGGAATGGGGTCCACAATGTATTGGGGTGCACAGGGCACAAAGGTGCTTGGGAACAGGGTCCACAATTTTCAGGATGCACAGGGCACAAGAGTGCATGGGAATGAGGTGCGTGGTTTATCGGGGTGCAGAGTTTATTGGGGTGCACAGGGGACAGGGGTGCATGAGAATGGGGTTCATGATGTATCGGGATGCACAGGGCACCAGGGTGTATGGGAATGGGATGTGCAGTTAATCGGGGTGCACAGGGGATGAGGGTGCATGAGAAATCGGTCCACAATGTATCAGGGTGCAAAGGGGTTAAGGGTGCATGGGAATGGGGTCCACGATGTATTGGGGTGCACAGGGCACAAGGGTCCTTGGGAATGGGGTGCACAATTATTAGGATGCACAGGGCACAAGAGTGTATGGGAATGGGGTGTGTGGTTTATTGGGGTACACAGAGAATGGGGGTGCATGGGAATGGGGTTCATGATGTACTGGGGTGCACAGGGCACAAGAGTGTATGGGAATGGGGTGCACGGTTTACTGGGGTGCACAGGGGTTGGGGGTGCATGGGAATGGGGTCCGCAATGATCAGGGTGTGCAGGGCACCAGGGTGCACACGGCTGGGGTGCGCGGTATATCGGGGTGCACAGGACACAAGGGTACACAGGAATGGGATGTGTGGTTTATTGGGGTGCACGCTGTACTGGGATGGGGATTTTATGGGGTTAGGGGGCATGGTTTATTGGGGTATGTGGCAGTTGTGGTGTGCAGGGGGCTGCAGTGTATTGGGGGACTCAGGAAGCAGGGTGCATGGGGTCGGGGTGTGATATATTGGGGTGTGCAGGGGATGCAGGTACACGGGGATCTGGGGTGCATGGGAATGGGGTGCAAGAATTATTGGGGCGCAGATGTGAGCTATGGGGTGTCCCGGGGTGCGCAGGGACCTGAGGTCATGGTGTATCGGGGTACACAGGAGTTAGGATCCACGGGCATCTGGGGTACGTAGGGAATGGGGTGCACGATGCATCAGGTGCATGGGAACTGGGGTGCACAGGGACCAGAGTGCTTGTTTTTTTGGGGTGCATAGGGTTAAGGGCTGCACGGGGACTGAATTAGAGAATTGGGGGTGCACAGGACCCCAGGAACACGCAGAACCCAGGGGCGCACAGGTTGGGAGGTTTCTGGGGTGTCCCTTGTTGAATTAGGGACAGCCCCTGGCCAAGCAGGGGGCAGGCTTTTCTTCCAAAACATCCATTGTTTGGTCAAAAAAATTAAAAATCTGCACAGAAGGAGGTTTTAGCATGCGAGAGTAACGGAGCGCTGAGAGCTTGGCTGTTCCTCCTCGCTATCGTTTGTGCAAATCCCAATTAATTCAATCAGCGATGCCGAAGCACAGGAAAAACCCCAACAGGTGTTTGATAAGGTGAACCCAATTAATCCAGGAACCAAATGAGCCAGTTTTTTTGGCAGGCACCAGGAAAAATCCGCATCTTCCCGGGGGGGCAGAGGCACGAGGAAGAGGCAGCTCTCCCCTTTGGCTCACGCCAAAAATCAGCAGCCCGCAGAGAAGTGACAGTGCCCGTCCTGAGCCCACCACAAATTCCCCTTCCCCTTTCTGTGTGCGTGACGTAGGCTGGCAGAACAAAGCTCAACACGAAAAGCACGGTACAAAAATATATTTTCATAACAAAACACGGAACGCTTGGCACCAGTGACAGGCCCATTATTCTCCCTCCTCCGTGTACAAACGTTTTTTTGGCATTTACAGGCACACCGGGCTCTGTTGGTCGCTGGGACAGAGAGGAGAACGAGGCGACATCCTTGCCTTAAGCCCACAAAAACCATCAGCAATGAATTTTTATCCCTGTTTATAAAAATTACAAACTATGTACACTTCTGAAACCCTGCTTCGCCAGAGCCCCGAACAGATTCTCTCCCCTCCTTGTAAAAAAAAGATATATATATTTTTTAAAATATTCCAGGAGCTCTTCTTTGAAACAAAGGCTAGTGTTTTTCCCCAAAAGGTCCATTCCAAAGCGGGGCTGGGTTTATACAGCCTGGTCTCGCACTGAGATGCTGAAGCTGTGCGCCAGGCTGTACGGCCCCCAGAAGGAGATTACTAACAGAAAAGCTGATGAGGTTAAAAAAAAATAAATTAAAAAAAAATTAAAAAGCCAAGGCAGGGGAACGTCGCGGTTGTTCTCGAGATGCCCACAGTGTCACACAGCTCATAAGACAGTCACGTGTGCCTGGCATGCTTGTTTTGCTTATAAAAATAAAAATGTATTTTAAAAAACACCTTACATACTGAAAGCAGCAGGGTTTTCTCTTTCCTTTACATCTGCAACATGGAGACAGCTGGCAGGGTTACAACACCCAATTACAGCAGCAGTCAGGGATAAAAATTAATGTTTTTTTCTTATCATCCTTAATAATATCAATGAAAACGGATCTGGCAGGGAACGGTACACACAACACAGACAGCAAACGGCCTTGCAAGATGGACTCGCTCAGGTGAAGAGCTGGAAAGGGAAAACCTGCCTGGAATTCGTATGTAGGAACATTTCAACACCAAAACATTTTAAAGAAAACGTTCACAAAACCCGCGGAGGAATTACAAATGCTTCCCCTCTGCCCACAAAGCAGAGCTTAAATTATCTCGTTTCAGAGAATTCTGTGTTCAAGTCACGTAACAATCCTGCTGGGTTTGTCTTGCCAGAAAAGCCAGGATCAGCTCATCGCTCTTCTGGCCTGGAATCCCGCCAGAGAAGTTGTTATTCTCCAAAAATCCACAGGACGTTGACTCCCGACAAGCCAAGATTTACACGCCTGCAGAAACAAAGTTATCACAACAAAACGCAAGTAAATAAAAGCGCCTGTTTAAACCAAACATTTGTTACAGGGAAAAAAAAAAAAAAGCTGCCACTTGCACAGCTCTGCCTTTCACCCCCCTCCCAGGTGCTGCGCCCTGCCCCGCAGCAAGCGGAGCACTTCCAGAACAAAGAGCTCTGAACAGAGGGCAAGTCAGGACGCTGCTTTTATTTCCCTCCTGGCTTTCAGTGTATGTTTCAAACAGGGCTTGTTGTGCCAAAAACAAGAGGTTATGGCACTTTTTTTTTTTTGTCCCTGGTTTATAAACAGCAGAGCGCCTCAGGCCAGAAAGCAGCAGTCTGGCTGCTGGGCAAGGCCACGGCTCCCTGGCACGGATTCAACTACATTTTCCAGCAGCACAAGACCAAGAAAAGCACAAAACCTTCCCCCCAACATGTTCTCACAAATAAACTGTACCTAATTTTATTTAAAAGCTGTTATTTCGAGTGAGACGATTTTAATATCATTAATATCGTAGCAATTTCAGTTCCAAGGCACTTCAAACAGGACACCTGGCACGAGGACAGCGCTGGGTACTCACCCGAGCATCCCGGATTCTTTTGTCTTGATGATGTACAGAAACATCAGCAAGGTGTGGAACATGTTGTTCCTGCCCTGGGTCCACAGAAAGAGAAAAGGGATGAGAAAGCAACTCACTGCTGAGGAATCCCACCAATACTTCAGGGAAGAAGCAGCTACGATATGGACCATCACAAAATGGCATCACAGCATGTGGTGTCGGGCTTTTGGCCTTAATACTTGACTTCCTTCCACTAGGCAAATCTCAGAGAGGAAAAAAAAAAAAAAAGTTTTTGGCTGGAGTGTTATCCCCAAACACACATAAAGCAGAGATCCAGCTACAGCCAGGGCTCAATATAAAATCAAAATTGGCAGGAGAATTTGGCTGTTTTCATTTTGAAGCTGAAAGCTTTCCCCCAGAACTCCTACAGCCAAGCACCAGGCTGCGATGATGAGGCACTTCACAGATTACATGGCTTTTTTTTTTTCTGATGATTTACTCTAAAGTAAAAACTAAAAGGAAGTAAAACAACAAGAAGCTACTGCCTAGTTACTTATAAACCTTAAAATAGGTATTACAGGTATTATTTAGTAGCAGACTTAGTACTAGGTAGCAGTCTAGGACCAAGCTAACATTTGCTTTCTGCACTGAAAATGCAAACAGTCAGTGTGTGGCTAGTTCCTAAAAACATCTCAAATCAAAGGAAGAAAAGCCCATCTGCTGATCCTTTTCTGACAGCACAACACCACGACCACCGTACCTTGGGCAGGTTGTAGACGTGGCGCTGGTAGATCAGCTCGTAGTGGGGCGGGTTGATGCTGCTTTGGTAGATGCAAAACACGTTTTCATTTGAAGTGTCTGTGAATGAAAAAATTAAGAGAAAACGGGGATTTCAAGGGTGCTGTCGTGGTCCGAGCAGCAGGTTTAGTGAGCGCTTTGCGAATGCCAGTACCTGGTTTATCCGGAGTCTGAACGAAGTGCTGGGAAGTGAAGGTTTTGCCATCGGGATACTTGGGGTGAGGGGGCAGCCTGGAGTCAAGGTAAGTGCAGAACACGTGCATAATGATCTGGGTAAACACAAACAGATTGCACTTAGTGTCCTGAAAGAGACAAAGTGCTACCATACCTCGCCTTTCTTGCCCTTATCTCAGGCACTTGATAGTCTCTGGTTGCAACACTGACTTAACCCCGCTGGTTAGGACCATTTTAGCCCCATTCCAGTGGTCCAGGCCTGCTGCTGGGGCGAAGACAAGCTCTTTTTTTTTTCTAATAAATGAGACAGTGTCAGGCACGAGGTGATGAACTGATGCTGGACATCAGGAGCTCAGCTCACACACATCTAACTTTATTCTGGCGTCTTGCAGCATTTGGCAAAGTCACGGATCTTATTAGCATATTTGGGCCACAAACTACAAGCCATCTGCTTCAGAGATGGGTTTTCTCCTAGCTGCAAGGCTCTGGCTTAGAAGGGCAGATGCAATTAAGCTGCAGGTTTGCAAACACTACCCCTTATCCAGCAAATTTTGCCTTTTTCCTCAAAGCAGGCAAAACAAAAATAATTGGAGAAACCCGAGATGCCCATGAGCCTTACTAAATATGCCAAGATTTTGGAATAAAGTCCTAGGAAGAATATCTTAGTTCCCTACAGTGAGAATGCTGCACATTCTGCATGTTTTAATCCAATTCTCAATGTTTTATGTGGGCAATGTGACCAAATTGCTCTATAATCTGATACTTTCTGTGTTACCTGTAGCATGACCTTTTTTAAAGGTTTATTATACTGTCCAACACTACCTATCCTACCTGGTTTTGCGAAAAGATTGAATTTGAGGGTGTGATAACTCTGTCTTGGGATCTTTAAACACTTTCAAGCTGTTCAGCTTGCTCTTAAGAGTTGCTCTGCAGCCAGTCACAACCAAATATTTAATCATCTTCACAATTAGAAAAGTAAATTCTATTTCAAGGCTGATTTTGTCCAAGTTTGGCTTCCAGGAGCTGAATTTCATATCTTTGTCAGCAAGTTGCAAAGTTCTGACATTCAGATTTCCCATTTTATATTCTCCCAAGTAACTGAATATCCATACACAGTGGAGGAAAAAGAAAATCACTAACTCTACTTTCAAATACAGAGTTTAACTGAAGACTCACACTGCAAGGCCTACTTCCTGGATTGTTCTGGGTTTTTTCTTTTTATTAATTGAAGTTGATTAATTAATAAATTTATAATGATTTTATTTAATTTATGAATTAATTTAAGTTAATTTCAAGTCATTGTTTACACTCAGGTGGTGCTTCCAGATTAATGGGATAAGCAGCGCTACAAGTCTCAAGTAAAATATGCAGCGTCTTCAAATTTCTCCAAAAACACTGAATCAAAGAGCAGACATGCCACCCAATCTCCATTTTTCCCTGTCCACTGCAGTAAATAAAGTGAGAACAAGGTGAAAGCTTCCCCTTGCATTAGAAATTACTAGATTTAGTTAAGGCACAAAGTTTGCTTTTTGTTTTCACGTATAGAAGAGAACTGCCCCAGCAAGACCTCTACTTTCATGCTGCTCCCCAGAGTTATCTCAGGCTCTTTCAGGTGAGTTTAAGTAAGAGGCTGCCCTAAAACTAAGATACTCAATTGCATTTTTGTAACAAACACAACGTCTAATCCCGTTTGTATCATTCCCCATGTAATCTCACTGACTACAATGGGATTATCTGTGTAGTGATGCAAACAGGATTTTTACTGAGTTCCTCAAAAGACTTACTGGCCACCACCTCCAAAACCGATGCTGACAGCAAGCCACTTTAAGCAGCTGTACCGAGTTGTCTTCAAAAACTTACAGCAGAGTCGGTGGGCAGGTCAGTGTCCCACTTACGGCCTTTGAAATCCCCTCCCCTGTTCCATCGGAAGGAGCTCATGCATCCGCCCTGAGAAAGCTCTAAAAGCAACAGGATTTATTCAGTTACTAAGGGTAGAAAGTATATGGAACAGTATTCTGTGCTAGTTTCAGGGACTTTGTGCATATTTACAGCATATAAAATAGGAAAAAAAAACAACTAATGAAATACTTGTAAAGATATAAATGTAGGGGGAGCAAATTTACAATTTTTTTGTAATTAACGAAGGGATTAAATCCAGCACTTTACAACCCCAGCACACAGGAGGAACACAAGACCAAGCTTTCAAAAACATTACAAGCAGCTACATCCAAGTCCTGCATCGTGACATTGCTATAAAAATAGAAGGTTGTGAAGACATCTCTCCCACTTCAAAGCAGCTCTCATCCCTGTGGCGCTTCGGTTGAGATGTTCAGCCATCAGCATCCCACACCGGCAGCGCCAGGCTGCAGTAAATGAAGCCTTTCACCGTTGGCACAGCGACACCACGCACCTTTGATCCTTTCCACCAGGTATTCCTGGTTGGGTGTGAGATCCAGGTACTGCACGATAGCGTTCAGGGTTGGAATGAGCGGAGCTTTGACGAGCGCTGCCTGCTTCAGGCTGCTGATGCTGGCTTCTGCAACACAAGAACAACCAGCACCCATCAGCAGCCTCCCTTACAGGCCTCGACACAAAGAGCTCTCCTTTCTGGCCCGCTATTAAGTCCTAGAAATGCTTAAGGTGTGACACAGCACCCTAAACACTCCATTCAAGGGCAGTCAAGTAGTAAAATTCAGAATTGTATCATCAAATGAAAAAGAGCTCTAGCTTATCAGAATTTTACCCGAGCAGTTCTTTCCGAAAGCAGCTCATTTTAAGGAAGAGTTTGGGAAAGCACGTAGTGCTGGAAACAGAGTTTACAGCACGTCTATCCTTGAAATGTTTTCTGACAGTTTAATGTACAATAATGGATGATAATTCGACCCTGTAATTCCTGAGGAGTAAGTTTAGGGAAGAAAAAAAAAAGGTTTATGAAGTTTATATGAGACAAAAATCACCAAGCCTTCCTCAGTACTATGAAGTCCTATGAAGAACCTTTCCAGCTTGATGAAATTAATGATGTGAAACAAAGCCCACACCAACACGCAATGGAAATGGAACAATAACCTCCAGCAGACTGAATTTAAATGGCACCCATTTGATGCCCCAGCTAAGGAGCGTCCCATCCAGGAACCCCAAAGCTCCTGCTGCGTCCTACCTCCGATCTGCAGCTCCGGACACCCCATCCTTCTCAGCTGAGTGCTCACAGACTCGATCTCTTGGACAAGCGGCACGAGAATTGTTTCATTGATCCACTAGGAAAGAAAAATGAAAAGTCAAAAGCTCAGAAGCAACAAGAATACCTAAAAAAAACACCCTCAGCTTACCCCCTAGTCCTGGTTACAATCACAAAAATGGTTACCAACAGGAACACTGAAGCCAACGAAGGAGCACAGCAAGTAAATCAGAATGGCAACTTAGGCTGAACTTCAAGGACTAATACCTTCTGAAAGGCCAGAAAAATCAGTGTAAAGGAGTTAGGAAAACAAATCTCTAGCAAGTCCTAGATAAAGCTTTTCTGAACAATGAGGAAAGGGGTATTACGGAGTGCAGCCCTTCATCCATAAAGATAATTTGTACTGAGATGGGTCAGCTCCCTCCCAGGTCGGTTTCAGGAAGACAAGGAGCTGATAACCACCCCACGTGGTATTTGTACGTGACGGGATTTGGGAAGTGAAGCAAGCTGGCCCTACTTTTGTGAAAAGATGCTGAGGAATCTAGTAAGGATCTCACACAAGTCTTTATTTTCCACCCATCTCACCACTTTTTTTTTTTTTTAAATAAGCAAAACCACATACTTTATAGATATTAATGACTATAGGGGGATTCAAGGTTCAATTTACTAATTACATGGCCATCGTGTGCAATTAAATCTCTGCTATAGCAGGTCCTAGTGATAAGATCAAGATTTTTCGCTTTTATTTTTATTACATTGCTCAGGATTGTCAGAAAAAGTCAACTTTTGGGTTGGAATTTTCCATGCTTTGAGCCCAGAAGAACATGTTTGAAGCGCTGCAGAAACATTAACTCAGCCCTCTGAGTTACTGAAAGGAAAAACAAATCTTGTCCTATCTAAGACGCTTTTGCTCGTCATTCAAAGGAGGCTGAACTTTACAACTGCATGATTTTCAGGACACAAAGCACCTGGGGCAGGTCGCAAACACATCTCAGTACTCCCCTCTTACAACCATGCTGTCTTTATCTCCTTGCACAAGCCCACCCCAGTCCCCAGAGGGTGGGATTCCTCCCGCCGCCCTAGGCACACAGGGGAGGTGGAGGGACTCTTCCACTCCTCTCTGCTTGTTTCTAAAAGCCACACAGTCCTCAGGGACAGGACTTACATTTCTGAACTTAGCGGTCCAGGAATCCATGTGATCCAGCAGCTGTCGATTCATTGTCACCCGGGCCCAAACCTATTGAAAAAGCATTAATTATATGGTAAAACCAAAGGAGTTTCTAGGGACTAAAATAATTTCTGATACTAACTACACCACATGATTCAAATCACGTGTTCCCAAATTTGTATACGACTGCTGGCTGTTTCATGACTTCTACAGCAGCTTCAATACTACACTCCTGCTCTTTATTCGTAGAACAAAAGCCTTGCAGGAGTCCAAAATCGTTTTTAAGCTCTCAGTTCTGCTAAGATAACGTTGGTCTAAACTGTAAGATAGATATGAAAGGTATTTGAATTAGGAAGCCTAATTAGGTTTACATAAAAAAATTAAAAAATGATCAAATTTAATTGAAGGCAAGTATTATTTCTTCAAATCAGACTTCGAGACCCTAGTGTGAAGGAGAATGGTTTTTTATCCTTCACATATACAGAAGGCACACAAATATACAGACTTCAAGTCAAGTTTTATGTCACAAATACCTTTTATCCAGAGCACTCCTTGCTTTCCAAGGGAGAAGTCATTTTTCAATGACCACTCGGAATTTGAAATGTCCCTGTATGGTGACATGGAACTTACAAGCTGTATGACAATGGGTTCAGTGCTACAGGATTTCTCCCTCTCCAACGTTTCTGATACAGCTCAAATCCAAACCGCTGGATGAAGCTGTTTATTTTAGACCCATTTCTTTCTCTTGGCTACCTCGCTGCTGAATTTACCTCTTCTGCAGCCTGTTTCGAGCTCAGATCAGCCTCATCTTTGTGTGCTGATGGAGCCTGGGACCTGCAGGCCAGCTGATACTGGAACTTCCTCAGAATCTGCGCGTAGTCTCCCATGGAACGGCTGTAGTTCCAAAAAGTTGGGCTGCTGGAAGGAGAGCTGGAATCTGAACTTCCTGAAACGAACCATGCACGTACAATTATGGCCAAGTAACTCTGGAAGCAACAGCACAGGCAATAGGTCAGCGCAGCAAGGCTTTGATTAGAGACAGACTTGAATTACCCTGAATGCACACACACACACACTGAAGCCAGTTTGCCTAAACACTGATTTCATTCTTTATCACGATAAGCTTTGTCCCTATCCAGGACAAGAACTGCCTGCAGGTGATTCACTCTTTATCTAGAACTCCTTCTCCCCACGACATACCTCTCATCAAGGGGATTAAAGCATTTTGTCACG
This sequence comes from Clangula hyemalis, assembly GCA_963989345.1. The sequence continues at coordinate 206,004,249 of OZ022426.1, read as the reverse complement.
GTGCCCCGCAGCCAACACACTCGGACAGAATCCATCAGCACACACTTCAACGAAGCCCACTCCTCAGCTCAGCAGCCCTTATCCCATACAAAGGATTTTAGATCCTATACAACGCGATAAAAGGAGTTTGGAGGAAACTTTCTGAAGCTCCTAAACCATAGGGATGTGTAGAAATTACGGCGTTCTACCTCAAGTCTTAATTACCCAGTAGAAGACTAAACTTTTCAACCTTTACCAGGTTCACAGGTGAAACCTCACGTGTTGGGTTTAATTTCTAGTGCTTTCTGTTGGAATCCTTTGCAAATTTCTTTATCTGCAAAAGCACCTCTTGCATCCCAGCGACCCCTTCTCACCGCCAAGCTTTCCAGATCAAATAATTCTGTTTATCTACCCAGTTGAACTCGGTGCTGTTTCTCTTCTTCACTTCGAAGGAAGGTGTCCAGCGACTTGAGGTCTGTCATGTAATCTTCTTTGCCAGTAGGAGAATTATACAGAATGGGCGAGGAGCGGTACCGAGACCTCAGCCCTCCGCTTTCCATCGGTCCAATACTCGCAGGGTACGGTGATCCGCTAGGAGATGGGCTGAAGCTGGAAACCTTTGGCGAAGAAAAGCAGACAGGTGTGTCTGTAAGACACAGAATTCCACTTTGATTTGCAAACTACATTAATATTAAAGACTGTTGGTCAGTTGTGTTGTGTTTTTTTTTAGCTGATTTTGTCCAGTTGTTTGTTTTTTTTTTTTAGCTGCTTTGTATTTACATTTTAGTTTCTTATTTTTGCTTTGTCCTGAAACAAAGCAGCTACTCTAAAATAAAGTGAAACCGGGGAAAGAGGACACAAATCCTGATATGACAATTTTACATGCACCTTACAAACGAAGCAAACACACATATGCACAACTCTGCTACGTGTTCTTCACCTCCCATGGCACAACACGAGGACACGATGAGCAAATCCAGCCTTCACCTTTCGGAGCTGCCTTGCTCCTTACCTTGCTGTAGCTGCTGCTTGGTGAATAGGTGACGTTACTGCTGTAGGAAGCGCTGTTGTTGGACAGAGCCTGCAGCTGAGGGCTGTACCCTGCCATACAACCGGTAGCAAACTTTGGGCTGGCACTTGGGGAGCGGGACGGGCTGTAACTCAGCACGCTCTGCCCCTGGATTGGAGGAGAAGGCGTTGAAGAAGGGACTTTCTTTGCCGCCAGCTCACGGGGTGGAGTTGTCTGTACCGCTGCAAAAGGAAAAACAGGATTACCGGTGTGAACGCAGCAGCCCCAGACTTTCCTCCTCCCTGTAAATGCACACACACAATGCTATTGTAAGGCAATTTTATAAAGGTGCTAGAAAGAACATTAGAAAGATCTGAACCCTGCAAAACTCTGCAGTCAAGCCACTGACAGAAGACATGACAGAAGGGAAGGCCAAAACTACAGGATTTATACTGTGCTGTGGTCACAGGTCTCAATTTCACGTTTCAGTTAATGCTGCCAGGCACTGTGCACTACCTATTTCATCAGCTCTTCTACCTGCACGCTTTATGCATCTTCAGCATATTGAATGTCTTCACCTATCTGTGCAAATAACCCTCGAGCTGTGGTGAGACAGCACCACTCCCATCCACGTACCTTTCTGTAGGGCCCCACCACTGAATTAGCATTCTGCTCCTGCTGTATTTACCTTGCCAGCTTCTGCTGTACTTTAGAAACTTGCTGTGATGTTCATCAGCTTTCCGACTGACTGCTCTCTAGGCTGTCATTTTGCAGACTTCACGCCAACACCTCTGTCCCTCTACTTTGGTTCATGTCATATTACTAGGATATTGACATTAAATATAAACCTGCACTCTCTGTCTTGCTCCCAGGCCCATGTACAGGTTACAAATTCCTTGTCCAGCCTCAAAATACTTGATTTTTTTTTTTGCAGTCCTTCAGCAGCCCGCTATCCTGCCCTTTATTACGTGTGTTTCCCCTCCAGTTCTCACAAACACTCAAGTTACCACCTGATCTTCTGAGTTTGAATAAGCTGCAGATAATTCAGCTTCCTGTTCGTGTCAGATGGGGTAGTTCAGAACCCACTTCACTAAAGAATTGAGCACGAGAGGAAGGCAGCCAGAGACACTCATCACACCCACCTGCATTCTGCAGCCCCAGCAGGGTCTGCTGTCCAGGGCTCATCACCAAGCTCGTTGGTGCCACCGTGTACTTGAAGTACCTCCAGAAATCAAATAAGGCGTTCAGGCTGAACAGAGAGGCAAGAGCAAGTTCTAGAAAAAAAAAACAAACAAAACACAGAAGCTTTTATGATACTGGGTAGATCGAGCATGGGGAATAATACAAGTATATGCCATGGGAAAAAAAAAACAGAAATATGCTCATTAAAAATATGTCATTATAAGTGCTTCAAGTAAGTACCAGCCTGGGCAAGGATGTAAGATTTCTTCACCTTCTTACACAAGAAATACAAATTTCTCTTCCTATATTGACATTAATTTATACTGCTAAAGATTTTTTTTTAATGGAAGATTATTTCCCAAAAGGACATAAACTACTGCAATAGTTTCACGCTTTCTCAAATATCTTCTGACAAATCACCTGTCACTCATCTCGTGATTTTTCTCTCCCTCTTGCTCTTTTGCATCCTCTAGTTGTATTGATACATCTAGCTTAGATTTTACTCACCTGAAACAAACTTTAATTATTGGGAAACACCACATATACCCACAAGGTAACACAGCAGTAAAATCTGCAGGGTTATCCAAGGCCTTTAACATTAGACATGTTAATCAGACTTAAGGGACCAAATGAGCTCTTCGTGCCCTTTCAGGACATAACTAAAAACTTTTACAAAGGTGTTGTCACCCTTCACTTGTCACTAAAAAATGATAGACTCCCAAAAGTTTCACGGAAGAAAAACAAAGTTTGGGTTCAAAAAAAAGAGAAAGAAAAGGAGAGAGAGGAGAGGAGAAAGGAGAGAAAGAAAAAATGCTGGCTTAAAAATAACATCTCTGTCAAGAAAACTGACAGCGAAGAAAAGAGGCAGAAAAGAGGCAGAAAAGACGAGAACCCTGAAAATTAATTTAAATGCTGCAGCAACTCACCAATATACCAGAGTGGCCAGTAGGTTATGTTGTAATAGGAGCTTATGAGTTTTCCAGTCCTGAAAAGAAAACCAATTACGTTACTTTTTAGCAGCAATTGGGTCCAAGGAAGTATTTAGGGAAGGATGAAGCAGGATGCTTTGGTGGTTTGTATCAGATATACCAATCAACACACATCTCAGTATATATCATGCCTGCAACAGACACGTTAAGGAGTCCCCAGGCCAAGACCACTTTCCGGGCCTCAGTCTCCTTCCTCATCTTGATGGTCCTGTCAATGAGGGAAGCCGCTGGACTCTGTTCCGCCGTCATTATCTGTAAAACAAACACAGAGGAATGACAGAATTTGTCAGTTTTAATACAGTCAAATCTTTAGTCAATATAGAATTAAAGAAAAATGAGTAACTCGAGACAAACTGTGTCACTTGGCTTCACCTTTAGACCTTGAGTCATTTAATGAATATAAAAAAGGGCACAAATTCTGTATTTTCTATATTTTCTACATTTTGTATGCTTTCTGGCTGTAAAGCAGCCTCCTATCAGCCAGTACATCTCAACACTCCCTCCAAAAATTACTACCTTTACGCCCAAAATGCCTCATCACGTGAAAGAAATAACAACGGGGACTTTTTCTGCCAGTCCTGCCACCAAAGTTTGCCATTCCAACCTGGCACTCGCCTAAAAACTTGTTACGTCGTTCTTCATTAAACAGGAACACAAATGATTTGGGTTTGGGGACAAATATTTCAACTGAACGGTGCTTCCTACCAAAAATCACGTTCCTGCTGCTTACTGGTAGGGCTCAGAGGCGACGCAGGACCACGACTACTGGAAGAATTATACAAGAACACAGAATATATAATAAATATATAATAAAGAATATAATATATGTAAATATAACGAAATTATACAAGTTGCCTGGGATAGTTTGGGGAAGTTTTTTTATGTGGTTTGAGCCCTGAGGCTTCTCTCCCTGCCCTGAAAACAGCAGCAGCCCTAAACCTTTATTTTCCTTCTCACTTCCCAGCATCTCTCCCTGACCTACACCCTCCCGCAGCTCCCCCAAAAAGCTGAATGCCCCCCCAAAAGCAGAATCCCCTCCAAAAAGTACTCTCCCAAACAGACCATCCCCCAAAAGAAGACCCCCCCAAAAGCCAAACCCCTCTCATAAATCAGAAGCCCCACAAAAAAAGAAGCCCTCCAAAAAGCAGATCTCCAAAAAAGGAGTCCCCCCAAAAGAGCAGAACCCCCCCCAAAAAAAGTAGGAGCCCCCTAAAAGGGCAGAACCCCCCCAAAACAGTAAAAGCCCCCCCCAAAAACAACCCTGTTCAAAAATAGCAGGCCTCCCCCAAAAAACTGAAAATCCCCCCCAAAAAACAGAACACCCCCAAAAGCAGACCCCCCCACCTCAAACAGCAGACCTCCCCCCAGAAAAAGCCCTAAAAAAATAGCAGAACCCCCCAAAAAGCAGAAATCCCCCCAAAAAAGCAGAAATCCCCCCCAAAAAAGCAGAAATCCCCCCCAAAAAAGCAGAAATCCCCCCCAAAAAAGCAGAGCCCATAAAAAAAGTAGATCGACCCCAAAAAAGCAATCCCCAAAAAACAGAGCAGATCCCCCAAAAAGGAGACCTCATCCAAAAGAGAAGAGCCCCTCAAAAAAGCAGAAATCCCCCCAAAAAGCAGAAATTCCCCCCTAAAAAAGCAAAAATTCTCCAAAAAATGCAGAAATCCCCCCCAAAAAGCAGACACCCCCTCCCAAAAAAGCAGACACCACCCCCCCCCCCAAAAAAAACCCAGGCCCCTCTAAAAAAAACAGACCTCCCCTAAAAGCAGAAATCCCCAAAAAAGCAGAAATCCTCAAAAAAAGCGGGAATCCCCCCAAAAAGCAGCCCCCCCCCCCCGACCCGCTCCCAGCCCGCACCGCCACAACCGCGTCCTCTGCGCCTGCGCTATGGCGCCGCGCGCGCAGCGATGACGTCAGCGGCGCGTCGCCAAGGCAACGGCCCCGCCGCGCCGTTAAACGGGCGGGAGGGGGCGCGGGAGGAGGGCGGCCATGTTGGCGCCGCTGAGGTGCGAGGCGTGAAAAGGGTGAAAAATAAGAGTGTAAAACACGAAATATGTAACGTAGAAAGCTGGAATTGTTAAATTGTAACGGCATCACGCAATAAGACTCAGCTTGAGTCACGAAATCGAGGCTGAAGAAGGAACGCGGTGCCCAAAGTAGAACTTGAAGGGTTAAATGAGCAGAATTTGTAAAAAAGCAAAACGGCTGAAGTGGTTAACAATGACAGAATACACACAAAAACGGAAAGGAGAAAGTACAAGGTGTAGAAGATTACAAACCTGCATCAGAAAGCCCCCCAAGGGTGACCACCAGAGGGTACTGTGCATGCGAAAGTAGGCAGGACAATATTATAATTAATTCTAAGAAATAATTAACATAAATCCTGCCCTTTCTTGGAAATTACATGAATTAAATTAATAATAATAATAATTAATGATACATTACGTGTATCACTGTACCATAAATAAGTACTCATTGTCTTACTTAGGTGTACGTGTTCAGTGGAATTATCCCCCACGTACCCAGAGCTGTTAATAAAGAATATCTGCTCACTATTTCTCCAAAATGAGTCTTGGGAAGTTACATCACTTTTTGTGTTTCTGTGTGTGTGTGTGTGTGTGCACGCACGCAGGAGGTGTGAAAATGTCTGTGGGTGTGGGCGAGTGCATGGGCGAGGTGTGAAAATGGGTGGGTGGCTGGGTGGGAGAGTTGTGAAAATTGGGTGTGCGAGGTGTGAAAATTGTGTGTAAATATCTTGTGGTGTGTGGACGTGTGTGAACTCACTACCTTCACGTGCTGCTCTAGTAGCGTAGAGTCACACATCGCCGTGAGATTTGTACGGCCCGACCAGTCGGTGATACACTGATGTGTATCTGACCGCACGCTGCACGCTGCAATAAAAACTTAAAGAGACTGGCTATTTGTGCACTGTGCAGGCATAACTTCATATTTCTGACCTGAAGTGCTGTAAATGAAGAGGGCTGGGTGAATTTTGTGGTGAATTGATGCATCCAGACGGTATTACCTGAGGTATCCACATTTGACAGGATGGCTTTGGGTGGCATGCTCAACTCATAGGACTGGATGGAAAATCACACAGCATCGTCATGGTGTTGAGAAGGCTCTGGGGAGACCTTACAACAGCTTTCCTGTACCTAAAGGGGGCTTCAGAAAAGCTAGGGAGAGACTCCTTATCAGGGGGTGTAGGGATAGGACAAGGAGTAATGGCTTTAAACTTAAAAAGGGGAGATTTGGATTAGATATAAAGAATAAATTCTTTACTCCGAGGGTAGTGAGGCACTGGAAAAGGTTGCCCAGGGAAGTTGTGGCTGCCCCATCCCTGGCAGTGCCCAAGGCCAGGCTGGATGGGGCTGGGGGCAGCCTGGGCTGGTGGGAGGTGTTGTGCCCAAAGAGGCTGGGAGTTGGTTTTGTAGAGCCATGCCAACAGACACGCTCAGCAGGTCTGAAAGCTCTCTTGCTCTCTGACTCATTTCCTAGGCAAGAAGATGAAAGCCTGAAAGGCATAAAATGGAGATAATATTGAGGGGCTATTAAAAGTCAAATTTAGCCTTCCGATATCAAACAGCTGTTTGATATTTCCTTGCTCTGTTCCCTCGGAGAAGGGGCAACGCTGGGTCCCACATCCAGCAACGAGGCTCCATGGCAAACCCTTTTCCCTGTCTTTTGTGGTATTGGCAAAATGACTTCTTGCTGTCTCGCACCAGTCAGAAACCAGATGAGAGGGAATATGATGAAGATGAAGAAGGCTCTGGGGAGATTTTAGGGAACATACTGCCTTAGTACTGCACTGGCATTTTGATTACCTGTCTTGTCTGCTCTGCTTATGCTGGAGTAAGATATTTAGTTTTGTGTTTTGTGCTGACATCTGCTGGTTCTTAGCAGAAGGTTATTTTGGGTCTAGTACAAAACTTCCCTGCTTAAAAGGCTTTCACAGCCTCAGAAGTTGTTATTATTTATAACTATCTCATTCAGGGGATGATGTCACGGTTAGAACTGGTCTTTAATCTGCAGGTACAGGTAGCTGATTGTATCTCTCCCAGTACCCTTCCCATCCTCTTGTTATTACTAGTTACAATTCATACGTGTGCTTGGTGTCCTAAAATGCAAAGCCACAACAGGATCCGATGGAATATGTGGTGCTGTGTGACTCAGACACACAAAATCTGGGGAACCCCACAAAGTTGAAGGCCTTGATTTCCTGATTTGAAGAAATTTAAGTTGGAAATAAGTAGCTTCACTGCAATCAGTGTTACTACATTGGCATATAGCTACAAATTTTCCAGAGAGATCAAAATGAATGTTCTGGTCCTAAAATGATGCCAGTGATGTCTACAAACGGTGAGCCACATACTTAAATCCCGACTCATTCCTTATCCAGGGCATTGCTAAGGTGCCTTGTGGATTAGGAATGCCTAAATAATCTACTTACAGAAATAATAGTTCTCCTAGCAGTAATCCCAAGTGAATTGCATTATAGCCAATTGCATGGGATTAACTTTGACCATCCAGGAGCTGAGTTGCAGATGGAGCCCTCTGCCGCGCTGGTGTTGCAGGTCGAACTCGAGGTGGTGAAAAAATAAAGATGTTTATATGTAACGTGTGCTGGATTTCCAAGGACTGTGGTCTTGTTGGGAGACTCAGCAGAAAGGCCAAGGACATGAGGGCTCCCCTCCTGGCTGCATTTGCTTCTGGCCCATGCTGAGGCACAGCAGCAGGGCAGCAGGGCAGGATCTGGCACTGCTCCCTGTGCTGTAGCTGTGCAAACACCACTCAGTCTCACGTCCCAGGGCCGTGGCAACTGCCATTCTCACAAGCTTGCACACGCTGTGAGAATTAGCATTATGTATTTTCCCCTTAGATATTAAGGAAGTGATGTTTAGACTTTGTTGTAAGTAACAAAATTTGTACTGCATGTTATTTTCCTACAGCAGGTCCTCCAGAAAGCTCAAGATAAATGGTTATGTTCTGACAAAAGGGAGACTAATTCTAAAGGTAAAGATAAATTTTGTAAATTTGTGCCTAGAGTTCAAAAAAGTTTTATAGAAAATGCCCTGGGACCCTGTGAGAGGGCAGGAGGTGATGCAGGAGGTATGTGGAGAAGGCAGAGGGGACACATGGGGCAATAGAAGCACAAGGAGAGCTCACTCCAGTGCTGGTCATCTCCCCTTCCCAGTCCCCCTCCTCGCTGAATTGCCAAACTCTTGTTTTGAGGCACAGAAGAGGACGGGTGACAGGCATGGACGGCGTCACAAGGCATGGACTCAGGCTCAGACATAAACCCTGAGAGCACAGCGAGGACAGAAGCTGCCTCTTCCTTCCCAAAGGAGGGACCACTATGCTGCATCTTGGTTGCAAAAACCTTTTCCAGACAGGGAAGAGAGCCCAATCTTTACAAAAAGGAGCGACTCCACCTGAGCGTGATGTCTTTGGAGGCCCTTCTGCTTGGCAGGAGGGGTTATGCCCATTCAAAGACAGCACAGACAAACTTTGTAAGGCAACTGTAAGGAAGCAAACCTTGGTTGGATGAGATACGTTCAACCTTTCTGTTATTAACGTGTTACTGCGGTGTTCGTGATTCACCGCCTGAGACCGCATCCTCTTGGGGACTGCGCTCAGACGTCCCACCCTGCCGGGTGAATGCGCCAGGGCCCAGACCGGCCTCGTGTGGGGCCCCCACCCACGCACCCTCCGCCCATTGACCCAGGAGCTGCATTTAAGCTGAGGCCATTCGATTTGGGCCCTGTTTCAGCTCTTCTGGTGGTGCACGGTGTCCTTGGGTTTGTGCTTCGTGACATCCCGGCCCGGCTTTGGACCTGCCTTGCAGCTGCGGATTTATCTGGGATCTGGAGCGCGGCTGTCCCCGGTCAGTGTCTCCAGACCTGTTTTGCTCCTCATATTTGGGTCCTGTGGGGCCACGCAGCTTGCGGTGAGCTCTCTACCCTGCCTGCCTTGCTGTCATCTCAGGCTTCTGGCTCACTCTTGTGGTACACCCCTGCTCCTGCTGCTCCCTAATTTCCTCAGGTGTTTTGAAACCTGAGCGGAGCGCTGCGAGGCTGCCTTTCAGCCTGCGCAGGATTTTGCCCACAGGACTTCTCGTGTGGTTCAAGGCTTATCTCCAAACCCTGCAGGACCGCATGGCTGCAGTGGGAGGACACAGCGCCACGGGCTTTCACAGCACCATATTCCCCGACTCCTTCAGTAGGAGTTAGGAAAGGGTGCAAAGATTTGGGCTTAAAAACAGCTCTTTAAATGCAGTGGGTGGAGGCCTTAGATGAGGCTGGTGATGGCACTTGGAGCTTGTTGGTGTACCCTGGGCCCTGACATAATGTTTGGCGGGATCTCTTGGCAACGTGTAACTCCATGCAGGATATAGCATGAATAATGAAGCAAGCTGTAATTTTGCCCTAAATTAAGTCCCTCCTTCCTGTTTTCAACGAGTGAATCTGCAGGAGATGGTGTGGACCGTCTATCAGTTCTTTAAGACATTTAGACGGCCATCAGCTACAGTTTGAATTTGTCTCCCACCAGAATTATCGCAGCGCTAGAAGCAGGAAATTCTCATGGTGGACCCTTAGGATCCTAACGTGAGTTTTAGGAGAAGCTCACATTACCTGATTTACTTTGAGGGGAGCGGAGATACCTGCTTATTTCCCGAGGACGGGGTTAGGTTAAACCTCAAAGACCTGAGGACTTGCAGGAACACACCTTTTCTCCTCCACAGTGTGCCCCCAAGATATGGCCACTGCGGGATGAGTAATTCCCATCTGTCAAAACAGGCAGAGTCCCTGCCAGAAGCTCCTTTTCTTCCCCAAAACATGGGGCCTGCCCTTAGCAGAGACGTAACCTGGAATCGGCTGCCAAGAAGCCCCTGCCCCAGCTCCAGAGGGGCAGGGTGGGAGTGGAAGCCGGGGGAAGCTCCCTCAGGGAGGTGCTGATAAATAATTTAGGGAGAATATTATGTGGGTGAGGTCTGCAGGAACACCTTCCGCTGAGGATTGCCAGCCATTTCCTTCCCTCAGCCCTTCACCTAGATTTTCAGAGTGGAAGGTGTGGCTCCTGGGAGGGGAGGCCCGAGGCTGATTACGGAGGAGCTGAACTGTCTCCGTTCTCTCCCATATTAGCTCCCAGGAGCTCTATCCATATTGCAGCAGGTTCAATGCCTGTCTCTTCCTCAGTAACATTTGTAATGGGACAAAGGAAAAGTGCATCCAACAGCCCTACGGCTCGACCTGTCATTCTGGGACGACCGCAGCTGGGTGTTCCTGTGACCAAAGGCAAGAGAAGAAGCTCTCGAAGCTCACCGTTACTCCTTTAGTGTGGAAAGCGACAACTCAGATACCTGGGCACCTGTGTGGAAGGGAAATGAGATACAGGCCTTCCCCCGTAACGTGAGGCATAGGCAGCATCCAGCACAAGAGCAAAGGGACACGCAGAGCTATCGGATCAGGAAAAAGCACTGCAGGTGTTGTAGAGCTGCGTGGACCCAGCAGTGGCTGTTCCAGGACTTCTTTAAACCCATGTCACCTTCTTCTGAGAAGAATTCTTCCTTGGAAGAGGTGTCTAGCAAGGTTGTCCAAGGTTGAGCTCCTGCGTTCCTGCTCACCCCTGGCTTTGCTTCTGCTCCTGTTGTACAATTGTCTTCACGTGAAGCTTGCTGCATCTTTAATTTGCTTGAAGCACTGGCAAGGCTGGCTGGATTTATATGATACCACCCCAAGGACTGGGGGATGCTAGTAATTTCAATAAAGATATATTTAAACCATCTGGAGTACACCTAGAAATGTGTAACTTATACATAAGAGAAAATGTATAGCATTGTCTGGGCCCAGTCTGTCAGAGACAACTTGTTGTATAGCAGGCAGAATCTGGAGCTCATCCTTCAAAATAATTGCTCAATTGGTGTATTTTTGCTTGAGTGAGAGCTTTCTGCTAGCTGACTTTTTGGATCAAGGAGTAGGCTACTAGAAACCTATTACAGGAGGAAAAAAACACGAGCAAGAATCTAATGGTAGAGCTCCATCCCAGTGAGAGCTGGGATAACATTCAGTTTGACTCCATTCCCCTCTACCTAGCAGAAAAATGTTTACCATTTTTACATGTTTACAATGTTTGCCCACGTTTTATGGGCAAAGCTTTGAAAACAATTCTTGTTACAGGTTTAAATGGAAATTCAGGAATTTCCAGATCAGTGGAAAATATTTTTGGAGGTGAAATCGGCCTCCAAGCTGCTGGTTACCTTGAAATGCTGATACATGTGAGAATGTAGTCACATGGAATTCAGATGTGTTTTGTCTGAAGAAGGGATTCTTAACAAGTCCTCTATAAATTCACCTTTGCCAGATTGAGTTGCTCTTCATATCAAACATGAAGCTGGTTTTGATCTTCAGTGCCCTCTTTGGGGCTGCCTTGTGCCTGGAAACTTTTGTTGGGTGAGTCATGCTTTTGTGTACGACCTTTCACTTCGAGACCTTCAAGACTGCATTTTCCAGTAGTTCCTTTCCATTACTTTAACTTTAAAAAATCTGCTTGGGGCACATTCTTTGCTTTTTGTGACTGCCTTCTCTCATGGCTTTGGTTCTCCAGTGTTTGAAGGAATCTCTCTCTTTAGTTTCATCTGGGATGTCCAAAGAGAAGGGTGTAGCTGCAGACTTGAGCTCCTGTATTCACCCAAGGCTTTGTTTCAGCTTAGGTGCTAGGGAGGGAGTGGTCTCAAGCCTCGATCCGGAGCTTAACACACTGCAAAGCTTGAGAGCTTGACAGATCTGGTCCAGCACAGACCACAGCCAGAAAATCAGAACCTGCCTTCAGATCTGACAGGTCAATGGCTTCCCATTGTGTTTTCAAAGATTCGTATTTCTCTTTAAATGTTTAATCCTCTTCAGAGCCTTTCTAATTGACCTGACTCTGTATTTTCAGCCATTATATCCTAAAGGTTTACGTGTATGTTTCATAGCAAAACAATCTCCTTCTGGGGTATTTCCTCACAGCGTTACTGACCATGGAAGAACCTTAATCGAAAATAATAAAAAACCCTAACGAACACTAGATTCCAGTGAGCAAACAGTATATTAAAATGTAAGGATTAAGAGTAAGTAAAATAGTATACTTAATTTACTAAAATTCTGGCATTTGTTAAGACCAGAAGAAACTATTGAGGTCTTTTAATCTGGTCTCTGGCATATTGTAGACTGGGTTCTCATGGATTAATTCCTCAATCACCTTCAGTAGCTGTGGTTAATGAACCTCATCTCCTCTTCAGAGAAGAATCCAATCCAAAATAAAGCTTATGATTGTGGAAAGTCCAATAATAAGTTAACATGGTAAAGTACCTTCAATGTTGGTTTAAGTTGGGCCAACAAAATAATTTTACACCTCAGCTGGCCAGACCAAGGAACTTGGTATCAAAGAACATTTCTCAGCAGCTGAGGCCACACTAGTAAATAACTGAGCTCCAGTGTTCAGTCCCTTGTTTACCATGCCTTAAGATGTGATTTGCAATTATTTGTGCCGATTTGCTCTGAGTCATCTCCATTTTTCAGTACTGCTTGCACTGGGTGCCAACAGAGCAGCTGAGCCAGGTCAGGATACGGGACTCCGTGGGTGTTGGTCTGCCTCCCATGGTGGCCAAAGGAAGATGCCTGGGGAAGAAGAGAGTGAAAACAATCACATCCCCATATGCCACTTGCAAATGCAGCATTTACATTGCTCTCTTTCTGTAGTCCTCAGGTGCTACAGCTAAGGGGCACATCGGCACTTTTGGCCGTGGCATCGATCCCAGGCTTTGCTTGCGGTTGATTATTCACCGTGGCTCTCAGGTTTCCTTCAGAATCCCCACTGGCTCTCCAGAGTAGGATCTATTATCCCACAAACATTGTGTACACTTGTTGTTCGTAGATCCTTTTGCTATTTCATAAAAGCATTGGTTGGAAGGGACCTCCAGAGGTCTTAAGTCCCCTTTCCTGCTCAGAGCAGGGTGTGAAGATGTTGCCCCTTGATACAATCATTTCATTGTTCACAAACTCTCTCTCTTTTTTTTTTTTTTTTTCCAAGTCCTTGACTAAAAATAATAGGTGCAGTGTTAATCCTTGTAACCAATTAAAAACTCATTCACTTGATGTCTTGTTTATGATGAAATCTTAAAGATTGCCATTTAACTAGTTACTAATCTAGTGCACGAATACCAGGCTGGCTCTGCAGGTTGGTGATTAAATTCTTGGGTAGCACAAAGTCAACTGCATTAAAGAAGTCCATATCAGCTGATATCATGCAAGTAACTACTCACCAAATTAATAACCTCAATAGCCAGCTAGCTCTTTTATTGCAGGCACCAGGTTCTCCGAATCAAGATCAAAAATGAGGAACAAGTTAGGGAGTTACAGTTTTTGGAAACGCTGGAACACCTGAAGGTACGTTATTATCACAGCGGCATTTTTTAACATTTCAGACCGGGGTAGGACTTATCCTGGTAGGACTTTGCATTGGATTTGGAAGGATCATACCATAATGTAGCAGCTGCCGTAGATAGACATGCTCAATATTTGGTTTTTGATCTACAAGTTAATTTTCTTCCCACTGGGTTTACAGTCGTATTTAAGTTGGTCTGCTCTTAATCTTAGGATCAAAAATGTTGTTGTTAAAATGGGAATGCTAATACTTTTGTACCTGTCTCCCAGAACAATGGGAAGAATTTTAATAAATTAGTCTCACCTCTATTGAAAGAGGAAAACATGCTAGAAAGTTCTATGTTATTACTGTTGTTATTGTCATTGGTGAAAATTTTTATTATCATTTTTTATTATCACTTTTAAAAATACTGTTTTGAATGGTATAGAAACTAAAATTTAGAAAAGCTCTACCAAAGGAGAAATAAAAGCAATGGGTTTATATTATCATATAATGTAATATGGAGCTTTTCTTGAAACTACTACATGTAAAAAGAAGAATAGTAAAATAACCACTATAGAAGACTGCAATTTTCTCTTGCATACATTACCGGAGCTCTGAAGTCAGTGAAACTGCTGCCTCTAACCTCCTGCTGGATCTTTATTTTTTTTTGTGTGTGAGAATTTGTCATGTTACCTGATACAAGGTTGAGGTGAGGGAGCTACAGGATGGAATGTGCTGTATGATTGATGGGGAACAACACTGCAGAATTTGTTCAGTTTGGGAGGAATTGGTGGTTCTATAGCTTTAGGAAAGCTTGTTTGCAAAGCACATTTTCCCCCAAACCAAATCCATTTTCCTTTTTCTTTTCAGCTTGATTTTTGGATAAATCCCTCCACCTTCTCCCGCCCTGTGGATGTGCGAGTCCCCGCTAACAGCCTCCAAGCAGTCAAAGTCTTCCTGGAGTCCCACAGGATTGAGTACTCAATCCTGATCGAAGACCTGCAGGTAGGTGATGCCACTGGCCCATGATTAGCTTTCAAATACAGTGGAAATAAATAATGGTTCACAGTCCAGCCTCCTTCATTAATTCACGGATTCTTCCATAGTCTGCCTTCTGTGAGGCCCTCCCCTTATTTTTATAGACTTTATAGTCCTCCTCTTATTTTTATAGACTGTGTTTTCTATGTTTTTTATAGATTGTCACTAATTTTGCAAAGGCAAGCTCATTGCTGCACTGAGAAACTGTGGAGATCACTTTGCAGATGCTATCCGAACCCATGTTCGGACCCGAGACCACAATTTCGTGTGGTCTTTTGGCCCCAAAAGTTGGGGAATCCCTTCTCTAAGATACTTGTGACTCAGTAAACTGTTACGAGTGGCTCTGCATCATAAGCCATGAGAACTGTACACCACCATGTGAGAGAAAAATTGCCCCTGTGGGCCCTAATCCAACATTTCTTCTTAAGCAGTAATGCCACAAGAGCATCTAAAATAGCAGAAACACTGCCCCTTTTTCCAGCTTTCCAGTGCTATTCTTGTCCACCTTAATGTGTAAAAAACTTCATGCTGACCATTTAAACAGCAGTATGCTTGCCACTTCACTACAGATAAATTCCCCAGAAGCATGTTTGCTCCACAGCTGTGCGAAGTTTGGGACTGTGGCTAGAGCCAGTATGCAGAGCCACCGTTTCATTACCTTATAAACATTTGATCAGGAGCTTGTAAATGAAGCACGCTTTCCTCAAAATTTGAATTATTTCTTTTAGGCCGTTCTCGACAGAGAAAAGCAAGAAATGGTCGCCAGTCAACAGATGGAGCGCAGCAGCAACACTTTCAACTATGGAATTTACCATTCTTTAAGCTCTGTGAGTTCCTTAGAATTAGCTTTTGGGGAAAAGGATTCTTTTTTTCTGGCTTTTTTTTTTCATGTAATCTTCAATCATAGAGTCATAGGATGGCTTGGGTTGGAAGGGATCTTAAAGATCATCTAGTTCCAACCTCCCTGCCACGGGCAGGGACTCCTCTCATTAGACCAAGTTGCTAAAATTCCCCTCCAACCTGGCCTTAAACACTTCTTCTGGTAAAAGTTTTGTTTTTAAATATATTAATTTCATGGTCAGAGTGTTGGAACAGGCAAGTGCTGATCATACTTTTTGATGAACTCCCACAGAGTTCTCTCAAAACCCTTCAGTTCTGGCCCTCAAAAGAAATTGGGAAATAAATGAATCTAGGAAAATACAGGAAGCCAATAGCCATCAAGCAAAGTGGAGGAAAAGGTATTTGTTTTTACCAGAAGTTCTTAGAGAGGGTTTTGAACTTATTCCTGAGATAAATGAATCTTGATATGGCAGTGTTTTCCTCTGCATCTGTGACATTAGGAACAGCACCAACTGCACTGACGTAAGGTGAGGTGGGGCTTTGGTGAGGCCACGGTAATGAAGACAAAGGGAGATAAAAATGGATTTCAACAGGTCCTATGGTTGGTCTGGGCAGCACTGTATACAAATGGAATGTAAATATTATCATGGCTTTTCATTCCAGATTTATGAGGAACTGGATCATCTCGCATCTGAGTACAGCAACATCGTCAGTAAGCTCCAGATTGGGCACTCCTATGAAAACCGGCCTTTGTATGTGCTCAAGGTATGGTCACACAGCATATCTTGGACTCTGAGTGTACACATGTGTATGGATATACTACCGTACACACGCATTATAGATACAGCACAACTCAGTCCAAAGCATCCTTGTGTTGGGGTTTAAGCTGGCAGGCAGCTCAGCACCACGCAGCCATTCGCTCACCCTCCCCCAGTGGGATGGGGGAGAGAATTGGAAAAATAAAAGTAAAAGCTCGTGGGTTGAGATAAAGACAGTTTAATAGGACAGAAAAGGAAGGAAAATAATAACGATAATGATAATAATAATCATAGAATGTACAAAGCAAGTGATGCACAATGCTCACAACTCACTGTCTATATGGGATGTTTTGTGTTATCAGCATTATTCTCATCCTAAATCCAAAGCACAGCACCCTACCAGGTCCTAGAGGAAAATTAACTCCATCCCAGCTGAAACCAGGACACCCTGTCTATATGGGATGTTTTTGACTAAGAGGGGTCAGTGAGGGTTTTAAAGCTTTTTCTTTTGTTTGACAGTTCAGCACTGGAGGAAGCAACCGTCCCGCAATCTGGATCGATGCTGGCATCCATTCCCGAGAGTGGGTTACCCAAGCGAGCGCGATGTGGATCGCTAAAAAGGTCACTTTGGCAGCACCTGATTTTCTTTTGCCTTGGGAATGCCTCCAGTTAAAAACATACTGCACCTGCACGTGTTCAGCCTGCTCTGAAAGCTCTCCATCACCCCTCTTAAAACACAGTTGACTCCAGACGCAGTATGGCAACTATTTAGACAAAGAATTGAAAAATGCTGCGTGCTGTTAAAACAGCCAGGAGAAGCTTAAGCAGACAAAACGTCCAGGTGAAAGTGTTGAGGATTCCAGGGCTGATAGCTCTGTGAATGACCAAGGACTTGGAGAAGGTCAGTTTGCTATTTCAGTCTGCACACGCAGAGGAACACTGTGTGGTTGGCTGCTTTCCACAAAGGTGCCAACCATTCCAGTTCTCGCTAAATGAGCATTTATTTCTGTTGAAAATGACCTAGCCATCAGGGGAGAGCAGCACAGCTGTACGTTCCCAACCTGGCTAATCTGCCTCAGTCCCAGTGCTAGCCTTGGCCCGTGTTCAGAGACAGGCAGAGGAAAATGTTGTCGCCCTCTTCCATTAAATTCCTATCTTTGGAACAAAATAGTGAAATAGATTCATTGTTCTCTCCAATCTCCAAGTCTAATGAGGAATAGTTATTGCCAGTAGATAATTAGTGTGTCTTGTTTGCCTGCTCTGAAAGCCAGCTTTGCCTCTGCACGTAGTTTTTAGAGCACAAATGAGTGGGAAAGAAATATGCTGATAATCACGGTGTGCCTTATTGCCTCTGCATAGCTTGCTTCTGACTACGGGAACGATCCATCCATCACCTCTCTGCTGGACAAAATGGACGTTTTCCTGCTGCCAGTTACAAACCCTGATGGCTACGAGTTCACTCGCACCACAGTGAGTAAACACATTGCGCCTCTAAGCTGGTTGAGAAAGCTGTCATGCTCTCCCAAGCCAACGACTGCAAGAGAAATAGGCTCTGAAAGTCCTTTTGCTGATGTTGTAATATATAAAACTCTGTTATAAAAGAGTTGGGAAGCCAAAGATACCAATTACTTGTTTAACCCATCTTTCTCCTTCACTGCAAATTCACCAGTCCTTCAGTTGTGTCCATTGGCCCATTTTGGCAGTCAGCCCGTCAGAAATGTTCTTAGGCTTGTGGCTAGGATCAATTTTCACTGAACAGCAATTATTTCTGGGTAACAGCATTAATGTAAGGACCGAGATTTGCTCCATAGTGTGTGTTTTTTTTCAGAATCGCATGTGGCGGAAGACCCGCTCCAAGAATGCAGGCAGTCGGTGTATTGGAGTTGATCCAAACAGGAACTGGGATGCAGGTTTTGGAGGTAGGAATAAAGTTTCTGGATTCTGGCTGGAAGAAGAAAGTTCCTTCCCTGCTCCTGGATCCCAGCGATCTCCTTAACATAAGGGATTCAGAAAGAAAATGGTCAAATAGAATGGCTGCTGTCTTTTGTGAAGATTTAATTAATTGGCAACAAGCAAAAGATGAAGGAATCTGTATCTTCCAGAATTTGTGTCCCTTGAATATTCATGCTGTGTTGTTGCTGTTCTAGCATTTATCACACTTTGTGTTGGTCTGCTTTGACCTTCCATGAACACCAATCCTTACAGATCTGTCTTTGTTCCCCCTTTGTACTAACAGGTCCTGGAGCCAGCAGCAATCCCTGTTCCGACTCTTACCGTGGGCCCAGTGCCAACTCAGAGGTGGAAGTTAAATCTATTGTAGATTTTATTAAGAACCATGGAAACGTCGTGGCCTTCCTCACCCTGCACAGTTACTCGCAGCTGCTGATGTACCCCTATGGTTATAAATGCACGCAGCCAGCAGACTACGCTGAGCTGGTGAGACACAATGACTTGCTTTTAGCTTCCTCTGCTCTGTCCAGCTGGCTTTCCATACTAAAGTATTATAGTGAGCTGTCAGGATAAAAACAAGGGGTTAAACTCTGCCATCCATGACAGTAACCACTCATGAGAGCAAGCAAAGACCTCGTGCAGTACAGTGCCTTTAAAAGAGAAGTCTTGGTCGCACACAAACGTGTGCCATCCCCACCCATTCTTGGCATTCTTGGATCATCCAGAAATCCTTCTTTCTGCTTTAACGACAGCATCACGTCTTTAATAATATCTTTGAGGGAATATAATTTCACTGTCTTCATTTAATTTAAGACCTCGGAGGTCTCTGGTCTGACCCTCTGCTCAGAGCAGGCAGGCTTTGGTGTCAGAACCAGTTTCGAGATCAGATCAGTCTGCCTAGGGCTTTGCCCAGCTGAGCTTTGACTGCTTGCAAGGACAGATTCCACAGCTTCTTGGAGCCCATTCCAAATGTTCCCCATTGTCACGGGGATTTTCTTTTTCCCTAATACCTAAATGCCATTTCCCTTGTGGCAGTTTGGTGTTGCCCCTTGTCCTTTTGCTCTAAACCTCCAAGATAAAGCCTGGCTCTATTTCCTCTACAACTACCCCTGCAGTGAGCACAAAGCTGGCGTTGGAAGGTCTCCGACTGCCTTGGCATTTTTGGTGTATTTTGAACCTTCTCTTGACAAGGGCAGTAGGTGAGATGAAACACCAGATGATCAGATGTGGAACCTGCTATGATTTAATTCACCCCAAAATACTGGGAAAGCTGTGAGTGCTGTCACTGGTGTGAGTAATTAAGGAATTGATTGATTTGGCATAACTTGGTTTTATGGGGAGTGAAAGCAGGCTGTAAACTAGTTTGGAGGTTTCCCTGAGCATGGTTCAGGCTGGTGAAATCTTAACATTTAGTCTCATTAAGTGTGGCTGCTTTCTGACTTGTCCTTTCTCCTCGCCTCTGCAGGATGCCCTGGGGAAAGCTGCTGCCAATGCCATCCAGTCCCTCTACGGCACCACCTTTACAGTGGGGAGCATTTGCACTACTATCTGTGAGTATTTTTGCTGTTCTGAGCCTCTCCGGGCTGTCCCAGGGCAGCAGCCTCTGGACACCCCCTCAAGGGAGGAGGGATGCTTTTGTAGGGTGACCCCATCAGACTTTGGAGCTGAGTGTTTGCAGGAAAACCAAATCCTTGCCCTCACAAATATAACAAGGATGGCAGCAGAGCTCAGATCAATCCTCCATTCACCCTCTGTGCCTTTTCTCCTTTTCTTTTTCAGACCAAGCCAGTGGAGGCAGCATAGACTGGAGCTACGATTATGGCATTAAATACTCCTTCGCTTTTGAGCTGCGAGACACCGGGCGCTACGGCTTCCTCCTGCCGGCCAGCCAAATTATCCCCACGGCGGAGGAGACATGGCTGGGCCTGAAAACGATCATCGAGCACGTGCGAGACAACGCACACTAAAAGCAGGGGTGGGAGTCAGCTGTTTGGAACAGCAAGCTCAGAAATCCTCTGAATAAAAACCCGTGTGCATTCCTCCAGGCGCTTCGTGTTTGTCTTGTGCATGGTAGACACCCTTACAACATGTCACAGGTTTTAGGATTGGGTCAAAAAACGCACTTGGAAAGGAGACATCCATCCCCTGGCCTGTGACTGCAGCAAACGATCCTGCCTCGTGCTCCTTTGGGTGCCCTCTGCAGTTAGTCAATGGAAAGTGTTGCTTGCAGCAGGCAACAACAGCCCTCGGCAGCGTTTTGTACCCCGGCAAACCTCCTCGCCCATGCAGTAGCCCCCTTCTCACAGCCAGCCCTGGCACCAGCACCGAAACCACCTCCCAGGGGTGATGAGGCAGCTCTCTAAAATGTTTCAGAAACTTGTGGCTGTCCCTTGAGAGCAGTGTGAGCTCTTCAGAGCTGCCAAAGATAAACTACACCATGCAGAATTTGTTCTGTCCCCGTTCTCCCTCCCCGGTGGGCACAGTCAGCGGGAGGACCAGGGCAGGAGGACGCCTGCTCTCACCCTACAGGGCCAGTCCCCCGTCCCCTGAGCGCCTGCCTCCCTCGTTTCCCTGCTCAGCCTGCTCATTTCTTGGGGATTAAGGGCACACAGCCCTGCATGGGAGCCACGAGAGGACCGGAGATTAGCAATCCCTGCTCAGGGTGCAGCAGGTACCGAGTCTAACAGGTTTATCTCAACATCTCCTAATCCCCCAGCAGCTGGCGAGTTACTCACCGCCCCGGGAGCGTGGCAGGAGAGCAAACACACGGGTAAAACATTCGTGCAGCCTTTTTGGCAGGGAGAGGGAGGCGGAGGTGCAGCTGAGACCTCGGGCAGCGCCACGTGGGCCCGTCTTTGGGTTCGACGTGGCCATATGGGAACGCAAAGCTGGGCACGGGGGCAGCCAGCACTCCCTGCACCCGGTTTCCCCACTGACCCCACCCTGCCAAAAGGCAGCTGGTGAGAAAGGTAAAACCCCGCTGGCGGGCAGGACTCGGGGCACACAGCTCCAGGATCCGGCCGAGCTGCTGCTGCTGCTGGAGCTGGGCCCCTGCGTTGGGTGCTGCGGGAGGTTGGAGAGCTGCAAAACCCCATCCCAGCACCCGTGTCTCGAGGCCACCCGGCTCCTCGTCTTGTAAACGTGTGGCCTGATGGCAGCGGCGTCCAGTTTTGGGATCCTGGGGACCAACAAGACCCAGAGCAAGGCCGGTGGAGGCCTCGCAGAGGGAGAGGAAGCCTTGGGTGATGACAGGAGGCTGAGGGAGATGGGCTGCTCCTGGAGAGGAGATGATTTCAGGGTGGGGGCACCTAACAGCGACCCTCCCGCCCCTGTGAGGGGATTATTGGGAACGTGGAACCGGGATTTCCACCACAACGTGGCAGTGAGGCAACGGCAGCAGCTCCAACAGGAGAAGTCAGCACGGGCAGGTGAAAAAGCTTTTCCACCAGGACAGTGCAGCAGTGCCCAGAGGGGCTGCGTGGTCCCCATCCTTGGAGAGCTCCAAGACCCAACGTGGAAGGAGCTGGGCTGACCCCAAGATGAGTTTCCGTGGGCCAGAAGGTCGCATGTGGACCTCAGACCTCCTCAGGTCCCGTTCCACCTCGCCTAAATGAAGACCTCAGTGCTGGGACCTGCTCACCAACATCACCTCCAGTGCGTGTAGGGTTTTCCTAGCCAGGAACCCCACGGTTGTGCATTAAGGAACCCTAAAGGACCCCTGAACCCGGCACCTTCCCTTTTTACACCCAAATGGGGTGCACGTGTCCACTCTGACCCCGAGGAAGATGTTATCAGCTCCTCCCCAGCTTGGCTGCTCTTTTGTTGACTCCTCCAAATAAAGCAAACGTGTGGGCTCACGGAAGCCGCCCCTGGCTTATCTGTTCGTGGCTACCAGCCCCGCGGAGGTGGCCTTGGTGGGGAGGTCCGTGAGTGCCCCCGGGGGACTATATAGGGGCCCTGTCAATGCCCTGCAGGGCTGAGGCTGGTCCGTACCCACTCACCATGAAGGTCCTCCTGGTCTTCTTCGCCGCCCTCGTGGTGGGCGCCCTCGGCGAGCAGCTTTTTGTGGGGTGAGTCCTGCCGAAAGCAGGGACGGGGGGACGGATCCTGCTTGCCTGTGCCCTCCTGCATGAGAAATAAAAGCCCCGTGAGGTGTTTCCTTCGCTGATGGAAGCTGTGGGTGCTCCCCAGGGGAGGAATCTTGCACCTTGGGGTATTCCAGGGAAGCTCAGACCCTCGGGGGAGCTGAGCCTCAGCAGAGCGAGCTCCTTGCCTGGGGATCTGTTCATTTTTTAAGCACAAAGCTTTGCTAGCAGGCTTTGTTTCCTTACAGGGCTCCTGAAACACCTCCCCAGGTGTTATAAATCCCCACTGCCAAGGCGGCTGCTCTGTCGTTTCACAGAAATAACCTCCTCTCCTGCTGACGCTGAGCCTGTCTTAGATATTTCCCATGACTTTAGCCCCTCTCGTGACCAAAGGAAGGCTTGAGACCACCTCGGGCTCTCCAACGCTTCCTTTTTTTCCCGTGCCAGCCGTTCTGAACGTGCATTTCCCCCTCTCCACCCCAAACCTCTAATAACCAACACGATTTCTGCTGCTGCAGACCCGTTAGAGCCACCTTGAGCTTCCACCCAGCCCGTGCTTGGGGCCACGTTGGTGGCTCGGGGCTGGGCTCTGCTGCTCACACCGCTCTCCTTCACGTCCCCCCGTGCTCCTTCGTGTCCCCCTGTGCTTCTCCATGTCCCCTCGTACCTGCTGATGGCTCTGGCTCCCCGCAGGGACCAAGTTCTCCGCATTACGGCCAGCAACGAGAAGCAAATCGCCCTGCTCAGGGCGCTGGGCGAGCGGGAGGACCTGCAGGTGAGCCACGCCGGTGCCCCACGAGCCAGCCCCGAGCTGTAGTATCAGGGTTTTGGGTTGGTTTGTTGGTTTTTGGTTGAGTTATGAACTGCCCGTGCGCCCACTGTGTTTGCCGTGGTTGCTCTGGGGGAGTGAATCCTGGCAGAAAATTTAGGCAGCGCGAGATGGATCAGGGATGGGGAGCAGGATCTGCACCCCCAGCCTGATTTCTGGAGTTACCTTTATGGAATTAAAGGTCCCCAAGCCCTCCTGGTCCCAAAACCTGCCCAAAGACATTCCCAGATCCTTCCGGGCAGCAGAAATGCCTCTTCTTGTCCCCATCAGCTTGATTTCTGGCGCGACCCCACCAAGCCCGGGCACCCGTCCGACCTGCGCGTGCCCTTCCCCAGCCTGCAAGCGGTCAAAATCTTCCTGGAGTCCCATGGAATTGCCTACAGCATCATGATCAAGGACGTGCAGGTGAGGGCAGCCCCAAAGGGGGGTGAGAGAGAGGTGGGAAGCCCGAGGAGCTGGAAGAAAAGACGATGGGTGGAGAAGGCAGAGTTGCAAAACCCACTGGTGGGGTGGAGATGATGGGGCTTGGGAGGGAAGACGCGGGCTCTGTGGGGCTGGGTTTGCTGCTTCTCCCTACAAACAGCCCCTGTAAAAAATAAAAACAGGGCTTCCCCAGACCTTCCGAAGCCTCTTTTTACCCAGCAAACCACATTCACCTGCCCTCCCATTTCCTTTTCTTGATGATAGAAGACAAATTGCACGCTCTTCTCTGACCTTGCAGCCGTGCTACCTGCGTGCACAAAATGCTCTGCACCAACCCCCAGCTCCTCCCAGCCTGTTTAGGGCTTTATTTCCCATAACAGCAACTGCTGGACAAGGAAAAGAAAATCATGCTGCTGTCCAGGGAGAAGGAGAGAAGCACCAGCACGTTCGATTTCGCTTCCTACCACACGCTGGATGAGGTACTTTGCTCTGCAGAGCGTTTCCTTATCTTCCTGGGGCCGTGCCGTGGTTGTGTGCATGGGGTGACATCGGTGGTGGCGGCAGCGACACCCTTGGGACACTTCTGCCCTCCTTGGGGGGAGAGTTTTGTAGAGCCTGGAGAGCAGGGATCCCTCCTCGTGCATGAACGTACAGCTTGGCCTCTCCCAGCACCTTCCTGCCTTGCTGGGAGATGTCTTCAACTTCATTTTGGGGTCCAACCCTGTCCTCGGAGCCTGGTGGGTTGTTGATGGAGGCTGTGATGGTGTTGGGGGGATCTCTGAGATTTTTTTCCCAACCATTTACCTGGTGGTCCACCAACCTCCCTGCTTGCACAAAGGGTTTATATCCAGCACCGGGTCTTCTCCAGGGAAGCTTTGCGTGTTGTGTCTGGTGCCAGACACCCTAAAAACCGAAAAGAAAAACCCGGGTGAGTCGCATGACCCAGCAACTCCTCCTTCCAGATCTACAACTGGCTGGACACCCTGGTGGCCAATCACCCCGGCCTCGTTAGCAAGATCCAGATCGGGGAGAGCTACGAGAAGAGACCCCTGTACGTGCTGAAGGTGGGTTTGGGGCCAACCTCACCTCATCCTCATCCTTCCTGGGTGTCCCCAAGCACCCAGCCTGAGCCCTGGCACGGTGGCGGGGGTGTCCTCCTTGGAGAGCTTCAGAAGCCACCTGGAAATGGTGCTGGGCACCCTGCTGGTGGCTTCCAGAGGTGGCCCCAACCTCTGCCAGCCTGAAACCGTGGGGGTTTTGGGGTCAAATCCTGCTTTCTCCACACAGTTCAGCACCGGGGGGTCGAACCGGCCGGCCATCTGGCTGGACACCGGCATCCACTCGCGCGAGTGGGTCACCCAGGCCACCGGCGTGTGGACGGCCAACAAGGTAACCCCACGATGGGGACGTCGACGTCTAGGTTTGGGATTTCCATGGGCTCAGCCCAGCTGCAGGTTGGGGGTGGCTGTGAAGGGAGGGGAACGACCCAAAGGTCTCCGGGATGGGACAGGATGGTGCCCCCCCCTCCCTGGGCCCACACGTGGTGAAGATCTGGGGGAAGGAAGGGCAGAAATTGCAAACCAAAGCCACCTCCTGGGTGCTGTGGTTGGACCCAATGGGGAAAAAAACCCTGCAGCATCTCCACTTCCTCCTCTTCCTACCTGAGCCCTCTTTTAACACCTTCCCTGGTGCTGCTCGGTCGCGTCCCTCATCCCTGGGGGGTCCCGAGGCAGCTCCTGCTCCTTCCCCTTGCAGCTCGCCGAGGAGTACGGCCGGGATCCCTCCATCACCTCCATCCTGGACAGCATGGACATCTTCTTCGAGATCGTCACCAACCCCGACGGCTACGCCTTCACCCACAGCTCCGTGAGTGTGGGGACACCGTGAGCTGGGGACTTGTCCCGCGCACCCGAGGTGGCAGCAGAGGTGGCTTCACCCCGTGTCACGGGGAGGTTGGGGCAGGGATTCACCTCCCCGTGGTCTCACCCGTCTGCTCCTAGAACCGCCTGTGGCGAAAGACGAGGTCCATCAACGCCGGCTCCTCCTGCATCGGCGTGGACCCCAACCGAAACTGGGACGCGGGCTTCGGAGGTGAGGCACAGGAGGTGTGTGGCGAGCCCCCACACATCAAAATGTTGGATCCTCCTGCCAGAGGGGAGGAATCCAGGGGTAAAAAAACCCTTCCCCTGGTTTCACGGTGTCTCCTCCACCCTGCCCCAGGCTCCGGCTCCAGCAGCAGCCCCTGCTCCGAGACCTACCGCGGCCCCTACGCCCACTCGGAGAGCGAAGTGAAATCCATCGTGGACTTCATCCTCGGCCACGGCAACGTGAAAGCCCTCATCTCCATCCACAGCTACTCCCAGATGCTGATGTTCCCCTACGGCTACAAGACTGCGCCTGCACCTGACTTCCAGGAACTGGTGAGATGGCCCCAAAACGTCGGGGCTGCGAGCACCCCGGGACCCCCGCGGAGCTCTCATTAGGCGCAACCTGCTCTTTGAAGCCCGTCTCAATTCTCATCTCGTGGGGATTGCAAGATGTGCCTCCTGTCTCCTGAAAATTAAGGGTGTTTTGGGGAAAAACAAGAGCAGAAGGGGTGTGGAAGGATGTGGGGAAGGTGCCCCGGGGTCTCTGCTGCCCCAGGGAGATGGAAACGAGGTCTGTGTCCAGCAGCTCTCAGTGCTTTGGGGTTTTCTGTTGCAGAACGAGCTGGCCGAAAAGGCAGTGAAGGACTTGGCCGCGGTGTACGGGACGAAATACACCTACGGCAGCATCGTAGACACCATCTGTGAGTCCCCCTCTCAAATAAAATCATCTCTGTCCTCCCCCTGGTGCTGCCACTGCTCACCGGGGCTGTGTTTCGCCTCCTCTCCCCGCAGACGTGGCATCCGGCACCACCGTGGACTGGGCCTACGAGAACGGGGTGAAATATTCCTACACCTTCGAGCTGAGGGACACGGGGCGCTACGGCTTCCTCCTGCCCAGCTCCCAGATCATCCCCACCGCCACCGAGACGTGGCCGGCGCTGCTGGACATCATGCTCCACGTCCAGCAGCACCCCTATTGAGCCCGCAGGGATGAGCCGGGGAGGGGAACCCCGACCCCATCGGTCTGGCCCTGCTGCTCGTCTCAATAAACGACCCCACAGACAATCCCACAGCCTTTTGTTATTTGTTTGTTTTTTTTTTTTTCATGGCGGATTTCAGTGAAAGGGGAAAAAAAAAAAAGGTTAAAAAAAGGATTCTGAGCCCTGAGGGGGTTTTATTCCCTCCTTTTTGCTTTGTCCTTACACGTCGCTGTCCCCGTGCCACCAGCAGCCCCACCACGTCCCCATCCTTTGGGACCAACGACCCCAAAGGGTGCAGGAGATCATGGGTGGCTGTGTCCAGATCTGTGGCTTTTGGGGCAGCACCACCCCAAAATCCCTCCCCTTTTCTTGGGGCTGGCACCCTCGGGGACAAGTGGGGACACTTCTGGGTGCCAAGTGCTTCCAGGCATTTCCTCGATTATTTTTCCCAGCTGGAACAACCGCCACCCTCCCTAATCTCCGTCCCACACCAACTTTTAATCCAATCCCCCCAAAAAAAGCAAACACAGCCTCTCCTGAGACCCAGGCTCGTGAGAAAACCCACACCCTGCACCTTTCTCAGCCCGGTTTCGCCCTTTTTCTTCCCGTAGCACCGAGCCACGGCCGGCCCCGTGGGCGGTGGGATTTGGGATCTGGTGTCACCTCCCCACGTCCTGCCCCGCCGCCGGCTGAGTCACCGACGGCCCCGGCCGGTTCCCAGATCCTCGGGACGGGTTTGCACCCGGGGCCAGCAGGTCCACGGTGCCCAACCTTGACCGGTGTCAGCAGGAGCCTTTCCCAGGGCCCTGGGAACTGGGGCAGCTGGTAGGGGCCGGGCTGGGGACTGCCAGGATTTAAGATGCCCCGAGGTGCCGCAGGGACGTGGGGCGAGCTCTTCTGGCTGGAAATGAAGGTCCTCCTGCTGCTGGCTGCCCTGGTGGCGGCGGCTGCTGCCACCGAGGATTTTGTTGGGTAGGGAGGGGGTTTGGATGGTGGGGGTGGCCGGGATGGGGGCACGTTTGGGTTGGGGATGGGGTCCGGGATGGGGACAGTGGCTGGTTCAGCCCCAATGGGACACAGGCACTGGGGGAATGGGGATGGGATGGAATGGGATGGGATGGGATGGGATGGGATGGGATGGGATGGGATGGGATGGGATGGGATGGGATGGGATGGGATGGGATGGGATGGGATGGGATGGGATGGATGGGGAGGGGGCTATGGTAGACCCCTGGGTGCCGGAGCTTCGCCCCGTGCCCCTCCAGCACTCCCTGACCCCGCAGGCACCAGGTGCTGCGCATCGTCCCCAGCAGTGCCGAGGAGCTGAGGAGGGTGCAGGAGCTGCAGGACCTGGAGGAGCTGCAGGTATTGGGTGCTGCAGGGCAGGGTGGGGGAGTTTTCACCCCCCCCCTTACCTTTGTCCCTTGCTTTGCACCCACAGAACAGAGCAGGGATGGCTGTGGGTTAAAGGTGATGTCTCGTTGGGGTGCCCGTGCCCTATTTTGGGGTGCTGTTGGGGAGGGGAGAGGGGTTAAACCTCTCAGGGTAGAGGCTTGGGGAGGGGGTGATGATGTCCCGTGGGTGGACACCCCCCCCCATTTCCTTTTCTCCCCCTCCCAGCTGGATTTCTGGCTGTCCCCCCGCGGCACCGGGGACCCGGTCGATGTCCGCGTGCCCTTCCCCAGCCTGCAGCCCCTCAAAGCCCACCTGGAGGCCAACGGCGTCCCCTACTCCATCATGATCGAGGACGTGCAGGTCAGATGTGGTGGTGGCAGCAGGGGGCGAGGGTCTCAGCGTGGCGGGGGACGAGGTCTCAGCCTGCCCCGTGTCCCCCCCAGGCGCTGGTGGACCGCGAGCAGATGCAGATGCTTCGCCGCCGCCGGCTCCTGCCACTCTCCACCGACGCCTTCGACTACAGCAGCTACCACAACCTGGACGAGGTGACGTCCTGCGGGTGGGAAAGCACAAGTTTTGGGGCATTTTTCTGGGGGAAAAAGAAAAATAAATAAATAACGTGCTGGAATTGCTTTGGCCAAGGGGCTTGCCCCAACTGCAGGGGTCATTCATTGCCCTCCCAATCCCTCTCCCACCCCCAGATCTACGCCTTCATGGACCTGCTGGTGGCTGAAAACCCCAACCTGGTCAGCAAGCTCGAGATTGGCCGGACGACAGAAAACCGTCCCCTCTACGTGCTCAAGGCAAGGCAGGAGGGGTGGGTGGGGTGAGCAGATCCCAGGACCACGGGTGGTTCCCCCACGGCCCCATTTCTTCTCTTGCAGTTCAGCAAAGGGGGCACGAACCGCCCGGCCATCTGGATCGACACCGGCATCCACTCCCGCGAGTGGGTGACACACGCCAGCGGTGTCTGGTTTGCCAAGAAGGTACGGGCACCTCCTGGCCACGTCTCATGTCCCCAAAGGGCCACAAGGTCCCCTCTTTTCCCCTCTCCCCGGCTACGGTGTGGCCATCCCCATGGAGGTGATGGTGAG
Source organism: Clangula hyemalis (assembly GCA_963989345.1). The sequence goes on along the minus strand of OZ022426.1, from coordinate 205,975,204 downwards.
CCCACAATCCCCAAACTGCCACCTGCTGTAGATTGTCCAAGATCAGGAGAAAGATGAAGGTCTGGCCTCCATCCTGGACCAGATGGACATCTTCCTGGAGATTGTCACCAACCCAGACGGCTTCGTCTTCACCCACACCACGGTACTGCTGGGGATGGGGGCACTGCACAAGCTCCAGGCCTCCTTGTCCACGTTTCAATGGGGTGGAAAGGGGACAGCTGTGACCTGTTAGTGTCCCCCCCCCAGGACACTGCTTTGGCTTTTCTGCCCAAGGTTGGCGGAGCCCCAGCTCCGGGCACGGGCTGAGGTGGCTCTGTCCTTCCAGAACCGCATGTGGCGCAAGACCAGGTCCAAGAGATCGGGCTCCCTCTGCGTCGGCGTGGACCCCAACTGCAACTGGGACGCAGGTTTTGGAGGTCAGAGCAATCCCGTTCACCCCACAGAGTGGTGGTTGCACCCTCCAGGATGTTTCTGACTCGGAGAGATTCTCTGATGTCCCTAGGGAAGGGCTGGGCTTTGCTCTCCTTGGCCAAGACGTGGGTTTGGGCTCTCCCAAGGCTTTGGTGTCCCCTAGTGACCAGTAGGGAAAGAACCACAAATGGGAACCATCGTACAAATGTCTAGGTGGAGCCCTAGGAGCGTTCCTCTCTGGCCACCAAGCAGCCAAGGGGTGGGAGAAGTTCTTGGGGTTGTAAATGGAAAGGGTCCTTTGCTCTTGTGGCTCTCCAAGCCATCCACCCTGCATTTTCTCCGTCCTCTTCTCCACAGGGTCCGGGTCCAGCAGCAACCCCTGCTCGGAGACATACCGCGGGCCCTACGCCGACTCGGAGCCCGAGGTGGAGGCCATCGTCAACTTCGTGAAGAACCACGGGAACATCAAGGCTTTCATCTCCATCCACAGCTACTCCCAGCTCCTGCTCTACCCCTACGGCTACACCACCACCCCCGTGCCTGACAAGGAGGAACTGGTAGGGGCTGCTGTGGAGGTTTGAGGGGGGCCTGGGCACCGTGAAGCTGTTCTCCTCCAAGGGGCAGCCTCCATCACGCACTGAGTGGACATTGGCAAGCCAGGAAGAAGCCCTGGCTCCTCTGCCAGCCCCCAGGCTGAGGCAATTCATAGAATCAGAGAATATCCCGAGTTGGAAGGGGCCTATAAGGATCATTGGGTCCAACTCCTGGCTCCACGCAGGTCTACCCCAAAATTCAGACCATAGGACTGAGAGCACAGTCCAAACGCTTCTTAAACTCCGACAGGGTCGGTGCTGTGACTACGTCCCTGGGGAGCCTGTTCCAGTGTGTGACAACCCTCTCGGTGAAGAACCTCTTCCTGATATCCAGCCTGAACCTCCCCTGTCACAGCTTGACACCATTCCCTCAAATCTTATTGTTGGTCACTAAAAAGAAGAGATCATCTCCTTCCCCTCCATTCCCCCTCGTGAGGAAGCTGTAGGCCGCCATGAGGCCTCCCCTCAGCCTCCTCTTCTCCAGGCTGAACAGGCCCAGTGCCCTCAGCCTCTCCTCATACATCTTCCCTTCACCATCTTTGTAGCCCCATTAGCCCCGTTTTATCAGACTTTGTGAAAGGAAATAGATTGGGGAGTTTGGAAAAGCTCAAAGGCTGTAGCCTAAAGAAACTCCACCTTCCTGGCATTGTTTTTACCCATGGCATTAGTATAAAACCTCTTTCTGCAGCCTGCCCCAAGCCTTCCCCACCTCATCTTTCTCCTTTCTGTGTCCCCCCCACCCCAGCACCAGCTGGCCGAGGAGGCTGTCACCGCTTTGTCTTCTCTGTACGGCACCAGGTACAAGTACGGCAGCATCATCAGCACCATCTGTAAGTAACGGGGCTGCTCCGCTCCCACATAAACCAAAACCCCCTTTCCCAGGACGAGGGGGGACACCTCCCCACGCGACCCTACCAGGCGGAGTGACCGTTTTTGCTGTTTCTTCCCCCAAGATCAAGCGAGCGGAGGGACCATCGACTGGACGTACAATCAGGGCATCAAGTACTCCTTCACTTTCGAGCTGCGGGACACGGGGCGCTACGGGTTCCTGCTGCCCGCCAGCCAGATCGTGCCGACCGCCCAGGAGACGTGGCTGGCGCTGAAGGTCATCATGCGCCACGCGCGCGAACACCCCTACTGAGGGGAGCTGAACAGTGGCTGACTCAGCTGGGGAGAAGAATGCAATAAATTGCTGGAAAGAAGGAGAAAAACGCCTCTTATTGGGGGTTCCCTTCTTCCAATTGTGTCAAAAAGGTTTTTTTTCAGTGTTCTTGGGGGTAAAATGTTCTTTCTGACTGACTCGGTGTTCCTGGGGGTGGTCAACGTGTTGGCCCAGCAGCCCCATAGGGGGATTAAGGACATAAAAGCAGTGGGACATGAAAGGAAAGTGCTTCTTTTCCCTCTGCTGGAGCAGAGGATGGAGTAGGGAGAGGCTTAGTTGGACACTTGGACCTCAGATACCTCAGTCGTGCTGGCAGGACTGGTGTGCACCAGCCCCAGGGGCTGAGGTGGCTCTGGGATGTGCCCAAGGCAGGTTAGCAAGATTTATTTTGTGTTTCTGGTGTTGAACACCAACTTGCAGCACTGTTAGAACAGACTCTTCTCACCTACTGCAATCCCTGGGCGAGGGGAGCCCAGCCCTGAGGACCCTCAATTTCTGTAGGTGCTGCTCCAAGCTTTGTTAGCTGTCATAATTCAAACTGAAAAGAGGAACTCAACCATACATCATCATTTATTTTTTTATTAAACATTTAAAACTCCCAGGATATACAGAGCCTGACTGCACCCATCCCCTCCAAGCAATGCCAAATCAAAAGTCCAAAATACACAAATCCATCAACGGTAGGGTGACAGGGAAGCACGTTCACTTCTTGCTTTGTTGCCCTGGGTTAGGAGGATCATGAGCAGCTCTGAGAGTTTTGCCCCTCTGCTTCAGAAGCAGGTTTTCATGCAGTCCAGAGCAGTCAGGGATTTTGGATCCTTCTCATTTTGCTACCTGGTGGTTGGAGGTGCTGCCTGTTAGATCTAATTTTTTTTTTTATCCCCAATGACATTAGCATGGAGCTGCCTGCAGACCAGAAAGGAGCAGCTGATTTGGGACATCAAGATCAAAATATGCAGCTGTACAAGTCCCGTTACACCCCCACACTCAAAGCTAGACGTAGCATTCGAGGATGCTCCAATATCCAATTCCTTTGAAAGCTTTAGGGGGACATCCAGCCAGTAAAACCATCAGCCAGAAACTAAAACGCTGGGAGGCGAGTCCACTCCTCTAGACCTAGAGCATAGAAAAGTGTGGACAAGGTTCCTGCAGCTCCTGCTGGGGTCTCAGACCATTTAAACAACCACTTCTCTCCCCAGAGGTGACACTGCAGTGCCACCAGACTGGCCCAAAGACAGGCTGCTTCATTCAAACAGGCACACCTACAGCTCCCAGTCTTCCAGAAATGTGATTATGCACGAGTGCAAGAAAGCTGAGCAGTTCATAAGATGGTGAGCTGCATTCAGCTTCCCAGGGACAGGAAGAAATAAGATTAAGACAGACAGCCCAATTTTTTTAAATTTTATTATTTTATTTGGGTGTTCACACTCCATGAGCCTGCCTCTTGCGGCACTAAGTACAAACATACACCCTCCTCCCTGTAAAAATGCAAGACACCTGTGTGGATAGGGTGGAAGGGCAGCTTGCCCAAATTTGCACAACCATTCAAGGGTTCTCTGGGAAGCTGAGGGCTTTAAGATACCTCACTTTCATTGGCTTTTGTTACATAGAAAAATATAGATCCATATTTGATAACACGGGCATTCAATGCTGAAGTACGCATATACCTTCAGGATATTTTTAACGTGGCTCTGCCCTTCCTTTCTCCCCTTTTTCTCCCCCTCAGGGCATCCCTACACAGCGTGGGAGGTTTGTGCTGGTCACTTTGCACTTCTCTGGAGAGGTCTGAGCTTATGGCTCTCAGCAGAACGAGCCTGGCACAGGAATCTCACCTGCATGAGCACTTCTCTGATTTAAGACTTCAGGAGAGACCCAGAGCTAAATTCTGTGGCTCTGCTCTGCTACCAAAATTTGTCACTAAGAGGAGTGAAAGAATCTGAAAAGAGTAGTCCAGAGGCAGAAAAGCAGCTCATTACACAACCTCTTCCTTGCTTTCACAAATCCTGACCATTCAAGGGGTCACGGGTACAGAAGGCAAAGCTCACTCCTGTAGTAGAGGTACAAAGAGGTTGTGATAAGTGTCCTCAGGGATGCTGAGTCTTAAACTGATAAACTTGGACTTGTAATTTCTCTCACCTTGCCCTTTCACCTTAAGTTTCCCCTGTGACCTGCACCAGGGTCTGTTAAAGATCATTTGCTTACGTCAGAAGGGAAAGAAAAAAAACACACACAGTAAAACACAAGACCAAGAAGCCAAAGCCAGGTAAAGCTGAGCAGCACTAGGTGAAGGCGAGAGGAGCAGGATCTCTCCACAACCATCTACAAACGCAGGCAACCTTGGTTCTGCTTTCTCCTCACCCTGCATCAGTTTTTTCACTGATGGGTTTCAGATGATTTCTAGGTCACCCAGGCAATACTGGTATGATGAAAGCACCAATTTGATGAAAGCTGTGATGCTGGTTTCCTATAAAATCTTCTTGCCCTGCTCAGTTACCAGACTTGCACCCTTTCTAGGTTGTAGGGACCCAGTGAGAGGGCAAAAGAAAATTTCCCTTCAGCCACCCTAACCTTAAAGCAGCTGCTCCAAGTAGGAGAATGAAGAAAGCACTGGTGTGCAGCTGAACCAGGGAGACAACTCTGCTTGCACACCTGGAAGAGGAGCACGGCAGCTGATCCTGCTCTAAGAGCCAGCTAAAACCCTGCTCAGCTCACAGCCTTACCCTCTCACCTTATTCAGAGCCCCAAACACAGCACAGGAGCATTCTCCACAACCACAGCGAAGAACAAAGCAGAAAAAGCACAGTTAGAAGTCAAAGTGACTGACAATAAGGGAGAAGAATCAGTTGTTTTCCTTTCCAACGCACTTTCAAAAATACAGAACTACTTCACAAATTGCCCACAAGTCAAGACAACCATCACGTTACTGTGCCATGCTGGGCATTATTTCCAAAAACAGCTTTATTACAAATACTTCTGTTCATAAACATTTCTTAAAAAAAAGTAGTCACGGAATCCTTTCTCCATTATTTTGGCAATTTGCATCTCTGCTAAAAAACACCGAGGTTTTTGCTCACAGATGCTTTTCTGGCCCACTGACCTCCACGTGTTCTGCTGTTAGCACAACCTGCAGTTCTGGGCACGCCACAGAGGGAGCGTTTGTTACAGACACAAATTCTTTAGCCTGAACTACAAGTTTCACAGCACCTTTCCTGCTGGTCGCAGGCTTTGCTACCAGTTTTATTTCCCTGCCCTACAAAATCAGTTATTCCAGTCCTGTCCTGCCACTGCACTTACAGGCCAGCCTTGCTAACACAACGCTGTCGCTGCTTCTGTAAAACCTCAACCCCTCCAGCTCCCCCTGCCTTACCCGAGCTGCCTTTTATAAAACCACCGCTGCTTTTCCCCTGTGGATTCCTAAAACGACAAACGGGCTGCACTGCTCAGGGTTCCCAGAACCTGGACATTCGTTTATTCAGTGCAAGGAGACGCCGCTGCTTATTTCCATGGCCTGTTCTGGAGGCTGCTCCTGCTGAACGAGCGGGTGGTGAGAGACCCCACGTTGGCAGCAGTGGTGGGGAGGCTGGGGCTGCTCCTCACGGTCGTTGCCTTGGAATCGCGCCCTGAAGAGCCACGGCTAAGGCGGCCTGGGAAAAAAAAAATAAATCAGAAATCCAGGTGAAAACGTGTGCATGATGGAGCACAGAAACACAAGATGATTTGCTGCCCCTTGCTGGCTGTCCAGCTCTTACCCTAAACACACAAACCTTTCAGAAATTCAGGTTTTGGGGCAGTCTCAATCTAGCTGTGCAGGAACAGAAGGGCTAAGAGCTTGCCAAACCTACTAAATAACCAGGAAAACCTAAAGGCATTCAAGCATCGTAGGCCTCACAGAACCAGGATTTTGTCATAATGCTAGAGAAGATTTAATTTTGGGATCAGCACAGTGTAGTTCTTTCTCAGTTTGGAGAAAAAACCCTCTTCTTCTCCCAGCTGCCTCACGAAAAGAATACGGCAAAGCAGGGAACTGCTGCAGGGCAGGCTCAAGGGCTACAGGATTTATCCTAGCATTCATCCTGGAGTCTTACTGGCAGTATCTGAAGGAATCTGCTCCTCTTCTAGGTAGTACTTAATCTTTTGTAGATCTTCTGCAGAAAATCTCCATTTATTCTCGGCACGTGTGGGTGGCGCTTTGGGAGCAGCCTTTTTTCGGGCGGATCCAGGGGGAGCTGCCCCCTGGCAGGATGGGGGGAGCGAGCCGGTGACGAGTCCTTCTGGGATCTTCTGTGCAAGGACTTTCAGGCCTGCAGACGGACAGATCGCTTATGAGCGGTGACCACCAGCTAAGACGGGATCAGAGATTTGGGATTTTACCAGCAGTGGGTGACCATCCATCCATTCCCACCCTCCAGCTCACACAAGCCTTGCTTTCATCCCACAGCGCCCTGTGCCCGTTGCCCCTTACCTCCAGATAACATGAACAAGTTCTCAAAGCCCCTCTCACACATGGTCGTGGCAGCCTGGCTGGCCAGCCTCTCGTCGTCGTCATACAAAATTATGATTTTTCCATGGGCATTTTTCTGAGAGGCAGGAGAGCTAAGGATTCGTTTGTAAACTCAGGGTGACCATCACAGAAAGAAGAAGAGAGAAACAAGCAGGGATGGAGGCAGAGAGACTCCCTTTTTGATTTGCGAGTACCAGGCAGGAATGCATTCCCTTCACCTGTGCTTTAAAAACTGATTCTTCAGTAGCTGAAGCTTGCCAGACACTGAAAGGACACAGCCTGAAGTGCAGCCTTGTGAACATGTTTCAGTGCTGATTTGAAGACTGGTTAGTAACAGGCAACAGCAAGAGGCAATTTGTTGAAAATCTCCCCTGCAGCCCTCACAAGCTTCCAATTTGGGAAGTTCTCAGCCTAATCCCAGCTAATAATCCTCTTTGTGCCCTCCAGAGAAAAGCCAATCCCTATCAAGGTACCGAGAGGAAGCCAAAGGATTTGATCAGTGCCTCCCTCAAGAAGCTCAGCACTCCAGCAACAGCGTGGAACAGGCAAATGGCACAGAATTGCCTTTCAGCAGCCAGGGCCGATCTCACAAAGTGCCAAAATATTCAGGCAGCTCCCACTGGCACTGAGGCATTCAAGCTCTGAGGAACTCAAATCCAGAACCTGATGGCTGCAGCAGAGCCCCCCCAGGTTAACCACAGCTAACAGAAAGAACCTGCCCTCCCACTCTTCTTGGAGTCCCAGGATCTTCATGGTTAAACTCTGTCCTGGTCACAGCAACTGCTAGAGCTGCAGCTGTTTTTGAAAGCCCTTGCCAACACCCCCCCCCCCCAATTTTATTCTTATTTTTCTGTTTGATTCCAGCGCTTTATAAGTAAAGGATACATATTCCAAAATACTATTTGTATACGGGTTCATGGTTCTAGATAGCGTTGCAATAGGATATGAATAAGCTGCAGAGGAAGAAAAAAAAAAGAAAAAATCATACAGTTGCTGATCAATAACCCTCACACTCTGGAATACAACTGACACGGGCCTGTAAGAAAACAACAGATTTGGAAACCCGCTGACTAAGGGATTAAGAGCAGCTTGGTGCCCTCATCCTTTTCCAGGAGGGATGGGTGTGCTGGATGAGTGCAGAGAGGTTCTGCAGCCAAGGGATGTCCTCCTCAGGGGGGAAATATGAAGCCTGGCCTGCCAGCACGACACACAGAGCTGTGTGTGACCCCAGCTGATGCAAACTGTGGTGGGACTCCATCTCCTCACCTCCAACAATGTGACATTGGTCATAAGCATCTCGGTCTCGCACGTCCAGAAGCAGGAAGGGGCAGTCGGGGTAAGGCAGGTCTTTAGCCTCAGTGTCCTCTTTCTTTGGAGTGTCCTTTTCTATATCCAGCTCGCCAACACCACTTATCACACTGCAAAAGGAAAGGCGTTATGCTGCAAGCCTCCCTCTGAACACTTTTGTACCTTTTAACCAAAGTGCTTTTTGATCAACTTCTCTTATAGCCTGTTTCTGTTCCAATAGAGCACGACACCACATAAAAATGGAGAGAATCTATTTTGGGCTTGCCAGTACATTGTAAGAGACTGATTTTATTTGTATAAGAATAGACAGTACAGTGTCACTGTATGACCAAATCAGTCAAGTTCAGGTGTTTTACTCAGCGCCCTAAGTGACTAGGGCTTGGAATGGGTTTGGAAATTCTTTTTCTAAGTCTCAGGACAATGTATTAAGATTATTGGGAAGATGTTACTGGGTTTACCAGAGCAGTTTATAACACGGATCCTTGAGCCGAGGGAACTGGACTGGATCCCACAAACACATTTCTTTGTCAGACATTCAGATAATCAAGCAGCAACAGCGTTGGGTTACAACCTCAAAACAAATTCAGACGGGAAAATCTGCTAACTCTATCTTAATCCCATCCTCAGACTTGCAAAAACAGGCTTTAACAAGAAAAAAAACAAACAATATAAAGCCATTAATAGCAATTTAAAATAACCAGCGGAGCAAAACCAGTTATCTTCCCAGACAGAGTTGTGTTAATGTTATCATCAGGTACCTCTGCAGCGTGGACCGGTATGATTCCCCAGCTCCTGTGCTGTTTATGAACAGGACTGGACTGGGTGGTGTCCCACTGGGGCTTCCTTTCCCATTTGTCCCTGCCGTGAGTTCAGCATCTGCATCAGAAGCACCATCTGGGAAGAGAACGTGGCACCAAGAGTTAAAATGCTGCAGGAAACAAGCAGGTTTTAAGCCTGGTTTCTATTTTTAGTCTCAAAGTGCGTCTCAAAGACGGCCTTATCTTCATCCTCTTCTTAAAATGACTTACTGAGAGCCCCATAGGAAAAAATAAAGAGCCATACGATTTTTAAGAGCTCAAGATCTCACTTTTAAGCATTCAATAGAAATGTAAACCACACAGCACGAGGTCTTTCCTATTTGCAAACCTGCATACCACTGCAGGCCACAGATGATGCCATTTTTCTCCTTGATTAAAAGACTTGCTGAATAGCTCTGTCTGGCAGGGCACAGTTCAGCACATGACAGTGATCTACAGCTCTCTCTCTTTGTGCTCACAACAAATGTTGTTACCTTCCAGCTTGTGGATCTCCTCATTCGTCACTCCTAAGGTTTCATCAGATAGAGAAGCAACCTGGATGACCTGCAGGAAACAAAAGCAAGCAACAATGCCTCGATACACACACACTGGTGTCACTGAAAGACAGCAGGGATCATCTTAAGGAAAAATTATCCTCCAGCCAAAACGCCTTTAACTCAGCGTACCTGCTTCCGGACTTCAAGGTCAAACACAGTCGGGTATTTGAGGTCTGCACTGCAGGTCTGCCTTTTTTATTAAATGGAAGTTGTACCAAAAAGAAACAACGCAACCTTAGGGCAAAGAACAGCCAGCTAGGCTGTGCTGGCGATATCAGAAATGTCAGAAGACATCTGACACATACAAAGTTCAGTCACTTACAGCAACTGAAATATTTCAGAAAACATATCCTGGAGAAAACCTCAAACACCTGGTATAAGTGGCCCATGACAGCAGACCTACAACACTCCCATAACAAATCAGTTCATCCCAACAGTGGGAGTCAGTTTTGGTTGTGACAATCCAGTGTAACTGAAGATATAATCCTGCAGAAGTCTGCTCCTTCAGTATTTGCAAGCTTAGCCTTCCCTTTTCCCTTTCCTCCTTAGAAGAAAGCCTGTCTTTTTCTTGTTTTACTGTTTTTCCTGAACCAGCATTAGAAACACTCTGCTCTATTTGCTGATCGTATTTATTATTATTACTTTTTAATATTTTGCTTCATTAATTAAAAGCTATACAGAAAGCTTCGAAGCCGCAACCTTCCATATTCTGCAGTTACAACTGCAGTTAGGGAGGGTTTCAGGCTGGGGCTACTTGACCCAAAGCTCAATGAAATCAGATTTGAATACTCCTTTATGTGGTCCTTTTCTTCTCTAAGAGTCTTGAAGATCCTCTTAAGTGAATGGAAAAAAAAAAACAGCAAACAAGAAAACAAATAAATAGGGAACAAATTTCAAAACCAGAGTTATCGCAGCCTTCAATTTGCCATTACAGGAGTTTGCTCTGAAAATTTTGGCCCGTGCAGGAACTAGGAAAATAAGAAGGTGCAGGAGAATCCAACTGCAAAATAATTAAATACCGTAAAAACTTACATAACTACACAGAAGGCTTTAGGCAAAGCAAGCACGCTGTTCACAAGAGGGAGCTTTCAGCAGTCAGGGAGAAGAGCTATACGTACCAACTGGGCAAAAGTCGTCACTTTCAATCTTTTAAACAGCTCATCCTTCTTGTATCTGTAATCTTGAAAAACAAAAGAGAACAATGAACATTTTGAAGCAATTCTCAGCTTTTGCAGATGCCAGGTGACAGGCTCGGTCTCAGCTATTTTTGTAGGCTCTTAACGTGTAAGATTTCAGGGCAGTAAGCTTGCTCTGAAGGATCAGAGCAGCAAACCTAAAGGCCCCGTGAAAGCTCCTAACAGAGAGAGATCGTGTCCAGGTACAATTAAAACGTAGAAGGCAGATTTAGTTGCTTTTACACTCTCACCTCTTAGTTTGGGCTTTCTGTTCTCACTGAGAGAGGGAGGCAGCTTCATGAATTTACCCCCTCTGCCATTCTTTGAAGCCCACTATAACCGCAAATTCTTATATAAAAGGACTTAATTTACCTGCATTTTTAATTGTATGCATTTACAGAATCAGCGTGTGGGTATACCTCAGCTTTTTAAACTACTAAGCCCAAGTATTATACATGTATATTTAATCTTACTGATAATAATGGTCCAGGTTTTCTTGCTTTACCTCACAATCAAATTCCAATTCCTATGATTTGTTAACAAACATTTCTAAGGAAATGTCTGTGTCTTCTTAAGCCTGAAAAACCAAGCGGGCTGTTGGAGCAGCTGGCAAACAACCAGAGCAGGGATTAAGGGTGCTAAAGAAGTGATGACAAGGATGGAAGCACTGAGATACTTGAGATGTGTAAGAACCAGGAGGAGAGGAGCCTTCAGGTGTGAAGCAAGAGGGTGTATGCAGTAGGAGAGGGAAGCTAAGGCAAGTATCAGTAGGAACATCTTGATATGAAAGAGCCTCCCCTGGAAGATAATGGAAGGCCCATCCCTTGGGAAGTTTACAGCTAAAAAGAAGACATCAAGGAGGGTATGAAGGAAAAAGAATAAAAATAAGAACCTGTCCTGTACTGGCAAGGAAAGGCAAAGAAGATGAACAAGATTCCTTCAGTACCAGGCATGGTGGCTGTAACAAAGCTCTGCGTGCAGCTCTTCAACCCCAGAAAGCCAAGCTCCGGTCAACCGAAGCTCCCTAAAACCCACAAAATCGCTCCTCCTTTCTCCCCTCCTCATTTACCAGGCTCCAGCCCTCAACTCCCAGGTTTTTATATTTTAAATAAGAAAAATCCTTTGCGTTTTTCTAATATCTTAAATACCTGCTGGAGGATATTCCCAACTGCTCTCTCCCCAGCTGTTCAGCTAAGAGGGCTGAAAACGCAGCCCAGGAACTTACCAAATCCAGCCAGTTAAGCAGCTCTAAACCCTGCCATCTGCTGAACGCTCCACAGCTTAACCAAGGGAAGATGGGGGCAAGGGGGAGAGGCTCCCATCCATACCCCTGTAATCGCCACACAAGCAGCAGCCCCAAAATTGGCTCAGGGAAACCCTCAAGATGGGATATTTATAGAAGAGAAGCCAAGCGGATGCTGGAGGCTGGAATCTCTTCCTGGTACAAGGGGCAGCGAGCATCCTGACAGAAGTTCTGCTCGGAGAGGATTCTCCCTGCACACAGTCGAGAGGCACGCTACGGTAACAGGACAGGCACTAAGATATTGTGAGCTTTTCCCTCTAGTTTTTTTAATTCCCATCTCTTAAATACACTTTCTGCAGAAGCAAGGACATTAATTTTCAGCATTTAGAGCAAGGAGAGTTCCCAAATTCAACATCCCGCCCTATATGATTGTTAGGCCACGAAGAACTGAACGTGCTACTACATTTGTCTGAGAAAAATCAGTGCCCATCCAAACTAAGCCAGCGTGTGCTGTCCATTTCAAACCACATCTGAAGGACAAAACGAGGTTTCAGAACATCAAATAGCTTCAAAATGATCCTCGTGGTCCTTGCAAAACTGACTAGTCTCAAGCCTCAAGCTCAGGTTGTTAGAAACTCCCTCTGTAGCTCAGAATCAATCATCATTTCAGCTGCCCAACACAAAACCCACACGTAGCCCACAACCAAATGATTCAAAATCCCCATCCACAGGCAAAAAGAGCTTGAGCCTTGTGGAGAGCGAGAAATTATTTTAATTTAGAGGGAAAAATAGATGGAAACACGGAAAAAAAGCTGCTATTCCTAAGCCTGACCTGGAGCAAACCCCCTTGAATGCTCGGAGCTGCTACTTCCAAGCAAGAACAGGTACCTGGTGCTGTCCTGGGAAGTCCGTTTGGGTTCTCTGACATTTTGCTCCAGAAAACGAGTCTCAAGCCACGATTACTCTGGTGTATATTCAGAGAAGTTCTTCTCCGTGCCTCAGCAACGCCAGAGAAAGGGAAGAGACTTGGTGCCTCTCAAGCCAGCCCTCCAAAGGACGAATAATCGGGGTTCCAGCTGCTTTATTTTTGATTCCACGGCAGGCTCACGGTATAAAGCCTCTCTCTCACGTTACCCAAGGAACAGAGAGCTGACTGTGCTGGGGACCTAAAGCTGGGGCCAAACGGTGTCATCTACCCATGAGAAATCAAGGGAGGGGAGTTTCTAAATTACCTGGGAACACAAGGTGCCCATTCAGCACCACCGTAATGAGAAGGCTTCTGCCGGGCTCCAGAACCCCGCTGAAACAAGAGATCTCCTGCACGAGATGGGATCAGATTCACGGGGGAGATTTCAAACCAACAACAGGCAACACAACAAGATTTCCAGGGCAGATAGAGAGCGACGGCGAGCCGGCGTTGGGGGCTGAAACTTTAGCCAGGTTTTGGAAAAGGAGGGCATTTCTCTGCTGACTTTCCCAGAAGCAAGCAGCAACAAAGGGCCATTCTGCAGGAAGCCCGGCACAAATGCGCCCTGTGACCTCCCTTTCAACCCCAACCCTGTTTTACAGGAGCACAGTAAGTGGGTCTAGGAACTGAAAGCGAGCATTCAAAATCCTAATTAATCCCCGTTAATTACGAGGTGTTTTCTTTCACCTCAATAAATGTGCCCTGTGGGTTCAAGAGCTTTCTGGCTCTCCGTGTGAAAAATAACCCTGACAATAGCTGAAAATAAAGCAGTGAAACATTTTTAAAAGCGTATTTTCAGTAGGAATACAGCCACAAACAGAAGTCAGCTGGGTTTTCAATAGCCCAAATAACCCAAAGCCTTCAAAACCTTGGTGGTGCTGGTAAAACCTGATGAGGAACACAGGTAAGAGCTTGTCTAGCTCCTGTTTTCTAATATTCTGATTAAGTGTGCTAAAATTATATGAAAAAGAGACCTCTCAGACCTGCCTGTCTCCTACCTTAAGTTAAATCTGTAACGTACTACCAAAAGGAGAAAAAAAAAAGCTACTCGAGATACTCACTTCTTTTGATCTCCTCCAACTTCTCAATGTATTTCGTTAAGCTGCACCCTGTAACAAACATCAGTTACAAATTATTAGTGGTTTCCTTAAGCTACAAAGGCTTAAGCATTTTGGTTTTGAAGGAAGGGAGCACACAAGAATAAAACAGTTCAGTTGAGAGGGACCCACAGCGATCATCATGTAAAAATGGCCCGACCACTTTGGGACTAATTGAAAATTAAAACCATATTAATGAGGGCATGACCCAAATGCCTCTCCAACACCAAAAGCCCTGGGGCATCAGTCACCTCGCTAGGAAGCCTCTGTTACTGCCTGACCCTCACCATAAAGACATTTTCCTAAAAACAACAAGTGTCTGTGGCAGATTCTCCTTCACCACAACAAGCCAAGGCAGCCATAAACCCAGAGCAGCAGGATTTTCCTCTCAGTGCTTTTCTTTTACAAGGACAGCCACATTAAAGAGCCACATCAAGCAAAGGGCTTGCTGGACACAGCTGCCCACTGTCTCTTGGGGCACACTGTTCTGTAGGTCAAAGCCTCTGCCACTACCTAAGCCTCCATATCTTAACAGAGTCTGAAATTACCATCCTGTGCCCGAGGGAACCAAAATCAGGACCTTGGTACCCAAATCCTGCCTCTGACACGTTGCTTTGAGTGCAAACGTGGCCATGCAGCCCCTTTACTAACAGCTCTTTGAGTACTATAGGCAAATTGGGTAAAATTTGATCACTTCTACAGTGAAAAAAGCTCAGCACAAACCCTCCAAGTAATTATTTTGATTTATGCCTTTGTTAAGTTATTAGGTAACACAAGAAAAGCTCACATACAGAAACCATCACATCAGAACCTGACGTAAATAATAAGGGAAGACACAACAATGGCAACAAGAGTTCTGAACTGACTGTGTGGGGTAAAACATGGCCAGTTTGGGGCAAAACACGGCCAGCAGTGTATCCATTTGTGCTCTCTTACACCCGTGCCCAGTGTTTTTACCCCCCAATTCCACTTACCGGTATCGAGGCGGGTTTTTATGTGCTGGTACTTGGGGTTCTGAGGGATGCGCCTGGTTAAATACTGTTTTAAAAGGGAAAAAAGAGACGGGGGTGTCAATGCACAGCCACGCATCCGCTTGGAAGGCTGAGAGCCTTTAAAAAACCGACAGAAAAGGCAATTTTAGGAGCTCCGAGACCATTTTAAGAGCTCCAAAAGACAGCGAAGGGAACGAGAATGTGGCCACCGGCCCAGGCAAGGCCAGACCCGAGCCCCCAGCCCCTCACCACAGCGCCTACAGGCCCTGGGGGCCGCCACAGCCCCAAAAATCGCATTTCTACCCCCAAACCCGGCCCCGCTCCCCCCGAAGCCTCCCCAACGAGCCCCAGCCGAGGTCCCCTCGCCTCACGGGAAGAAGATGAGGAGGGGAGGAAGGCCCCGGCCCAGCCCACCTCAGGCTGCCCGCCACTCCTCCTGCCCGACATCTTGCCGCCGCCGCCGCTCCTCTCCTCTACCTCACCCTCCCGCCCAACCCGACCCCGCAACAACCCCCGCCCCGATTGGCCGCCCGCCCCCGCCGCGGCCAATCGGACGCCGCCGTTCGGGCCCTGACGCCGCTCAATCGTTGCCAGGCAACGGGGGGGGGGGAGACGCCGCGGCGGCACGCGCGGGGCGGGGTTTGCCGGGTAGGGAGGGCGCATGCGCGGCGCGGGGGGGGGGGGGTGAGGCCACGCCCCCTGGCGGCGGTGGGCGGGGCCTGGAGCTGCTCAGAGGGCGCGTGGCGGGAAGGGGGCTCGGGGGGCGTGGCTTGATGGT
Source organism: Clangula hyemalis (assembly GCA_963989345.1). Next base: position 205,959,623 of record OZ022426.1, on the reverse strand, counting down.
GGGCGGGGTTGGGGGCGTGGCTTTGGCTGGAAGGGGGCGTGGCTTTGCTGGGGTGGGCGGGGCTTGCTGGGGGCGGGGCTTGCTGGGGGCGGGGCTTGCTGGGGGCGGGGCTTGGGCTGCCTCCGGCCTCCAGGTGGGGCCGCGCTGGGGCTGGGGGGGGCGTGGGGGTAATGGGGGAGTTAGGGGGGGTTATGGGGGGGTTATGGGGTCGGGGGGGGTTATGGGGGTAATGGGGGGGGGTTAGGGGGTCATGGGGGGGTTATGGGCAGGTTATGGGGTCATGGGGTCATGGGGGAGGTTATGGGGTCATGGGGGGTTATGGGGTCGGGGGGGCGTGGGGGTAATGGGGGGGTTATAGGGGCATGGGGGGGTTATGGTTGTAATGGGGGGGTTATGGGGGTAATGGGGGGAGTTATGGGGTTATGGGGGTCATTGGGGGGTTATGGGGTCATGGGGGGGTTATGGGGGGTAATGGGGGTAATGGGGGGGTTATGGGGGGGTTATGGGGTAATGGGGGGTTAGGGGGTCATGGGGGATTATGGGGGTCATGGTGGGGTTATGGGGTCGGGGGGGCGTGGGGGTAATGGGGGGGTTATAGGGGCATGGTGGGGTTATGGGAACAGGGGGACATGGGGGGTTCTGGGGGTAATGAGGGGGTCATGGGGGGGTTATGGGGTCGGGGGGGGTTATGGGGAGGTTATGGGGTAATGGGGGGGGTTATGGGGGTAATGGGGGGGTTGTGGGGTCATGGGGGGGTTATGGGGGTCATGGGGGGCATGGGGTAATGGAGGGGTTATGGGGGGGTTATGGGAGTAATGGGGGGGCATGGGGGTAATTGGGGGTTATGGGGTCATGGGGGGGCATGGGGGTAATGGGGGGGTTATGGGGGTGTGGGAGGGTTATGGGGTCATGCGGAGGGTATGGGGGTAATGGAGGGGTTATGGGAGTCATGGGGGGTTATGGGGGTCATGGGAGGGTTATGGGGTCGTGGGGGGGGTCATGTGGTCATGGGGGGGTTATGGGGACATGGGGGGGTTAGGGGGGCTATGGGGTTAATGGGGGCGTGGGGGGGTTATGGGGGTATCAGGGACATGGGGGGGTTATGGGGGTAATGGGGAGATTATGGAGGTAATGGGGGCATGGGGGGGCTATGGGGAGTTTGGGGTTATGGGGGGGTTATGGGGACATGGGGGGGGTTATTGGGGTATCAGGGGTATGGGGGTATTGGGAGTTGGGGGGGTTCATGGGGATGGGGGTGTTATAGGGACATGGGAAGGGCTATGGGGACATGGAGCGGGGTATGGGGGTAATAGGATATGGGGGGGTTATTATGGGGGTATTGGGGGTTGGGGGGTTATGGGGACATGGGGGGGTATGGGTGGGGACATGGGGAGGGTTATGGGGACATGGGGAGGGCTATGGGGTCAACGGGGGGGTTGTTGGGTTGTGGGGTGGCTTATGGGGATGGGGTGGCTATGGGGCCACGGTGGGTTGGGGCCACGGGGGCGGATGAGGGGGCTGCTCTGAGCCCATGGGGGGGGGTCATGGGGCTTTTGGGGACGGTGCTTACAGGATGAGGGTTACGGGGCTTATAGGGTGAGGGCCCCGGGGTGCTGTGGGGCCGGTCCCACAGTTCCCCACCGCCCCCCCGCGTAGGATGAGGGGGCGCTGGGTGCAGCTGGGGCTGCTCGGCGTCCCCCTCCTGGCCCTATACCTGCACCTCCCGCCCCCCCGGCTCTCCCCGGAGCTGCTCTCCTGGCGCTCCTCCGGGGCCTTCTTCACCTACAAGGAGCGCAGCATCTTCTACAGAGGTACCCGCGGGCTCCTTTTTTTGGGGGGGGAAAAACGGGAGATATTGGGGCTGAAAACCTCTTTTTTGTTGCCTCCCCCCCCCCCAGATTCAGCCGGCGCCGTGGGCAGCTCCGACGTGGTCGTCCTCCTGCACGGCTTCCCCACCTCCAGCTACGACTGGAGCAAGGTGAAGGAGCTCAGCGATGGGGGATCCCTCCTTTCCCGGCGCTTTCGGGGTGAAATTTGTGGGTTTTGTTGTTTGTTTGTTTTTTTGGGGGGGGGTGTTTTTCCCCTTCCTCGCAGATCTGGGAGGGGCTGACGCTGCGCTTTCGCCGGGTGATCGCCCTGGATTTCGTCGGGTTCGGCTTCAGCGACAAGCCCGTGAGTATCGGGGCAGGAGGAACCCCTTCCCCTTCACATCCCAAATCCCTTCCCAAAAAAGAACGGGATGTTTTAAAGGCAGGGGGGGCGAGGAGCTTCCTCATGTCCGCCCCCCCTTGGTTTTGGGGTGCCTCCAAAGCACTCCTGGGTCCCTTTGGGGCTCTACCGGCCCAGGACTGCTCGCAAATCCCTGCCCTAAACCCCAAATTCTTCCACTGGGGGTTTTATTTTGGAGGATTTGGGGTTTTTTGAAGCCCTCACGGCCCCGCTGTGCTTGGCAGCGACCCCACCGCTACTCCATCTTCGAGCAAGCCAGCATCGTGGAGGGGCTGCTGCGCCACCTCGGCCTCCACCGCCACGGGATCAACCTCGTGTCCCACGACTACGGCGACACGGTCGCCCAGGAGCTGCTCCACAGGTCCCAAAAACCCCATGGGGACCCCCCCCCTGTGCCGCGTCCCCAAAAAGCCAAGTCCCTCTCCTCCTGCTTCTATGGCTGGGGTGGGGGTTGTTGGGTTTCATCCCGAATCACGGCCCGGGTGGGAGATTTGGGGATCCCGTCCATCCCATCGCAGCTTTTGGGGTCTTTAAATTCCCTCCCCAAATTCTTCCTATTGAGCTGGGGTGGTGTGACACCCGGAGGGGGTGTCACCGCGTGTCACCGCGTGTCCCTCTGTCCCCAGGTACGAGCACAACCGAACCGGGAGCATCCTGATCAAGAGCCTTTGCTTATCCAACGGAGGTGAGCTTGGCCCCGGGGTGACGTTTGGAGAGGTGACCCGGATGATTTGGGGTTTTGGAGCCCCTCAGGGTGGGGTCGGGTGCCTGCCCTCCTTCCCTAACGCCGCAGCTAATTAATTCCGCCACGGGGAATTAATAAAGGATTGCTGAAGGGGAAGAGAGGGGATGTGGCCTCACGGTTCTGCTCTCCAAAATATTCCCAGGCATTTTCCCCGAAACGCACCGGCCCCGGCTCATCCAGAAGGTGAGCGCCTGCCCCCAGTGGGGTGGAAAAAATGCTTTTAGGGTTTTAGGATTCGCCCCCCTGGCCGATGCTGAGAGCGATGCCCGCCCGCTTTCTCCCTCTGCCCCAGGTCCTCAAGGATGGGGGCCTCCTGGCCCCCGTCATCACGCGGCTGATGAATTTCTTCTTCTTCTCCAGAGGGTGAGTTTGGGGCGCCGGGCTTCCCACAGGGGGTGGGACGGGCAGGGAATGGGGTGGGAAGGCAGGAATTGGGGGAATTTGGAAAGGGAGGGATCCCCGGGCTCTGTCCTAGCAGAGTTTTGCCCCAAATCTGAGTGGCCTCGGTCCCAGGAGCCGTTCCCGTTCCGCGTTTAATAACCACGTGGCTTTCCTCCGCGCCCTGGAGTCCTCCTTTCCCGCGTGTGCTCCACCTTACGGGGGCAAGAAAAACCCTAAACCACTCCCCATACGGCACACGACCAAATAAATCCCTTCAGCAGCTGTTACGACCCCTTTGGGGTGCTTTTGGGGGATGATTTGTGGCTCCTGAGGGCTTCACAGTGGAGGGTTGGGAGCGCTCGTGGCCGAGCCGTGCATTAATGGGGCCGCTGCCCTCATTCCCCGCCCGGACCCTCCTCAGGCTCGGGGCCGTTTTCGGGCCCTACACGCAGCCCTCGCAGGCCGAGTACTGGGACATGTGGGCGGCGGTGAGGACCAACGACGGCCACCTCGTGGTTGACAGGTGAGCTGGGATTTCCGTGGGAGATCTTGGGGTCGGCACCAGCAGCGCGCACCTCGGAGCCTCCAGGTGCTTTTGGGGGGCTTTGGGGTCGCTTCACCCCAAAAAAAAGATGTGGGGTGTGATGGAGGAGCAGCTGGGAATGGGACAGGGGGGTGATGCAAGGGGGGGGCAAGAACCTGATGGGGAGAAATCTGGGGGCACAGCTTGAATTTTTGGGGTTTTGTTGAGAAGTGGAGCTCAATCTGGCTCTCTACAATTTTGGGGGTTTTTGGAAAGACCTCGGGCTGGTGGTGTGAGTTTGGTGGGGCTGTTTTTCGTCCTGGCCAGCGTGCAGACTCCTCTCCTCCTGCTGCAGGGGCACAGTGGGAGACAATCTCCAGCCAAAAATCACCAAACACAACAAGGCCCAAAAATAAATAAAATCCGGCTCTCCCAAGGGCTCCCCGGCCCACAAATAGCTCCAGAACCTGAAACGCCGTGAGCCCGAGGATCAGGGGGGTTTATTTAGCACAGGGGGTTTATTTAGCAACTCTGCAGGGCACGGAGCCAGCGATCTGAGCTGCCCTTTCATCTGCTGAAATAACAGAGCGGGGGCTTTGCCAAGCTGGGAGGTGACCAAAAGGCCGATTTTGGTTGTTGCTGCAGCTCCCGGGAGGCAGCTCTGGGCTGCGCAGGGCACCTGGTGGTGTCTAAGGTGATAAGGACGGGCTTCCCGTCAGTATTTTGCAGTACATCAACCAGAGGAAGAAGCACAGAGAGCGCTGGGTGGGGGCTCTGAAGGCCACTTCTGTCCCCCGTGAGTAGGATTCGGTGTTCTTGGGCTTTTGGAAGGGGGAGGTGGGGAATTGGGCCCGTCTCCTGCAGGAGCTGGCTCCTTCCAGTCCTCGTGGGAGCCTCTTGTGATGAAAACGAGGGAAAAAGCTCGGGGCGAAAAAGCTCGGGGCGAAAAAGCTCGGGGCGAAAAAGCTCGGGGCGAAAAAGCTCGGGGCGAAAAAGCTCGGGGCGAAAAAGCTCGGGGCGAAAAAGCTCGGGGCGAAAAAGCTCGGGGCGAAAAAGCTCGGGGCGAAAAAGCTCGGGGCGAAAAAGCTCGGGGCGAAAAAGCTCGGGGCGAAAAAGCTCGGGGCGAAAAAGCTCGGGGCGAAAAAGCTCGGGGCGAAAAAGCTCGGGGCGAAAAAGCTCGGGGCGAAAGCCCTTGGGGCTTCTGGTTTGCACAGCCCCATGTGCTGAGGGCTTGGGGCCCTGCTGGAAGTTCCCCGAGCTCTCTGCTGGGGGTTGTGAGAGCAACGAGCGTCCCCGGCCCCGCTTTGGGATGTTCTCAGACAATAAAAGCTCTGTTTGTGCCGTTTTCTTGCAGTGCATTTAATCTACGGGCCCCTGGACCCTGTGAATCCGCACCCGGAGTTCCTCCAGCTGTACAAGTAAGGCGCCGCCACGCAGCTGGGGTTTCGTTTCGAGGGGGATTTTTGTCTTCCTTTTCCATCCGGGCTGGTTTTTCTCCCCACCTGTAACCCACGCAGCCAGGCAGTTCGGAAGCTTAGAAATCATTCCCTAATTTTAGGCATCAAAGTCCCAATTCTCAGTCGCAGCAATCACGCATTTGAAAATCACATCAGAGAGTTAAGATTTATTGTCTGAGTTGATTTTTTTCCTCCAAGGGACCTGAATTAAGTCCAAGCACGTGGACCAGAGGCCAGCTGTAGCTTTTACAAGTTCTTGGGGTTTTATTTTGTGCTAAAAGCACGTCACAGACAGCGCCCCAACTGTGCAGGAGCTCGCTGGGGTTGCTGTGCTTACCCCTTGCTGCGTTCTTCCCCCAGAAAAGTGCTTCCCACGTCCACGGTGTCCGTGCTGGATGACCACATCAGCCACTACCCGCAGCTGGAGGATCCAACGGGCTTCCTGAACGCCTATCTCAGCTTCATCGACTCCTTCTGAGCTGCTGCTCGCTCTCTGTTGACGAGTCAGGCTTCAGGGGCAGGAACAAAATGATGATTTTTTTTTTTATCTCCGGATCAATACTTTGCACTGCTTTGGCTGCCAACCTGCTGCGTGCACACAAATCCTTGGAGCAGCACCAAAAAATGAGCCTGCAGGGAGGCGTGGACAAAAATCAGCCTAAGAGTTAGAGGATGCCGACGGCTCTGACTTGGTAAGGAGAGAAATGCCAGCTCAGCTCCAGGGAGATGCGTGGCAGAACTCCCCTCCCAAGGAAGTCACCGCCAGGTCTTTCTTTCTCCTTTTCCTTCCCAATCTTTGACAGCTTTAAGCCCCAAAAAGCTTCAGCGTTTTGCAGTGTTACCTGTAATAAGGCTCAGAGAAGTGTCAGGCCAGAGTAGAAAGGGAAAAACCTTCACGGCTGAAGTATAATTTCTCTATACATTGATTTTTGTCTCCTCTATCTCACGCAAAATCTTCAAAAGACTGTGTTTGCTGTGGGTTTTGGGTGTTTTTTAACTGCATTGTTTTAAATTTATTAGCAACCTTTAAGAATAAGGGGCTTCTGCTGAGTAAACAGCCCCCGGGGACTGATTTTTCTGAATTGAAGACAGGGAAACAGACAGAATTAGAACAAGAGTTTTCTATTTTATTAACAGTAGTTCATATGAATTCCAACCACTTGGACCAGTGTTTTAATTTTCTGTTAATAAAAATTAGTTTTGACAAAAATCCAGTTCCGTTTTCTTACCACCTACCTCTTTTCTTTTTCCCTGCTCTACCTCAAGTGGCCCGAGATGCAATAAGTTAGACGGGAATGTGTAAGTGTCAGGGGGAGGAAGAGGACACGGGAGAGGCTCAGTTCCAGCCAGCCACTACTGTAACATCATACAAAATATTTACCAAATCGAGGAATAAAAACTACATGCAGAAAGAGGGGCTGTGACAGCTGGGGAACGCCCAGCTGGTGGTTTAAGGGATGTTGTTTCCACCTCGGCTGCGGCGCCGCAACGCTCAGCCCACGGAGGCCAGGATGACATCGACGGGGGTTTCTTCCTTGCTCCTGACTGTCACCTGCATGGTGACACCGTCTCCTAGCGCCAGCCTCGACCTCACCAGCACGTCGCAACCGCCTCTGTACACACCTGAGGGACAAAAAAAATACATAAAAATAAACCATTAAAATGTTTGGCAGGTTTCTATTATGAAGGGCTCAGTAAGCGATGCAGTTCTAACCCAGAAGTGACCAGCGTGCTGAGCACGAGGCAGATACAGGCTACAGCCAGCTGCAGGGAGGGTGAAGTGACCCCCAAAAATCCCAAAAGGTAACAGATTAATGCCTAAATTAGTAACGTGGAGTCAGCACGAGTTGCTGGAGGGCTAGGGAGATGTAAACGGGCAGAAACCGGGCAGCTGAAGGTCACTTTTAGTTGGGGAAGGCAGCACACTGACTGCAGTTGTGCTGTTGGCTCAGTGCCCCTGCCATGAAGGAAGAACAGACCCAGGTTTATTACAGAGGGCTTGGAAGCGGTGTTCCTGGAGGCAACAGGCTGCAGGACGAGCCACCTCCCGTCCCTCTCCAATATTACTATGAAAACAAACCTGGAGTTACCCATTCTGTACCTGGAACAGATCCAACCCTACGGTCGGGCCATTAAATGCCAGGTCCAGCGCAGTTTAACAACTGCACGAAGGTTTTGTGGAGTTCTTAACTTCCAGGGATTGCCCAGAAGCGTAAGCCGGGACCACAGCCAGCAAATAAGAAGCTGTGGGTACTGCAGGCTACTTTAGGATGCGTCTTCAGAGGCAGGAACTTGAAAACAAGATGTTCATAGGAATCCACTTCCAAAATAACAACTGGCAAGGAACTGAGTTTGGTGTGTTCTCTGGAGGTTCTCTGGAAGGCTTTGCTGCTGTTGCCACAGGCAGAACACCTCCGTGCTGAGGCACAGAGCCTAGCCCGAGTGCACCCACAGCAGCAGGCTGCAAAATCAGCACCAGCTTCAATCAGCTCACAGCTTCTTAGAGCGAAACTCTATGAGAGCAGAATCCCCAAACCCATTCCCCTTCGTTTAGTGAAAATCTGTCTGTAGGGGGAACAGGGAAACAGCGAGCTCAGCAGCGTGAATACGTACCAGCTAAGTAGAGCGTGTGAGAATTTTTGTTCTCTGGCACTTTATCCGATCGCTCGCAGGGCTGCATGCCCAGGAATTTGATGATGTTATTGACAGCTTCTGCATTGAGATCAGAAAAGAAAGTTAGCTCCAGGTCGGCGCCAAGATTTCTGTGAGAACTGGTTCTCAAAGAACATTCTCCAAGCATCCACAAAGCTTAATCATTTTTCATTCATTATCTTGGTTCACAGCTAACATGTGATGTCCTTCCTGCTGCCTGAGCCTAGGAACGCACCCTTCCCTTCAACAAGCCTCAGCATGACAGCTCTGCCAAGCTTCTGCTCACTGTGATCCCAAACTGCAACAAAAACCCTCATCACTGGGACAATGTCACATTAGAAGGCCCCAAATCCTCCTGCTCCTCTTCCTACCACACAAATTATTCCCCCAGCATGGCGGATTTAACAGGATTACTATGTGGGTCACCAATAAATGAGAGATCATCTCACCATCGAGGGTTTTAATGGAACTCAGCGCAAAGGTTTCTTCTTTCTCAAAGTCGTCCCCCACTTCTTCCCACGCAGCTGCGAAGTTTGGCTTTAAAACCTTCTGGATGTGATCAGCCACTGTCACCTCCAAATCTTCCAGCTGAGAAAAGCAAGGGAGTGTTTCAGCTGCCAGTTACAGGAAGGAACCTCATCTTAGAGAGAGAAAGACAGGGGAACAGCAGCGTTTTGCCAAGACAACTCAGGCATGGCTGGCTTTAATTTCAGGAGAAATGTATAATACTACGCTAAAAAGCAGAGGAGAAAAACAGTATTTATGGTGGTGGTTATCTGTAAAGCTTAAAAACATACATTAAATGATCAGTGAGACCAAATGAGTGCAAAAAACAGGGCAATTGCTTTTCAAGTCAAAGTCCATTCTTGCCCTTACTGGGCATCCAAGCAGAGAGACTTTCCCACGTCTACCCCCACAAATCTTGTCTCCACAGAACACTAAAGTTAAACAAACTTCTGGCAGAAGCATGTTTTTGGGTAAGGATCTAATCACTCACAAGCTCTGGTATTTTGGAAGTGCTTCAGGCAGACCCCCCGTTTTCTCCTATTGGTTTCAGGTCTGGAAGGAAACTGGCAGCCCAATGGCTGGAATTAGTGGCAGGAAAAAAGAAAAAGAGTCACGAACTCACCACATACTCATCATCGTAGCCATCTTCTTCCGGCACTCCTGTGTTTGGGTCACAGTCCCGAACGGTGAATTTCATCGTGCAGCTGAAAGTACAAGCAACTGGGGAGGAAAAGGAAAGCCCTTACAGGTTAGTAGCGCAGTTTCTTCTGCCTGAGCCCTTGCTTCCCAAAAAGGATTGAGAAGAAAATAAGTTAGTTTTCCCCAGGAGATACAGACACGGCAGTGGTCAGAGCACTTCTCAGCTTCACATAAAATTTCCCTCAGACTCCAAGATGAAAACCAAAGGAGGATCTCAGAGGAGGGAGGAGTATGCCAAGCCCCAGGCCCAATGACTTGCAGGGTGCTGCAGTGCAATCGGTCAGCACTAGCCACCAGCAGAAACCCTGCAAGGATTTCTGACCAGTGGATTACGATCCAAAAGCCACAGCGCAGTGAACTCAGACCAGTTCTGATCTTCTTTGGTTAAAGTGTTAACCAGGAAATCCACCTCACTGATAAGCTGAGGCGTGTTAAATCAACTCCAAATCCAATACAGTTCCTTTCGCGTGTGAATAAATTAAGAAAGTTTTATGCACAAGAAAATCACTCATTTCTGAATTTCACAGTAGTTCCCAATTCCCTAGGGAGAGGAAAATTTGCATGAGCTGAATCTGCAAAGGCCCAAGCCACCAATCATTTGTCTCCACTTGCGTTTTTCTTTTGACAGAGTGTGTTCCTGAATAATGCCAAGCATCCACGTTTTCAAACGTGCTGCTTTCGCTGACTCAAGCTAACAGGTTCAGTTTCCTCTATTACCTGCGTGCTCTCCAGTCCTCATTACCACCTAATTTTTAACCACCCGATATCTTAATAATATCATTAATTAATGATATCGGGTGGTTAACTAATTAATTCAAAAGCATGCACACTATTCTGCACAAACATAGGTGCTGCATAAATAACAGCAAGTGAGACATAAGAAAAACAGTGCCAGAACCTCGGTATGCACTCACCAAATCCCACACCCTGAACGTTGTAACACCTGATCTCAAAAAGCTTTTTTTTTTCCCCTCACTATTTATTTATTCCCTCGCAATCCTTACCTGCAGTGGGGTCATCCTGGGGCATCTGCACGAGGGTGTAACACATGCCTGGCTGGTTGTAGGGCAGGCTGGGTGCTGGGATGCAACAGATCACATCGTAAGCGTCCGAGGGCTCCATCTGCACAGTGACTCTCTCTAACAGCTGATCGTTTAACGTGTTTGTGCAATCAAACTGCAGAAGAATAAATTGAAGAGGACTCAAACACAGAAGAAACATTTCCCATCAGGTTTTTCCCAAGTCAGTCTCACTGAACAGCTTTTCTCCAATTTTACCAGAATTCTGCACCCTCACAGGGGTTCTTAATTTCCCTCACCTGGAAAACAATGTGATTTGTGAACACGTGTTTGATACAACGGACAAAATACTCTGTTTCTGCTTCTGTGAGCTGCACCGGTTCTGAAGACTTGAATAATGGACCCAAGCTCTTAAACTCTGGAATGGCTGCCAGTTGCTCTGCACAGAAAGGAGAAGACAACAGACTCTCAGTGACAGGATTGCTCATTGCTCCTGCCTCATTTGTAGCAATCCCCCCCCTACTTCAAGCACCAGCCACCCACTGATCTCCGATCTCCTCTCGTACCTTGGAATATATCCTGACGGGAAGGAGCAACTTTCTCAGGCTTGCTGGTCACTAAGGCAATCTCTGTGATGAGAAAAGCAAAGACATCATGCTGTCAATTTCACAACGCGGAGTTTTAAATGCCTTTATAGCTCCACTAAAAATTCATTAACCTGCAGCATTTCACACATTCTTATCACTGCCATCTCCTCACACACACTAGAGTATTTTTTGCTCGGCAATACTGGATTGTAAGGAGAGAAGAGAGAGAAGAGATGTTTGAATCATGGTGAAGAAAGGGCACTTCAGTCTGGAACAGCCAGCAAAAAGCTCACCACACTGATTGCTCCAGCTTCAGTATGACCACAGCCATGATTTATGAGAACAGCAATGTACAAGACAAGATTCCATTTCTCAGAAGGCATTAACTTATTTACTCTGCATGACAAGTGACCTGTGTGATTTGAAATTAATGCAGCTCCTATCTCCCATATCTAACAGATAAGAAGGGAAAATGTGAAAGGGGGGAAAAAAACACCTTCCCTAGAAAGCTTCTGCAAGGTCAAGATGCGAGAATTATGCAGGACCATGGAAGAAAGCCAGTGAAGTGACTTAGTGCTTCTGGAATGCACTTTTTCAAACATCTGTGAACACATTAATTCTGGTGATGTACAAGCTTCCCTCCGACAACAAGATCAGCTGAATGAATAATGAAATCTTGCCAATCCATATTTCTTTGGAAGAGGTTCTGTTTTTCCTCTAGCTGTGAAGATCAGGCAGGCTTACCTACACAAAGCCCGTGACATTAAACTGTGAGGCGTTCAGCTGAGTCACCTCTGTCTTGGCCTGACCTTGCTGCAGCCAGTTTACAGGCATCACGTATCATTACAGCAACACGAACGCTCGCAGTCTTTCCTATTTAAAGGAAGCCTGAGTGTTACCTGCTTTCTGTTCAAAGATTGGTGCAGTAGCCAGGGGAACTGTTTTCATATCAAAAGGTTTGTCGGAAGGCTCCAGTGTATATTGGTGCAGGGCTTTCTCCATTCCAGGAACAGAGACGGTCAACCCTGCAAAGCAGAACCACAGGCAGAAGATTTCAGTTTTAATGCTGAACCTGTCCCAGAATCAACAAGGTGCCAGAGTCTGAAAAAAATTATCAGCATTTCACTTCCGTCCCTCGAGATCAGGTAAGGAAAATTATTTTAAAAGCTCTTTTCTGCAGCTCAGGCTGCAGAGTAATACTCTTGCATGGAATCTAGTTTACAGCTAAATAGATATGGTTTGGACTTTGGCTAATAAAAAGCTGGTAGAAGTACTTTTGCTTCTCAGTAAACACATACAGAGCCTTGTATACACACACACGTGTGAAGTACTTCAAGACACTGCATAGAATAAAAAAGCTGCTCTGAAGATGACAGAGACTAAGCTGCCATTCCAGAGTGTATTGGAGTCACAACAGTTCACTCGAGAGAAGTTCTATTGCAATAAACTTAATCGTTAAATATTTTGCTGCATAATCTCTCTGGCATAAACTCTAATACCTTTTTATAACCAGCCCTCACAACAAGATGTGTCATCCGCATTTTGCAACAGAGAAGATGGTGCAAAGGTTAAGCAACTTGTCTCAAGTGAAGGAAGAGGCAATGATGAAAAAAGCCCAACCCATATTCCTGCTCTATTTACCCAGACAACCCCTCCCATGTTTTGCTAAGCCTGCCATTTTCAGTTTACACAAATCCTTCGAGGAAAGCACTAGTGCCGGAAGAAACACACGGTTCCATTTCTGGTTATTCCGACCCGAGTTACCCCAGATGCATCACAGAAAACTATTTTTACAGCAACTAAACCCACCCCTAATACAGAATGTGGAATAACAGCTCAGACTTCAGGCGTGCATACATTTCTTCCTATCACTGACCATTAAAAATATAAGCAGCATTCAGGGCTATCTGTCTCTGCTGAAGGACATTCAGGTAGAACGTTGCTCTGTCCCGAACTTCATCATCGCTGTCCATCATACACCTGGTTTGGGGAACAAAAGGACAGAAGTCAGCTTGCTCGGGACATTGTAAGCTGAGCTACAAATGGCACTGACCAGGCTGGACTTGATACTGCAGTGATAGTCTGAGCTCTCCTGATGGATTTGGGATTAAAAAAAAAACAAAACAGAAGATGATTGCAAAAATCATCGTGTTAAAGCTGCTTGCTATTTCAGACTGAAAAAATGGCCGTGTGCTAATATTCACCTAGTATTTCCAGTTAGAGCAGGTGCCTTATAAAAAGGGATCTTCTCCCCCTCCTAGCAACTCATTCTGTTTTTTGCTTCCAGTTTGCTCTGGTCACTTGTCACAGCAGTGCTTGGCTTGAAACTACTTTGAGGTTGCATTTGCCTGAAGCATTTCATAATTCAAATTATTTATTTCACCACAGAAGTCATAGTCTGGGTTTCTGGTACACTATAGTGCTACACGCAGGAAGAACGTGACATTTATGGAATAGATAACTTAGGAAGGTTGAGTGGTCTTAGTATGATGCACACAAACCTGGGGAACTGGAACACCTGAGAGCAGCCACAGACATTTTACTATTTATAAGTAACGTGGAAATCTATTTTCTTGCTTCAAAGGGATGCAAAAACGTATATTTACTAAATCACTGCTGATTTCTTACCCACTAATGAAAATTTTCATATCAGATTAACTGTCAGGCGATTCCATGACCCATCACATCCTTCGTTCATGCACATTCAGCAGTCCTGTGCTCCCACCAGCCAGGAAGGAATGCAGCCATCTGCTCAGCAGATCCACCACACATTCTGGCTTGGTCTAATTTGCTTTTTTTTTTTTTTTTGGAGCCAGAGCACCCGGTGTCACCAACACTCAGCCCGTACACAGCACAATCAGACCCACTCACCTCTGCAAAAGAACCAGGATGCTTGGAAGAAGACTCTCATTCTGGGCACCAAACTTTGCCAGCGCACTTACAGCAGCTGGAAGAGAAAACAGGGAGGCATCAGAGGTGCAAGCGCTACATACAAACAGATTTTCACAGCAGACCCGGAGCGCTGTGCATACGGTTGTCCTGAAGTTCCAGTTACAAAGGTTGTCACTTCCTTGCCACAAATTCATTAAGGATATGAAAAGATTAAAATATTTCTGTATTTTCAAAAGGAAAGAGTTTAATGTTAGGGACTAACAGGCCAAGGCCAGCTTGACCGCTCTGCAACCCTGATTCAAGAGAATCCTCTGCCACACGAGGTTAGGTCAAGCTCCACAGCTTGTTCCAGTCTTTGACCCCTCTATCCTCAGCAGTGGCTCACACTCCTGGCTATCTTTGTTTTTCACATACAGATACTTCCAGTGGTGGGCAGGGCCAGTGACTCTGCAAGGAGGTGAAACTCCTCAGCAATCATCTAAAGCAGCCTGGCCAAACTACTCCCATTTCAGCTCAGCTTTGCCTTTGAGAAACTCCACATATGCAAGCAGAAAGCTCTATAAGGAACTTCAGTCTTTACGGCCTTAAGAATTAATAAAAAAGCAGCTGTATGATGAAGTATCTGTACAGATTACAGTCTCAGAGGGATGCTCTCCATATGTTCCCAGGTTACAAGTGAGGAAACGGTGACCAGAAGAGCTGCCATCAAAAACCAAATGCCAAGACAACCATACTGTATTCATCAGCTCATTTTCCTTCCTCCCTCCCAGCAGGGCTTCCTCCTCCAGCACTCTGGAGATTGAGCCAAGGCCAATACCTCTCCAAAACCAACCCTAAAACGTGAAAAAAGACTGCACACTCCAAAGGGTTTATCGTTGAGGCCCTGCAGGAAGGAAGCATCGGCCTGCAACAAGCTTTTTTGGAGGAATCCTTATCTCGTGCACGGGAGATTTCCATGCAAACAGATGACGGGCAGAAGTCAGACATCAAGCCAAATTTTTAGCTCAACTCACCAGCCCTCACAGCCTCGTTCTCCAGCACCACCCTGTTGAATATGAAGCGGATGTACTTGGATGGGGACGGAGTCCTCGGCCCCTCTTTCCCCAGCAGGTGCAGGATCTTTGTGGCTAGGACGGTATGTTCACAGTCTTCGATGAACTCGCAGAGGTGAGCCAAGCCAGATTCCTTACTCTCGGGATTCTCCTCGATGATGCTGATTATGCAGTCCACAATGGCTCGCTTGTACTCGAAGCCACCCTGGGAAGAGCAAAGCAAGGACACTCACCCAGCAGGCAGAGCTCAAGCTGCAGTGCTACACAGTTCCCCTCACGCTTTAATTACTTCTTTCCATTGAGGAAAACAAAACATTTGTACACAGAGAAGAGACGGTGGGCTGGATAATCTAATAGGGTTTTCCCAGTCCTCATTGGCCAGTACAGGCACATCATCTGAGACTTTCTTCAGGCTGTTTTTTAATGTACCAGCTCTAATCCATAAGCACATTTCAGACAGGTCTGACCCACAAGATAAACAAGCTCTTGGTAATCACTCAGGCCCCAGCATTGCTGCGTACCCACTGGTGCAAGGACAGAGACCCTTCACACCACCAGAGCTCCCTGCCAAAAATTACACGGAACGTTTCAAACCTACATCGTCCCTGAGCATATTGGAGAGGAAGGTCATCATGACGCTGTGCTTCCGAGGGTATTTCTGGCACAAAGCACTGATGGCCTGCACTACCACTACCTGCAAAACAACAGAGAAGGACGTTAGGCATTTGCTTTTCCAAGAAGAGCACAGGCTTCTCCCTATCTCAAACCGTCTCTTTGACAGATTACATTCTTGCACAGGAAGGATAAAATCTGGTGGTGGACTCTCAGCATGGATTGTTAACAGCTCTATGCTAGCAGGCTGCAAGACTTGGCTGCGCTCGAGGGGCTGTATTCAGATGTTGTATGGCAATTCAAAGGCCCACCCCTCCCTCTGCCCAGTGAGAATCCTGACTTAATTTTAACTTAATTAGTTACATCCTGTCACTAAAGCTCTTTGCAATTTCAAAGCTATCTAAAACTTGGTTCTTTTGCTCATACAGACAGTTCAGACCACCGTACAATAGCAGACAAGGACTTTGCAGGTGTGCTGTGCTCCTCAAGGTATCTCTGCAGTGTAAGAGGGACAGGTACAGATCAACAACCATCCTTAACCATGTTATCACCTGAATTTACAGTGATTAAACTTAAATTAGTAGTGTGAACTCTAAGTTTCCTATCAGACTGAGGTCATACAGACTTGATGATAATCCCTCTCCTAAGAGGAAACCAGAGGACTGTATCAAGTTTTATAGGAAACTGCACAGGAGCCAGGAATCTACCAAATGATGTTCATCCTTTTTCAGAGTGAAGGGAAAAAATGGAAAAAGTGCATTTTGACAGTTAGAAAACACAAAACCACATCTTCCGAATTTCAAGTTGGCTTTGCTCTATTAGACTAAGTCACTGAAGGATTAAGAAGTGGGAAAAGCTTCATAAAAACAAGAATGGGAGAAAAACCTGCAGCTGGAAAGAGGAGAGGCCTCCAATGCCACACCTTAAACTCATCTGATATTTCTGACACGAAGGAAGAGATCTGTTTCATGAGCCTGTCTACACTGCTCTCGCTCCCTGTCTTCAGCAGGGTGGTGATGGCGAGGGTAGCAATACTGCGGTTGGAGTCCGTGATGAGGTTTTCCAGGTCCAGGTTGCAAGCAGTGACTGCAGATGGATGCTTCATGGCCACCTGTAAAGGAAACAATTTTAAAAGTTATGTGAGAGCAGTGCCACCCTGCAGAATTCAGGGCTTTCAGTGAAGCAAGTATCAAAGTCCTTGTTTTTTCATGCACTGCTCTGTTCCACAAGGACTGCAACTAAACCTACATCACGCGCTGCTGGCAGGATGCAATCAATGCATTTTGATTTCTGTTTGCATTTTTGTTTCGGTTTTTGAAATGAACTCCTCTATCTTAAAGTTACAGCTCATGGGTTTGTCAGTCACAGAACTTGACCCACATCTTGCTCTACTTCTGGTGTAGCGTGCTGCTCTGAAACCACAATGTTATTTCCTTCACAGACATCCTTATCCACACTTCTCACAGCATTAAATATCAGGGGTTCTGCTTCTTTATACAGCTGAGAGCTCAGAGGTTATCCAGCTACAGCTTGTTAAAGCCCTGTGGTCTAGAAACGAGCAAACAGAGCTTCAACAAAGAAAAGATTTCTGTCACCCCAGGAAATTTGGCATAGAAAAGCCAATCCTCCAACATAGAATATTTTGGAATACAGTAATCACATGAGCAGTTGCTGGTTTAGGTAACACACTATTAGGCACTGAAGTCTGGCTTCCTCTGATGCCCAGAGACTTATGCTTGTTTAGAAGATCTAGGAAGCACTCACTTTATTAAGGGTCCGTACAGCTGCGTATCTCAAGACAGGTTTGGGAGAACTGCAGAAAAGCTGCAGCACTGAAAATAAAGAATCAAGAGAAGTAAGCGACAACAAAATATTACGGAGAAGAGGCGGCTTAACAAAAACTGGCTCCCAGTACTGCCCCTTCAGAAGAAGAGAGCCCTTATGCCCATACCAGATGAGGAAAGAGTTGCCTTGTGCAAGTACTTTGATATTGAGAGGTGCAAACAGAGTCAGAGATGAGCACAGCAGGAAACCAAGCACGGTCTCTTTCTAGGAAAGGGAGCGGAGAGGGAAGTCTGACGTATCCTCATTCAACTATGCAGATGGCATGCTAAGCATTCATGCAGCTCTCTATTAATAACTGATTTCTAGTTTCAACAGCTAATTAAGATCAACAGCAAATTAAAAAAAAAAAAAAGCTTGTTTTTCATCTTATAACAATAATAGGCTGTTTGTATAGTAGTTGGTGACACATCTTTGCTATCAAGTTCTCCTCTACCTTCCCTCCCACCTTCCCTTGCTACCATTGGAAGAGGGCAAGCATCACCCTGTGCCACGTCTCCTGTCCCTTCTCTAAAGCTCTGGATGAAGAGGAAAAAGGGATCAAGTTGTTTCCCATCCAGAAGCCCCCTAAACCTGGGAACAATCAGAAAATTTAGGTTTTGAGTCCAGTACTCCAGTTATGCTGTACTGTCTCTATACCGTGTTTCACCGCCCTTTCTTTCAGCCACGTCAGCAGCACAGAGGGCTCTCGGACCAACCTGAAACAGCAGGTGC
This sequence comes from Clangula hyemalis, assembly GCA_963989345.1. Next base: position 205,941,712 of record OZ022426.1, on the reverse strand, counting down.
CAGCTCCCTGGCTGTGCAGTTTGGCAGGTGGATGATTGCAGAAGCAGCTTCATAAATAACCATTTCGTGCTTATTCCGCAGACAGCTCTCGATGAAGTCGAAGAGTGGACTTTCATGTCTACAAAGAGATGACATCTCTTGTTGTGATGCTGAACTGCCTGCAGTCATTAATGCTGCATTCCTAAGAACTTGACAGAAAGCACAGTGCACTGGGTCTCATGTTTCTGGCACTGCCCAACTCATACTTGAGCAATAGATTTCTTATTTACTACTTTCCTATTCTTTTTTAATTTATCTTCTACAAGCCTGAACTCCTGCACTCTACAAATAAATACTTCATGGTTACTCATGTATCGCACACCACAAACAAAAACTTTTCACTGATAAAAAATTTCATCAGGAGGTTAATTCCTCAGATAACTCCTCTGCTAGTATGAGATCAGAATAGAGTTCCTTTTGTTTTTATCACCGTAATATAGATAGATCCTTACTCAGTCTGAAAGACAACTAAGGAGGCAAAGTACAGAACACTCCTCCCCTCCAGAGATTATTCTGCAGTTTTAGCCGTGCTGTCAGGTGAGTTCTGGTGTGGTGCCAAAACAACAACAAAAACACCACACACAAAACTCACAACTACCAGACAAACTGCTACTCAGTTCAGTCTAGTGTTCTGCTTTTACCTGTGCTTCATTTTTAACATTACAGTTCTGTGTGTAGACTTCTACATACATAAAAATAAATAAAGCAAGTTTCCTAGCTACTATTTACCTGAAACTACAATTAATTTTGTAATTCACACCTTGCTTCTTACTCACCCCTCTTCAGATTCCTTCAGGAGTTTGCTCGCAATTCGGATCAGCATGCAGTATGCAAACTGGGATTTCAGTCCGGATTTGGTGAACTTATTCAGCATTTTGGTAACTGCGAGGCGATCATTTTTTCTAAGGTGATAGAGCAGCCCCAGAGCGTGGTACTGTTAGATCAGAAAGAGATGTGCACAAGAACACATCAAGATATTAAATGCAGTTGGAAGAGACAGATTATCAGCCCTCTCCTGTGTCTTCAAATTGCTATTTCCTAGCCCAAGTACCTTTTAACCTCAAATGATCCAAGTTTCCTGACAAATAACAACGACCTACTGTACTTCCTTTCCTTTCCCGTTTACCCTCAAGAAAGCCTCAACACATTTCTAAAGATCAAAGGAGACATGAAGTTAGTTTACTTCACTTTCTCCCCATTAAACATCAGAACTTCAAGGGCTTCAGCTTAACTACGATACACAGTAGCATTTGCTTTTCTAGTATACTTAATATCCAGGGTACCCCAAGCCCTTCAAATCACAGCTGAGCACATAAAAATCCTTGAGACATTTATGTTTAAGGTACAAAGAAACATTTCCAATTGCTGTGGTTTTTTTTGTTTGTTTGTTTGTTTTCCATGAGACTGATTCCCAGTAAAGCTTAATGAAGCTGCAAACTGGGCACAAACAAAGCTGGAATTGTAGATTTGTTTCCAATTGTTAGTCATAAATAAATACTGTCATTTCCATAACTGTTTTGATTATGTATACAAAGATTTTGCTAATACGGCTATCATAGGTATCTGGGCTACTCCCTGTGGTCCTGCAACAACTGGTGAATTTTATGAAGACCAAGACAAAAAAGATACTGGTATTCTGGAAAGCAGTGAGATTTGTGAAAACTCAGATTCAAAGCCCTTCTTCCGCAATACCTATTTGTGAAACCTGTCTGTAGCGTTCCAGCTATCAAAAGACTCGCAGGGAAAGGGCAGAGGATTGCACTAAAGAGCCACTTATTGTCTTGCACTGCGATTGTGAAGGAATTAATGGTTTTTGAAACGGTGGAATCATTTCCCTCAAAACAAAACCATTGTTTTTAAAAGAATAAGGAAAAATGAATACCAGTTCCTTTTTCTAAAGCTATTATAAGAACTTCCAGAACACCATTAAAACCTTGTAGTGTGTTTGCAGTTTCCTGGGGCAGCCCCCCGAAACGTACCTGTACCATAATGTTGTCACTAGAAGCTGCTTCTTGAGCCTCGTTGATCCACCGTTTGACGACATCGTAACTGATCTTCATCATGTGCTGGAAGAAGCCACAAATTGAGACTGCAAACAAGCTGTTATCAGAAGCACCGTGAAGTACCATGAGCCTTGTTTTTCAGTTTCACTACTTCAAGATCATCTATTGCTTTATTGCATGCTACTGGGAACAAAGATTAACTCCCAGATTACATAATGAGACACCTGTTTCAATAAAGCTAGAAGTAGCTCAGGAAGATTTTGTTTATGTCCAAAGCAGACAAAAGACAAAACCAGGACAATCCATCTACCTGCTGCTAGTTCAGGAGGAACGCTTCAGTTGTCAGTATTAATAGAGCTTCACTTGCACCCTTGGGGTCTCACACAAGCCCTACTCTACCCTATCAGCTAAACTTCTTAGCTTCCGCTTTTTATTATGGCCTTTTGATTATTATTTTTATTTATTTCCCAGTGCAACCAGTCTTGTTATGTAAAAGCCAGCTGCTTTTACTTTCTGTTACATAACTCAAATGCTCTTTCAGTCATCACTGTTAGTTCTTTCCCAACACAGAGCAGGTTGCTTTAACTTACTCTCAGCAAAATGATAAGCACTTTTATGGCTGTCAGTGTGCCTGACGTTTAAAAAGAAAGACAAGTCCCTCCACAAACAAATTAATGTTCCACATTAACTACATGCAGAGATGACCAAGCACTTTGTGCTTGAGCGATGCAATCAAAGTACTTTAAAGCAAGAGAAGATTAAGGAAGGAGATAGAGAGGCTACTTGAGACAAAGGAAACTCCATTGCTGCTATTTATGTCTATTTTCCAGTGAGAAGACAAAGAGGAGTCCTATCAAAGGAAAGGGAGACGAAGAAAGAACAAAACAAAAGCCAAGCAAAGCTACACATGCAGCAGACCCACAACACAAGGCACAGATTTACAACAATTTACTGCTGCACTTACCAAGGAAGACACCAGTGCAGAACTTGACACACTGGGGACTTTGTCCACAATGGCTTGCTTCATGTATCTCTCAATGGCTTGTAACATCGTACCCTGTGAGAAGAGGGGGAGAAAAAGCATTGATTCTCAACCCCTGGAGGCTGAGTATAAATGCTTAGACAAAAACAAATGCACAACACGTTCAAAAAGCCCTCAGAAAAACGCTTCACCTAATTCTAAAAACACAAGGGAGACATCAGTGCCCACTCCTGAAGATTCAGTGACACAAAGCCTACAGCAAGGCAGTCTCAGAGCAGAAACCAAAACTCCAAAGCTCCTGATCTTTAACTCCATCTTTACAGCACTACAGCTCCAGAGCCTTCACATCAGCACAGGGCTTCGGAGCAGTCCTCTCTGAAGTGGAAGTTCCCCTTCTACTCTAAGAAAGCACCCTGCTACAGAGTAGTTTATTTCATTTTAAATACACTTTTAATCTCTCCAACAGAAGTGTTTTGTACTTACGTCAGTGATCCTGCACAGTGCTCTGATGGCTGGGCCTCGGTAAACATCTTCCTTCCCTGTCATGTCTTTGGTCAAACTGAAATAACCAAAGACAACCTGTTAACACTTCTGTAGTATCTCAATGTCTCAGTCCTTTTGCAACACCTCGTTTACCTATCCTTCAAGCTGTTACCACATAACTGCTAAGATACAGTATCTCTCTCTCTGGAATTTGTTCTCACAACAGCTGTCATGTCTACTCTGTAGTGATAAAAATTAATAGTTCAGTGCTAGAGCGAACTGAGTTTTGCTCTGTTTTCCATAATTGCTCTCACAGCAAAGTGAAACAGAAACCACACGTTCAAAACATCAGACAAACGAGCAAAACAAATCAGCTTCGTAACATCAAGCACAGCAAAAGCATCAGCACCAACGAGGTGGAAGAAAAAAGAAAACAAAAAAAAGTAACAACCTATTAATAAAGCGTATATAAATTTTTGGTTGGTTTTTAAGGAAGGCGTAACAACACAGGAGGAAGAAATTAACACTTCCTGTGTGGCACGGAACAACTTGTTTTCCCTTGCTGTATCCTTGCACAATTACAGAAAACCCTAGTGGCTAAAACAAACATGTCAAGATGTAGCTACTTGTTTCAGAGCTCTGATAGGGTAACTGCAGAAAAATCTATACCTGCTTGTGACAATGATGACATCCTCAGAAATATTGGCCATCTCTTTGATTGTAAGGTAACACATTCTTCTAAGGGTTTGCTGTGAAAACAAAGTGCAGAAAACCATTAAACTCACAGGCAAGTATGAATAAACACTTCCTGTAAGTTTTAGAAATAAACCGGACAAGTACACCCTCTTCCCCATGTCCATACAAAGTCACAAGCACACAATAAAACCCTGACTGAGAACTGGACACTGCTCTTATCTCCTACTATCAAACAAATCAGGAAACTAAGAGATGTCTTACAAAACGATAGGACTAATGAAAAGAAAATCTGTGTTGTTTATGAGTGAAGTGGCACACCAAATCTACACACAGAAACCTCACGATTATCAGCCAAATGCTTTAAAATTTCCTCTTTTATTGCAAAAGAAAAACAGAGATATGCAAAGAGCACTCACATTTTAATTCTTTGAGAGCAAATGACATTTTTGCATTAAAAAAATAATCTATGATATGGATATGAGAGAGGTCACAAAACACATTGTGCTTCCAAAATTTTCATTCAATCTTTTGACAGTTACACACGGGACTCTCCTCAGACAAACCTCCCCCAAACTGAAGTGCTAGCTCATTCTAACCAACGTAAATGAAATCCAACCCAGGATGCACTTTCTGCTAAGATCTACACCCTCTGCAGAAGAGATCAGAAAAGGACTTTACATCAGACAAAACCCAAAGCTTACTCCAATATTTTTAGGATGTTGTCATGCCTCTATTGCATGCTGATGAACAAATACAGCAAGCCTTTAGGGAATAGAACCACCTGAGCTACAAGCAACTTTTTAGTTTCTGTTTTGAGACCCGAGCAGCTGCAGATTATTTGCAAGCGAAAGAAACATTCATAAAGTTATACGGATTTGTATACTAAGCCCTTCTGTCATTATTCACATTCTTTACAACAGGAATTCAAAATAAACCACCAAAAGCAACCTGCAGAAGGAGCTGCATGTCACTGCAGCCATTTCAGTCATTTGTTTCCCAACAGTGAATTGCCTTCAGCAAGTGGTTTACTCACCTCACCCTCCTCCCACAGCCCAGCACTCAACTGCTTTGTAATTACTGCAAGCAAAAACCAAGGAGGCAGAAAGCGTTAAACGCCCGGCACTTACATCATTAGACTGAAACAATCTAGTCATTGCGAAAAAAGCTTCTGTGGCTTCAGTGGTTCCAAAGTGTTCACCCTGAAAAAAAGAGTAAGAGATATGAGAGGGAAAAAAAAAAAATGTATCATTATCCAGTAGCCTCCACCTTAATTCCCACCTCGAACACCTACTCACTTCCCAACAATCTTTTCTTTCAAGATTTTTTCCTCACATGAGGAGCAGTCCCTCCCTCACCTCGTTTGCCAGGGAGTAAGGCCAACACTGGCACCGTTACCCACTTGGCTTCAGTGAGCGTCACCCACAGCTGTACAGGGACACAACAGTCGGCCCCGTAAGCTCTGGTCCCTCTTCGGAGGTTTGTGTGTCAGCAGCTGGCTTTGCACCACGCTTCTTAACCACACGGATGCCCTTGCATAAGAGGCACCTACTCGAAGACCACTGGTGTCAAGAAAGAGGGAGCTGCACAGGTCATCCCAAGCAGCAGTAACCCTGTGTAAATAGCACCTGGCTCAGGCCACATAGGCAGGAAACTTTTGTGATTACCCAGCGTAAAATTCCTTTCCTTACCACACTTCCAATTTCCCCACGAGCAAAATGAAACCTTGTTTTCTTATCTCACCTCAGTTATTCCTACTTTAGGCAGGCAACCGCAAATGACTCTTAATTGCTCAACGACACTGAATACGACCACACAGCAGCTCTCACTTAGCACTCGGAAAATATTTAAAAGCTTCAGGGACACACACATACCTCACCTTAATCAGAAAGGGATGCATAATGCTATAGCATAAGCACTCTCTTTCTTAAATCCTACCCCCTGAGTCTGACAGGAGTTATAAAACCTCTTTCACAATGAAAATTATCAGAAATTAGCCTTGGGAACACGCACTCTGGCTGGCAAGAAATGATCGTTACCTGGTTCAGCAAGTAAAGGATCTTGGTAAGTATGTGCAGGCATCTTCGTGGGTTTATGGGGGTCTCATTAAAGATACGCGCCTGCAAACACAGCACAAATACTGTATTACACTATAATCCGACACCAACAATTTGTCCTTCACCATAAAAATTAAAGCAGTTTGCTTTCAACCAAGCAGCTTATAAATTCGATATTATTCTAAAATGTGTCCCAATGAACATATTTTTGGCGTCCAGTTCAAGTGTGGCTGTCTCTTGTGTCTCAACAAGAGACAATGACTCAGTTTACTATTTGGTACTAACTAACTAATTTAAAAGAAAAGCATAATCTATGAAATTTCAACTCTGTTCTTTCCTTAGCATCTGTAGCTCAAACATTACTTAGTACTACCCCGTGGGTTAGAAAATTGAAATTAAGCTCCTTGTTGCTGTTTGTACCCCCAAAAAACTGTTATTTAACCACATATTCACCTCATCACTTCAGGGAACACAAAGAGAAACAGGAAGACCCATAACACACTATATTGAACGAGAATAGGAAATCAGGCAGAGCATTTCTTCAGAAAGCTCTAATTGCCATACAAAAAAAAAAAATAAATAGCTTAATTAACTCTGATTTTAAAGCAGCTATCCAAACTTTGCTGTTCACACTGCCTGCCAGTTGCACTGTAATTCCTCCTCAGGCTGCTAACCCCTTCCGATCAGAAAGGGTTAAGTTACTGTTCATACCTCCTGCAGCACAGCGCTCTTCTCCAAATGCTGGAAAGGATTAGAGCCACTCCCTGGACAACAAGAGAGACCTCTCAATTAAATAAACGTATCCATAACAAACACCAACAATAAAAGCAACAGAACCATACATGCAGGAACAGCTCCTAAACTTTAGAAAAACGCCTCAATGCTACAATGACATTCCTCTTTGAATAACTCATGTTCCCCATCAACAGCTGTGAATCCACCTCCTTAGGCTGTATATTCACAGCTACAGGAAAAAATGGGTGACAGGATTTAAACACAGCTGGAGGGTGAGGGAGAAAAGTATTAACCACTAAAGTAGTTAATAACGGTCATTTCATATAAAGCTATTTGTTCTTTTTTTTTTTCTCCTAGTCCCCCTACTTTATTCCTTCAGACACAGAGAGCACCAAACAGAGCAGGATGGGGCTGCTGCTCAGGATCTATAAGACAAATACACCACTAAGCAGGGCTACTCAGCAAGCTCCGCAATCAGCCTGGCCACAGCACATCACAAAACCACAGATCCAAGACTTATCTCCATGCTGTAACTTCTTAAGCTTTTAACCACCCAAATTCAGAGGTTGGAAAGCTACCTAGTGGCTAAAACCCAAATCTGCAGGAGGACTTCAAAAATATTTGTGGGGAGAGGGAGACAGCGGATGGACAACGGGATGGGACATGGCACGAGGCTCAAATCCATCTCTTGTCCATTTCAACTCCTGTGCCCCATTTGGAGGGGTCAACTATTGCATATCTACTACCTAATACAGTTTGAATCTCTGCTGGAAAGCAGAGGGAAGCCTTTAGTTTCAGAGGTGGTTAAGAGGGACCATCTTTTCTTTGAGATTTCTGAAGAGCGCTGATGTTTCACTCTGAGCTTAACTCTGCTCTGAACGCATTGAACTTCTTGGAGGTGGCACTTCTCTGCGGGCAGCAAACTGACAGCGAAAACACCCCTTAGAACCCCTGCTGCACACACACAGACCCCTTCAAACCCTGCTCCTGATCCTTTTCCTCCCATAAGCACTTTTTAACGTTTAATTCCATCTCCTCTCAGCCCTCACACCCCCAGCAGAGGGAAACTGGGACCGGCACGACACCCAACCCCACCGCCCACAGCTCGGGGACTGTAACGGGGCAGCCTCAGGGCAGCACCAGCTTCTCTCTGCCCCCTGAGCCCCGACCTGCACCTCAGGGGCTCCCTCACCCCCTGAGGTGCCCGACCGCGGCCCCCCGAGCCCCCAAACGGCCGCAGCCAGCCAGGGGCTGGGGCCCGGCGAGAGGAAAGCCGGTAACGGCGGCACGGGGAAACCCAATCCCCTCGGCTCGCACGGCCCCGGTGCTCCTCAGAGCCGCTCTCCTCAGGGACCCGCCGCCCACCCCCGCTGCCACCCCGCCGGACCGGGCTCCTCGTCCTTCTTGTCCGCCTTCTTCAACATGGCGCCGCCACCGCCACCGCCTCAGCGGCGGTTCCCGCCCCCTCTCCCCCTGCCGCCTAGCATCCCGCGATCTGATTGGCTCCCGGGGACGCCACTCGAAGCTCTAAGCCATTCAGGGCCGCCCGTCGCTCCAAGCCACGCCCCCTCCCTGCTGCGGAGGGGTCGGGGCAGGGACTGAGCTCCTCGCTCCCCCCCCGTCCCCCCCAGTCTTAAAGGAGCCGCGGCGCCATTTTGTGAGGGGATGTTGGACCCCCCCTGACTGACAGACAGACAGACAAAAAAAACCACGTAAATATCTGAGCCCCTTAACAAAATAACGAACCCACATTTTAGCCAGATACTCTCATAAAGGGGCTTGAGTTGCCTGAGGTGTTTCAGCAGCCGTCTCAGCGTGCCCTTGCTTCACCCTGCGCGCTGATTCCCTGCCCTCCCTTCTAAAAATAATAAAGCTAAAAATGGAGCGGTCATAAATCATTAATGCCTCCGCAAGGGCTTTCTGAATGATGTGGCGCAAATGGCCTCCCTCCTGGCTGGAAATGAGGAGACGTTTCTTCTCACAAAGGGCGGTCAGGCGTTGGGAGGGGTTGCTCAGGGAGGCGATGGAGTCAAACAAACAAACAAAAAAAAAATCAGAAATAAGGATCTCCCCCTATCACAACACCATTCTCTACAGCAGTGGCCAATGTGTGAGGCAACAGAGGGGTTTCTTAGGTGCCAAGTGCCACCAAGCCATCATCCACTTTGGGAGCCATTGCCACTAGGCTTGGGGGGTGAAATGGTGGCTCTGGACAAGGGCAGAGAAGATGTGGGATATCGCCAGGCTTTTTGGTGTCAAAATCCCAAAATCAGCAGAAATTTGCTGAGACTGGACTTGAGCGGGAATGTAAGTTAATTAACAGACAGGAATTAACATGTACATCTCATTCGTCTGGCCAAAGTACAGGACAGATGTTGGAGGTTTGCAGTTGAACAACAGGCCTGGCAACTACAGTAATTAAGTGATCTCTCTGCAGCAATTAAACGATGTCTCCTCACAGCCTGATGTTGTTTCAAATAAACCTGGAAAGCAACCTGTCTCTGTACTGAACGTTGGAGGTCAAATGCTTTGACTCCCCTGCTCAAGCAAGGCCACCTAGAACAGGTTGTCAAGGACCATGTCTAGATGGCTTTTGAATATCTACAAGGAGTCAGACACCATAGCCTGTCCGGGTAACCTTCTGTCAACAGGAAAGGATCATCCCTAAACCTCCTTGCTTCTTCTCTTGTCTTGGATTGAGAGACAAAGACATACTTTCCTCTGGGGGGATTTTATCAATCTTTACGCTCCGTCTGATGCCCTGAGGATAGCTCTGTTAGCTTTCTACATGCAGATGGAAGAAGTGGTCATGTCCCTTTGCTCCATGCTCCTACAGACCTTGATTTTACAGAGGACTGGAGGACCTCTTCAGAGGGCTGGAGCACCTCTCCTATGAAGAAAGGCTGAGAGAGCTGGGGACGTTCAGCCTGGAGAAGAGAAGGCTCCAGGGAGACCTCGTTGCGGCCTTTCAATACTCAAAGGGGTCTTATAAAAAGGATGCAGGACTCTCTACTCGGGTAGATAATAATAGGACAAGGGGGAATGTTCTTAAACTAAAAGAGGATAGATTTAGCCTAGGTGTTAGGAGGAAATTCTAGTGGGTGGCATCCCTGCCCATGGCAGGGGGGTTGGAGTTAGATGATCTTTAAGGTCCTTTCCAATCGGAGCCATTCTATGATTTTATGATAATTCTGTGGTTTTCAGCAGAGGATCTTCTCTGTTCAATTACCTTCAGAGACTTCTTTGGCTAGGGGTCCACCTGCTGTTCTTAGTATAAAATGGGAAGCCCTAATCTCATAGAAAAAATACCGAGGGAATTGGGCAGATCTGGGGGCTGGAGATGAAGGGGTTTTGAGCATGGAGCTTAGCATTTTTAATGGTGAAGAGTGGAGAGCCCCACAAAAGGAAAAAGCTGTACTGAGCAGGATGTGGGATAGGGAGGCTTTGATAGTTGCAACATCAAGGTCTGGGTGCTAAATTAGTTTGATATAAATGAGGGGAACAGGCTGACAGTAGGCAGCAACACTGAAGAAAATAGATAGAAGAAAATGAGAAATAAAAGATACTGAGTGTAGAATTAGTTGTCCCAGTAAAGTATTCAAGGCAACATGTCATGCCTTACCGCACCTGTGATGTGTTTATGTCTTGTTATCTAGGAACCACTCGCTTGTGTGTCCATAAAAGTTTAATTTACCTTAAAAATAGGCTTGTCATGTTGATGTAGCTTCTTCACATGCACAAAGCATTAGCTCTTACATGGAGGTCTTCAATGGTGAGCAGTGGTGTAACAGGTGATACATACAGATCCCTGGGGCTGGGTGTGTGCAGGGTGAATTCCTGTATGGGTTTAGGCTAACTACAGCTCCCAGAGCAGCTTTTATTCAGGGAGCCAAGAGGTGCCTTCACTCACCACCTTTAAAACCTTACTGATTGCAGCTTTTTAGGGAATGGTGTCTGTTTATAGATCTGGTAAAAAGAATGGCTGCTGGTAGGCTGGAGAAGGAGAATCTGTTATCTTATTACACATTATTATCTTATTACACATTTTTACCCATGGACTGGAAAGGAGGGTATCAACACCGTGTTTCACCTTCTCCACACACTCTGGTCCTCCTCCTACAGCTACTCAAGGAACTAAACATTGGTTGCTCTTTCCTTCTGACTTAAAAGCTTTGCAGTAGGTGATGACTGGGTGCTAGATATGTTCAACTCTTTCACTTGTCTTCTCAAGGAGTGGTAACTTCCCCCCGGGTTTAGGGAAGGACTGGTAGCAGAGTTGTGTTTGTTCCCTTTTTGTTCCCTTTTTGTCTGCTTCTCAGTGAAGGTTTCTGAGAACCATCTTTCAGCCACAAAATCACTTTGGAGAACTTAGGGTACGAAGTGAAAACCAGACTTGGGGAACCAGCCGGAGATCCCAGCAACAGATACGGGCTACTCGATCATGCTTCCGAGTGCTTAACAGCAGTGAATCACACCAAGAGCAGCCCTTTTTATAGGTCAAGCAGGATAAGGCAAGTGGATATTCATGACCTAAGAGCCTCTTCCTTGAACGGTCTGGGTCAAAGTGGACTTCCGGATGTCTCTGGCAACCCCAAGTGCGGAAATGGATCCGTAAGTGATCATTTAGGGTGAAGTAGGGCCCTTTAAGTGCCCTTCTCAAGCTACAACTGAAATACCAATATTCTGGGGCTTCCAGAGAGGAGCATTTGGTTTTGGGCTCAAGCAGCTGCGCGATGCTGGGGGAAGCTGCAGGAGGTGTCCATCAGAGCCCACCTGAGCCTTGGTTTAAAAACAGGAATAGCCCACATGGTAGCCCAGGAGAAGGAATTGCCTGGGGGGAATGAGAGGCTATAGAAATATGTAGGCTAAAACACGTTCAGAGTTGTTCTTATGTACTGAGCCTCTTTGGTGATCTTAATCACCACTGAAAAACATCCAAAGAGCTCCATTTTCTCCTTGCGTTTAGAAGAGGCAAATCATAGCTTTGATACCTGCTCTAGGTCCCTTTCTTAGTTTCAGATCAAAGTTAGGACTCAAGATTCATGCTAGTACTCTGGCATTATGTAGGAAACGAAAGTGGTTGAACTGTACCTGAACAGCAAACATTTACCAGCCATCTCCCCAGGAAACCTTGTCCTTGGCTCTGTCAGCTCCTTCCAATGGGAGAGCAAATCTGACTCCTGGGAGCAATGCTCTAGAAGGGAAGGGATAATTAAATCAAACTCGATGTACTGAGACGGGTTGAAAACATCCACTTTAACACAAGAGAGAAGCTCAAGACCTCCAGACGGTTGTTCAGGGTACTATAAAATGGTTTTGTATCAGGAATGAGGAAGTTTGGATTAGCAGGGTGTTTCTGTGAGAAAGCTAAAACAAATACAGTTGCTGCTAGAGAAGGGAAGCAATGGAGGCCAAGCAGACTAAGCCGCAGGGAAGGCAATAACACAAGTGTGTTTTCCAAAACTACCGTGTAAAGACAGCTGGGCCATAAAAATAAGATATTTTCAGTTGTTCTTTGTTTTTTTTTTTTGTTTGTTTTGTTTTGTTTTGTTTTGTTTTGTTTTGTTTTGTTTTTCTGATTTGCCCTTTGAGTTCTGTAGTTTCTTTTTGCTGCCATAGATACCAATGTTCAGTTTTAAAGAAATACTGATATGTTTTTCTAATTCCACAGCACCGAGGCTGGAATTTATCTCACCTGACTTCAGCTGTCTACAGCTTAGGCATCTAGTCTGAGCTGGTCATCTGGATGTCTTCTGCATTGAGTAGAAGGTGAGAGAGGGAGAGGGAAGGAGACATTGCTCACGGACAGAGCATCCTCTTTGGGGACACCGACATCCACAGGACGCCTTTACCCAGACATCTAAATATCCTTTATAACATAGTTTAAAATGAAAGCCTTAAGTCTGAGGTGGCCGTAGTTACATGAGAGGATTCCTTCCTCTAGGCACAGGAAACTGAAGAGAGCTCTTGCCAAATCCTGCCCACGTTTCAGTGCAGCCCCCAGTGCTTCCCTCAGAGCACACAATCTCCATTAAATGAGTTTGCATTCCCCAGCTAGCCACAGCGTGATCTTTCCCCTCCTGCTGACCACATCGCATGCTTTTCTCACTCTCCCTGCCTGAGAGACTGTAGCAAACAAGCAAGCAGATCCCAAACAGCCCTGCTCCAAGCAGTGATGCCCCATCCATGTTTAGACTTTTTTTTATCTCTGTTTTGCAGCCAAGAAGTGGAGGAGCATGATAGCACGATGTGCTGCTAGTCATGGAAGTGCAGGCACGAGGCTGTTTTGATCATATTTCCTTAGGTAACAACAGAACCAGTTTGTTTATTATTTAGAATTGATTGGCATTTATCCATTTATTTAAACTTGGATGCATTTTTTTTCCACGTTATCTGCATGTGGCTGGTAAAAGGCAACCGAGCTGCCCAACCAAGGCAATGGTGCAAAGAGCAAAAGTGGGTTGGGAATGGTTTGTGTGGCAGCATCACTGAAGGGTCTCAGACTTTAACCCTGCAGACAGGCAGAACGAAATCTCCTGTCTGTGGGTATGGGTTCTTGTTATATTTAGTACAGTTTAGGTGTAAAAATCCACATCTTCTTCCCACTCCTGCCTGCTTGCTCCAGATGACTCCCTGTGCAGCAGGGCCAAGGACTCGACTCATTGATCATGGGAAGTGGATCCAGTGGATGGGATTTGCTTTCTGTTGGATCATCACTGCACTCAAAACTACAGCTGAAATTTTAAAATCAGCCTCCCAGCTCACTGCGTATTACTGCCTGCCTCAGAGCTGTGACTCTGGGGTCTCCTTAGCCTTCAACAAACCTTCTTGATAGTTTGGAAATTAAGTTCCTCGTACGTTGATTACCTATAAAGTGCTTTACAGTTCCATCTTGCTTTTCAGTGTAAGACACCATGTGGTTGCAATTCAGCTCAGGGAGGTGATTGTTACGGTTGGTGTTATCTTACCTCCTTACCTCATGAGCCTTCTGCAGCTATTGAGATGGTTCCAAAATGCGTCACTGGTGAGCAGCATAAAGTCATGTACTGGGACAAAAGTAAGAGCTGAAATAAGACAGCCAGTTCTATACATCCATTTTATGATTACTCAAGTATGAGAACTGCCCTCCTGCACCCGTCCTGAATTGTCTGGGCCCACTTTTTGTCGAGGGGATAACCCGGAGAGATCCCAATCTCTACCAGAGACACACAGATTATAAGAATCACTTGAATATTGCAGTCTTTCCTCACTCTGGCACTCCAGGGGTCACCAGGTTTTGTGATTTCCATAGCTGGGCTGTTGTATTTAAAAGGCATCGCTGTCTCTCCGTGGATTTGTCTAGATGATGTTTAAAACAGCTTAGATTTATTTGTGACAGCTGTTCTTCGGAAGACACCAGATAAAGATTCAGGTGCTGTGTGAGCTCCAGCTGCAGAGGACCATTTTATTTTGGAGGACCATCCACTACACCCTCTGTTATGATAGTGAAACCACCTTCCAGGAGCAAGATTTTACCCTGGGATCTCCAAAGGTCAGCAGAGGTGTCACCTGAGCTAAAGAAAATAAACCCCAAGAACCACTGTGCCAGTCCATTTCCATTTGAAGGCTGTAATCTCAGGGCATTTTATTTTTTTTTTCACTTTTTAGTAGCTTTTTGCTTCTTACTCACCCTCGATGGCAACAGCAAGTTTAATGAGAAGGAGTGAGGTGGAAATATAACCCACCCTTCGTTCGATCACATGGGGGAAGGAGCAGCCTGCTCTGCAACGAGCAGCCTTTGCTTCACAGCAAAGAGCTGTAAAGTGACAGTCCAGTTTTTGGTGCTCACCTGTATGAATCAGCCCCATTGTGCCTGGGACCATCATGCTGCATCCTTACCAGGGACTAATTAGTATGACAGCAACCTTTAAAGTGCTGCCACTTCCAGTGGAAACAGCAGTAATAGCTTCAGAGAGCTGGGATGTTGTTCCACCAGAGGAAAAAACACTTTTCCCTTACCAAGCAGGGAATGTTGGCATGCCCCTTCTTGTGCCGTAGGGAAACATTTTCCTGCTTGCTGCCTCCAGGGATGAAATAGAAAGATAAAATCAGGGCTCTGCACCACCAGAGGGGTGGGCAGCAGGGCAGGGAGGGGATTGTCCCCCTCTGCTCTGCCCTTGTGAAGCCCCACCTGGAGTCCTGCGTCCAGGTCCAGAAGGATGTGGGGTTGTTGGAGGGGGTCCAGAGGAAGCCACGAGGATGCTGCAGGGGCTGGAGCCCCTCTGCTGTGGCCTCATTGCAGCTTTTCAATACCTAAAAGGGGGCTTATAAAAAAGACGGCGAGTTTTTCCAATTTTGGACAAGACACGAAGAGTGGAGTGGCCGTTTCTGAAATGTCCGACTCAACCGCTCAGATGGCAATAAGGCCAAATTCTGGCTTTTTTATTTTTTCCTGAGGAATGCCCTACTAATAAGTTCAAATAAAGACAGTTGTTTTCCAGTAAAAGAAGTCAAGTTAACTGGATGGATGAATTAATTCGATGGCTTTTGCCCCCTAGAATTGCAAAATATGTGGGAAAAGAACAAAAAACAAAAAACAAACAAACAAACAAAAACACATCACGAATGCCACAGACTTTGGTCTTCGGGTATTTGCTTTTCTTTTCCCATACTTTGTCTTTTGCAGTCTGGGCTGTCACAGACATCTCCAGCCTAAGGAGCTGTCTCATGTTACATTTGTAAAGCTTGAAGAATGCAAAATAAGCAGCGTGGCTAAGAGTCTCACTCTCTGATATGAGATTAGTCACTACTAAGGCGATTCCAAAACTTCTTTCCCACTAAAAGCCACAGTACAGTTTAGGTACACATGTTTTGCCAGATGTTAAAAGTGCTTGCTGCATACAAAAACCTGCTGCCTTCTAAGAATTCAAGTCCTTCAGGCTGTTCAGAAGGTTACAAAACCTCAGTAAACAACATACATCTTCAGACGTTCGATCTGCATGAGGAATGTGGAGCTGTCACCTCACTTAACTCCTTTTTTTTTTTTTTTTTTTCTGCATTGCAGCTGTCCTCCAGCCTGGTACTGGTTCAAACCAAGACACAGCTGTTTGTGAGGAATCTGGCAGGTCCCGAGGATGCGTTTCCTTGCTGGACATGGGAGAGAAGCGTGGCTGTGGGTGAGCAGGGAGGGCTGGTGCCTTGCCACCAGTGCCAGAGGCACCACGTTGGGCAATCACCAACGTGAAATTCAACAAAGGAAAGTGCTGGGTGTGGTGCCAGGTAATAGTAATGCCAGGCACGGGTGCAGACTCAGAGACGTGGCTGGAGAGCAGCTCAGCAGGCAGGGAACTGGGGGTGCTGGTGGCAGCAGGAGCCAGCAGCGTGCCCTGGCAGCCAAGAGGGTGAACACCAGTTTGGGGTGCATCAAAAGAGGTGATTCTGCTGCTATGTTTAGTGGTGGTGTGGCCTCACCTCAAATACTGCCTGCAGTTCTGGGCTCCACGGTATAAAAAGGATATTAAGGTACTTGGAAGTGTCCAGAGGAGGGCAACAAAGCAGATAAAAAGAAGTCATGTCCTGTGACGAGCAGCTGAGGACACTGGGGCTGTCTAGTCTGGAGGAAAGGAGGCTACTGGCTTGGTTTTCCTTGGCTGTTCCGCACCAGGTACCAGCTTCCTTACAACTAAACCAGCAGATATATTGCTGTAAAATGCTAAAAATGCTGGGTCCCTTAACTGTCCCTGAGTAACCTTTGACTAAAAATGTTTCCTGACCTTGGGAGGGGCAAGAAAAAAAAAAAACAGAGGCAGGCAAATGTGTCTATATCCAACAGTGCTATACCACACAAATTCCTTAAAGGACAGAAATTTACATTTATAGCCTCAGTATGAGCTCCGGGCTGAGCTTGTAGCTGGCGGAAAAGCTTGAAGGGATTCCTCCGAGCCACTGCTCCAAAGGTTTTGCTTTGGATACGACCAGCCAGTGTGCACACAGCACGTGCTTTGAAACGCTGCTGCCAAAACAGTTGGGCCAAGACTGTGAGTAAATTGCGATTAGATTATTACATCAAATAAAATTCCTAATTGCTCCAGCAATTGGCTGCATGCATGAGAAATAACATTGCAGTCTGAAGTGGCAATGTGAGAGCTCTAAAATAACCTGGCTGGTTATTTTAAACACAGTATGCTATTAATGGGGAACAAATCCCAGCAGGCAGCGTGGTGGCTGCCGTGCCAGCCTTTTCCTGGCCCTTCCCAAGCCCCGCGCCTCGTGTTTGCGCTGGGTGTTTGCTCATTTCTGGGCAGTGATGGAGGACGAGGGGCAAGAGCTCAGCGTTGTGCTGAAATGAAGAGCATCTGTCCTCCACCACTGGCTGCACACAGCTGCTCCTGCGTGGGTCATGCTTCTGGTCCCAGCAAAACCAGGATGCAGAGGATGTGTCTGGATCCTGGGCACCCTCCAGCTACCACCTCTCTGGTCACCTCTTTCTTCCCTGTGTACATTTCCTGATTATTATATAATGTCTATTCCTGATGTTTTTTCTTCATAAAGTCAACTAACCAATCTCTCATTAATTTTAAATTTGCTCGTGCCAGAGTAAAGCTGTGGGCTCTGTCCTGACAAGTCGGTGCAGCCTCAAGCCTTGCACAGGCTTTCCATGCTGCAAGATGACTAGTTTGTTTTCTGTGGGACAGCAACTGCCTGGTGACCACTGCCTGAATTTTCTTTGGCTTTAGTCTTTTTTAATTACTTGCCAGTGCTATCGAGGAGCTCTGCCAGTTAGGGTCAGCACCCATGACCCTGCAATGAACAGCAGAAGAAAGAGGCTGCCCAGGGGGTGCCAACAGCCCTGAGTCCCTGCTGCACAAGTACTGGGGGGCTCACCTGGCAAGAATTTAGCTGTATTTTTAGTGATTGAAGATGGTGAAGGGCCCAGAAGGGAAGATATACCAGGAGCAGCTGAGGGCACTGGGCCTGTTCAGCCTGGAGAAGAGGAGGCTGAGGGGAGGCCTCATGGCGGCCTACAGCTTCCTCACGAGGGGGAACGGAGGGGAAGGAGATGATCTCTTCTTTTTAGTGACCAACAATAAGACTCAAGGGAATGGTGTCAAGCTGTGACAGGGGAGGTTCAGGCTGGATATCAGGAAGAGGTTCTTCACCGAGAGGGTTGTCACACACTGGAACAGGCTCCCCAGGGACGTAGTCACAGCACCAAGCCTGTCGGAGTTTAAGAAGCGACTGGACTGTGCTCTCAGTCCTATGGTCTGAATTTTGGGGTAGAGCTGTGTGGAGCCAGGAGTTGGACCCGATGATCCTTGTGGGTCCCTTCCAACTCGGGATATTCTCTGATTCTATCTTTGTAGATCCCAGCCAACTGAACTGTTCTATTCTACACCAGTGCCACGACAGAGAGTACGGCCACGGCCATGCAAGAACCATGGGGCCACCAGCATCCTGTCCTCACCTGCCTCTGTGACACCCACAGGTTCAGTGCTGGGACTTCTGCTCACAGCATTAATTAAAATCCGCAAAGACAGAACATTACTACCAATGTGATGCCATTTGAAGTGTATGGTAAGTGCAGACGAGGTCAAAGGATGTGGATGGCTGCTGACTGCACTCCCTTTGACAGGAGGGTAGAATTAATCTTCCAGAATGCTGTGTGTCTCAGACATGTGTCAGACATCCTGTCTGGGCCTTATTTTCAATTTTAAAGAATAATATAGTTTCACAGGACAATTTATGACACTGCCTGAGACAACTGTTTTGGGACAGGTCCATTCAGATAGTCCCAGATTGTTTCCTGAGTGAGTCTGAGATGTTTGCAGAGGGCTTAGAGGTTGCTGTGCATCTGAAAAATTCAGGTAACAAAATACCTTGTAAGAAAAAGAAAAAAGTGATCTCTAACAGGGAAAAAGGAAAAAAAAATGTATGTGTGCCAAATAAAGGATTGTAAATGTTGTGCAGAACCTCATCCTGAATTATATACAGCCAAAACAAAGGTAGAAACCAGTCTGAGAAACACTCCCCTTTCATAGCTTTTATTTAAAAGGAATTCAAAGTGAAAATGTTCAGGTCAAAATGTTCTCAGCAGTTTATTTTTTATTTTCTTTGGCTGTGATTCAGCAATTATTTGCAATGCAGATTCAATCTGAATTAACTGTGAATCAGTATTTCTTAACTAGCACTACTTTTATGCTTTCATTCCCTTTGCTAGCTGGGAATAACAAACATTATCTGATCTGGCACAGGCCCAGCTGGTACATAAGGAATGCAGCATCATTTTTTGAACCAACTTAAGTCAACACACTGAATTTATATTGGGTCATTGCTCTGCATCATGTAGTTGTTGCAGGCTTTAATTCGGTTCAGAAGTTTTTAAGCTGGATTTAGTTATCATTAAACCACGGCCTTAGAAATTACATCTTTCTTTGTGAAAAGTGTGTTAGAACTTCTCAGAACAAATCAGAAGATACAAGTGACCCTGCAAAGTTCCTCTGAGTAATGCTTTCTGTGTCTCCCTAATAAATAAATAAATAAATTCTGATCTGTGCTTCAACAAATTATTAACCTGGTGGGCAAGAAGGCAATATAAAAATGCTACATAGCATTGCCACACCATCCCCTTGCCCTGTTAAAATATGTAAAGGAACAGAAGTTACGTTTAAGTGCGTTCCCAAAGCAGCTACTGACTTTGTGGGGTTTTGTTGTTTTTTGTTTTCAGTTTTCTGCATAGATTGTGATGGCAAAACTGTGGGATTGTACTCAGCTACCTTGAGCTACCTAAAGATGAATATGGCCGAGCTGACATCCTTCCATTTTGTTCACATTCTCCAGCCTGTACTCAACTATATCCTGTCTGGCCATGTGAATATTGAAAGTGGATATGGGAGGGTCGGATTTTAGTGCAGTTAATTTGCAAAAGGAAATAGTTTCAGTGAGGGGAGGCACAATTGCAACTTCTACACTCCTGGCTATTTTATTAGGGGTGAACTGCTCTCTGTACATTTTAAAAATTAGAGCAGAGACATTTTTAGGAACTGTATATAGGGACCTCTGTATGTCTTTAGACATTTCCGTGCTTTAGCAACCTGTCCCTAAATACCTCCCATCTTGGAAATTTGACATTCATTGTCAGTATGATCAAATGTTACTCCTTGAAACTTATATTCTGATCATTTAACACAAAAATGCTGTCTAGCATCTTGCTTTCTCCCTCCCTAACTCCCAAAATTCTTCCTTTTCTTTTGCCGTCACCACCACCACCAACAGCTTCTCTCTCATGAAAAGACACCAAATTCCCACCCAACCTCACCCCACAGACTGCATTCAGATCTTTCTGCTTCTAGCCTCTCTCCATAGCCACCATCCCTCCTTTTCTTTCCAACCCCTTGGCTAAATTCTCTTTTAGTCCTTTACACAATCCTGCTTCAACCACTGTGCCGTCACAGCCTCCCAAGAGTACACATGGGGAACGCTGTTAAAAAGCCACCTCTCTTAACTTCTAGTGTATCGAGTTCCCCTTCCAACACATTCAGTGTCTTCCTACACACTCTTACATCAAAAAGGCTTTTCTTATCCACTGTGAATTCATCTTCTGTAATTCTGCATACTATCCATCAGTCCCCTTAACCTGATTTTCTCATATATCAGTGTATTTCCAGCCACACTGATGCCTTCATTTTGTGGCCCCACTGTGCTGTAGGACACTTCCCAAGCTCACCTGCTAGGCTGGCTGCTTAACATGAGGCTTAATTTGTTCTAAAAAATAATGCAATTTTGCTTGTCCTTTTAGTTAAAGTTATATTTGTTGTCAAATCCTTCCTGCACAGCAAAATGCTCCTACTGAGCTTGATTTACACAATAGAACACACCCTTTCCCTTCAAATACTGGGTTGAAATAATGTGACTAAGTTGTCAGTAGGTTTGTTGTTTCAGCCTTCCTGCTTTTTAAAGCACTGCTCCTCAGGACAGACAGAAAAAATGGGAAAAAAAGGGAGTTTCTGAAACCCCCAACGAGGTTTCAGATGGGAGGCCAAGAAGAGAAGTGTCCTTTCCAGCTGTTGTGGAATTAGATTTTATGCAACTGTAATGACACAGCAATTAAAGATTTATTATATACCTTTATAGCAAATAACAAGGCTAGATTACATGATTTTAACAGCACTCATCAGTAGGTAAAGTAGGTAACTATCAGTCAATTAACACAATGATGTAAAGGGATTTGCTACAATAGCAGCAGTGACTTAGTTAAAGGTTTGGAAATGACAAGGTTCACCTGAGACTTACTGCAGGATCCTGGGGGGTTGTTCTAAATTCAGGGGCTTCAAAAACCCCTCTTAGTTCACCCTACTTCCTCACTGGTGTATGTCTGCAGACGAGCTCGTTCCTCGAGGATTCAGCCCTGAGATGCAGAGTCCCAGGGGTCACCCCGAGAGGTGTCCCAGCTCCGGGGGAAATTGTGGGTTCAGTCCCTGGAGAGCTCCAAGAGTTCTTGTTTGGGGTCGCTATTCACAGGATTACGAGGCCATTGTCTTTTGGTCAGTAATTTTCCAGGATTCGGGTCTTTTAAATATGTATTTTGAAATCGGGTTGCGCAATCCTCTTCCCCTCACAGGGGAGTGAGACACTGTCAGCCTTCACCAACAGGAGAATGGTGTTGTGATGGCTTTTCCTTTCCTATTTATGAGATAAAGTGATAAACTGGTAGTCAAACAGAGATTTCTTATCAGATTGCTTCCCAGAATGTGCTCTGCCTCGGGCTCTCTTGTTTACGAGCTATCCTGTTCATGTTTACGAGCTACCCTGTTCATGTTTACGAGCTAAACATGAACGAGGGTGATTTCATACTCACAGACCTGACTACGACTTATGCCAAGAGCAGGAGCAGACCAAACCCATCGTGTTGTACAGGAGAAGACCATCCCCACCACGCTGTACAGGAGAAGACCATCCCCACCAGGCTGTACGTGAGCAGACCATACCCACCACACCAACAACATGCCATAGAAATCGTGGCCGGGGGAGCCAGCTGGGATGTGGTCAGAGCACCCAAGCACAATGCACTACATCTGCCCCGGCTTTGCTAATTCAGACAGGCTACAAAGATTAATTGCATAATCCAGCAAACAAATTAGCCTGCTGGAGAAAGAACATCCATAAATCTATTTGAGAACCTCAGCGGGAGCTGTTTGCTGTCAGCTAGGCAGCTGGGACACTTGGAGTTGCATCATGGAAGCACACATATGTTGGTCTGGTTTGGTAACCCAGGAAATTTCAGATGGACCAGCCTCAAAGTGCCACATTGCTATCAATTCCGCGGCTGTGGGCAATTTTTCTTGCTCCAGAAGAAGTACGGGCTCTATAAAAGATCATCCTGTATAATCTGTTCCAAGAGCAGCTCTCATTTTGTTTTTTAGACAATTAGAGACTGGTGAGTGAGTTCACAGAGCTGGATGAAAAGTTTATCTTGAATTCTAGCCACAAACAATATGATAAAGTGACCGGCTGGTTTTGTGGTTAGATATTTGCCTGTCTGATTTCTGCTGCCTAACAGAGCATTGTGTCATGTGGGCTTCCCTTTGGGAGCTTCTGGGTTTACTACTTTCTCCTTTCGGTCTGGTGTGTGCCACGAGACCTTTGTACCATTCCTGAGACAGATATCATTTTTCACAGTCTTCTCCAATGCCTTCTGAGAGTTTTTTTCTTATCTCTGAGCAGTCAAAATTGCTGGTCTTTACATTCCCTTGAGTTCACATCATCTGGGAAATGGGATGAGTGGTACTGCCTACTCACAGGCAATGGGCTTGTGTTTCAGTCCCCTAATTCATGCAGAGAGATTGATAAAAAACACTTAATATTTCTGATCCTGCTTTTGTATGCAGTCCACCAAAGACAAATCCTGGTCAAGATGCATTCTTTCAGCAAATTGTTTGAGTTTCTCCTTAAGTATGATTAATCTGTCCAAATGCCCTGAATGCCAAGCTTGTTTTCATGCAATTGTGTACAATCTTTTGTAGCAGAAAATTCAAGTGGTGTGCGCTTGAACCAGAAGTGTTGCAATAAAAATTGTTTAACTCTTCTGAAGCGGCATAAGCATGCACAACAAGCAGGGCCCCTTGGTCTCCACAACCACTTCAGCGAACCCTCCAGCCATCTGTCTTGTTTTCTTTTTTGTTTGTTTCTGTGGCTCTTTTCAGGAAAGAGCTATAAAAGGAAAGAAATTGTTGCTGGTGATGTCTGAATCCAAGGAAGGAATCCAAGAGTTAAAGCACAACTTGTACTTAGAGGGCAACGTTCATCTCTCTGCTGTCATCGTGGGACATGCTGCTGGCTCGTGTTCATTCATGGAGTGCTGAAATGTCTCTCCTAAAACCTAAACTCCTCCATTTTGTGAAAGACACAAACGAGACTGCTACGCTCTGCAAGATGGAAGGCTGGAGGCAGCTACTGTACATTTTTGCAGTTCTCCTCATTAACGAAGGAGCAATTGAGGACTCCGTCCCCTAACCAGAGATCCTGACTCAGTCATCCCTATCAATTACATCCAATGCCTTAAGAGAGCAGCGTTCGAAGAGGCAGTTGCGTGCCAGTCCAAGCTTTGCAGGCCTAAATCTCGGTGTCAGATGAGTACAAGGCAGCTGGCGGGGAAGAGCAGAGGGCTTCCTTCCAGATTTCTAAGCAATTCTCTCTGAAACGGTGGCAGATAGTTAAGTATTACCTTCCTCTTTGTCTTACAAAATTCCCTGTTTTCTACAAGAAGAGAGGTAGTTGGCATGTTTTGCTAAAATACTTCTTTTCTTTCTTTCTGCTCATGCTAAAGCTCTACTAGATTAGATATACAAAATCATTTCAAGTCTTTGCAGGTATTTTCTACCGCTGACCACGAGTTCTGATGGAAACCAGCTAAGACGCATCCAGAAAGTGTCAATTTTTTCCTGTGGGTTCCAAGGGAATCAAAGGCAACTGAGCTGAGTGGGAACATCCAGATGTTGGTATGTAAAGCTGGGTGAGATGTGTCCTCCTCCCCTAGCAGATCTTCAAAGTCAATGACTTCTCGAGTGATTAACAGGCACAGCACAGTGTTTGGGGAGTGTTTGGAGTGGTGTTTGGCATTAACCCAGTCTTCTTCAGCAATGTATTCCCTACATGAGAACCTGCGAGTAACCTGCGAGTAAGAGAAGAAATTTGTGCATAAGGCTGGTGTGAAGCAGCTCTCGTAGCTGGAGGGCTGTGGTTTTAACTCAGAAATATAGGAAAAGAACTTGAAAAGTTATAGATGATGATAAGGGTTGTGGAAGAAGAGCATCTGCTCTTTCGGGGGTGCCTGGTCACGGACCTTTCCCAAGGCTAGAAGGTGTAGTAGGAAAAGAAGGTGGTGATGGGAGCCCATCTGGTCAGACACACTGATTTAGGTGAGAAAGTAGGAATGTTTTTGCTACCAGAGCTATCCAAAGGAGGGTTTCTAAGGTGGGAGATGATCACAAGAAGCAGAACTCCCAGTCACACTAATTGGTGGGCTAACGAGCTACCAGCACCGCTTCCACTAAGGCCAAACCTTGCTGCTGGTAGGATGTGGACCGAGGGGCCCTGGATTGGGAGGGTGCAGAAACTGCAGAGCTCATGGGGGTGTGCAGGGTGAAGGGGGAACAGGAGGATCAAAGAGGGGGGATAGGGAGAAAAGAGCACGAGAAGGGCAAAACGTGTGTGAAACGGGGTCAGTCAGTGCGATTTTCTGGCTGAACCTCGTGCCTGATGATCACAGTCTGTTCTAGCTTCTATATTTTCTCATGAAATCTTTTCTCAACTATCCCTTTGCTGTTTGCACTCTCTGTCCCATGTGCATGCCTGCTGAAGGAGCACATGCAGTCCAGGGAGTTGGTTGGGGTCCTGGCATCGTCTACTGGAGCCGTTGAGGTCCTCTCATCAGCCATCCTGGGCCAGAGCAGCTGGAGGGAGCAGCTGCTCTTTACTGCATTTAACAATAACAAACGAAGACAAAGTACTCCCAAAATGTAGTATTCTAGTTTATTTTTCCTGTCTCGTTAAAAAAAAAGAAAAAAAAAATAACAAATGATATATGTGCAGGAACATTCATCTTCCAAAAAAAACCCCGTGTCCCTGCAATCTTACTGAAAGCTGAAAATGCTGGCAGCACGGATAGTTTGCAAGACCGAGTCCTTTACTTTGACAAATAACTTGCTACTACTGCTTAGAGTCTTTCAGTATAACTTTTCTGGAGTGGTAACTCCGATGTTCAGCTTTTAGATGTTCAGCTTTTAATCTACCTTGCCTACTGAAGCTCTAATCGTGGCATTAACCCTAGGAGAAACGCTTGCTCATTTAAAAACCGTATTCAGTGTTAATTAATGTGAGCATATTCCTTTTTATCCATGCGTTCTAAGTGGCCTGTGGCTTCAGATGAGACATCTTGTACCAGAAAGTGGAGATTCACAAAGAAGTCCAGGCTGGGACTTTTCTGCTGTTTTCAGAAGTCCATAGCAGTCCTTGTCCGAAGGCATGCCCAGCACTAGTTCACCCCTTCATCTCTGAATGTAATTCGTTAACGTGATTTTGCTATTTCAAGCCAAAGTCCTAATTCCAAATGCCATGTCTTCATTTCGTCTTCTTCAGCTGAAGCCTAGTGGCAGCACTCTTCAGCTCTCGTGCACATGTTAAAGATAAATGGGTGCTTTCGAGGTGCTGTGCCAGCCCTTTCCTTGCTGTGTTTGCACTTTCCACTCCTTTCTCGAGCTCCCCTGCTCCTGGATCCTTTGCCCCATCCCAAAAATCCCAGTGGCAGCTGCTGGGAGAATTTCTCCTGCAGGAAAGCCACACTCCTCAGCTGCATGTTTTCCTTTGGTTTATGCCAAGAAAGGGATTTGGTTTTATTTTTATTTTCTATTTTTTGCAGCTTTGCAGTGCAGAACGAGACGAGAAGGAAAGGGGAAAGACATAAACAAAACGTACTGAGACACAGACCCAGTGGAGGCCAAAGACAAGAAAAACCTCATCAGTCACACTAATTCATGGGCTGTTAAAAAAAAGAAAAAAGAAAAGAAACAAACAGTTGAGCTGGGACTTTATGGATACAGGTGCAAATCCAAGGGTCCTTGTACTGGGGGTGCTGGTGGAAGTGTGCGGACTGGTGACGGTGTGTGCAGGGAAGTAAAAAAGGAGGAATAGACGGGAAAAAGTATAAAAGGGGCCAGCTTGGTGGAAAATGGAGCTGGTCTGTTATGCTTGTCTGCCCCATCCCCACGTCCCTGTCATTGCAGTGCGCCTGTCTCCTTATTAAACCCTTTTGTACCGAGCTCTCTGTGTAACCTCACATCTCAGCGATGAAACGTTTCTAACCGGAATTTGCCTTTTTTTTTTTTTAGAAGAAATCCCTCTCTTTAACCCTTCCAGCTTTATCCTCCCTTTTTCTTTTGCCTTCGGTGGCACCTTTTTATCTTACATTTGCCTCCATGGTCTATGCAGAAGCCCCTGACTTTGCCTGGCTGCTCAGGCTTAGCACCCACCAGTACTGCTTCCCCAGCATTTTGTAGCCTTGTTGGCATAAACACAGAGTAACGAAGCTGTTATGTGCTGAACACACATCCCAGATCATGGTTACATGATCATGGTTGCATCTCTGACTGCTTTCAGGAGCAGCAACGTCTGCTTAATCCTCTCCTCAGCAGCAGGATGGAGAAAAGCTAAAAATAACGCAATGGTCTGCTCCGAACCAACACAAATAATGACCTCACGGCTCTGCTAACTTGTTAGGCCACTCGATCCTCAGGCAATGCATCTCTAAAACTAGGGCTTGGAGTCTATAAATAGCCAGCTTGTTTGTTTGTTTGCTTCCTCAGCTTCTCTGCCAGCTCCAAGAATGCTTTGAGAAAAGCAGTGCGGCGGGCGAGCAAGGCACCCAGACGCCCGGTGCAGGACGTCCCTTGTGAGTACTGATTTTTTCAGGCCAAAGAGAGGAAAAATAAAAACATCCTCGTGGCGAGGACAAGCCGGGAGGCTGCACTGTGCGACGCCCTCAATCTCATCATAAAGCCGAGCTGAAGCTTAACACCCTCAGCCATCTACAGGCGGGTGAGAAGATCCGTGAAATGAAAACCAACCCGCTCCTAAGCCTGTTTTCCCCCAGCTTTTAGTCCTCTATAACAAGCTGTTTCCTTTGACACCTTATAGAGGGCAAGGAGAGTTTCCCTGAACTTCTTACAAGGAGGAAAATGTGTTTTGGTTTGGTTTGGTTTGGTTTTTCCAAGCCTTTTCTCTGCACGAGTGTTTTGGAGTAAAGATCTCCCAGTCACCGTAATTTACAGCTTTCAACAGCAAACGCAGGCGAGTTCAATTTCACACATTTCAGGGCAGCTTTAAAACGACCTTGTTACACTTTCTACTAGTGAATGATGTCACGTACAATGTTTGTCACCCCAAGGAAAGTAAAACGGGAAGAAGCCTCCTATGACAGACATTTATACGCTTCTGGAAGGAGCCACAGAAATCTTGCATCCTCCTCATTAAAAAAAATAAATAAAAACAAAGTGAGCAATATTATTATTGCTTTCAGAGAAGTCTCCTGGAGATGTGATTGATGGACAAAGGGCTTGTGTCCAAGCCTCTGGATAGCGATGTTACGGGCTCGTGTTTCAGCACTCATTTCCCCCAGGATGTACTCCGATTGCATAAATTGAAGTTTCCCGGCCCAAATCTGCCAGCTTTCTTGGAGAAAAGGCTGCGGGCGTTTCTCACCGTTGACCTTACGCTCTGAGAGCCGAAATTCCCCCAAACCACGGATCCCAGAGGACAAGCCCCAGAGCAACCCTGAGGCAGAAACCCCCTCTGTGGTTTCATCGCTGCCTCCCCATCGCCCTACGTGGAAACGGAGCTGAATTTCCAAAAAACCCCGTCGGAGATCCCCTGCTGAGCCAAGCAGCCCCTCCACCTCTCGCTCGTCTCCTGTGGGATTTCTTGCTGGTGAAGTCCTGCCTGAGGAAACACCGGCACGGAGCAAATCCTCTCGTCGAGCCCAGGAGCAGCCTTTGGAAGCCCCTCCAGCCAGGTATCGCGGATTTAAGAGCCACAGGGACGCTCACACCTGCTGAGCCGAGCCAGGGTATTTGTCTGGGCAGGGAAACCAACCCATTTCCAGGAACTCTGCTGCCTTGCAGCCAGAAATAAAAAGTTGCTGATGTCTGTCGGTGCGTCATACCTATAGCAAATTAATGTGAGCTCCAGGCAGTGCGTTTGGGCTCCTAGCAAAAACTGGTCCCAACTAGAATGCTGAGCACGGCGTTGTCTTCTTACTTCTTTTTATTCTTTCTCCTCCTCCTTTTCCTCCCTCTCCTACTTTTCCTGCTTCTTCTCCTTCTTCTGCTTCTCCCTTCTCCTCCTGATTTCTCTTTTCTCCTGCTTGTTTCTGCTTTCTTCTTCCTGCTTCCCCTGCTTCTCCTCATATTCCTTCTCCTTTCTTTCTCCTCCTTCTCCTTCCCCTTCCCCTTCTTCTCTCCTTCTCCTTTCTACTTCTGCTTCTCCCGCTTCTTCTCCTTCTCCTTTCTCCTTGTCTTCCTTCTCCTCTTTCTCTTCCTTCTCCTTTCCCCTTCTTCAGCTTCTCCTTCTTGTCCTCCTCCTTCTGCACCTCCTCCTTCTTTCTCTCCTTCTTCTCCTCCTTTTCCTCTTTATTCTTCTTTGTCCTCCTCCTCCTTCTCCTTATTAATCAGCACATTTAACTCTTCAAACTCACCTGCGACACCCATAGGATAAATTTTTTTGCACCTATGCACCCCTGGGGGGGAAGCAGCGCCAGTGCGGCTCACACTTACTTTTGCCTCTCCAAACCTGCCGCCGGCATTCCTCATTTGCAGACCTAATTACAGGAAGCCTAATTGGTATTTCTGTACCAGAAAGCCAGCTGCTTCTTTCACAGAGAGCCTCAGCGGTTTTGGAGCTGCCCTAAGGCAAAGCATTAGCACTGTGGTTGCTTCCTGGATAAGGAAGCAGTTAAAGTTTTGATGTTGCTTTTTTCCAGGGCTCTATTTTAATATTTTTATTTATTTATTTATTTATCCCCCTAGAGCAGGGATGCTAACCTGACGGGAAATCCCTCCACCTGGCAAATCTGATCTTTAAAAACAGTTCCTAGCAACCTTTGGTACTTACCATCTGCAAATAAAGCTGCTGAACCAAACCCCAATACATTCCTGGGAGATAAGAGCATTTTGTAATAATCTCAAATCCCCAGGGGTTATACGTGCTCGGCACAGGTTTCGCTAGAATTGATAAGAAACGAATGATTCCTGGCTGCATCCCCCCAAAAAAAGCAAAAGCAGATTTATTGTTGGGCTCTGCGCTATCTTGCTATTTAAGTAACCGTTTCCGTTGCTTTTAGCTGGAAAATGAACACAAAAGAACATTTTAACCCTGGCAGGAGAGGGGTCGTCGCTGCCGCCGCCGCCTCTTGGAACAAGCAAGTTTTCTCTCTTTGAAGCCCCCGGACTGGTCTCTGCTCCTGGTCTGAATCCAGCTTTTCTTACCCCCAGATCTTCAGTAAAATAGTCAATAATAAAACCCTTACGTAGCCAAGGAGGATGAAACAAAACTCCAGCAGCGACAGGTGACCTGACAAGACAAATTAATGAAATATTGCCTCTTCAAAGCTCTCTTAAATTTGCATAGGAACTTGGAAACGAAGCACAGAAGGGGCAGGCACCACCAAAACTAGTCTGTACTTGCGTGTCTGCGCTGTGACACCGCCGTTTGGGCCACGTTGCATGGTTCTCTGCGTGTCACCGGTGTCTTTAGGAGCCTTGTAGGGTTGTTTTTTTGTCTGGGACTCCCAGGACTTGCAGAACTCCTCAGCTATTTCTACCCAGCCTTCCCCAAAGCGATGCATGGCGAGACAGCGGATGACAGCTCAGCCCCAAACTTGTTTCTCAGATGCTAGAAGCAATTGAAAAGACAACTCCTACATCGTTAGCTTGGCCATGGGATGGCAAAGCCCCTTGTATATAGAAAAGATGAGCTCAGCCCCTGGACATCTCCCTGTCCCATGGCAAGGGATGCTTCAGGATCACTTCCTTGTCTTGCTGCATAGGGCAGGGGCAAGGTGAGAAGGATCTTTTAGTGCCATGGGCCAAGGACAGGGCACAAAGAACTCGTTTACGAGCTGCAGGGCTTGTTTTTATAAGGATTACAAAAGCCCTCCCCCAAAATCTGGTGTGATGCTCTCGTGTCCTCTGCGGCTTTCGAATGAACGCTTGCAGAAGTCTTTGCAGGCTGAGGATTTTCTTTACCAAATCCTGTTGTTATTGCCCTCAGCTATTTATTGCCTTAGCTCGTGGTGAACTCTAACCTGCTGATTGCTTCATTACACTCATCAGGTGAAATCTTGACTGTCCAGAGTACACAGATTAAGTGTGCTTTCTCTAAATATGCTCGGAAGGATTTATTGACTTGATGAGCACTTGGGCCACCAACCACGACTCTCTTCTGCTCCGAGGGAGGTTAATGGGGGCTGATGCCTTCTCCTTGGTGGGCAGAGGGAGAGTTTACCTCCTCCTCATGAAGCCTTTCTAATCAACCAGGATTCTCCTTCAAATAGCTCTTCTTGTTGTTGTGTTGGTAGTTGTGTCGTGGTTGTCGTCTCCCCTCTTCAACCCTACTTGTGCTTGGTCCATGGAAGGGGAAATGAAGATACACGAATGTAGAGGCCCCCAAGCAGGAGCCGTAGGGCCGCCTGGGGAGGGTTTGCTGTGAGCAGGGCCGGTGGGAGCAGCACGGTCCCAAACATGCTGTGGGTTGAAATCCCAACGCAGGAGCTCCGCGCATCTTCCAAGGCCTTGGCTCATCGCTTGGTTTCCAGTTTCAGACCAGCAAACTCCAGCTCCAGCATTTCAGGCTCTGACATCGACATCCCTGGAGTCCCCCCCACCCACCCAAAGAGAGTTTTGGCTGAGAATTTTGTTTAAGAGAGTTCTGGCATCGCACCAACTGCATTCCCTGGGATCTGGGGGGGAGTTGCATTCCCCCAGGGCACCACATTTCCCCTGATGCATCCATGCACCCAAGCTGAATGCTTCCCCATCCCCTACCTGAAGCTGCATCCCCTCCAGACACTGCATTACCTGGGTACTGCTTCCCACCCTGTGCACCACATCCTCCTGGCCCCATCCTGTTTTTGGGTATCGTATAACCCCTTTGGGTGTTGCAGCCCCCAGCTTTGGGTATTGCATCCCTTTTTGCGTGTTGCATCCCCCTTTTTGGGTGTCGCATCCCCCTCTTTGGGTCTTGCAACCCCCTGGGGTAAAGAATCCCCTCTCCCCTTTCGGGTATTGCATCCCCTGGGGTAAATCATCTCCCCCCAATATTGCAACCCCCCAGCTAACGCATTCCCCCTTTCGGGTATCGCATCCCCCTGGGGTAAGGCATCCTCCCTCCCCCTAGAGCACCCCCTGGGGTACCACATCTCCCCCTTTTTGGGTACAGCACCCCCTGGGGTACCCCATCTCCCTCTTTTTGGGTACCACCCCCCCCCCTCCGCCCTCGGGTGCCGCCCCCCTTCCCGGCCCCATTCCCTCGGGGCGGGCGCGTCCCCGCCGGGCTCACCCGAGGCCGAAAGCGAAAGCGAAAGGGGCCGGGCCGGGAAGAAAAGGGAAAGGAAGAGAAGGGAAGGGAAGGGCCATGGCCGGCGGCGGCGGGCGGCGGGGCAGAGGCGCCTCGGAGCCCCCGGGGGAGCCCTGAGCCCCCTGCCCGGTGCCGCCGCCCATGGCTCGCCCGCTGCTGTCGCTCCTCTGCGGGGCCGTCGCCCTCCTGCTGCCCTGGGTCGCCGGCGAAACCGGTAAGCGAGGCTTCCCCGGGGCTCCCGTCCTGCCGGCGAGGGGCTCGGGCCGCTCCTCGCCTTGCCCGAGCCCCCCCCGTGGTCCCTAGGGGGCACCCATGGGTGCCCGGGTTGCCCTGGTGGGGAGGGAGACGCGCGCTGGGTGCGCGCCCGGGGGTTCCCGGCGTGGCTCCGCTTCGTTCTAGGGCCCCCGGTTCCCTCCCGGGGTGCCCACGCTGCACCCATGGGTGCTCACCTTGCACCCATGGGTGCTCACGCTGCACCCTGAGTCGCCCTGGGGTCTCCTGGTTCCTTCCCGGGGTGCCCACGCTGCACCCATGGGTGCCCACGCTGCTCCTGCGGGTCCCCACGCTGCACCCATGGGTGCCCGCGCTGCACCCAAGTGCTCACCCTGCACCCATGGGTCCCCATACAGCACCCACGGGTGTCCACGCTGCACCCACGGGTGCCCACACTGCACCCACGCTGCTCCCCCATCTCCCCTTACACCCCACCGGGTACCCTCCAGCCCCACTTGGCGCCCACCCCAAATCCCCGCCGGCATCCCCGGAGGTTTGGGGGCGATTTTAGGACCCCGGGTGCTGCTCTCCCCACGGGAGACGGATCCCGTGGGGGGGGGGGGGGGTCCCGTTGGGGGCACGGAGCTGGGGCACGAAACGGGGCTCGGGGCAATTCGTGGGCATCGCCGCCGGACCGGGATCTTGTGGAAATTTGGCATCGCCTCTCCCAAGCGGCTTAAAGAAAAACGGCGCCGTGGTGTGAGAGGAGCCAGCGATGCTCAAAGCCCGGGGGAAACGCTCGCACCGGCACCAAGACCTTCCCCGGCACGTGTTAGCCCTGCTCAGTTAACCGAAAACGGGGGGATTCGGAAAGGTTTGCCTGGACGTGGAAGCGCGGGGCGCCCTGCAAAGCTTCGGGGATGGCTTTTGTGATCCTTTTATCTGGCTCCTGGCTGCCAAAACAGCAACGCCCTGGAAAATGAGTTTATTCCCAGCTCTGGATTGCCCACGTGTGCAACGCAGCGCTGTAAAACGATGCCGGTGGCGAGCAAAACACCGGAGAGAGTTTTCCCCGAAGGCAGCACCTCCTGCCCTGGCCCCATGGATGATGCTCGGATGCGGAGCTGCTTGGAGAGGACCTCGGGACCGGGTTTGGTGGCTTTGGGGCAAATTCGGCTGCTTTTCACTCAGTGCTGGATAACTCCAGAGGTGCCGCAGCCACCGCATCCCGCCGAGCTCACAGCAGGTGTCGCACCCCCTGCTCTCCATCCCCGGGGCTGCATTTCGCAGGGCAAAGCACAGAAACGCGGGGATATTTGTCAGGAGAAATCTTTTTTTCTTGCCTTCAGGAAGCGGGGAGGGTAAATCTGAGCCTGGCACCGGGGGAAGCTCCAGCACCGGGCTCCCTGCGGCTCTCCTGGCCACGCGGGGCTGAAGCTGAACTCGCCTTTTTTTGCGTGCAGATTTGGAGATCTGAGGATTGTGACTCGTGGGGACAACACCAGATGTGTTCAGTTTTATCTGAATCCCAGTGAAAATTAAATGTGTGCTTATTTTCTTAACACAATCCATTACCGTCGCGCCTCATTTTACCACGGAGCGATTCTTCCTCATCAATAAGAGAGAAACCCACCGGTGGCTCCTCGTTGGGTGTTCCCATGCTAACACCTCTCCCTCGCAGCCACGGGCACGGCTGTTCGATTTCACATGCTTTTGTTAGTTGCAAAACAGCGAAAAGTTTTACTTATTTCTGGGGTTTTGGTGTCTTCCGTGGATTCTCTGGTCTCGGACAGAGAGTTGTGAAATTTCTCTTTCCTCTATTTATTTTTTTTGGCTCATGTTCTTTAAAACATTCGCAGAAAACGGCACCCGCTCCCATTTGGCTGACGATTTTTGGAGGAGATTCAGCCACCACCATGGGAAAGCTTTCCCAGTGGGGATTCTCTGATGGCTGATCGCGGTTGTGCAGCCCCAGACGCTGAAGGGGGACGGCTCAGCGACGTGGAGATGGGAAATCCGGGGTCCAAAACCTGCCTGGACCCGAGGTGTGTGCCCTGCACAGCAGCTCGCTCCCATGCCATGAGTTTTTGAGCATTTGGGCCGGCACATTAATGGCAAAACTCAACCTGAGACACTGGGAAGGAGCGGGGATCAACAGCTGCTTTTGGCCGTGCCGGCACTTTTGTGAGCTTTTCCTTGAGTAATCCAGGAAAACAGAAGGCAGATGGCTTGTTTTTTGTAAGGGGAAAGCAAACTCTGGGAAGCGCTGGCTGCATGCCAGTCCCCAGCACTGACCAAATCCAGGGGGCTTTGTCCAGCTGGAAATCGGAACCCCTGAAGCTTTTCTCCCCTTTTTCTGGCTGGATTTCCCCCTGCGCTCGCTTCGCTTTCGCATTGTTTTTATTTTTTTTGGCAGCGGAAGGTCTTTCCACTGATTTTATGGCACCGCTGCAGGTTTATTGCCAGGCGAGCGTCCCGTGGCGCTGCCCCGTTTTCCTCCTGGAAACATCACCGCTGTCTGGAGCGGAGGCTGAGAACCAACGCGCTCGGCACGTGCCCGGCATCGCTCACGTCCTGGACCTCAGCAATGGTGTCTGCAGCATTTCGGGGCGTCCCAGCACTTGGAGACACGGCACAGAGCTGCCCAAGCACCAAAATGAAGAGAAAAGGGAGAAAAAAAGCAGCCCGGGTGGCTCGGACCACCCCAGGCATGGCTGGGGCTCTGCCAGGAGATGCTGCGGATACAAATGGGGGCGTTTCAGCATGAAGTAGCTTTTATTTCCGAGTGATTCGGCTCGTCCCTGTCAGTTTGAAGGATGAGGGACACCCGCGTGGCAGTGCCTGAAGCCGCCCTTTGGCTTCTCCCAGGGTGGCGAGCCCGTCCTGGCTGGCTGCCCGCTTCCTTTGCCAACACATGCCGCGGAACTGCGGCGCCGCTGCCAGCACGGCGGCGGTGGCGGCATGCACCCCGTGTCCTTGCCCTGAAAGCGGGTGGAAATGCCCCAAAAAATGGACCCCGGAGAGGAAGGAAGGCTCGTGCAAGAGGGAGGCTGGGATGGGGTTTGCTCACGAAGCGGTTTTTGCTGGTTTTGTGATGGGAATTCCCGTTGTGTTTCCACTCCTTTCTCCGTTGCGCTCCCATCTCCATCATTCTCCTGTCCCCACCATGTTCCCATTGCTGTTGTCCTCCTGTCCCCATCACCATCATGCTCCCATCCCCATCGTGCTTCCACCCCTGTCCCCATTGCTGTCATGCTCCCAAACCCATTGCGCTCCTGTCCCCGTTGCCATCATGCTCCTGTCCCCGTTGTGCTCCCTCCCATCTGTCCCCCACTGCCACCACGTTTCCATTCCCATTGCCACCATCGTCCCATCCCCATCCCCATCGTCCTCCTGTCCCTGTTATTCTCCCATCCCCACCACTGCAATCCCAACCCCGGTGTCCTTGTGCCCCTACCGTCACCCCGCTCCCGTCCCCGCCGCACCGCTGCAGCCGCTGGGTGCTTCCCAGAGCCCCAGGGAAGGGTTAGGACCTCACCTGCAGCCTCAAGTCCTGGTGGCCTCGGGGACATCACCAAAAGTTGCTTCAGCCTGGCGTCCCTCCCTGCCAAACGTGGCCCATCCTGAGGGGCATTGCTCCATCCACGCTGTGCATCACGTCCCGGCCACGCATCACCCCGTGAAAAAACTTTCTCCATCGCGCCAGGGGAAAGGAAGCGAAATCTTGACGCCCTCTGGCAAAACCGACCTCAAATCGGAGGTCAAGGGGAAGCACAAGGAGAAGGAAAGCGATAGCTCAGATCCCCACTGTGCCTGGCCACGTGGCGGTCAGATTTTGGCCACCTCCAGGGCCAGGGGTTGCAGCCAGCAGCGGGGTGACAACCCCGGGAAGCAGCAGGAGGACTCTGCAGTGCCTGGAAATCCCCCACGTCCTGCACAACAGGAGGAGAACAGAGTGGAGCCAGAGCGTGGCGGCTGGTGGTGGGACACAGCTGACCGAGAAGCTCGCTGCAGGGGGAGAAATTCAGCTAGAAGGCTTTTTTTCTGCTAAAAACCTTTTTTTCTGCTAAAAGGAGCTGCTTGAAGGGACCACAAACATGCCAAAAACCCAGCTGTAACCGGGGTCCCGTGCGTGGCACAGTGCTGTCCCCCTTCCCTGTGCCCTGCTTGCAGGCACAGCCACCTCCGTTGGTGCTGGATGAGGCTCTCCCAGCCCTGGGGCAGCACCAATACCCCGTACCCCTTCCCCAGCAGGTCGAGACCCCCCCTGTTGGGCACGGTGAGCCCTTCATGCCCCCGTTATCATCTTCATTTTTGTTTTTCCCCCCTCCCCGCCCCGTGACAGTGCGATGCAGCCGCCCCAAGGACGTGGACAACGCGCACATCGATGCGGGCAACAACACGCAGCTCCACGCCTGCCTGCGCTACACCTGCAAGCCGGGCTACAAGCGCAAAGCCGGCACCTCCAGCCTCATCCAGTGCGTCCTCCACGACTCCAAGCCCGTGTGGACGCCCACCAGGCTGCAGTGCATCCGTAAGATCTCGCCGGGTGGCTTTGGGGACGCGGTGGCTTTGGGGAGGGGGTGGAGGAGGACGCGGGGTGGCGGTGCCGCTGACGGCGTCTCCGCGTTGTGTCTCCCCCAAGGGGACCCGGCTCTACCCCTGCAAACCCCCAGCCCCGAGCTCCCGACCGTGCTGCCCACCATGAAGACGACCCAAAGAGGTGAGGAAGGGGCGAACGCGGCCCCGCAGGGGGTTTTGGGGCTGCCTCGGCTGAGGCCGTGGTGAGGACGCGTTGTGGAAAGCCAGGCTAGAGGGGGTGGCCTCGAGTTGTGCCAGGGGAGGTTGAGGTTGGAAATGTGGAGACATTTCTGCTCAGCAAGAGCAGGCAGGCGTTGGGACGGGTTGCCCAGGGAGGTGGTGGAGTCCCCGTCCCTCGGGGTGTTCAAGGAGAGGTTGGACATGGTGCTTGGGGACAGGGTTTGGTGGTGACCTCGGTGGTAGGGGGATGTTGGGCCAGATGATGTTGGAGGGCTCTTCCAACCTTAACACCTCTACGATTCTCTGATCCCATGCTCGTCTAACCCACCTGTGTGACCTCCCACCACCTCCTCGCTGTGGGGTGGGCTGGGTCGCCCTCGCCACCCCCTGCCCGGACCCGGTGCGAGGCCACGCACAGAGCACCGCTGAAAACTGCCCCAAATTCAAAGGGTTTTTACACCCTTTCCCCAAGCAGGAACCACCGGCGCCGCTCCGACCTCCAGCCCCTCTCCAGCAGCAACACCCGCGCCGCCGGGGGCTGATGGGCCATCGCTGGAGACGTCCACGCTGCCGGCGACGTCCCCGCTGCTGGAGACGTCTCCGCCAGGAAAAGGGATGGCCCTGGGGACAACCCCGCTGCCCACTGCCCCCGCGGACCACGCTGCAGGTTGGTTCACCTCCCCAAGGGAGACAACCTGCCAGCGGGGCTGCGTTTCACTCAGTGCAGGCTCTTTTACCGTTTTGACGCTTTTTCCCCTTCCCTCTGAGCTCCTTTTTAACGCCGTTTCCCCCAGCATCTTCCCCTTTCCCGGGCTTCCCCAGCTCTGCGGCTAAAATCTCCGTTTCTCTTTTTGTTTTTGCAGTTTCCGCCCAGATATTGGCCTCTTCCATCGGTAAGCAGCGCTGGGTCGAGCAAAAAAGCTCATTTTCGGCAAGCGTGGGCTCATTTAATTTATATTTTCACCCTAAAAGCCGCTCTCAGAGCCGTGTGATGTTTGTGCCACGGCCGGGGGCGATGCCTCCAAGGGGGGGCAGGACGCAGCGCCCACATTTCTTCCCCCGCCAGGGAGGGCACCTTGAAAATACGCTGTGAGAAGTCGTGAATAATGCGTTTTGGGCTCTTTGCGGAGCCGTTTTGAGCGGGGCTGTTCCGTTGTTGGGGGCTGCTCACCGCCTGCCTCGTCTCTTCCCACAGGGCTCCCGCTGCTGGTCGTCGCCGGCATGGTGGCTTGCTGCTGCTGGAGGATGAAAATGTAAGTGTGCTGAGCCCACACGGTCCGGTGACAAGCCACCCTTGGTCCCCAAACTTCCCAAAAAGCTGGGGAAAAACCCTTTGGGTGCCGACGATGCCCCTCTCCTGTCCGCAGGAGCGCCCGGCAGGAGTACGAGGTGGCGGGGACGGCCATCGCCATGGTGGCTTGCGCCACCGCAGCCGAGGACGATGAGACGGTGCCACCCGGCGTCTTCCCCATGGGCTGAGCACCCACGGCCCGGCCAACTCGGTGTACCTGCCAGCCCGGTCAGCGAGGAGGATGCTCGGGGCTCGCTTGGAAAGTTGGATGCTTCCCCGAGCGGCAGCGGCGCGGGGCAGAGCGCGTCCCCCCGTCCCCAGCTGCCCTGCGCACGGAGCATCCTCGCCCCGGGGCCAGGCGGCTGCTTTTCCCAGCCTGACCAAGTGACTGTCATGGAAGAGCCCGCTCCGTCGGCCGAAGGTGGGGGAGAAAAATCCTGGTGGGTGAGCCCCGGGAGCACCCCGGGGTGGAGGAGATGGTGGGTGGCCTGAGCTGGGGGCCAAAAAGCAGGGGGTGTTTAAACAGGAGCTGGAGGAGCGGGATGTGAGGGGCCGAGGCAGGCCATCAGGAGCAGGATGCGCCCGTCCTTGCTGCAGACTGGGCTGTCAGCCCCAGTGGAGGACGTTTTGGGGTACAGGGTTTGTGTGCTGGCGTTGAAACCAGGCTGCCCTGCCCCAAATCACACCCCTTCCCTGGCTAGTTGGGCCAGCCAGACGCCATCCCTAGAGCTGCTTTAACCCCAAACCGCCCCCAAACCACTGCTCACGGCCACTGCAGACCCAGGCGAGCATCCCTCTGCCGTGCTCTGACTCCCTCCCTGCTCTCTTTCAGCCACCCCCAAGCCATCGACCGCAGCGAGGAGCTCCAGCACCAACACCAGCACCACCCCGCTGCGGCTCAGGGACCCTCGGACACAACTCCGGGATCCTTCGGGGGCACTTTCGGCACCGACCCCAGGTGCCCCCCGGCTCCGGCTGCTCGCAGGGGAGCGCAAGCAGGAGCCGTTCACTACAGACACTGCCAAAACCCGAAAGCAACGACACGACCCAGGGAGAATTTCTCTTTGCGGGTTTGCCCTTCTCCCTCTGGTTGTTAGCGGCTGTGAGCCACTCGTTTCCCCCCCCCCCCCCCCCCTTGCTACAGAACAGGCAGCTTCGTGGTGTTGCTTTTTATAAAAACGTGTAAATATTGTATAGAAAAAAACGCACGCCGAGTGGCCGATGCTTTCGTTGGGTGTCTCGGCCTCCACGACGACGGGGAGAGAGAGTGGGTTTGGGGTGAAATCCCCCACTGCAGCAGCCAGGGCTTGCTGCTCAGCCCTGCCACGGCCCTGTGACCACCCCAAAAGGGCACTGCTGTCCTCTGGAGGCAAAGTGGCGGCTGCCACGACCCGTTTGGCTCCGCTGGAAGGCACAAGGAGCTTCAGCAGGCAGCTGGGAAGCAGGAGGTGTCTCCTAACTCCTGTCCTTTCCTCATTTTTGTCCCTTTTCCTCATATTTGTGCGCTCGTGGCCGAGAGCAAGGCCTCCTGTCATGGCACTTCGCTCCCCGTCTCCTCCCCAGTGCCACGGGGTGGGCAGAAAATAAACGAGGCTGGAAGGGAGCTCAGGAGGTCCCCGGGCCGGCGTCTGCAGTTCCGTTTGGCTTCCAGGCATCGTTGTGCCCACGTTGAGCTGGGGGGGAAGCCTTTCTGGAGCTGGCACTTGAAAAGTGAAAAGAGCCAGCGAAGCAGCTGCCATTCAGCCATTTACTGTGGAAGTCAACAGGATGCAGGTGCTTTCCCAGCCAGGCACGGCTCGTGGCTCCAGGCTGGTGTCCAAGAGGTCTCAGCCTGCATCGGTTTCGGATTTGATCTCTTCGTGGCACCAAGCTCTGGGAGCAGCCGGGGCATCGTCATCCGCCTGCCCTGCTCCGTGCTGGTGCGGCCTCACCTCAGGCACTGTGTGAAGGTTGGGGTGTCACAGGCAAAGAGGGACATAAAACTATTAGAGAGTGTCCAAAGGAGGGCTACGGAGATGGGGAAGGGTCTGGAGGGGAAGATGGGTGAGGAATGGGTGAGGAACCTTGGTGTGTTCAGCCCCGAGCAGAGCAGGCCGAGGGGAGGCCTCATGGCGGCCTGCAGCTCCCTCACGAGGGGAGCGGAGGGGCAGGCGCTGAGCTCTGCTCTCTGGGGACAGCGCCAGGACCCGAGGGAACGGCATGGAGCTGGGACAGGGGAGGGTCAGGCTGGGGGTGAGGGAAAGGTTCTGCACCCAGAGGTGGTCGGGCACTGGGACAGGCCCCCCAGGGACGTGGTCACGGCCCCGAGCCCGAGGGAGTTCAAGAAGCGTTTGGACGCCGCCCTCAGACACAGGGTTTGGTTTTTATGTGGTCCTTTGGGGACTTGATCCTTGTGGGTCATTTCCAACTCTGCTTCTCTGTCTTCACACGGACAGCACAAGCCACCCGCTGGTTGACAAGGCCACCACGCTGCTGGTACCGTCGCTGCTGGGATGGTTGGTAAAGAAACCCAACTCGGGGTGACTTCGTAACCGAAGGGAAGAGAAAAAAGCATTAAGGCTTCTGTTGTTGTTGCTACAAATTTTATCTCAGCATCTAAAACGCTCTCCAGCTTCTCTCTGATTGTGTGTTAGACTGGAATCAACCCAAAGCAGTTCTTCAGATGCTGCCTCTCCTCCCCTTAGGCAAGAGACGTGAAACCTGGGGAAACCTCTTGGCTGCAAGTAAGGAAAATTCCTTTAATTCAGCTAGGAGCAGTTATGACTGATTTCCTTCTTCCCCACTGATCCAGAGCTGAGAGTGAAACTTTCCCATTAAAGCAGGCTCCAGGAAAAGGTTCCTTTTCTAGGAATAAAAGCTTTCTCTGGGTACTTTTTGGCATCACATTCCTCTTCTGTTGGGTGGGAAGGATTTTCCCAAGGCATGATGTGATGGAAGAGTCAGGAAAATCCCAGCAGCTTTTGTCACTGGAAGCATTTTCCTGGTGACAGAGGAATGGATGGTAATGCTCAAGTTAAAAAAAGAGCAGTCCTGTCCAGTAGAATTGACATTGTGAATAATCTTCTGTGCAATGATGCAGGTCATGCTGACCAGCTCCTGGAGGACAAGGCAGGGCTTGAGAAAAAGTCTTGCACCTCCTTGCAGAGATCCTGGAAGGTTCCTCCTGGAGCTGGTGCAAAATCCTGCTCCCAATATCCACCTGATAAGGAGCGTGGATGTGAAAACCGGCCATGTCCTGCACCCAGAATGGCTTCGGGGTGAAGCAAGGGCTCTTGGAGCTGGAAGGCTTCGTTGTGTTGGGATGTGTTATTCCTGAAGTGCTGGGATGACCAGAGATGTCATGGTTCCAAAATGCTTCCATGCACACGAGTAGCAAAGGTACCCACCTGCATCCCTGCTGTGATTGCTCTGCAAGGGAAAGAGAGAGTTAAGAGGATGCTAAGGCTGGAGGAGCGCAGCCTCTGCTCCCAGCCTCATCCAGGGAAGACAGCAGCGATGTGCCTAAAAGTATCTCCTGCCACCTCCCTTGCAAAGAAACCCATTCTGGGGCAGTTTGCTCAACAGCTGCAACCAGATGTCCCCATTCAGGTTTTCTCTGGTGAAGCAGGAGGCTGCCAGCTGGCATCTCCTCCGTAAATGTTCTATGATTCTACAATTCCATGGTTCTGTGATCTCCTCCCATAAATATTCTACGATTCTGTGGTTCTATGATCTCACCCCGGACACGTGCATGGCTCCTTGCAATGCTGGGGAGCGAATCCTGCCTGCGAGCCAGGAGCTGATAGCGAGGCTGTACCCATCTCAGTCAGCTTGCCTCTTTTAGGGTCACATCCCCTGCTGATGGCTTGATGCCATTTTACTGCTCACATCCCCTGCTGATGGCTTGGAGCCATCTGCTGTCTCTTGTCCCAGCCGTGGAGCTCCACCAGATTCCCCTTGTGCTTGCAGATCCTGGCGCTAGGAGAGGCGCTGGGTGATGACCAAGCCCAGAGCCACAAAGTGGAACTGAAACCAAAACTGGGCGCAAAACTCAGGTTGCCACCCTCTCGCCAGTTCACGTACGGCCACTGGCAGGGACAAAGGGTGACCTGCTAATCTCTAGGGGGGTGTTTGACGGCCTCTGCAGAGTAAGAAATGGGCCATGACACGACAAAAGCCCCAACTGGCTCCACCTGAGACCACAATTAGAAGAGGTGAAGACTTAAGAGACTCTGCAGGAACCTCACCACTGCCCTGAATCATGCACTGAGGAAGTCGTCCCCAATTAAAAGACTGGGCTGTGAGCAGAAGTAAGGGGCTGAACCACAGGATGCAGCCACGGGGTGTTCCCTGCTCACTTCCATGCAAGCTTAGCTCCAAATTTGTCCCTTGTGACAGCTCAGAGCAGTGACCGAGCGCGGCCACCCCGTGACAAGGAGCAGCTTGTGAAGGCTCCTCATTTAAACACACCACCTCAGAGGCCCTCGGAGGGTTTGGCCAAGACCAAGAAGCAGAGAGGAGATCGGAGGAGACGTACGTAAGTCAAAGGCAGCTTCTTCACAGCCAGCCCGGACTGCAGGGGCTGCGTGCACTGTGGCGCAGAACAGGTGACTGCGGCCCTGTCTGTCTCAGCCTTGCTCAACAGCTCCACTCGAAGGAAACACTCCTAAGGAAGAAGAAAAGGGGAACAACAACATTTTCAGGGAGCTGAGAGATTGGAACAGATTATTTATTTATTTTTTTAACCCCCCCTGGGAAGTGACTTGTAACATGGCTTATTAAAAAAAACAAACAAACGAAAAAACACCCCAAATCCCAGTGACAAAATAAAAAAACAAACAAACAAACAAACAAAAAAAAACCACTGACAACAAAACCAAGCAGAATTCATGGCAGCTTTCAAGGAAGGAAGTGAAAGCTGGAAAAGGAAGGAAGTTGGCA
Organism: Clangula hyemalis; assembly: GCA_963989345.1. Next base: position 205,898,935 of record OZ022426.1, on the reverse strand, counting down.
GACAGAAAAGGGAACCCACACGCTTGTGCTGAGATAAGAAGGCAGATTCCTTGGAAGACAACACCCAAAAGGACTGTGGAAAAATGCTGCACCACTGCAAGCTGGTGTCTTGCTACCAAAAACACAGTGGGAACCGAGGACGAGAAGCTTCCTCAGCTATTTGTCTGCTACAGCACAACCCAGGAAGTCACAGTCTACCATCAGCAAGAATCTTAGGACGAGGATGAAGCTGACTTAATGCTCCTCCACCACACACGGACCCTGCAAATTTTATGATGAGAGACGAGCAGATTTTTATAGGGACTGGGTGCTGGCTCTCTCGGTGCTTTTTCAAATCGGCAGCACTGCCCAAGATGTTGTCACTTGTAGAACGAACTCCAGACCCCAAACCCTACAGGGACAGTGGGAACTTGCTCTTCCCTGCTGCCTGCTCTGCCTCTGCAATGCACGCAGAGGCTGAGGCACCGCTGCAGCTGCCAGAAAAAGCTTGCAGCGTGCTGCGAAGTGCACGTATCGGGGCCCCAAATTCCCTTTTCAAGGAATTGTTTACTTTGGAGAGATTTCGCTTACCCCAGCCGATGCCAAAATAATCTTCAGGGACTCTGATATTAACAAACATTTCTTTGCACGTGTCACCGCCACGTAGAGCAGGTTCCATTCATCCTCAGGATACATGCCTAGATGGGAGGAAAGATAAGCGGTGGCTCTAGAAAACATGAATGAACAGCTCTGCCACTCTGGTGCCTTCAGCGAGCGCTCCTGGAAGGACACCCCATGCTCTGGGAGAGCACGGGCTTGCAGAGCAGCACCCTCCTGGGTTTGCTGTGCAGTTCTGGGCACCACTGAAAGCGGTTTCACCTTCTCCCCTCGAGGTAGGGGCAGGACTCTGCATGCCCAGAGGAGCAGCTACGCGTTTCTCCACCTCCCCAGGCACAGACTCAGCACTGGGGGAGTTTCTGTGTCATCAGCTGAGCTAGATTTGCTCTGCTGGCTCCTCTCTGCTTCCTGGGAAGAGAGCTGCTCTCCCAAAGCTTTTCCTTTGTGACGCCGAAAGACAGGAGTGTCTTTCCCAAGCGCGGTCCCTCTATGCTGCCAGGAGGAAACCACAAGAGCAGCGAGCACTAGCACAGCCCGTGTCACTGCAGCAGCTGAGAGGCACGGCCTTGTAGGACCAGCAGCAGCAGCACACTTTTATTTCCCACTTCCAGGTCAGGACGGGTGCCCCTAGCAGGCGTCCCCTTACCGATCAGGGCGTTTGTTATTCTGCCATCGCGAACGGCCTGTGGCATGCTGACAAAGTCGTCTGCAACCAGCACCGTATCAAACTCCAGGCCTTTGGCTTTGTGGACGGTGCCTATAATGTAATCTGCAAGGAATCAGAGCAGGGACAAGCAGGGCAAAATATCAGTCGCCGCAGCCAAAGCGGTGTCTTCATCTCACAAGCCAGAACTGCAGCCCCAGCTCCCAAACAGGAGCGCCCTTTATTTGATGAGTTTTCAGCATGATTGCTTTGTCTGCCCTCCCAGTCCCAAATCTGAGTCAGCAAGTTGCAGGGCAACTCCAACAGGAATCACAAAAAGAGAATAAAGCCCCGGGGCTTTCCATCTGCAGAAAATGCCACATTAGGATGTGCTTTATTTAGCTTTATTTGCAAAATCTAGCGAAGCCGCCTTAAGCAATCCTTTGGTGGCAGATTGATTGCCCTGAACTCCAGCTGGAGCCCCAAATGTACCCCGAAAGCTGCTGTTCTACCCCTTTTCTCCCTAAAAGGCTGGCTTAACCCAAACGCAGCCTCTGTGCAGAATGAGGTGGATTCAGCGCTGAAGCTGGAGTGAAAAAGAAACAAACTGAGTTTGTTTCTCTAAGACACGGCTCGGCTTTACCTGCCGCAGCTTCTCGTGACACGTGGCAGCTCTCAATCTTCTGCACCAGCTCAGGAATCCGCTCTTTGTATTTCTCCACTATTGCAATCTTCACTTGCAGCTCCTTGTCATCGACGCGCGTGGCGTAGTCCCTCAAACCGAAGAAGCCACCGGTTCCTTCCCATCTTCGGATGAAGGGGTCACTTATGACAAGGTTTGCTGAGGAGAACGTAGAAGAGGACACGTTTACTTTACCGGCACATATAATAAAAGGTGCTTTTGATTTCCGATCATATTTTGGAGTAAAAAAATCACACTTGAGGGGAAAAACTGAGCAGGCTGGAAAGGCCCTGATGGGAGTTTCACAGCCTGGAGCAGGGTCTCAGAGCAGAGGCAGCCCTAGGGCCCTTCCAACCCACGTTATTCCCTCTTTTTACCCAGATGGAGAGGAGTTTTCCAAGTGTCTCGTATTCATGTAAGGACCAGTAATGACATGTATATAATCAATCCCATACCCCTGATCATTTGTTGTGCTCTGCTCCGTACATAACAAGAAAAACCACACAAATCGCTGCCAAGGCAGAGGGAGATTTTCAATGAATGACTCATTTCCTAAATGATACCCACGAGAGAAAAGGAACCACGTGACCGAGGATTCGACAAACTAGGCTATAGATATATAAAAAAAAAAACAAAAACAAAAAAAAACAATCAACAATCAACCAACCAAACAGGAAAAGCCTTTTGACAAATGAAAAATGAAATTAAATCAGAAAACAAAAGGCAAAAAAAACCCAACCTCTCAGTTTATAGCAGTCTATTGGTCTCTTGTTCCCAAGGCATGGCAGAGGGGAACTGAAGAGGGCTGCGTGACACAGACCCCCTAGGTTCTGCCTCTCTGGTATTAACACCAGCCAGGCCACATCGGCCTGAGGAAATATAAAATAAAACACCACGAAGCCTTCCCTTGCCCTAGCGAGCACTGAGACATCAGTGCTGCTGGAGGGGAGGCTCACAGAAAGAAGGCTGAGGAGGTACTCACCTTCCTCCCGCTTATCTGCGGGTTGACTGAGCTTCCAAATATCATAAATTCTGCTCAGGCCAAAACTGGAAAGCCCCTGTGAAAAGAAAACAACAAAAAAAAAAAGTCAAAAAACCACAACAATTTGTTTTAAAATACGCAAGTAAAGGTGCTGCCTGGAGTTTCTAGATAAGCCAACAAGGCCCAGTGGTTATTGACGTGAAGAGGAATGAAGGAAACGTGTTGAAGATGCAGAGGGAAAACTATTCCTAGAATTTTCACTAACAAAAAGTTTGTTAAGTTAACTTTTCATTGTTAAGTTTAACTTTTTCACTGTTACGTTTAACTTTTTGTTCGTTTTACCTTCTAATAGCTGCGCATGGCTTTGTTGAAACAAACTTGAGAAATCTGTTGTGCTGTAAATGCTCCTGCCCTACGGACTTGATGTTGTTCTGCAGGAGCCAGCTGCAGCCTCTTTCCTGAAACAATGGACCACCACAAGGAAGATGAGCTTGATAAACTGCCTGTAGATGTTTTAGCCATGTAAACCAAACCAAAAGGCTTCGCTTCGTCAATATTTGCTTTCAGACAGTAAATATTTCTCCCTCCTTGTTTCCCAATTTCTTTTGTTTTGTTCTCTCAAAGGCCTCAGTCTGAACTCACACTTTTCACTCCCCAGCGCTAAAACTGCAAGGAAGAATTTTGCTGCAGGGCAGCAGTCAGTGCAAGCATTTCCTCAATTCCAAAAGGCAACTTCCCAGTAGAAAGAAAAAGAAAAAAAAAAAAAAAAAGAACTTAAAATATCAGCCTAAAATTCTAAAATTCAGAACACCGGGTTCTTCCTCAAACACATTCAGCACCAGGACAGCTGTTCACTCTCTGTGCTTTCACATTTCTAGGTGCAGAGCAACATCTCAGATTAAATCACAGCTATCTGTGTTTCAGTTTGAAGGGTAAGGATTCTTCTGACGCTTCTGAAATGGGGAGCATTGTTAAAACGTCCCTGCAACATAAGCATGTGAATTTCTGCAGGCTTGCACACACGGGCTCCTGCTTCAGCTACATGGGGGCTTTTTGCAGATGAAAATTCAGGGCAGACCTCAGAACTGCAAAGATTCAGATGAAAATTCAGTGCAGACCTCAGAACTGTGAAGCTACAATGCTCCGAGCTTTCCAGTGAATCTTTCAGAGGTGATATCTCAACCCACAGAGTTTAAAAGATCAGAATTTTGCCTGTTTCTAATGAAGATCCTATGAGAATGACTCCAATTTATTCAGTTTTAGATTTATTATCAAATACGTTTACCTTCTAGATGCTGAACTCCTCCAGAAACATGTGGATTGAAGAACATTAACACTCAAACTGATGCAGAAATAAAAGTGAAATGGAAGGGACAGAAATCAGAGGAAGGTGAAGCCTCAGCTTAGCTTCCTTGAGGGTTTAATGTTCAGCATTGCTGGAAATCCCAACTCCCCTCACCAGCAAGGCTGGCGAAGCAGCTTACCCAGGCTTTCCTGGGTATATCGAGCCTGGGACCAGCCCACTGCAGGACTGGAAATTAGGAGTGATCACTGCAACCGCTTCAACCGCTGTCTTTGTCTCACAAGAGAGCTTGAAAAATGTTTATTCTCTCAGGGCACAGCTTGCCTTTCCTTGCTGGCAGAGCCGAGGAGGGTGCTTAGGCTCAGTCTGCAATTAGAGCTGATTTTATTTCCCTAATAGAGGATCACAATGATGCTGCCAGCAGCCAAAAGCAATTAGCAGCACTCCATCTAATGCAAATAGTCGCAGCGACGTGTTGCAGCCATGTATCTCTCTTCCCTCGCCCTGTCCAGCAGACTGGAGCTGCTGCTGCCTCATTTGAACCCGATGAAATAAGAGGCCACACCGCACAGACAGGCGAGCCTAAAAAGGGAGCCACGCTTGCATGGGTTTGAGGAACAGCTGCTCCAAATAACCAGGCTTTCTCCTTGAGTGTTAATTTTAAACCTGGGTGCTAAGGACAACAGCCACCACGCTTATTTCAAGACCTGCAGTAGTGTCACTGCTACGGACCTGGGGACATAAAAGATGCAGTGGCAATTTCTCCTTACCCCAATCACGCGTATTTTAATCGGCCCCTGTATCCCAGTAAGCCTCACAGCATCCTCGAACACATTATAATTGCCCCGTGATAGGATTGTTATCTTCCCTTTCTTGCTGCCTCTCACATCACCTGTGCAAAGAAATTCCCAGTTAGCCAGGGCAGTTGGAAAGCGGATATTTAAAAAACAAAAGGTTCTCGTAAATCAGGATTAATCCTAAAATGGGCATATTAGAGAAAGTCTAGAGGAGGCCACAAGGATGATCAAAGGGCTGGAGCAGCGCTCCTGTGAAGACAGGCTGAGGGAGCTGGGGGTGCTCAGCCTGGAGAAGAGAAGGCTCCGGGGAGAGCTCCCAGCGGGCTGCCAGGGCCTGAAGGGGCTGCAGGAGGAACTCTGTGTTGGGGGTGTAGGGGTAGGGCAGGGGGAATGGCTTTAATCTAATAGAGGGGAGATTTAGGTTAGATATTAGGAAGAAATTCTTTATTATGAAGGTGGTGAGGCCCTGGCCCAGGCTGCCCAGAGGAGCTGGGGGTGCCCCATCCCTGGGGGTGTCCCTGCCATGGCAGGGGGGTGAAACTAAATCAGCTTTAAGTCCCTTCCGACCCAAACCATTCTTGGATTCTATGATTCTAAGCTTTGGTAGCTCTGGGACTTGCAGGCATTGAACAGAGGTGACACCGACACAGCTTACCCTCTTGGTTTCCACCCACTAACGTCTTATTCCTGACGTTCTTGCAGACATCCAGAATGGTTGCTCCAACATAAGCTATTTCAGGACCAAACCTGAAACTCTGCGTGGAAAAAGGAAGGAAACAGAAAGCAGGAAAAGAAAAAGTTGTTATAACCTACAAAAGTATTGCAATATATGGAGCATACAACTTCCACCAACCTTCTGGACAATATTTCTCTTAGAAAAGGCACCAAAATCCCCCTCCCAGCCGTTCCAGGCTGCCTTGTTTTAATCCAATTCATTCTGCAAAGAGTCCTAAAGGTTCCTCCCTGATGTTAGCTGTGAAAATTGTGTAGCTGCATTGCTAATCAGGCCAAAAAACAATATCCCACTACCCATTTTTCAAGCCACACGCCCTTCCCAGTGACAAGGTGGGATCGCCCCAGTAAGAGGCCCACTGGGTGCAGAGTTTGAAGAGTAACGCCACTAATCCAGGAGCAGCAAATACTCCACGATGGTGAACTCAAGAAGCTTGGCAGCTAGCTGCCTTCTGAAGAAGGGCAGGAGACATTTTCCACTGCATTTGGTATCCTACCAGAGAAAGAGAGCAGCAAATCCTCATCTTACCTGGGTCAGGTAGTAGATGTGGGTGTGAGGCACGGTGTAGAGGGTGTTGACGGCACCTCGGAAGCTGTAGATCTGCTGGTGAGGGTCTCCTACGAGGATTATCCCGCACGTCTGTGAGAGCACAATATCCGCGATGGCTGCAGGGAAACATCAGAGCATTAGAGGGGAGCCTGCCCACAAAGCAAGAGGGGACTGTGAATTATCGTGTGCCTGTACCGAGGCGAGGGACAAAATTAGAAAGGCCAAAGCTCATCTGGAGCTCAATCTGGCTACTGCCGTTAAAGATAACAAAAAATGTTTTTATAAATACATCAACACAAAAAGGAGGACTAAGGAGAATCTCCATCCTTTACTGGATGCGGGGGGAAACTTAGTTACAAGAGATGAGGAAAAGGTGGAGGTGCTCAATGCCTTCTTCGCCTCAGTCTTTAGCGGCAATACCGGTTGTTCTCTGGATACCCAGTACCCTGAGCTGGTGGAAGGGGATGGGGAGCAGGATGTGGCCCTCACTATCCACGAAGAACTGGTTGGTGACCTGGTACGGCACTTGGATGTGCACAAGTCGATGGGGCCGGATGGGATCCACCCAAGGGTACTGAGAGAACTGGCAGAGGAGCTGGCCAAGCCGCTTACCATCATTTATCAACAGTCCTGCCTATTGGGGGAGGTCCCAGCTGACTGGTGGCTAGCAAACGTGACGCCCATCTACAAGAAGGGCCGGAGGGCAGACCCGGGAAACTACAGGCCTGTCAGTTTGTCCTCAGTGCCAGGAAAACTCATGGAGCAGATTATCTTGAGAGTCATCACGCGGCACTTGCAGGGCAAGCAGGCGATCAGGCCCAGTCAGCATGGGTCTATGAAAGGCAGGGCCTGCTTGACGAACCTGATCTCCTTCTATGACAAAGTGACGCGCTTGGTGGTGAGGGAAAGGCTGTGGATGTGGTCTACCTTGACTTCAGCAAGGCTTTTGACACCGTTTCCCACAGCATTCTCCTCAAGAAACTGGCTGCTCTTGGCTTGGACTAGCACACGCTTCGTTGGGTTAGAAACTGGCTGGATAGCCGGGCCCAAAGAGTCGTGGTGAATGGAGTCAAGTCCAGTTGGAGGCCAGTCACTAGTGGCGTCCCCCAGGGCTCGGTGCTGGGGCCGGTCCTCTTTAATATCTTCATCAATGATCTGGACGAGGGCATTGAGTGCACCCTCAGTAAGTTTGCAGATGACACCAAGTTAGGTGCGTGTGTCGATCTGCTCGAGGGTAGGAAGGCTCTGCAGGAGGATCTGGATAGGCTGCACCGATGGGCTGAGGTCAACTGTATGAAGTTCAACAAGGCCAAGTGCCGGGTCCTGCACCTGGGGCGCAACAACCCCAAGCAGAGCTACAGGCTGGGAGATGAGTGGTTGGAGAGCTGCCAGGCAGAGAAGGACCTGGGAGTGATGGTGGACAGTCGGCTGAATATGAGCCAGCAGTGTGCTCAGGTGGCCAAGAAGGCCAACAGCATCCTGGCTTGTATAAGAAGCAGTGTGGCCAGCAGGGCTAGGGAGGTGATCGTCCCCCTGTACTCGGCTCTGGTGAGGCCGCACCTCGAGTACTGTGTTCAGTTTTGGGCCCCTCGCTACAAGAAGGACATCGAGGTGCTTGAGCGGGTCCAGAGGAGGGCGACGAAGCTGGTGAGGGGCCTGGAGAACAAGTCCTACGAGGAGCGGCTGAGGGAGCTGGGCTTGTTCAGCCTGGAGAAGAGGAGGCTCAGGGGCGACCTTATCGCTCTTTACAGGTACCTTAAAGGAGGCTGTAGTGAGGTGGGGGTTGGTCTGTTCTCCCACGTGCCTGGTGACAGGACGAGGGGGAATGGGCTTAAGTTGCGCCAGGGGAGTTTTAGGTTGGATCTTAGGAAGAACTTCTTTACCGAAAGGGCTGTTAGACATTGGAACGGGCTGCCCAGGGAAGTGGTGGAGTCACCATCCCTGGAAGTCTTTAAAAGACGTTTAGATGGAGAGCTTAGGGATATGGTTTAGTGGGGACTGTTAGCGTTAGGTCAGAGGTTGGACTCGATGATCTTGAGGTCTCTTCCAACCTAGAAATTCTGTGATTCTGTGATTCGGAGATCTCTTTCCTCACAACGCACAGCATTTAAGATGAGATCAGCACAGCTGCAGGAGAAAGCGAGCTGGGGAGCAGCAAAGGGAATTGTGCAGCTCACTAGAAGCTCTGGAAGCATCCTCCCACTATTTTAGCCCTGCATCACGCACAGCTGTGAAAGCACAGCCAAATCCCCCAAGTCCCCACGTCCAAAGAGTACAGTGCGAGATGGTCTGATGAAGCCTAACAGCTGCTGAAAACACCAAAACATCTTCTGTCCCCCTTCCTGTGTTCCTTGGCACACAATTCAGTCCACCTAGATGCCCTGGCAGAAACAATTCAACCTGCTTTTACAACGGGGAGCTGCTCTTCTTATCTCTGGCAAAGGAAGCCAACAGTTTTCTGCTACATGGCTCAGTGGTTTGGGCTGGGACAGAGTTAATTTTCCTCCTAGTAGCTGTTTCGGTGCTGTGTTTTGGGGTTAGGATGAGAATAATGCTGATAACACACCCATGTTTCAGTTGTTGCAGAGCAGCGCTTGCACTGAATCGAGGACTTTCAGCTTCTCCGACCACTCTGCAAGGAAGCTGAGGATGCACAAGAAGCTGGGAGGAGACAGATCCCGGACAGCTGACCCCAACTGGCCAAAGGGACATTCCATACAGTAAGATGTCATGCTGAACAATAAAGCTGAGGGGGCTGCTGCTGCTCAGGGACCAAGTGGCCACTGGTTGGTGAGTAGTGAGCAATTAACTTGTGCATTTCTTTGTCTGTGCAATTTTCATTTCTTTGTCTGTGCAATTTTTGTTGTTGTTGTTGTGCATTTTCTTTTTCTGTGCGAAGCACTAGGAAAATGGGCTGGATGGCATGTCTGGATGCCCAAAGCTATTAAAAGCTACCGCCCCTCTGCTGCTGCATATGTTCTCCTGTACCCTGCTGCTACTGCAAGCTGCTTTACTCAATTTGCAAGGACCTGGGACCGAGTGAAGGGGCAGTTATAATGTTTAAATGTAGAAATTCTTTAATCGTGCTACTTCTCACACCCACCCTCCTGAGCACACGAACATGCTGTGTGTAAAGGTGCTTGGGAAGGCTGCAGCTCTCCTGCCACCACTCACCTGGGGTGCAGTCCTGTGCTTCATCGACAAAAATGGCATCATATTCTGAAAGCTGAGGTTTACTGAGCTGCCAGAGTTTCAAATAACCTGAGAGAAAGAACAAAACACATCCGTGAGAAGCTCATCTGCTTGTCACGATCTCTTAAAAAAAAGCATCTTCTGGCCCTGCCCCTTGTTTAGACATGACATTTAGGAGGATTGCAAAATTCTGTTGCTCCCATATGTTGCTTGTCCCTCGTTGGCTGCGTGAAGGATGAAATAAAGTAAAAAAGAGCAGCCTGACCGCACCGGTGGAAGGCAGCTATGCTGATGACTTAATTGCACAAAGAAGATGACAAGGAAGAAGGTTTTCTCCAGTACAAGCCACCTCTGGCACTATCTCACAGTTGCCAAGAAGCGGAAAGGATGTGCTGGTGTCAGCAAGAAGCACTCCCTCTGTTAGCACTCATCTGCCCACTGCCTGACACAGAATTTCCATGATTTTGCTGCCGGTCTGACACGTCCAGAGTTCCACTAACTCTGAGGCCAAATAGGAAAAGCACAAACCTCCTGCCTTCAGGCCTGATTTGGGCTCCCTGGTGAGCTAGTGGCAGTTGAACAGGAATTTTGCACTTTTTTTGCATGTATCTGTTCAGTTTTGTATCACTGCCCTTCACCTGAAGGCTTATTTGACATCTGTACTTTCTTACCGTCACAAGTGATCTTGTATTTCTTCTCTACATCTCCGTTCAGGTCCTTCATGTTGCGCCATATCTCTTTTGCTTCTTCCACATTGATCTAGAAAAAGTAAACAGAAAGGTCAGGATAGTTTGCTTTAAGCAGAAAAATAGTCTAGGCAGAGCAGACCCTGAGATGGCAGAGTAGCTAGTACAGGCAAGCTATCGGCTTGCAGCATTTAAATGCAATATCCCTCCCGAATCCCTTCCCTCCTTCCAGACAACTTCCTAATGAAACTTTTCCTACTGGCTTAAAATGTACTTTGTCCATGTCTAATTCTCTGAAGCCTTTCTCCTCCTATTTCTCCTTAGTTTCACTACCAGTTAACTTCTCCCCATAGCAGTCTTTTCCAGCAGCAGCCTCCTGAAAAGAACATTTCTTTGGTCCAGCAATTAGGACAGAACAATACAAGACCCCCTGCCTTCCGTACACTTACACGGACCTTGTGTTTATTTGGGTTTCCCTGCATGGCTTGCAAGGTGTTTAAAGGTATTTAATATTTTGAGGCTTATAATTCATTCCCTGCCAGCAGCAACAACTGCAGATTGGATTTGTGCCAGCTGGGCTGGATCTCATCAGCTGTTTCCAAGTCAGAGCAGAAAGGTTTATTTTCTCCATGACTCCAGCCCACGTTGCCCACAACATCAGTCCCTTAAGGCTTGTTAGGATGTTTGTACCCCAGATTAGAATCTTTGGCTTTGGCTTTGGCTTTGCATATCGAAATTACAACAGAAAGGTTTATCTTCTTCACATGCAATGTCACAGTGCAGCCCGACTCTTCTTTCCTCATGGGTACTTACCTCCTTTTCTCGTTGGCTAACAAGTTTTTTCTCTCCGTGGGTGTTTATGAACCAAATAGGAGTGTGCTCTTCACAAATCTCTTCATCTGAAGAGGAAAAGAAGTTTTCGAGGGTCTGCAAGACTGTTTTTCCTCTTATGACCAGAGACTGTCCACCACGGTTCTGGATGAGGAAGCTCATGGTATAAGCTGTCAGCTTAGACATGTTCAGCTTGCCTTTTTCTCTATAGCTGTGCCACGGACGACAAAAAATAAGAGATGTTGAAACATACACGAAAAGCCTACTGGAAAAGATAGGTCATGTTGCACACTAATACGTAGAGAAGCTGTTTTGTGTACCCCACTTTAACCTAGTAATGGAACATCTGAAAAATCTGCACCTATTTATCCTCACTGTATTCCTGAAGGAAGCACAAACTCTTTCATTTTATAGATTTTCATAGACAAAACATCAAGCCAGAGCCATTCCCATCATTCACCCCAGCAATTATGAATTGTTTCCAGAACCAGGCAGGAGGATTCCTCTCCTCTTTTGTGCCACGGCTCGTTTTCCCTTCTGTCTGCAGCAGAGATGCCCCAACAGAAGTGCTGGCGGTGCTGGAAACTGAGTCCTTAGAACAACTCGGGTTATAAAATCCCCTTCTCTGCTGAAGAAAAGCTGAGTTTAGAATGGGTTTGCCACTGACTCACAAGGCAATTAAGAGTCTTAATTGAGTGAGACAGGTAAAAGAAATCAAGTGCTTCCTGCCATTATTTTTGCTTCCTTGAGTCGTGGATAATTACTTCACAACCAGACCTTCCTTTCCTGCCATGTATTCCCTTCTCCCCTGGTCTTCAGCAAAGGAATCGAAAATCCCCACTCACTGTTTGCCAACGCTCCCAAATGCTAATGAATGGAAAGTCCTGCACGTAACGTTTTTGGGGAAGACAGATTTTCCCCTCTCCACTACAGCTTTGTTAAACGACACGTAGAGGAAGTTGAGGTCAGCAAACTTCTCCGCGTACTTGGCCAAAGTCGAGGTCTTTCCTGTACCTGGAGAACAGAGGGTAACCAAAAATCATCAACAGGGATGAACGAACAAACCTGGCCACCTTTTAGCAGCTTTACCTTCCCCCTCCCCTGCTGTCCTAGTGGCACAGCAGGGCTGTTTGTGCAGCTAATGGGAATTTATTCGCCACCTCAAATGAAATCAGCAGAAGCCGTGGAGCAGAGCGGTTCTGAAAAAATTACATCCTGCAGCCAAAAAGCTTTTAAAAAATACGCATTTTGCTATCCAATATTCTAGAATTCTGAGCACAAGTGAAAATACTGATTCCTTTGAGAGAAAGCTTGGTAAGTGAAATGTTAGAACTGCTCTTTTGAAAGATTGATGGGTTCCTTTCTTTTGGGCGATACAGCCCAGACCACGAAATGAACAGTACCGAAAGTGTATTTCCACATTTCTCTTTTGAATTTGACACAGAATTTCTGGTGGACCCCCTAGAGAAGGATCTGGTGCTTCCAAGACCTTGTACGCAGAGCACAAATGCAGAAACACTTTCAGCTTTTCTGCCACGGCATCACTCACTCTAAGGCATCCTTTGGATTGCATTTAGCTAACAGGCCTTTTCACGAGGATCCTCACATTTGGAGAAGGGTTACGAGGCTTTATACTTCTTGCCAGCAGCTCCTCAAGCTCTTTTTCTGCTCTGCCTTGTTGCAGTTACACAGGAATCGTCAAGAGTTCATGGCTTTTTCCAGACATCAGAAACCACCAGCGGTGGCTTCTGTACTGTGCTGCTTAGCTGCGTGTGTAACTTGGCAGGGAACAGGAATTAGCTCTGAGCCCCCAGCATGGTGTCTTTAAAGGAAACTGCAGGTGAAGGGAGATGATTCACTTCTCCTTTTCTCTTTAAATAAGCTTCCTTGATTTTTAGAGATTCCCCTTTTCAAACCAGAGTGCAAGTACAGACGATTTCTTGGCTTGTGTTGCTCCTACATAGGTGCTAAGTCTGACCAAGTAAGAAGGACTCTGTCTAGTGGCCTGCAGACAATAACACCGTGAACCAGACTCAGCACACGATGAAGCAACACGTGGAGAGTCGCTACTCCTCTCCTGGCTTCCTGACATCCTGCTCTGGGCAGTCATCAACAGTGCCCACACGCTCGTTTCCAGCACTGTGCCCCACCACGGCATTTAAGCAGCTTGCACAGTGGTAACCACGGTTCCTATTTCTCTGAAAAAAGCTTCCTCTGATTTTTGCAGTGATTAAAGGTAAGGCTGATCCCCTGACATCCACCTGGTGCCTCAGACAGAAGAAGCAGGGAGGGAAGGAGCAGAACCAGAGGCTACGCACTTATTCTTACAGCCTAATTTCTGGCTCTTACCTGCAAATGCCATAATTTTCACCACTTGACCACGCTCAATTCTGTGATTCAAAATCCTTTGCTGTTCGTGAGTCAGTTTCACTTCGGACAAACTACTACAAAATGAAAAGAAAGAAAACACCAAGGAGCAAAAGGAATTAAGAAGAAAAATCCTACCCCAAAACCAAATGAACTACCAGCAGAAGGAAACCCGCAAGTGGTTTATCCCACCCCACAAGCAGGAATGTGGCACTGAAGCCATTGTGCAAATGAGAAAAGCAGCACCTTCCACTGAGAAAGAAAAGCCTGGAGAGTGCAGAACTAAAAAGTTAACCTTGTGGAAGGTTACTTAGGAAAAGATCTCCTCAAGGGCCATGCTTTCAAAATGAATTGGGCACCTCGTCGGTGTAGGCTCATTGAAAACAAACAGCAACTTGTGTTTGGGGTGTTTTGTTGCTTTTAGGAGCATGTATCTCAAATTGTTCTTGTATTCTTCAGTGTAGGACATCAATTACCCCTGCCTCGCATGGGAGTTGAGAGCTTTGATTAATGTTTAGAAAGGCATTCAGCACTTCCAGCTGGAGTGCAATTGTTTTATTCATAAAGCTCTGAAACCTGTAATCAGCCAACAGCACGAACCAGCTCCTCTCAGGGCCTCCCCCATAGGATGCGTAAGGGCTGAAAGCCTCCTTTAAGTATCCTTGACATTTTGCAGCCCCCAGGACTTATTTTTTTTTTATGGAACAAGCAAATTTCTGCTCAGAAAAAAAAGACAAAGGAAAGAGTGAAAGGGCTGGGAAACCAAGAAGCAATGAAACCCAACATCTGTTGGGTTTCTTTTTCATTACATGGCCTCTATCAGTGTTGCAACTTCAATCATCAGTGATTTTATAGGGTTTATCTTTGCTGGGCCTCTGTGAGGGATGAAGATATTACTGGGGAGGAGAACAAGGAGGCTCAGTGACTCAGATAACTGCAACAGAAAGGGCATCAAGCCTGGTTCTCTGCAGGCCCTGAAACTGTTTCGCTCCTACCTGCCCTTCCTTCCTAGGTAGCAGTGATAATTTATAGCACCTGTATACGTAACAGGTAATAAATAACAGTTATCCAACAGGATCCAGAAAACAGGAGCTGATTCAATATCCTGCAGCTGGTGTCTTCCTTCCTCCAATTCACAAAAAAACAACATTCTTATGAAAAACCCCACATTACTTGCACTACGGTAACATCACCGGCAAGCCAGCCCCCGTTTTGCACGGCTGCAGCTTGCACTTCTAGAGGAACAGGCTGTTAAAATTAAAGCATGAATTCTCTCCTCTTTCCAAGGCCTCTCATCTCAGGGAGAGCCATGATTTGGGAAGGCGTTTTGGGGTGATTAAGGCTGTGCAAAATTTCAGTAGCCCTCACTGTGTTCCACCAATACTTCGCCCCATCGGTTAATATAGACTTCTAGATTCAGTAATTTAATTTTTCCAAATTTAAGGTCTGCCTCTGTTTTTCCTCTAAGAATTCAGGCAGAAGATGGCAAGGAGTAGAATAAGGTTTTGTACCAATCCTTAGGAATCTTGGAGTCTTGTCAACTAGGCCTTGCCAGGAGATGTTTGCTCCACATCCAGGGTTCATCCTTCCACCAGTGACCTTCTGGGACCACCTACAGCATCATTACCTGGTCCAGAAGTCCTGTCTGCACTGCGAAGACCGTGTTTCCTCTTGTATCATCTGTGGCATAGTTACAGAAGCATTTTCCATCAGATACAAGCAGTAGAAAACATTGTAATGGATCCTGGTAGAAAGGAAAAAAGGGAATCCATCACTGGGAAATCATCAGGAAGAAATTAAACTTCTGCAGCCACCTGAAAGACGCCAGCATCGTGAATACTTTTCCAGCAAAGTGCCTGCATCTGGTAGGACCCAAACTCTTTTCCAAAGGGAATAAGCCAACAGCTTTTCTGTTTAAGCTCATTAGAAAGTCTTCTGCTGCTTGCACTGTGCAGCACTGAGGATACCCCAGTGCACCAGGCAGCAAGATCTGAGACAACGCTGGAACAAATTGCAGGAGGAAGGCTCCAGCGAGTGCTTTTGTGAGTTGCAAAGCCAATATTACTACTTTAAAATGCAGTTAGTGCTACCTTGAAAAGTGACTGCAAAGGCACTGTGGGGACAGCTCTGTTTGTGGCCTCTCCCTTGCTCCTGATTGGGGTTTGCAAAGTTTGTGTTCCAGGCTCTGTCACAGAAACATGAACTGGGAGCAGAGTCCACAGAACTGGGAGCAGAGTCCACAGAATCCTTGTGTTCTGCCAAACTACCATCAGCAGGAGTCCGGGCCAGCCTGAGAGAGAATCTGGGGCCAGTTTAGACCTCTAAAGTCAAACAATTTCATGAACTGTCATATAATTATTTTATCCAAGTGTGCTACCCCTGAGAATGCTCCGTGGGGCTTTGTTACTGCAGAGAGCAGCCCAGAGACTCTGTAATTTTAAATTAAGTTCACTGTCCTACGTCAGGCTTGGCACTACTGTGGCTTAACTCTTTTAGTGCAGCTTTGCTCCTGGGACCTACAAGTTGCCACCCTGGGCCAGACTCTAGGACAGATTCTCAGACTTTGGGTCTCACATTAGGTGACCTGCATGCTCAGACTCACTGGTTGCTCTAGGAGCTGCAAATAGGTCCCAGACAGTCCCTCAAAGCCATTTTTCCTCCTTATAATCACAAACCCGGTGTGGTTTGAAGAGATAATGGCAGAAGAGAGGTGGTCATTCATATTTCTCCTGGTGTAGGCTGTTCAAGGAGATGGAGACGGGATGTGGGTGACTTTGACTACTGGTGAGGGACGCCCTCTGTCTGCCACATCTTCAGCAGCCGTTTGCTCAAGTTAATGATTTTAGCCAGCAATTAGCAGTCACCGAGGGGCCAACCAAGCACCCTGATTGCCCTGGTTGGTCGCATGAGCACATGGCCCATGATCAAGCAGAGGATGAACTCTGCTGTGTCCAACTCAGGCTGGAGTAGAACTTGCAGAGGGCAACTTACAGAACTGTCGTCTTTCTGGCTATAGATTTGTTTTCCAGTGCAGTTCCTTTCCAATCTTACACGAATTTATGTGTGTCCTTAATCCTCACCTCACCCTCACTGCAATTCTGAAGCAACCTGTGGGCTCTCACCTGCATTTAGAAGCACCTCTGCAGCCAGAAGGCACAGAATGGAGACTGCTAAGCACAGGCACTGAGGGCCCAGGGGACCTGTAGTGTCAGAAGTTGGACTCAATGATCCTTACGGGTCCCTTCCAACTTGGGATATTCTATGATTCTATGATTCATTTAAGAAGGCAGAAGAGAGTAACTAGTCTCAAGAAAGTACTAAATGCATTGTTTTAACCGATACATATCTAATTCTAAGCAGAAATTCCTACAGTTGCTTTGAAATCTGCTTTTGTCTCTGAAAACAAAGTTATTTTTCTTGAATAAACAAATGGACTCGAAACGTGTTTTTCTTCTGAAAAACAAGTGGACTTTGAAACAGTCCAGGAATCAAAGCAGATCTAAAGGCAACGCTCCCAAACATTCCTGCAGAAAGCTGTGGTTGTAGATAATATTCCTGAGAAACTGCATGCATCAAGGAATTGGAGAGCCCCAGCCACCAGGAAGAGAATTGCCCACGAGCATATATTCACTGCGTCCATCACATATTGCCATGCCTTGAAAGGGGCAGTAATGCAGGAAGCATCTCGCCACTCCTCACCTGTTCGTGATGGCAATGCCCTTCTCTCTCATCGCATACAGCAGCGTGGCTATGCAGTAAAGTGTCTCGGTCACGTCCACGACGGACAGGGCAGAGCAGGGTCTCTGCAGACATGCTATCAGCTTTTGGATATCGCGGACGCCGTCGGAGAAAAGCACCATAGCTGTGATGATGGCCCACAGGTGTTCAGGCTGGTACAGAAAACACCAAAGAAGACTAAGCAAAAAGCTTTGAGCCTTTAGAGACAAGTAAACCCTGCTTCAAACTCAAAAAAAAAAAAAAATACTTATGCCATGATGAATAGTTAAATTCTCTTTGGTCACCCTGAACAGCACAGAGTAAAACTCAAGAAGGAAAATTTCTAGATGTGAGAGGGCAGATATAACCTCAAAGCACTTTTCGGGGATGAAGGAGAGGAATAACTGTTAAACCTACCCCCGTCCTGCTCTGTAAGTGTGGCAGCGTGTTGGCGATGCAGACCTCAGCCTTGGAGAAGAGGGGATGACTCCTCAGGAGTGGAAGAACCACGCTGGGATCCACCTTCCTGTTGGTGGGAACGGCAGAGACGTACCTGCACAGAACGGGAGCAGCAGCGTGTGTAAATAAGCATTACCAAGTGAGCTTACAGGAAAATGCCCTCTTCAAAGCAAAACAACACAATTTTTTTCGCTGGGGATTCGCCTGTCGGGTGCTGGCAGCCAAGCTCGTTACCTGAGCTCTCAGCAAAGAAGAGGAAGAAGGTGGCACTTTTTTTGCCTAATTCTATACCACCCCTGGTGATTTCTCTTGTTAAGATAATCCCTCCTTCCTCATCTTTCTGTAGATCTTCCTGTTTAGAAGACAAACCCGTTTCTCTTCTGGCGATTCACAGGTGAAGACCCAAAGCAGAAAGGCCGGAGGATCTACAGCTACAAAGTCAAGCGCTGAAGTGGACTTACCTGATCAGCCCCAAGACAGCCCCTTCATGCTCCTTTGTTATGGCAAAATCCTGCAAGATCTGCTCCACTGTGCACAGGGCCACGTCCTCCTTCATCAGGTACCGGTGGTACAGCTTCTTCCAGGGAATGAACTGGAATGTGAAACATAAATCACCACCTTTCATCCCAGAGAACCAAAAAAGAGGTTTTTCTGGCAATAAGCTAACCAACGTGACGTCCAAAGAGGACCCCAATTTCAACAAGTCCCTGTAGCCTGATGGAAACACGCACCTAGCATGAGATGGGGAAGGAAAGAGAGAAGAGCTTGCTCCTCGTAGCCTGCCAACATGTCTATAAAAGGCTGGTTTTTCTAGAATTAAGGGAACAAGGTGACATCAGTTTGGTTTTAAATGTCCCATTCTTATAGGAATGAAGGTATTTCCAGCACTGTTGTGCAGATCTGCTCTGAGAGAGCTTTCAGACCTTAAAATCCACGTGTCCATGAAGCCCTACACCCTGCTGCTTGGATTTCTTCAGAAAAAAAACAACAGGGTGATGCCTTTTAGGCTGTTATAAAACAAAGAGCAGCCTTGGGAGAGGACTTGAGCACAAGGAGAATTCAGTGCACGTGTTTTCTAAGCATCTTGCTGGCCGTTCAGGCTCAGAGCTTGCGTGCTGTGCTGGGAAAGCAACGAGTGCAGGACGCCTCCTGGTTGGCATCTTACCTTGTGCACTCGGATTTATCAGAAGAACTTGGCACCCTACAAAAAACGTGGGCTGTGGCCAGTCCCCCACCACTCTGAATGAGGCTGAGACAGCCTTTTTGTATGAGCTGGAGGTTTATAAGTGAAACGCTGAGATCTTTGCTGCCCCCAAAACAACAGCCAGAGGGTTTGTGATCGTTTGTACCATGATGGCATTGACTGCAGATGAACCAAGCTCCATAAAAACAGAGTTAAAGGCCATTCCTGTAAAATTATTTAACTACAACTGACACCACACACGCAGAGACGCACACAGGCTGGGGACTGTGATGGACTCTGGCTGTGAAGGGACATGGCCCAGTCTGTATGCAGAATTTCCTGCATGATCCCTGTCAGGAAACAAACAAACAAACAAAAAAAAAACTGCACAGAAAAGGGTGAAAGGGGATTTGGGGGAGTTCCACAGGATGTTTTTTCCATGTAAGGGGAGAAAGCATCAAGGAAAGTTACCCCAGTATTGAGATGTCAGCTGGGGAGGTATTCGCTGCAGTCCTGAAGGCCAAAAAAAATCCAAAAATTGAATAAGAAAGGATGGAAAGGATATGGGCATTAGGGAATTAAAGGGACAAAAAGAGACAGACACAGCAGGGATACACCTACAGCAACCCGTGAAGCCACAACACTGAGAAAAAACAGAGCAGCAGAGAAGGACAGGCCCAAAGCAGGGCTTACCAGCGGATCGCTGACTACATCCCTCCAGCAGTGACACACCAGGCTCACGCTCTGAAACAGGTCAGTCACCGGCAGGAAAGCGAAGATGCTCCTCAGGACTTCAGCGGGGAGATCTTTGATGCTTCCCTGAGGCACCTCCCAGCTGCGAGTCCCCAGGAGCCCGTAGTGTGCATCAGGGATGGGCTCCACTTCCACATCGTCGAGTTCGTGCTCCATTTGGGCACGTTTGGGATGAATCCCTGGCTTCTGCTCAAGCTCACCCCATAAATTGTGCTCTCTCTTGGGTCTGCCTGCAGCTGCGGAGGACCGAGGCCGTTTTCTGGATCTTTTCCTGGGAGCAGATACAAAGTCCTCGTCCTCCAGAAAGGAGGATGAATCTCCGCCGGCCTCCAGCAAAGTGGAGACGCTGCTAAAGGACTCATCAGCTTCGATGAAAACAGGGTCCAGCAGCTCTTCCTTCACTCTTTTGTTCTTGTCCCCACGTACTTGCTGTGTCTGGGAGATCTTGAAGTAATCCGTGATGCTCTTCTGCTGCCATTGGGCTACAGAAAGAGGAGGAAAAGCATCAATGAAGCATCAGAAACAGCACAAAGCACATTGCTCCTGACCGAACTAAGGAGGAAACCAGAGGCTGTGGAAGGTATTTGTTATTTCTCAGCTCAGAGATAGATGAATTTATTACGGATGAAGTCTCCAGCTTCATATTGTTTCTCTGGCAGCCTATGGAAGTCAACAGAATGAGATTCATCTGTCTCACGGGCCACATAACCTGGTGCTGGGAGGAATGGAGAAAAAAAATGGATTTAAAAAAAAAGATTTAAAAAAAGGATAAAAAAAAAGGATAAAAAAATGGATAAAAAGAATGGATAAAAGTGGAAGGCTGGCGAGGAGGATGGGGTCAGGATGGAAGGCTGGTGAGGAGCACTGCAAATATGCTCAAGCGACCTCGCAGCTGGGAATGTGTAAAGCCTGGGGAGCAGTAATGTAGAAAATCATATAAATTATTCCTGCTGCTGTTCGTGCTCTGTGTGCCCGGCAAGCAGCATGTCTGTGTGAAGGTAGCAGAGGGGTTTTGTAGGTTCAGAGGTGCCCTATTGGATGCTCCTGAGCTCCTGGGCACAAAGATAACCTGAGAAGCACAGCGAGGGTCCCAGCGTGGTGGGAACAACTGTGCCTGAACCCTTGGGTGGACAAGGGTGGATTTGAGGGACCTGGACAGGCTGAAGAAGTGGGCCCAGGGGAACCAAATGAGGTTCAACAAGTCCAAGTCCAAGGTGCTGCACCTGGGCCAGGGAAATCCCAGACGTGAGCACAGACTGGGAGAAGAGCTCATGGACAGCAGCCCTGCGGAGAGGATTTGGGGTTCTGGGGTTTGGCTGCTGCTCTGCACCAGGAGAAGATCCCAGCACCAAGCCCGTGTTGGGCTGCTTCTATCCCAGGATAAGATACCAAGGCTTTTAAGAGAGAAATATTTTTAAGAGATAAACTTTTCGTATCAGAGACCAAAAAGGAAAGCAAAACTCGGGACGGGAATGCTCTCAGCAGCTTCTCCCTTTTTTCTCTGCCAGCCAGCCTGTGTAGCCCACTGACTAAATTTATCAGCACCAGGAGCATTCCTTCTGTCCTCCTCCTGGTCTGCCACATATCCTGAGGCTTAGCTAAGAGGAAATTTGGGAATAAAAAGAAATCCCAAGCAGCTACTGCTGATTTTAATGCGTTTCATTTCGGAATGCTGACGAAGAAATGAATTAAGGAGGTCTCATTTGCAAAGTGCTGCCTAAAAACAAGCTATCCTAGTGATTTCCCAGTCCTGATTGAACTCACCTCGCCTGGCGTTACCCTGCTTCAGCAAGAGTCCGACGACGGCTGACCCCAAAACCCTTCCACCTTATTGACGTTTTTCTCCCCCAAATCCTTTCGGTTTCGGAGGGCTTGCGAGCAACCTACCTTTCCGATGCCTCCTTCCCTGCTGGCTGGGCTGGAGACCCTTGCTGATGTCTTGACATCTGCTGTGATTTTGGCTCAAGGGCTGCGTCAGGGAGGACAAACCTTCGGCACTCCGTGCGAGGGCTCTGCAGTCGCCAGCCATGAAGTGTATTTTTTTGCCTCGCTTCACTGCTTTGCCAGCACGCGACGAGGAAAAAAAAAAAGGGTTAGCAAAGAGGAAAACATAGTATGGTGGCTGAAGAAGGCTGTGGAAAGGCAAGGCGGCAGCGGGATGCAGAGGGACCCTACAAAGGCCTCGCATCTGTTGCAATCTGCTGAGGCTCCTCTCTTCTCCTTTACGGGGCCAGGCAGCGAGAGGAGGGCAAACGCTGATGGAAAAGGCACAAAAGGAAACCGAAAGCACTCGCTGCCCTCGCCCCGGCTTTATTCCTGCTGTGCTGCAGGGGATAAACTCCCGTGAAACATTTCTGGCAATCAGCAGCAGGAGCTGAGGGGCAGCAGGTTTCCCCTTTTTTTGTTTTTTTTTTTTTTCCTTCTTTTCACCCAATTCAGCCCTGCGGGGCCAAACTCCCCACAGCGGGATGACAACAGAGGGCGAGGAAGGCCGCGAGCAAGGAGGGCAAATGCTTAAAACTGGTGTTTTTTGCTCAAAATCGGGTGTTTTTAGTGGCACAGAGCGTGGCAGGACCCCGATTCTCTTCCGAATATCAGAGCCCGGGAGCTCGGACTCCACACGGCCTCATGAAAGATGGGGGCAAAACCTCTTTTCCCCAAGCCTTGGACATCAAAACCCCGATGTGACAGGATAATGGTGTGAGGCTCGACCCCAGAAGCCCAGGGCTAAAAGACAAGGCCCCTCCGGGCTGCAAATTGACTGCGTTTTTCCCCTTTTCCCCACATTTTTCTGTCGACACCTCAGCCAAGACAAAGAGCAAAGGGCTCCCTGCTTTTTTTTTTTTTCCCTTCCCCAAGGCCTCAGTGTGGCCACCCCGGTTCTGGGGGGTGCCCCCATACCTCAGGGCAGCCCCCTCCTCATCCCATAGCTGAGGGACCCCCCTGAGCCCCCCCCCAAAAAACCCTATAGCCAAGGGATCTGCTGCAAAGGATTCCCCCCATTGAGAAGCCCCCTCCTTCCTATTAACCCTATTGCCAAGGACCCTATTGCCACAGACCCTATTGCTAAAGGGTCCCCTATTGCTAAGGCCCCCCCTTATCCTTAAGGGCCCCCCTCTAATCCCTAAGGACCCCCCCTAATCCCTAAGGACCCCCCCTAATCCCTTAGGACCCCCCCTATCCTTAAGCCCCCCCAATCCCCCCGCTTCCCACCAATCCCCAAGGCCTCCCCCAATCCCGAAGACCCCCCCAAAACCCCAAAAGCCCCCCCCTCATCCCCCAAGGATCCCCCTATCCCCAAGGACCCCCCCAATCCCCAAAGACCCCCCCCCAATCGCCAATTCCCCCCATCTCCAAGACACCCCCAACCCCCAAGGTTCCCCCAATTCCCCCCCATTCCCTAAAGCCCCCCCATCCCCAAGCCCCCCCCAAATCCCCCAAAGCCCCCCCCCATCCCCAAGGAACCCCCAAGATCCCCCAAATCCCTCCCCCAATCCCCAAATTCCCCCAAATCCCCCCAAAACCCCCCAAATCCCCAACCACCCCCCATTCCCAACCCCCCCATCCCCAAATTCCCTCCCCCATCCCCAAGGGACCCCTCCCAACCCCAAACTCCCCCCCCAAAACCAGGGACCCCCCCCGTTGCCATGGCAACCCCGGCTCTGCCCCTCCCCCCCCCCCCCCAAAAAGCCCCTTCCCCGGGCGAGGACCCCCCCGCCCCGCTCCCCCGTTGCTAGGTGCCCCCCGTTGCCATGGCAACAACTCCGTTGCTAGGGCAGGGTCCCCCCCTCCCCTCCCCAAACTCACTCGCTCCGCACCCCGCGCGCCTCCCGGAGGCCAGGCCCCGCCCTCCTCCCCGCCGACCAATCAGAGGGCTCGCCCCGGTGGGCGCGGCCCAATAGCGCGGCGCTTCCGGGTTTGGGCCGAGCGGGAGTGAACGCTGAGAGGGCCGAGAGGAAACGTGCCCGGAGTTCGTTCGCGGGGCTGGGGGTGAGCGGTGACGTCACGCTGCTGGCCGTGACGTCACGGCACCTCAGGAGAGCGCGGGGCGGGGGGGTGGTCCAAAAAGCCCCCAAATTTGGGGTTTTTGGGGTTTTTATCTGAGAAAAAAAGGACATTTCTGGCATTTATGACGTCTGGGGAGCCCCCATCGCCCTCATCCTGAGGAAAAATGAAACGTTCCTGGTGTTTTTCTGAGGAAAAAGGGAATTTGGTGACTTTCCTTTTCTGAGGGAAAAGGAAACTTCGAGGTGTGTTTTTCTGAGGAAAAAGGGGTTTTAACTTTTATTTTTTCTTGAGGAAAAGTAAATTTTGAGGTATTCTTTTTCTGAAGGAATGGTATTTTTTTCTTTCCTGAGGCAAAAGGAAATTTCCAGGTATATTTTCTGAGGAAAAAGGATTTTTAACTTTTTTTTTTTTCCTCAAGGAAAGGGAAACTTCGAGGTATTTTTCCTGAGGGGAAAAAAAAAGATTTTTAACTTCTAGATTTTTAACTTTTATTTTTTCTTGAGGAAAAAGAAATCTCAAGGTATTCTTTTCTGAGGAAAAAAGATTTTTTAACTTTTATTTTTTCTCGAGGAAAATGAAAATTTGAGGTATTTTTCCTGAAGAAAAGGGATTTTTAACTTTTAGATTTTTAACTTTCCTTTTTTCCTGAGGGAAAAGGAAATTTTGAGGTATCTTTTTTTTTTTTTCTGAGGAAAAAGGATTTTAAACTTTTTCCTTTTCCTCAAGAAAAAATAAAATTGAGGTATTTTTTTCTGAGGGAAAAGGGCTTTTAACTTTTAGATTTTTAACCTTTATTTTTCCTTGAGGAAAAGGAAATCTCAAGGTATTTTTTTCTGAGGAAAAAAGGTTTTTAAATTATTATTTTTTTTAACTTTTATTTTTTCCTTGAAGAACAGAGAAGTTCAAGGTATTCTTCTGAGAGGAATAGGATTCCTTATTTTTATTTTTCCTGAGGGAAAAAAAGTAAATTTGAAGGCATCTTTTTCCTGAGGAAAAAGGCTTATTATTATTCTTATTTTTCCTGAGGGAAAACGAACTGTTTTTTTTGTTTGTTTGTTTGTTTTGTTTTGTTTTTTCTTCTGGGGGAAAAGGAAATCCTGCTTTCCTTAATTTTTGTTCCTTTCCCTGAAGGAAAGGGAAATTTTTGTTGTCCCTGCCAAAAGGCCCAGTCTCTGGTTTGGGTTGTTTTGGGTTGTTTTTTTTTCCTTTTTCTGTGAGGAAAAAGGAAACTTGTGGGTTGCGCTCCTGAGGGAAAACAAAGCTTTTGGCTTCCCTGAGGAAAACACCTGAGAAACCTTGAGTATCCCCAAGGAAAAACAAAATCCCTGCATCCTATAAAAGCCCCAAATTCTGCTTTTTCCCTCCAGGGATAGGGAGGAAACCTCAGCTCCCCCCTGGCAGCCATTTCCCTGAGCAAAACACCTCAGCGAGGGGCTGGCTCGTGGTGTGGGGGGCTCCACCCCAGCACCCCCCATCCCTAACCCTGCCTTTCCCTGCGTCTTCCAGGTCCCCCAGACATGGCAGAAGAGCCTCGTCTCTTCAAGCTGGCCCGGCGGGGACAACTGGAGCTGCTGAAGGACGCCCTGCGAGGTGGGGACGCCGCCGGGCAGCGCTGTGGCCGCTCGGGGGACACGCTGCTGCACCTCGCCGCCCGCCACGGCCACCTCCACCTCCTGGCCTGGCTGCTGGAGGAGCTGGAGCTGGACATCGAGGTGGCCAACGGTGACTACAAGAGGCCCCTCCACGAAGCTGCCTCCGCCGGCCACGGGGAGTGCGTCTCCTACCTCCTGGCCAAGGGGGCTTGTGTGGATGCCTTGAAAAGGGGAGACTGG
This sequence comes from Clangula hyemalis, assembly GCA_963989345.1. Next base: position 205,873,621 of record OZ022426.1, on the reverse strand, counting down.
TAGGTGGGTGAGTCTGGAGCTGTGTCTGAACAGCTTTGGTCCACCTAGGAAAGGTGGAGAAGCATCCAGAGGGCAAGGTGCATGAGGAGAAGCTCGGTTTGGAGGAGATTGAGGGCAGCTGGTTTGGTTTTTGGGCGGTCCTCTGTGGAGCCAGGAGTTGGACCTGATCATCCATGCACATCTCATCCAAGTCAGGCTATTCCATGCTGCCAGGGGTGCAAATCGTGTGATTTAATTCCAACCCTCTCACTGTTTTCCCCCATTTACCACTGAGGTTGTAAATTACTGCTCCCGTAGCAGATCTGATTCAAACAGATGCACACAAAAGCTTTTATTCTTCCTCCTCTCTCCCATTTGATGGGAATCAATGATACTGATTCACTTTTTTTTTAATGTCCCTTTCCTCTGAAACTGTAATAACAACCACAAAGACTTTTTTTTTAATTGTTTTATTTCCATTTCTTCATCTTGGGTTAAATTTGCTACTGATAAAACAACAGCCCATGACCCAAGAACCAGCTCATTCCTTCAGGGCTTTTTTTTCTGCCTGCCTTGTGAGTAACACAGCGTCAAAATGATGAGTGAATAAGCACTGGGAATAATAATAATAATTAAAGAAAAAAAACAAGGTCTGTTCCACAGGCGTGTGATGGGCCTGGCTAATAAAAATCACCGTGTACCTGTCGGTTTCTCCTCCTGGGGAAGGAACTTTCTGCCCGCCACCTTGCAAAAGAAAGCAAACGCCTTTCTGAAGCTGAAGCAGCACGGACACAAAGGCAGGGACCCAGAGCTTGCTAATTAGAGGCTGTGCCAGCATCGAGCTGACATCAGGGGGAGCAGAGGAAGGCAGGGATTTCACGAAATGCACGCAGACATTTGTGCAAGCCTGGCTTCCCGTGGTAGGCCTGCAGCTCTACCCCTGCTGTCCCCAGCATCAATGTGTCTGATCTCTTAAAAATCTCCCTAACTAGAGATTTCACCCCTTCTCTCACCACCTTATCTGGCCTTAAAATTGGAGCATTTATCCGAAGTCAAAGCCAAACCTGTCGCTGCTTTTTAGGCCCGCGAGCTCTTTGTTCAGAGGGAGGAGTTTTCAGGCCGTTTTTCTGAATGAGGATTTTTTTGATCCTGCTTTATTTTGTCTCTCAGCTGTTGCGTGGGGGTTAGTGAAGACGGGGTGGAGCATCTCGGTGCTGGAGGGCTCTTCCTTGTTTGTGGGGCTTTCTGCCCAACCTGTGCACACCCAGGTGATTAGGCAAAGTTTGTAAATAATTAAAATAGAGAACGCAGCTCACACCTGTGGCGGTTAAACCTTTATCGTTCCTGCCACCCTGCTGGTTAGATAACGTGGCAGTTGAGGAAAACATCTTGGTGCTAGTGAGGCCAGTGGAATTAGTCACTGAAATAGGGTCAAACACAGGAGATGTGGGCTCAGCACCTTGAGTAACTCATGCTTTGCCTTTGGAGTAAACCCTCAGCCACCACCCACCTCCTTGGTCCCCTGGAGGAGGTGCAGACCCCGCAACCTCATTATTTTCCCTCTGGGGAGCTCCGCAGAGGACAGCTAGGAGTGACTACAGGTGCTCCAGACAGCTTCAAACCATCTTTTTGTGTTGGAACAAAAGCCACCAGGCTCATACAGCGCTCTCCCTCCCGTTTTAATCCCCTCTCCTCTCGTTTAGGACTCCCTTAATGATGGCCTGCACCAGGCAGAACCTGGAGGTGATCAAAGACCTCGTGGAGCACGGAGCCAACCCGCTGCTGAAGAACAAGGACGGCTGGAACTGCTTCCACATCGCCAGCCGGGAGGGCCACGGGCAGGTCCTGGGCTACCTGCTGGCCGCCTCCCCGAGCAGCTGGGACACGGAGAGCACGACCAGGAGAACGCCTCTGCACACAGCGGGTGAGGGGCGCCGGGAGAGGGGAGGGAATGGGCTGGAGAACACAAAGCTGCTCTCATTTCCATCCCTGTTTAGCACTGGGAAGCAGAGGGAGCCTGTCTTGGTGCAAAAGGGTGGAGAAATGGTTAAATTACCGACGTTAAATGGAGGTGAGGTTAGTGGTGGGCTCTGGGTGCTCACTGCTCTGAGCTTCTGTTGGCTAGCAGCGCCCTGCTACGTCCGTGCAGGGTTTCACCTCGGGACAGACACTCATTTTAGCTGCTCTGAGGTAGATAAATAGCAGGAACAATTAAGCTGAAGGTTTCTTAATTGTTCAGAGCTCATGAGGTTCCAGGCTCGTGAAATTTGTGAGATTCGTGAGGCTCACGGGTCCTCGATTCCCATTCCACTGCCTTTTGCTTGTCCCCAAAGCACGTTTTTATGGTAAATAACAGCTCTGGTACCTTGGGAGTGCTGCATCCAGGCCAGGAGCATTTCGTGGCCACCCTCCCTCCGTGACAGACCTTTGGATTTGGTTTGTGGCCTCCTGCCTCGTTTGTTCCATCACAATCTGAGCTCAGGGCAGCGCTGCTCGAAGCCGTGGCTGCCTAAATTCATCTCCCAAGGACTGAAACAAGGATTGACTCTCCACAAAGACCCCAGGTAGGGCGAGGAGCCCCCTGCTGTGCTATAATTAATCCCCTGGGGCACGTTGGTTGCCCTTTGGTTGTCGTTCCCATTCCATCTCCAACCCTCAGCAGCCACCTGGCGGTGACAGTCCCAGCCCTCGGGCACCGACTGCACCTTTAGTCCTTGGGTTCAACCCAGGCATGAAAAACGGCTGCTTTGTCGTCTGATGTTTTGTGCGGGGTGGTAAAGAGCAGCTTGGCTGAGGGAGAAATAGGAAATCCTCGCTTTATCTGCGTTTTCTCCTCTCCCTCCTCCATCCCAAGCCCTCTGTCTCCATGCCTGCAGCAGCAGGCCGGGCGCACGGCCCCTCTCCGCCCTACTTCTTGGGCTGGGGATTTGGGACTGGGATCAGGAGCAGGCTGAGGAGCCTCCTGGGGAACACCCGGAGCTTCAGGTCCTTCCTGCTCGCAGCGTTTAGGCCGTGGGGGTGCAGGGGGCGGCGGTGTGATGCCACCTGGAGGTATCTCCACCCCTCCGCTTGGCTTTCCCCAGGATTTGCAGGATTTGGGTCGCTTTCCAGTCACCTTTAGCCCCCGGACCATCCTTTAATGGAGCAGCAGGAAGGGCTGGAGCTCTTCAAACCTCTGCCCTCAGCTTAATTTTAACCCGGGATCGCTCTGGAGGCTGCACAGCCCAGAAGAGGGCACGGACGAGGGCCCGAGGCGATGCTGGAGCTGCCAGGGGAAATCACGTCAGCCCCTCTATGAATTTCCATCCCCGGGTGTGGAGATGAGCGTGTTAACCCATGACCAGTCCAGCTGGCTTCCTGGCACGCTTCTCCCTGCCTAGATGCCGGGTCATTTTCTCCCCAATTTTTCCCTCTGCTCGATTCCTCGGGCTTTGCTGCTTCATATATCCGTAGCCTGAGGCAAGAGAGCGGGGGAGATGTGACGAGAGGAAGCAGAGTGCTGCTGGATCCCAGCACTGCAGCTTTCTCTCCTCTCTGTTGCTGCTAAAGGATGTAATCGTGTTGCTTGGGTGGCTTTTGTTTTGTTGTTTTTTTTTGTTTTTTTTTTCCAGACAGCTTGGGTGTTTTAAAGCCTCCATTTCAGAAATCCTTTTCACAGCACAGCTCTGCCTGTGCTTCCCTCAGCTCAGGGGTTTTAAATGGGAAGGGAGCAGAAAACCGCGGCTGTGATCAAGGAGGATGGGAACCCTCACCAGGCTCCCGAGGAGCATCTCTTGTGCTGCCACATCTGAAGGTTACTGCTGCGAGCACGCGTTTGCCAGGGGCTCTTCCTCTGTTGCATGGAGTAAATCACCTGATGTTGCAGCTCTGAGCTTGGCTTGATTATTTTTTCCCTGCAATTTATTTCATTTGTTTTGCAGAATGACCTGCAGGGGAAAAAAAAAAAAAAAAAAAGCCCCATTAAAGCTGCCCGTTCATTGCCATGATATGATTTTTTTTTTAAAAAAAGAGGAAGATTTCAGCGTGTGATGCTCAGATCCTCCCCCACTGTTGTTGTTTCTCCTCCGAGCTGCGGTCTCGCCGAGGATGCTTCATTAGGATGACGAGATGGGAGTGATGGGGAGCCTGAGGGGCTGAGGAAGGGGGGTGGGCAAAGCCATGGGGCTGTTTGGCAGCTCCCGGCTTTGTGTTCTCTCTGCTTCTCCCAGATTTCGCTTCAGGGATTAACGAAGCCTTGGTGAGAAACGATCTTTGTGTCAGCTTAATTACACGTGCACTCTCACGCGGGCAGTCTGCAGGTGGAGGCAGACAGCGCTTTTATGCCTGCCTTTTCCCTGCTTCATTTCCCTATCGGAACAGGGAAAAGAGAGGCTGGAGCCCTGGAGGCGATGCTTTAATTACAAACAGAAATCAGCAGCTTTCCCCGTGAAGCCTCCTGGACCTCCTCCCTTCACCACGAAGGGTCAGAAACGTGATCATGTTCCCCCGTAGGCGGCCAGTGGCGTGAAAACATACATCACCAGCAGTTCCTCTCTCTCTCTTGCAGCGATGCACGGCTGTCGGGACGCGGTGGAGCTGCTCCTGGAGCGGTAAGCGGCCTTCCTCCAGCTCTGAAGGAAGCTCTGCCTCTCCTCTCTTCCCCTGCCTGGCTTCCAGTGCCAGCCACCCGGCCACAAAGGGCGTTTCTGCGCTCGAAGCCCAGCTGCACAGCTGCTCCCCAGGCTGTCTCCGTTTCCTTCTGGGTTTTTCACGGCTGCTGCCGGGTCTTTCTGCCGAGCCTGCTCCCTGGCGGGGCTCAGACAGCCTCAGACCTCGTGGTGACATAAAGCCCTGCTTATATAACTCAGCTCTTCCTCCGTGCTGATTCATTCCTGTTGCCTTCAACGTGTCCGAGGCCCTACATTAAGAGAAAAGCTTCCTGGCAGCTCGCTCCGGGCGTGCAGCTCCTCCAGGCTTTATTTCCAGGCTGTGGCTCCTGGGAGACTGCTGTGAAGTGGCTTTAAATGAGCCCGTGCCCCACTCCTCCTGAGCCTGGTGCTTTCCTAACCCAATTTGCCTGCTGCCAGAGCTGGAGCAGCTTTCCCCGAGCATCGCAGCGCCCGTTAGCCTACTCATCCTAGCTTGGGTAATTCATGTTTGTGCTTGGCCCAGCATCAACGCAGCCCTGCGATTCGAGCCAGGCTTTCCATTTTAATTCACTCCTCTCTCATTTCAGCAGAGCTCTAACCTCGGTGAGACCTGCAGGCTTTGATTTTGATTATTTTTTTTTGTGCGTGGCACTGCTTTGTGAGGTTTACCCCTCTGCCAGCGCGAGGTCTGTGCACACCTTGCTCCTCCCAGAACCATCTGTTCGGGGAAATGTAAATGATCTGCAGAGCCCGAGCGAGCTGCAGCAGCTGAGTACCAGGTCTCTGAGCCCCAAATCCCCAGCAGGCCCGTGCCCCGGGCTGTAAAACACCGAGAAAGGTTTATGTGTGGCCTTTGGGGTGGCTTTTTGTCTTTTTCTGGTGCTCTGCTGCCCCGCCAACGCGAAGCAACTGGGCCAGGATGGGTTTTAGAACCACTGCTGATTCTGTTCTCGCTTTTGCCTTCTCTCCCAGGTGCGGGTACGAGCCGGACAGCAGGGACAATTGTGGAGTCACTCCCTTCATGGACGCTCTCCAGCACGGGCACGTCGACATTGCCCGGCTGCTCCTGGAAAAACACGGGGTAGGTGCCAAAAAACCTCGCCTCCCTCCTCCAGGAGGAGCTGAAGCTGACAGGACAGGCAGGCAGCTCGTAACCAAACCCTAATGAACCGATTCAGGCAAATTCCCGTGGAGGCGAATGCCTCTCCTTTGCACCAGCTCCCTTGGTTTTTGGACTCTTTGCAGCTTGCTGGCCTGACAGAAAGCTGGCGTGGCAAATACAGTGAGCTTCCTTGTGCCGCGCTGGTGGGCTGAACTAGCCGGCTGAGCCCCCAGAACAGCAAAGAGCTCAATTTCCAAGAGAAGGGAAGGTGGAAGCACATTTTTCAAGGCCATGAAGTGGTGGACATGAGCCCCGTGCATCAACACAGAGCCGCAGAGACATCTTGATGCCCAGGTTGTGTTTGAGTGGGTAAATAGGTGTTCATTTCAGGAGACGTTTTGGCCCTCATCTTCTCTCCTGTGGTCCTTACAGGACAAAGCGTTTGCTTACATTTTTAGTCTCACGCTTTAGACAACGAAGATGGAATAGATGATTTGAGTTCCTCGTTCCGGAGCCCTGGCTCACAGCCATGGAGCCGGCGCTGGAAGCACTAATGGCAGCATAAAATGGCAGTAAAACTTTCTAGGTTTTATAAAAACCTCGAGTCATGCCGAGAGGCTGGAAGATATCCTCTAAGATGAGCTCGCTGGGTATCACTTCTGTTACCCGTCTTGGGTTTGTGTCTTTGTGGCCGCGTTCAGAGACTTGTGGAAGAGATTTCACGAGGTTCTCCACCCTTCTCCCTCCCTCTACCTGTGTCCAAATTCTCCTCCGCCACCACGGAGGCTGGAGATGGGTCGTTTCGTGCTGCTTTAATGAACTGAAACCCAACTTATGTGCTTTAACTGAAGAGAGTCACCAGATATGAGACTGATGACTCTCCCTGAAGGTTTAACCAGGCTGCTCATCGCTTTCCCTTCCTCCTCCCCTCTCTTCCAGGCTTGTCCCACAGCCGTGGATGCTCTGGGAGCTCAGGCTCTGCACCGGGTGGCCGTCACGGCGCAGGACGGAGCCATTCGGTTCCTGGTGGCCGAGCTGGGCGTCGGGGTCAACGAGAGAGCGACAGCCCTGCGGCTCACGGCGCTGCACTACGCAGCCAAGGTCGGTCTCCTCTCCTCCTGCTTCCTCTGCACGGTCTTCACCACTCGGTGCACTACCTAAAACGGGCCGGTTTAGGTATTTCCACTGATGGAGGATTCACATTCCTGCCTCATCCTCTGTCACAGGCTGCTCCTGGCCACTCCCGTGCCCTGTTTGATGTTTTTTAGACCCTCAGTAAGCGTGGCCAGCTGTCCCTACAGATGTCGGAGTTGTTTTTTCACCACAAATCCTGCTGGTGACTGCGCTGAGGGCTGGCAAACCATCCTGCCTGGCACGTGGCTGAGTGGCACCGCAGTGAAGCAGAGGCGGGTGGCAGCAGGGCACGGTTCCCTTTGCCACTTGACCCACATCTCTGGTGAGAGTTACTCTTCCAATCTGTCCCCCTTTGGACCAAAATGTGGTGCTTGGAGGGAGTCCACCCTGCTCATTAATGGGAGCTGGAGGTGTGAACAGCTCACGGGAGAGGAGAGCTCTTCACCAGCGCCTTCTCCCTCGCAGGAGTGGATGAAACACTGCTCAGATTTTTTCTCCTCTTCCTTCAGTCCCACTCATTTGGGTCCTGGTGGCTCGGAAGCTGGACTCTGTGCCAGCAGCTTGCTGTGCAGAGAGAAAAAAAAAAAAAGGGGCTGATGAGCTGAGAGCCAGCACCTGTTTGTCCCCGGAGGTCAAATTCACTCTGCCCGTGGCCAGATGTGAGAAGAGAGATGTGGAGAGGAGGAGGGAGCTCTCGGTGCTTATCAGTGTCCTTCACACTGGAGCTGTTTTTGAATTCCAGTCGGAGCTGTTTGAGTTTTCGCCTCCTCTTGTCTCGTGCCCATGCAGGGAGCTTGGGCTGTTGGGCTGTGGGTCCTGCAACACTTCCAGGGCACGCGGAGGGGATCCCAAAATCCTCCCTGCTGACCAGGAATCCCCCCGGGTGCTTGCTGCCCGAGGTGAGGTGAGGGACAAACCTCCCTGCTCAGCCTCAGGCACGTTAAAACCTCAGCAGCCCTAACGTGCAGCACTCAGGGGTCTGCAGAGGGAACGAAGCAGCGTCCCCGTGCCTCGATCCTACAAAAGCATCAATGGCACTTACCGCCAGGGCTGGCAACAGCATTCTCCTCCAGCAGGCCCCAGCCGGGGCGTTTGCTGGCTCCCACAAAGGCAGCCTTTCTCCCAGCTTCCCCTCCTCATGCTCCGAGCGACCACGCTGAAAGCCCTTCTGGTTGCCAAGGGTACGTTTAACAGCGAGGCTTTTTTGGGGACTGTAACGTGCCTTGGAGAAGCTCCCAGCTCTGTTTCGGGGAGAAACCGATGGGTTTCTCTCCCTTCCCAAGGCTCGGTGTCACTTCATATTTACGGCGTCGTTTGTTTGGCTGGCGGGGTTTCTTTTTTTTTCTCCCTTTTTCTTATTCCTTCGCGTTTATAAATACATGAAAACGCTTTCTGCTCCGTTTGCTGCCAAGGCTGTGGCGGCTGAAGCAGCTCCCGGCTCCAGAGGGGGGTGCGCATGGGAGCCTCGAGCAGGGGGCAACGAGATGCTACAACAATGGGGGAAAGAGCGAGTGGGGAGCTAAAAATACGGGCTTTCCATTCTCACACCACATGACAAGGGCTAATTCATTGCATCGAAGAAGGAATCACAAAAATGAGGCGCGTTATCTAGGGGAAGAGGATTTATTTCAGGAGGGGCGTGAGGGCTGCGATGTGTTTTTCCCCCTGCAGCTTTTAAATTCAGCGACTGGCAGAGGAAAGAGGGGACACGGTGGGTCCTGTCAACAAAGCACGCAGCTCGGTGCTGACGTTTCCTCCTTTTAACTCTCAATTAGTAAAGTTAAGTCAGGGCTGCGCGGCCGGCTGAAGTTAAAAGCAGTTTAATTGCGTTACTGGAGGGGAGGAGAGGAAAAGGTGGGATCGGTTGACAAATTAGGGCGCTAATTTGCTATTAAGGAACATCTTTAGGTCTTGCCACCCAGGGTAATTTGTGCATTAACTCCTCTGTAGCCACTGGCGGAGGGAAAACCTTTCGGGGACACAATCCTCCTCCCAGGCCCGGGCTGTAACATCACCACATGACACAGCCCTGCGCCGTAGCAGGATTTTAAGCACTGCTGGTCTTAATTCACTGCTTTTAATTCCAAAATCATCTTCAAAGTTTGCTCCCGGGATGCCTCTGGGTCAAAACTGCTGGCAGAGGTGCACGCGGATCCGCTGAGCAAGGGCTGGCGGTGCCGGACTGATAACCCCCTGTGCTCCCCCCTGCAGGAAGGACACACGGACACCATCCGGACGCTGCTGTCCCTTGGTGCCGACCTCGAGGCGAAGGACGGGAAGGGTCGCTCCGGTAAGCTGCTTGCTCACCCCCTGCATCACAGCACGAGGAGCTCCAGAGCTCAGCGGGGAGGCCAGCTGCGTGTATGCAAATGGCTCTTGGTGTGGCCTGACGTGTCAAAACCCCTTTTTTTTTTTCATTTTTCTCTTTTTTTTTTCAACTTTCATTTGCAGGATCTCATTCTGCTGGCCTTTCTGATGTCTAACCGTGTGTTTGAGCCTGTGCTGGGGCCTTCCCCTTGTGGGAAGAACTGACAACACTCATCTGGGCTTCTCTCCGCCCGGCTGCTTATTTTGCATGAAGCTCTGATATCTCTGATACCTCTGATACCTCAAAATATCCGTCAAAAATCAAAATTCAGTCAAAACGAGGCAGTTTCAGGGCTGTCGGGGTGGGCAGCCAAATATCATCACCCGATCCCTTAAGCTTTATCGAAGTGCCTGGGAATGGTTGGTGAGCAAATAGTAGCAGAGCTCGAAGGTAAATACAGTTGCTATAGCGATGCAGCGAGCTGGCATTCCCGTGGTGAGAGGATGAGGTATCTCTTGCATCAGCATCTCTCTCTCTCAAAAAAAAAAAAAAGTGTATACACACGGTTTCGGCCGTTGCCAAAATTGGCAACTTCCCCAGCCTTCAGTTTGGTTAACAACACGCGTGAGCGGTGAGCGGGAGCGGCCTTGCATCTCTCCCTCCACCCCCTCAGAGTAAATTTGAGCTTTGCTGGCCTCCCTCCGCCCCCTCAGAGGGGAAATCGGAGCTCTGCAGCGGGACCTGACCCCCCTCAGCATCACAATTTTGCCCCTGAGCAGGATTAGGCCCGGAAAAGAAGGCTGGAGCACACACACGAGGTCATTTCCCTCCCTGCTCGCCTCCGAAGTGGGCTGAGGCTGAATTTGGTGGCTTCTCGGTTCCTCCTTGACATCTTTTTTCCCCCCTAACAGCCTTACACGCGGCGTGTGCCGGGCAGCACGCGGCCGCCGCGCGGATCCTGCTCGGCGCCGGGCTGCAGGACGGCCCGGACGGCGCGGGCACCTTGGCACGGCAGCTGGCGAGAAAGCCCGAAATCATCCAGGTTTTCCAAGAAAAAGATGTCAGCGCCTGAGGAGAAAAAGGAAAAGGAAGAAAAGAGGAAAAAAAAGGAGTCGCATTTCAGCGTGGTTCGTTAACTATCGCTTAATGACTGCTCTGACAGTGGGATTTTTGGCTAAGGGGTGAGCAGAGAAACCACTCTTGGACATCCTGAAGGACGAGATCACACCTGGGTCGTTTTTACATCCCTTAGGGATGTGTTCTCTGCAAACCTGTTGCGCTGCTGTAAGTGGTGAGAGGAAAAAAAAGAGGGAAAAAGAGGGAAAACGAGGGATTTGTTATTCCAAACCCTCCTGCTGCTTCCTATGGGCAAGGAAACAACCTTTCTCTTTGAAAAGCAGAAGGAAATGGCTGCAGATTTAATGTAGCCACTCAGTTTGAGTTTGGAACACACAAAAATAGGAGCTACTGTAGCTGCTGGGCTCGTTTGTATCTACCTGGGCTTAAAAACTGGGTTTTGCAGGGAAACAAAGCTCAGCCCTGCCTGCGCGGGGTGTCAACATGTAACAAGGGCTTGTATCTGCAGCTCCCCTGCCAGCAGGTGATAAAGTGGCTCTAAAAAAATAAAAATAAAGCTGGCCCCGGTGAGAAAAATCGCTTTTACAGGAAAAAAAAAAATGTCACGGGGGGCTGGGAGGAGGGGGAGAAGCAGAGCTCGGGGCTGTCCCAAGGCTTTTTGGGGCACGTCTCGGGGCCAGCCTTTCCCTGGTGTTTTTCTCGGAAATAAAGGAGATTTTTCACCACTGGGGAGGCTTTTGTACCCCTGAGAAGCTGGATTTTTTGCTGTCCTTTTCCCTTTTTCTGTGACTTTTAGGGATTCAGCTGGCTGCTGTCTCCTGGCCCAGCAGTTGGGTGAGGGGACGCAGGCCATATCCACATCCCCCGATCCACAGGCACCAAACCCCATAAAAAAACCCTGCTTTAAGGGTGTGCTGCGCAGGGGCAAAGAGGAGAAAACCCCACAAAATGCCTCAAACCCGCCCAAACTTCCCCAAAACTCCTGCTCCTTGTGCTAAGACCCTACGGCAGCTGTAGGGCAGGGCTGCGCCCCGTGGGAGCTCTGGGAGAGGAGAAGGGGGGGACCTATGGGATCGCCAAGCGTGCAAGGCCCTTGCACGAGGGCTGCTGGGTGTGCAAGGCCCTTGCACAGGGACTGCTGAGTGTGCACATGCCTTGCACGGGGGCTGCTGAGTGTGCAAGGGCCTTGCAGAGGGGCTGCTGAGTGTGCACGTGCCTTGCACGAGGGCTGCTGAGTGTGCAAGGGCCTTGCAGAGGGGCTGCTGAGTGTGCACGCGCCTTGCAGAGGGGCTGCTGAGAGTGCATGTGCCTTGCACGAGGGCTGCTGAGTGTGCAAGGCCCTTGCACAGGCACTGCAGAGTGTACAAGGGCTTTGCACGGGGGCTTCTGCGTGTGCACACGCCTTGCACGGGGGGTGCTGAGTGTGCAAGGGCCTTGCACAAGGACTGCTGCGTGTGCACGCCCCTTGCACGAGGGCTGCTGAGTGTGCAAGGCCCTTGCACAGGGACTGCTGTGTGCAAGGGCCTTGCACAGGGTCTGCTGAGTGTGCACGCACATTGCACGAGGGCTGCTGAGTGTGCAAGGCCCTTGCACAGGGACTGCTGAGTGTGCAAGGGCCTTGCACAGGGGCTGCTGCATGTGCACACGCCTTGCACGGGGGGTGCTGAGTGTGCAAGGGCCTTGCACAAGGACTGCTGCGTGTGCATGCACCTTGCACAAGGGCTGCTGGGTGTGCAAGGCCCTTGCACAGGGACTGCTGAGTGTGCACGCGCCTTGCACAAGGACTGCTGCGCGTGCGAGGACCTTGCAGAGGGGCTGCTGAGTGTGCATGTGCCTTGCACGAGTGCTGCTGAGTGTGCACGTGCCTTGCACGAGGGTCATTGGGTGTGCACGCGCCTTGCACGGGGGTCAATGGGTGTGCACACGCCTTGCACGCGCGCGTGCCCCTTGCACACGCGCGCCTTGCACGCGCGGTCACGTGCCCCCGCCCCACGTGACCCCCCTTCCTCCTCCTCGGGGGGGGGGGGGGGGAGGGTGGTGAAAAAGCTCCGCGCATGCGCGCGACCACCCGGCGGCTCCCCCGCCGCCCTTCCCGCCCATTTCCCCGCCGCGCCCGCCGCCAGCCAATAGCGGCGCGGCTCCGCCCTTGATTGACAGCCGACAGGGGGCGGGGCTGAGGCGGGTTCGTGAGGCGACGGAGCCCGCCCCTCCTCCCCCCCCCCCCCCTCCCTCCCTCCCTCCCCGTCTCCATTTTCTCGCCCCGTTCCCTCAGCCCCGGCTCCTCCGCCTCCGGCCCGGCCCCAGCGAGCCCCAGCACGGCCCCGCCGCCCGCTCAGCCGCCGCCATGAACGAGGAGTACGACGTGATCGTGCTGGGCACCGGCCTGACGGTGAGAGCAGCGCCCGACGCCGCCCCGAGGCCTGCGGCCGCCGCCCCGCCGGGCCCCGCCGCGCCTCACGGGGCCCCCTCGGGCTTCACCCGCTTCCCGATGCTCCCCCCTCGGTCTTTTCCTCAATAATCCCGCCGGATTACAGCCCCTCCCCCGGTCGTTTCCGCAATAATCCCGCCGGATTACAGCCCCCCCCGGCTCCTTTCCGCAGTAATCCCGCCGGATTACAGCCCCCCTCCGGGTCATTTCATCAATAATCTTCTCATTTTATCTCTTCCCCTCCCTCAATAATCCCGCCGGATTATCGCTGCCCCCCTCCCCAATAATATCCCGAATTATCAGCCCCCTAATAATCTCATCGGGTTATCGCAGCCCCCTCCCCATTCCTTTCCTCAGTAATGTCCCTGGATTACAGCCCCGCAGCCCTGTCCTTTAACCAATAATCCTCCCAGATTATCACCCCCCCCCCAATCCCCACGGGTTATCACACCCCCTCTATTCCTTTCCCCCATAATCTCCCCAGGTTATCACCATCCCCTAATAATCTCCCCATTTTATCCCCTTTACTTTCCCTAATCTCCCCGGGTTATCACAGCCCCCCCCCCACCCCCCACCCCAAATAATCCCTCTGGGTTATCCCAACCCATTCAAACCTTTCCCTAATCTCCCCAGGTTCTCCCAGCCCCACCCCCAATAATCCCCCTGGGTTATCCCAACCCATCCAAACCTTCCCCCAATCCCCCTAAATTACCCCCCCCAATAATCCCCTGGGGTTATCACACCCCCCCAATAATCCCCTGGGGTTAACCCCCCACACACCCCTTTCCCCAATAACCCCCCCAGGTTATCACATCCCCCCTCTTCCCCCCATAATCTCCCTAGGGTATCGCAGCCCCCCCACCCTCCCTTCCCCAATAATCCCCCCGGATTATCGCAACCCCCCCCGGACCCTTTTGGGGTGCTGAGCCCCCCTGAGGCCAATTTTGCTGCCCGTGGGAGGAGGAGGCCCCAGGAAATGCGGTTCTTTGGCGGAGGTGGGGGACAGACGGGGACTCATCACCTATTTTTTTAAGAAAAAATACAATTTTTTTAACCTAATCTTGATTATTTCTCCCTCGCCTCCCCCCAAAAAAAGCCGAAGGGGGGGGGTGCAGGTCTCTGGAGTCTCGCCCTCCCCGGAGCCGAACCCGGTTTAGGGTGGAGGCAGAGCCGGTTACCGCTCCGCCTTTGCAGCCTTTGCAGCTCGCCAGCCAGCCCTGACTGCAGCAGGAGGGGGATGGGGCTGCGGGCGAGCCCTGGCGCAAATCCTTCTCGTTTTTCCCCCCAAAAAATCCCTCCGCTGCTGCTTTAGGGGGGGCTCGGTCATCCCTCGGCTCTCCCCGGGGGAAGCTGTCGGGGTGCGGCGCCGGGGCTTTGTCCTATTGTCCTGGCAGGCTGCAAGAAAGGGGGAAAAAAAAAAGGGAAAAAATGAAAAAAAAGGGGAAAAAAAAGAAACAAAATGGCAGCCTGCGAGGTTTGCTGGGGGCATTTCTGCTGCCTCCTGCCTCCGGGGAGGTGCTGCGGGTGCAGGGAGGGTTTTGGGGGGCGGCTGGGAGGCATTGTGAGGAGGAAAGGAGGGGGGGAAATAAATCGGAGGGGGTGGGTTGGAGGCTGCCTGCCCCGTTCCATCCCCGTTCCTTTCCTGCCTTTGTTTCCTCCGAGAGGTGGCAAGACAAAGAGGGATCTGCGGGGCTGCCTGTGAGGGTTTTGTTTTTTTTTTCCCCCCTTCCAGCTTCCCCTCTTAATAGGAAGGCGTGCAGCGGGGTTGCTGCCCCGGGATCTGCTTGCTCAGACCTCTCCCAGCACGGACACGGGTGTCCTAAACCCAGGAGGTGGCCCGAATAAAATGCACCAAGGGTGGGAGCGGCTGTAGGGTGAGCCCGGCTTTCCCCCCTTCCTTTCATCCCTTCCTCCTCTGAGCTGGCAGGAACAGCTCTGCCAGGGAACCTTTTTCCTAGGAAACCTGTCCTCAAACCCGCGTCTGCCTCCAGCAAAGCAGGGAAAGGAGATTTTGGGGGATAAAATATCAAAACTGCTCAATAACCTCCTGGCGGGGGGGCCCCGATGGCTGGGAGCCCCGTTAAAATGGTAATTTCTGCTTGGGTAAATCTGACAAAAGGCCTCTTGTGGGATCACTTCGGAGACGAGCTCGTGGTGGAGTTAAAACGAATAAATTAGGGCTGGCTTCGAAGGTGTGCTGACCCGGGAGGCTGCAGGAGAGCTGGTGCTGCTCCGAAATACCCACAGGAGCGTGCTGGGCGTCCTCTAGACGTGAGAAATTGGGATGGAAAACCCTGGCGAGGCTGCTGGATGTCCCCAAAATGTCCCGGTTTGGGCTGGCGAGCCGCGTGCCAGCGGAGCCTGCGTTGGGTTTTCGGACAGGCAGCGAGCGGCGGCTCTCCTGGAGGGCTTTTTGCTCTCCTAGAGGGCTTTTTGCTCTCCTGGAGGGCTTTTTGCTCTCCTGGAGGGCTTTTTTTTCTCCCCAGAGCAACACTTGGGTGTTTTTTTTTAAATAAAACCAACTTGTGAAGCCTTTATTTACAGAAGAGCCCCGGGTGGGCTGGTTGCGGTGTCAATTCTGGCTGCCGAATCGGACCAAGACGACCCGAGAACTGTTTTGATGGTTCTGGAAGCCCAGCAGCGATATCCCCGTCCTAAATTACGCTCCTCGAGCAGCCACGAAGATCCAAGACAGCCTCCGGGCTGGGATTCCCAGCTCCCAAAACAACATTTCCCTGTCAAAGCTGCCTCTTTGTGGGGTCGATGCTGGGAGCGAGGTCTCAGTGAGCCTCAATGGCTGTAGGGTCATTCCCTTGGGTGTTTTTAATCAGCCAGCAGGAGAGCACCCAGTGGTTTTGTTTCCTTTTGGGTTCACCCTAAATTTACGCCGCCGGGCTCTGAAAATCCCTCAAATCC
This sequence comes from Clangula hyemalis, assembly GCA_963989345.1. The sequence goes on along the minus strand of OZ022426.1, from coordinate 205,858,049 downwards.
CTCGGGGGCTGCTGGCTGCGCTCTGGACGGCGTGGGTTATCTGATGCAAACCCCAAATGCACCTGAACCTCCTCCCAGCAGAGGAACTCCGCCTTCCTGCAGGGTTCCCACCTGGAAGGGATTTGTGGGATCCTCCCCTCGGAGCTGTCAGATGGAACGATGCTGCCTCGAGTGTTATGGCTGGGAGAAAATCCCACAAACCCGCCTCCTCCCCGCCGTTCCCGAAGGTTTCTGCAAGCCAAAGGCCATCCCACCACCAGTTTCATGAGAGAGAAGCGCTGATGGACTTGAGCATGGAAACCCCAGCGCCTCCAGCTTCCCCTTTACTCCCCATTTGGGGTTTTTCGTGGATTTCTACGGGATGTGCCACCTCTAAACCTCCAACCGGTGCCCGCACGAGGTTTCCTTGGAGCTGCTCTGAGTGTCCCAGCTTTTCCTGCTGGTGCTGCCAGCAGCCACTGAATTTTACCCATTTATGCAGGATTTCTGGTCAGAAAGCTACGGCTTTGAACCCTGAAGCTCCCCCCTTCTTTTTTTTTCCTGCCTGAGCAGCCTCCAGCCCTTCCCAGGCTCTTTTTCCTCCCTCCCCAGCCCTTGGCGCTCTGGTGGATGGGAAGAGCCGCGGCTGAGCCGCCGTGGCTGCCAACGGGAACTGCTGAGCTGGGAGGATGATCCCAAACCCCATTGTGCCTCCCGCAGCGCGCTGTCAGCTCGGCGGCTGCGATGGGAAACGACCGCAGGAGGCCCCAGCGGGATCCGCAGGAACCCGGGGGATAAAAACGGAGCTGCCAAAGGGGCCTCGGATGGAACAGCGTCGTGGTGCCTCACCCAAATCCCCATTTCAGCGTTTAGAGGGCGTGAAATGAGGTTGGAAAGGCGTTTGGGAGCTGTTCTGTCTTCTCCAGGAACCTAAATTTGCTGTGGGGTGGTGCTGGCTGTGGGGACGAGGGTTTGGGGGAGAAAACCCCGAGTTACGGCGGAGACAACTGGCTCTGGTTTGGGTTCAGGCGAGGAAGCCGCGCTGGCTGGCGGTGATGCCCCAGGTCACGGCAGTAAATCATTAACGTTTTCACTGGCACCATAAAGGCCACCTGTGCTTCCTCCACGTTGTAGGGTTCGTGGCTCTCTGGCGGTGTTGGAATATGGGATTAATATGGGATTTGAGGCAGCCACGTCTGCTTGGAGGCTCTCTGCCCGCTGCCGCGTCCGGGAAAACGCGGAGGGGCTTTGGGACAGCAGGGAGCTGGCGTGGAGGATGCCCTAAAAGGAGCAGCTGGCGGATCATGGAGAGGTTTTGTGGGGTGTGGGGGCTGATTCTGCTCACAAATTTTGGGGGCAAAGCGTTGGGAATCACTCAGCTGGCTCTGCGGGGCTGCCGCCTGCGTCCCTCCGCGATTAGGCTCAGCCTCTTGGTGTCGCCTTCAGACGCAGCAGCTGATCCCCTGCTCAGGTGTAATCCCAGGATGTACAGAACAAGGGTAGCGGTGTGTCTGCTGAGGTCATAAAAATCCTAAATGGCTTCATCCCTTCTTCGAGCTACCTGCGCCCTCCCAGAGCAATTCTGACTGTCCTGTATGGCAAATCCCAAAGATTGGGGTTTTGCTGACGCTTCCCGGAGCCCTTCAGGGCAGGATCTCACGCTCCTGGTGTCACCCGTAAAGGCTGGCGCTGCCCCTCTTAAGAGGATGAACGTCATTAACCCGATAGCTGGTGCTTTAGGAGTACGGATTTCCTGATCCTAAATACATCAGCTTGTTTAGGGGAGCCCTGGCCGTGGTGGGCGTGCAGTTGAAATGCCTGATTTGCCTTACCCAGCATCGACCGAGCCTCCTAACGGGTTAATCCATCCCAAGCAGAGGTCTTTTGGGTTGTAGGTCTGCTTCTGAGAGGCCACCGGTGTGTTTCTTCGAAGGACTGCCCAAACCTTCAAACCTGGGCGTGCAGCAGGCTGCGAGAGAGCATCGGTAGCGCAAATGGAAGGAGTCCCAAAGGCAAATGACCTCTCCTTGTGTCTTTTTTGTTCCCTCTGCGTGTAGGAATGCATCCTCTCCGGGATCATGTCGGTGAACGGGAAGAAAGTCCTGCACATGGATCGTAACTCGTACTACGGAGGGGAAAGCGCGTCCATTACACCCCTGGAGGATGTAAGTACGGGGGCTGACACCCGGCTATCACATCCCCCCCGGGCACACAGAGGGAGCTTTTCTTTTGGGGCAGATCCAAAATTAATTCCTCGTTCAGGCTTTGCTTTGAGGAAAAACATTTTATGGCACCAATAACAATTTATGGCATTTGTAAACACATCAGGTAATATTTAAAATATTAAAACTGGGGAATCTGCGTCGAGTTCATGGCGGAGGCTGCCCCTCTCTTGAAGCAGGCGTTTTGCTCAGGTTCCCTGTAGCCGTGTTCACCGGTGGTTTGGTTCAGCAGGTCGTAAATTGCCAAGCTTTTTAAGCCTTGGGAGGAAGAAAGGATGGGTGAGCAAAATAACGCTGCCTGGTTCTCACTGTAAGAGCTCCCTGGATGCGCTTTGTGGGTTTGCATCAGAAGGTTCAACTGGAACTAAAACCCTGGCCAAAAGCTTGCTTCTGTTCTGCTGGGGGAGAGGCAGGGGCGGAAAGTGTGTGCATGTGTGGGAGGAAGCCCACCCGTGCGTATTTCCTCTGTGACAAGGAGTTTTGTGTTCTCTCCCAAGCTCTACAAAAGGTTTAATCTACCAGGAACTCCGCCGGAATCTATGGGGCGAGGACGGGACTGGAACGTGGACCTAATTCCCAAATTCCTCATGGCTAACGGTGAGCGCTGCCAGCTCCAAAACTGCCTCCTGAGCCTAGCTTGGGACCCTCAGGTGGAGTCGGTGGTTGGTCCTGGAATCAAATAAAGATCCCTAAATGGTATTAATGAAGGAGCTGCTGGAAACTCGCTTCACTTGGCCTGCACGTGGACAGGTTTTAGGAATTTCTGCTCTTCCTGCCTTTGGCTGCGCACCTCTCAAACTTGGGAGACGGCTCCAGCTTGGAGCGCTCAGCCATAGCCTGTGTTTTGGGTTCTGACGGCCCTTTTCCAGCATCCTCCCCTGAAATGTCTGCATTTTTAATGCCTTGAGCTCCTGCATTGCCCTTATCCCATGCCTTAGGGAGGAATCCCCTTCATTAACCCCCTTTTTTCCTACGGTACGGCTTGCAGACTCTCACCCCTTGTTGGTGCCGTGAGCCCTCGTCCTTTAATCTGAGAGTTGTGGTGCTGAGACAGCTCTTCTAGACCAAATCCATGATCAATGAAGTTTTTTTTTTTATCAGTGGAAACCAGTTCAGGGGCAGCTCGCTGCCAAATATCGAGCGCTGGCTACTGGAATCTCACATCCCTGAAGCAGAAGGGGATGGGTGTGTTCTGTAGGGCCAGCCCTCCTCAGGATTAGTGCAGTGGAAGAAGGGTTGGTTCCAGACAAGGTTTGGTCGCTGGTTTCAGCTTATTTCTAACTCACCTGGAAATCCCTCGAGGTGTGCTCCTGAGGGACAGCATCCTTCTGGGGATGTAAGGGGGTAAGCCAGGGAGGAATTTGGGGTAAATCGGTGGACAATTAACGTGCAGACCGTGCTAGATCCTAACAGGGAGGGTGAGGAGCTGCTGTGGGCCAAAGACACGACCCTGTTGGTTGTGCTGAGTGTGAATAAACTGCAGGGAGCAGAGCAGCAGCGCGTTAACGTGCTGCAGGAGGGCTGGTGGAAACTGCAGTAGTGACAAGGAAGCTCTCAACTGCCTGTAAAAAAACATTAAAGCCGTGCAGCAACACGCTGGTGAGCGTTTGCTGCTCCCTGCCTGTCACACGGAGGAGTGGGTTGGGTGTGGGGCTGCTCTGGGAGGGATTTTGTGGTGCTGGAAGAGCTGCCTGCATCCCCCGCCTCCTCTCAGCTTCTGAACAACCCCCTTGGCTTCTCCTTCACAGGTCAGTTGGTAAAGATGCTGCTCTACACAGAAGTCACTCGCTACTTAGACTTCAAGGTGATCGAGGGGAGCTTTGTCTACAAGGGAGGGAAGATCTACAAAGTTCCTTCCACTGAGGCAGAAGCCTTGGCATCCAGTGAGTAGTCGCGCTTGATTTTATTTCCTCCTGAGGCCATCGTCCCTAAACGGGTCCAAATACCAGAATATTTGGTCTGTGCTCATGTCAACAAGGTTTTAGCCTGATCCTGTGGTGCTGTGCGTCGGCTCCATCACTATGACAAGTTATGCTTAGTGTAGGATTCTTCTGCACCTCCTCTGACTTCAGGCACCACTTGCAGTGTGGGTCCTGGGCTTCCTGAGCCTTGAGCTCCTGTTTTCGTGGAGCTTTTGAGGAAGGAGAACTCTGCAGGATTTTCCTTCCTCATAAGCCCCAGATGTAACCTTTTGCTTCCAGATCTCCCAGAAATATTTAGTGTCGGGTCCTTGTTGGATGGGATTATGTGAAAAATGTTACATTAATCAGCAGGCAAACCAGAATGACTAATTCCACGTGGCACCCAGCTCAGTCTTAATTCTTGTTGGCTACCTAAATTCCACTCTGGAGATAAAACTACTGCAGAATAGCTTAGTGAGGTGCCTTAGGAGCTAGCAGAGGGCAGCCTGTGACACGTAGAGACCCATCGTGTGGTCAAGCAGCGCTTGGAAATAAGGCTCCCTGTGTGCAGCTCGTCTGGACGCCGGAGCCTTCCTCGTGACAGACACCCCTGGTGCTGCTATGAAGCAATTGGTTGTTCTTCAGCTTGGCTGCGTCGCTGTCCTCCAGCGAGCCTCTTCGGAGGCTGAGGCTGGCAGGAGGAGGAGCAGGAGGTGCCTTTGCTGCTGTCTTCTCCTTCACGTTTCAGCAGGCCCGGTCTTGCTTCTCCAATTTGTAGAGAATTAAAATGCTTAAAGGGTGCCTCGTGCGATCTCACGTGGGAAATTTTTGACTCCAGCGAAAATTTTTTTGACTTTAGTAGCTTTGTGGGTTTGACAACGTCTCGTTTTCAGGCTTGATGGGCTTGTTCGAGAAACGCCGCTTCAGGAAATTCCTCGTGTACGTGGCCAACTTCGACGAGAACGATCCCCGAACTTTTGAGGGCGTCGATCCCAAGAAGACCACCATGCGTGACGTGTACAAGAAGTTCGACCTGGGGCAGGATGTTATCGACTTCACGGGCCATGCCCTCGCGCTCTACAGGACTGACGAGTAAGTGTGGCTTCCCCTGGGGCTCACAGCTCGTGCCCCGTGGGATTAGGGGGGGGGATAACCCTGCAGTGTCTGTCCCTGGGTGCCGCGTGGACCTTCAAACACCAGCTCCTCTGCTGGTGGGGTATTTATATCTTCTGTGCTCCTGGGGTTGATGCGACATCTCCTTCCCCAGTGAAACCCCTTGTGACGTGAAGCCCTTCTGAAAGGGCACCTCAGGGGAAGTTCTTGCTCGGAGCAGCCAGCGGGTGGGGAAGGGAACGTCACGGGAAGTGAAAGTTCCATTTTTCGGAGCGTATTCTGCCCTAAACCTTGGGTTTGTGAATTGCTGCAAACCTCCTAACTGCCCTCTCCAGCTATCTAGATCAACCATGCCAAGAAACAATCAACAGGATCAAGCTCTACAGCGAGTCGCTGGCTAGGTACGGTAAAAGCCCCTACCTGTACCCCCTCTATGGCCTCGGAGAGCTGCCACAGGGATTTGCAAGGTGAGAACTTGGCTTTGGGGTTATCTCAGCCCTGCTGGGGGGGAGGATCAGGTGTGTGGGGTTGGTGCTCAGGCTTCCGGAACGTGATGCTGCGTAAAAATCCTGCTGTTGTTAACGCTTCTCACGCTGTCTAAGTCGAGAAGCGATTCTGTGTGTGACATTTCTGGCTCCTGTGGCATTTGTGCTGCGTTCTGCCGAGCAGATCCTTTTTATCTGGCTACGATGGCACCTCTAACTCCCTCCAAATGCTGGCTGGTGCCTTGCAGGGGGACTGGCAGGCAGCAGCCGCTGCCTGGATGGTTAAACAGCGTGTTTTGAAGAGGTTTAAGTCGAATAATGTGCGGTTTGTCCAAGTGGAACAGAAAGAAGGGGCTGGGAGGGCTGTTAAAAAATAATAATTAAAAAAAAAAAAAACAAACTGGAATGTGCTCAAATGGCTTTCCTCTTGCAGGCTAAGTGCTATATACGGAGGCACCTACATGCTGAACAAGCCCATTGAAGAAATTGTGATAGAAAACGGCAAAGTGGTTGGCGTCAAGTCTGAAGGGGAGGTACGGTGCCCGCCGCTTCTTCCCTTACCCCTGACCCCGCGTCTCAGAACCGAGGCTGGCAGAGTTCTGCTCCGTGCCAGCTCGTTCTCGTAGGGATCTCGAGAAGCCGTGATGGTGAGGAGCACAGTGCAGTAATCCCAGAGTTGGGGCGAGTCTTGAGGGAGTGGCAAGGTTGCTTTTTTAAATAAATCAGGCTGGTAAAACTAGAAGGGAGCTCCGTGGTGTGTCTGACCTGGGCATGAAACCGTTCTGCCCTTGACAATAAGTTTTAGCGTTGAGCTTTTCCACAGCTTCTTCTCAAACTGGCAGTACAAAACTAACCAGCAAGAGTGCTGCGAGCCGCTGGGAAGCTATAAATGCGCTTCCAAGCGCAGCATGAGCTTTGTAGGACAGCTTAGCCCTCCCTGGTGGGGTAACGTGTCCTGCCTGGGTATGGGTGACACGTCCTGGCTAGCAGCAGAGGTGATAATCCACGCTACAGACTGATGTGCCCAAGTGCAGGCTGCCTGGAGGCTTCAGATGGACCAAATGTTAAACTCTTACCGTGATAGCGAGTTCTGGTTTGAGGTAGTCAGTCCTTACCTGCTCGTTTTGGCCTCGAGCGCAGCAATTTGTGGTCCTGGCCTAGAAGGAGCGGGCTGTGCGGTGGTCAAAACGTGGTTTGTGTCCTGAGCGATGCAGGGAAGGTGTGATCAGCCACCTGGCTTCACGGGGTGGGTGCTGCCACTGGGATTGTCCGAGCTGTGCTGCTGGCAGCGGAATAAAAGCCTTGTGCAGCCGGGACAGGGACAGCCACCTCGTAGAGCTCTCGATTTTTCCCCAGAGCCAGCGGCTTCCCGGGCTGCCCGCGCGTTGGTCACTCGCTGCCTGTCCTCTCCGCAGGTGGCTCGCTGCAAACAGCTCATCTGCGACCCCAGCTACGTCTCGGATCGGGTGACGAAGGTTGGCCAGGTGATTCGGGTCATCTGCATCCTGAGCCACCCCATCAAGAACACGAACGACGCCAACTCGTGCCAGATCATCATTCCACAGAACCAGGTCAACCGGAAATCAGGTGTGCACGCAGGTCTCGGGGGTTGAGGCAGCACAGGTCTCAGGTGGCCTCGCAATGCGTGCTCTGATGAGAAGCAAACTGCATTTATGGCAGCTCCTGGGGCGGTTTCTGTGCCTTTTTCCTGGAAAGGGACCTTTTAGTGCGCTTTTTCTCCAGGAGAAGCCTTCTGGCTTCCTTCTGGGCCCCACAGCACTTGCATGGAGCTTTCTAACCCCTGCGTGGCTTTGCTCTTCTGCTCCCTGGGTGTACTCTGGGGTTTGTTTGGTGCTGCTGCTGCCTGACACAGCTGCTGGCACCCTCAGAACCGTGGGATGGGGCTGAGGGAGTGTGCAGGCCAGAGGGGAGATGCAGCAGCATTGCTTTAGTCCTGCAGAACCGTCCCCTTGTCCTTGGTGAGCTACAAGAAGCTGAATTTGGGGATCTCGCGGGGCTGCTCGTGTCCAAGCCCCTCGGTCGAGGCAGGGCAAAGACCCCTCTGCACTCAAAAATGGTCTTAAGGCTAGGAGGTAGAAAGAGCCAGGGGAACAGGAAAAGGTGTGCGGGTATGTGAGGAAGAGGAGGCTTTGGGGTTGAGGAGGGCCCAACAGGCTGTGGGATCGCCTGGTGACCTGTGTCTGCTGCCCTTCCCCAGATATCTACGTCTGCATGATCTCCTCCGCGCACAACGTGGCGGCGCAGGGGAAGTACATCGCCATCGCCAGCACCACCGTGGAAACCGCGGACCCAGAGAAAGAGATCAAGCCGGCCTTGGACCTCCTGGAGCCCATTGAGCAGAAGTAAGAGCCCAGCGAGCCCCTTCCACCCCCCTCCTCACCTCACCCCTCTGCGGCGCGTTGAAAACCCAAATTTCCCCTGCACCTTGTCTGATCGCACGCTGGGCGGAGCGACGGCCTCTCCTTCGGCTCTTTTCCCACTGCTGCTGCTGCTGGGCGATGCTTTAAAACCCCGCTGAAGGATTTTTTTTCTCCTTCTTCTTCCAGGTTCGTTAGCATCAGCGACCTGTTTGCACCGACTGACCTGGGAACCGAGAGCCAGGTTTGTAGCTGGGGGGCGGTGGGGGCGCGAGGAGGGGGCCGTGCCCGGTGCTCAACCTCCTGCTTCTCTCTCCCCAGATCTTCATTTCTCGCACCTACGACGCGACCACTCACTTCGAGACGACGTGCGATGACATCAAGGATATTTATAAGAGGATGATGGGATCAGAGTTTGACTTTGAAGAGATGAAACGCAAGAAGAACGATATCTACGGGGAGGAGGAGCAGCAGTAATGAGAATCTCTAATTAGGAGAAATTAAATCGGCTAATATGAATATATAAGGAACTTAATGAACACTGTATGAAATTCAATATTGTAAGGCCTGCTTTTGTAATCCCATCTCTGAGAGATTGAAGAGTACTGCACTGGTAATGTTCCCCTTTTGGATATCATGTGTTAATTATTTCATTCTAGTAGGGCTGCTGTCCAGAATCTGGCAAATTACTGACTGATTTAATGACTAACCTCGTAAGTGAAAGGCAAGACTGAACCTTTTTTTTTTTTTTGCAGACGTAGACGTTGGTGCAGATTGAGATAACTCATTGACAGCTGTGTCTTACCTTGTATTTTTAATCATTTGTAAACATCCTTCACAATTATGTGCTTCTGGTGAGCTAGTAGACGTGACAGTTGTCACTCAAACCTGATATCAAGGAAAATAGAAACTGAGCACTCCATTTATTGTGGACAGCATCCCTAAAGTCTCTCCCATCAATCTAACTCTGTGGCAAGTTGTATTATGGACAAAGCCCACATCTATTGTAGCAGCAAATGTTGGCTTAGTTCTGGGCACAGAACTTAACCTCCACTTCAGCTTCTCAAACTGTTTACATCGGTTGGGACACAGCTGTGCCTAAGGCTCCTTTGTGTTTTAATCTTAATAAAATTGAGAGAACAAATTACAGAGCAGGCAAGATGTGGAAGTATTTTCTGTACCCTGGTGGCTTCTCAGACGGACCAAACGGCGCTGCGGTATCGGTATGACAGAGCCTGTGCTTCTCGTGTCTCCTGAAGGCTCCAAATGATTTCTGTACTGCGAAGTAAAGCCAAATTCTGGAAAACCAGTCCTGTGCTCTGGTCTGATTCACTTCAGTTGGACGAGCAGCCTCTCTTCTCCGAGATCCCTTGGATCTCTGCTTGCCAGGGCGAAATTCCTCCTAGGGAAAGGGCTCAGGCTTCTGGGGTTTGGCTTCCGAGGCCCTGCTGCTCTCAGGGCTGCTGCTGGCAGGGGAGATGATGCAGCAGCGCGAGGCCGGTCGCTGCCCGTGTGCTCTCTGCAGCCACCCCCTAGTGCCTGCCTCTAGGAACAGCATTTCTGGCTGCAGCAGCACCTAATCCCGCTCTCCTGGCTCCTTTGCAGGGCGCTGGTTGTGCTTCACCTCCTCGGTGCTCACCTGGGGAGTGAAAAGCGTGCGGCCCCTGGCTCAGAGCGAGGTGCGGGTGCAGGGGGCAGGCATTTTGAGGCGCAGGGCTTGTTTTCAGCCCTGGTAGGAGCAGCGAAAATGCCCTGCAACAGCTTTTCTCTGCACCTCTCGTGGCTGCTGAAGAGGGAAGCCAAGCAGGCTGTTGGCTCGCAGCTCCTGCACCCGGCACTGCTCGACCTGGGCTCCTTCCTCCCTTGCTTGGGGCTTTCAGCGCTTCCTCCCCTGGCTGCTGGCACCCGTTGCAGGAAGCTCGGTGCCCTTCTCACCGCCGCACCAGGCTCGTGGTGGCTGCCGCAGGGGAAATTCCCCCTTTCCCCTGGGGCTGCTTCTCCCACCTGGGAGCAGGAGCACCCGCCCCAGAGACCAGCCACGCGCGGAGGTTTTCAGGTTTTAATAGACAAACTCTATACAAAGGCATCCTGTACACAGCTTCTCACGTCATTACACTTTAAAAAAAAAAAAAGAAACACAACCAAAAAAAAAACCAAAGCACCGAAGGACAACCGCGGCCTCCACCTGCGTACGGAGGGGCTCTCGCAAAGGTTCTCGGCGCTGTTGTTCTTCGTGGTGTGTGGTTTTTTTTGACCTACCATAAATAAAAGGGTTTTGTTCCGGCATTTACAAGACTTCCCCGTGCTGGAAAGCATCCCAAGTCCCAGCAGTGAAATGGTACCGAGAGGCTGACTCCAAATGTAGTGTAGAGGCTGCGGGCTGCCCCGACAGCTGGGCAATGGTCCCCGAACAGCTTTTAAGACATCCACCCCCCCGCCCCCCCAGCTTCGAACGCATGCATCTTGTGTACAGCGACGGCCACGTGGAAAATGCTTTTGCTACAGCCGGCTCCGATGGCTCCTGACCTTCAGGGAAACCGCTTCTCCTTCCGTCTTCCTATTTCTTCCCCTCTCAGCTGCTCTAACTGCTTAAAACCACCGCAATAACTTAAAACCGTAACGCGAACGTAACCTCTGCCCTACGCCCAACTCGATGGCGGGGAAGATAAAATCCCCGCGAGGCTTTCTTAGCCATCTTTTAAATAATTTCTATGTACAGAACTGAAGCCAACCCGCCCCTGCTGCTGCTCGGCGCGCGCACGGGGCGCCAGGACGCGGGGGCCGGACCTGCAGAGGACCACAACGCCCCCGGCAGCGCTGCGGGGACCCGGGGAGGAGCCCATCGTCACCTGCAAGACAGAGAGGTGGCACTGTCACTGTCACTGTCACTGCCCCGCTCCCCTCGTGGCTCCGGGCAGCAGCGCCAAGGTTTCAGGGTCCTGCAGGCGGTCCCTTGGGACCCCAGCTCGCTGCAGCCACCCAGGAGTTGTTCCCGGTGTGTTTTCATCCCGTTTCTCCACAATTTGCTGCTTTTTTGGGGGAAAAAAGGGGGTCGAGCCCAAGCTCCCCCTCCTCTCCCTTACCAGTAGCTTCTCCGAAACGGGGCTGCCACTTTCTGCACCGTCCCAAGGAAGGTGTTGACGTCGGCCACGAGGATTCCTTTGCTTTCGAAGAGCTCCCTGCTGGCGCCGGGCTTTTCTGCAAGAGGAGGGGCGGCACAAAGTCGGACACGCACGCGGGAACTGTGCTGAGACCTACAGAAAATGCCCCCAAATCCCACCGCAGTTATTCTGTTTTGCAAATGTGAGCAGATTTCATGAAAGCGCCTCGCAACCAAGCCAAGCCACGATTAGAGCGTGACACACAGCCAGCCACAGGCCCGAAAACCTGCCAGGATTTACCAGAGCTCCCCAAAAAAATCTGGTCATTTTGCCTTTTACAGCACTGAGTCACCGTGAGACTGCCCACACCGCACCCACGCCTCAGATCAGTGATTCTGGCAGAAACAGGAGTGAAAATAAAGGTGTTTCTTGTCCCACCTGTACTGCATCGGCCCACAGAGTTTTTGGGGGGGCTGAGGGCAGCAGGAGCGGCGCCCGGAGCCTGTCCTTACCCGTCAGGTACACGGCGAACCTGGCGCTGACGTGCTGGACCTGCAGGTTCAACAAACACTTCACGTACTCGGAGCTGGGGGACGCGCGGGAGTCGCAGGCGTGGTAGTGCAGCACCTCGATCAGCTCGGCTCCTTGGCACGATTTTAGGATCAAGCTCTTCTTCCGGGCATTGGTGTCCCATCTGCGGGGAGAGGGGCAAGGTGAAGCAGCCAGGGGCGAGGGGCAGCGCCCCTCTCCTGCCCAGGGAGCAAGCAGGCAGGATGGGACCGGCTTTTCCCCCTTAAATGCTTCTTCCACCCTCGTGGGTACTTTTTAACTTGATATCCCGCACCACAACGGAGCTGAGGGATGCTACACGCGTGCCAGCGATGAGCACAAGGAAAACTCTTGCTCTGAGCTCAGGGAAACACCCGGAGGACTGAAAACCAAGTCTTCGCAACAATTTCTGCGTGCTATCACCAACTGCTTAGCGCGGAGAGGATCTGAGCTTCCTCCCCTGTTGCTGTCGCGCTTTCAGCTCGGTGAGAACAGACTGGTTTCCTCTTTGTTCCGAGGTCGTTACTCGAAAGCTGACCTTTCTGGCCAGCGGTTTAGCCCTAGAGAAGGCAGCCTGCCTCGTAAAAATGTCCCTCTGAGCTCAGCCGGGATAAAAGCAGGACATTTTAACGAGCACGTTATGCGCCGGCTTCTCTTTTTCTTACAGCTTCATTGAAACACGCAGGCTGTGGCAAATAGCCTTGAACGGGGAGAAGTTCTGCTTTTCCCAGCAAGGCTTGATTTTAGACGCTCCCCGCAACATCCTGGGGCCTCTCTCAGAGCTCCCCCACTCCCACGAGTGATGGGGCAGAAAAGGAAATGGCAAAGAAGCAGAGGGAGGCCCCAGGAAAGTACCCCGAGCTCCCAGTGCCTGTGTGAACGAGCTAAGTGGGGCAAGCTGGGTTTGCAGCTTCTCGAGCTTCATTTTGTGCCTTCCCTCAGCCCCTCGCAGGCTGTCACACACACAGGGAGCGTGCGTCTGCCAAAAGAGAGGGGGAAACTGCCTTCTGGAGGCACAGCGGGGTGCAGGAGGCAGCCGCCAGAGCTCTGCCTCATCCGGGAGTGCAAGAGGCAGCATTCGGGGCTAGCTGATCCTCTCCAGGTCCCTCGTCCTGCTGCTCCCTCTTGTTTAGGTTATCAAAAAATCCAGCACGTATTATTTGCTGGCGTGCAGACGCCGACAGTTCCACGCTCGTGGTCCCTCCCTGACGGGGAAAGCTCTCACGCAAACAAAAATCTTCATATTTTATCTTGTGAGAGGCCAAAACCCGAGCAGAGGCACCCGACTCCCCGCGTCCCCACGCCGAGGGGACGCCAGGCTCAAAAGGAGAAGGGAGCTGCCACGACGGAGCCATCACCTGACGTCTTTTTGGAGCTTTTTGCTCTCCTTGTAGTGAAGGAGCCACTTCCACCGTCCGCTCCCGTTTAGCTTCTCCAGCACCTTCACCACCTCCTTCAGCTGGCCTGGGGAGACAGCAAAGAGCCAGAGGGTGACTGAGGAGGAAACGAGCCCAGGAGCACAACCCCTGCTCAAAGCAGAGCCACCGCAGGGTGCTCAGGGCTTCGTCCAGGAGAGCTGCAAATATCTCCAGGGATGCAGCTTCACTGCCTCTCTGGGATTCGGTCCCAGTGGCTGGAAACCCACCTGCTGTCAATTTTCCCCCCCCTAAATATCTCAGAGGGTGAGCGTGCAACCTGTCCCGTCACCGTGCATCTATCCCCAGGAGCGTGGCTGTTTTAACGCCACGGAGGAGATGAAGATAACAGCAGATGAAAACAGTCTTCTTTTTGCCCTCCCTTTATAGGCTGAGCATCCCACACGTCCCCTGCTCCAGCCCCTCGTGGTTTTGGCCCCCAATGTGCTCGCACCAGCACCTAAATATTTTGGACCCGCCATCCAGACGGGGTTTTGGACACCGATTAGAAGGGAACTATTAAAAGCTCCCATTAAAGCAGGAAGAGAGGATGTTTTTGGAAGCAGATGTCAGAAAACGAGCTGGGAACTGACCCTGACCATCTACATCCAGGGGGGGTGGCAGCGAGACTCACCCGGCGTCACCGTTTCCAACACCTTGTCGTCCGACACCACGAAGCCACCGGTGTGGAAGAGCTCCTGGTAGGTGTGCACCGTGATGTCCTCGGGGCTGTCCACGCCGGCAAACGCCACGTTGGGGCAGTGCTTCAGGCTCAGCAAGCCGGGGACCTGCTCGAGGCAGCCACACGTCAGCGCCAGCAGCTTCAGCCACGCGGGCAGCGCTCAATCCGCGTGGGGACAAGGTGGGGATCCAACCCCGTCCTCTGTCTGCGTCACCCCGACGCTCAGATCTCCACGGCTCGACCCCAAAGCTGTGGCTGTGATATGGGGAGCTGCAGGTGGCTCAATATGCTGTAGTATTCCCCAGAGCCCACAAGCCAAAGCTCACCTGGAGGGCTCCGTTACCCTAAATAAGCTCAGCCCGGTTCACCTGAGCTGGGCTGCTCCAAGTGGTGTTGGGCAGTGATCAGAAAGGGAGCAGAAAAGCAGAATTGACTTGGTTTGTGATGTTAAAATAGCTGTTTTTAACAGATCGTCGAGAAGCACTACTCTTACCGTGTAAATAACAGCGTGTTTCCAGGGAGTGACAACTGAATTTACAGGTATATTTAGTGATAAATTTAAAATCCCATAAAATGGATCCTGATACTCGTGCGTCCCAAGTGGCGTTCCCGAGTTTTGGCAGAAAAATAAGGCAGTCTCAGGTCTTACCTTGTGGATGTGTGAGGAAATGTCCTCGTTCCTGATCACCACCAGCAGGCGGTCGCTGTCCGGGCGTTTGGCGCTGCAGAAGCTCAGGGGTTCCACCTCCACGTGGCCGTCTTTCTTCAGCAGAGTCTGAGAAATTGGGGAAAAAAAAAGATGAATTTTGTAGGTTTGAAGGTTTGTACGAGGGATATCGTCAGAGCTGTGGAAGAGCCGGGAGCTGGTAAGGACAGCAGGGGCTGCGACTGCTTGCAGGGGATGAAAAAGCAGCGAAAAAGCCCTCTGCACCTCCAGAGTGTGCAGGGAAGAGGGAAAGGGGGAAAATATGGGGAGAGCAGGTGGGATACGAGCCGGCTGTGATGTGGGGCGTGCAATCAGGGCTTGAAGCCCTTTGTCTGCTCCACCTGATGTGTTTCTCACCCGGAGCCACCTCCTCCCCGCCCAGTTTTACCTTCACCCTTGCGAAGAAAGGCTCCTCTCCCGTCTCCACCAGGTAAAACATCCCTGGGCTCCCGCAGGCCCCCTTGGCCACGCTGCGCAGGCGGCCCCGCAGCGAGCCGCACAGCTCCGCCACCAAGTCCCCGAACGCCGCCGTCCGCCGGGGCGCCTCCGTGCGCGCCGAACCCTTCCCTTTGTCCTCTCCTCCCGTCTCGACCCCGCTCAGCATCACCCCGTCGAGCTGGGGGGACTTGCTGAGGATGGCCGAGATGGCCCCCGGCGGCTCCTGCGGGGTTTTTTCGTATTTGAGCTTGCCGAGGTGGAAGGGAGCGGCGAGGTCTGGGTTTCGGGACCTCTCGTGCCACGGGGGGCAACGGGCCGACGGGTCCCTGCGTGGTTGGGGACAGTCAAAACCATCCGGCCACGGGGCCGAGGGCAGGATGGTCACCTGCAGAGGGCTCCTGCTTCGTGGGGACACAGGGACGGGAGCTTCTTGCCCGGGGAACGTCTCTGAGGCCGCCTGGAGCGAGCGGTCCCGTGGGAAGATGCTCTCGGAGGTAGAAAGGGGAGGTTGCCCGCGCCTCAGGATCTGGTTTAGCTTATAGTGGAAGCGGAGGTGCTCCATGTCCAACGTGTGCTGGGTGATTTCCTCCCAGCCCCTCCACGGCCCCAGCAGGGCCCTCAGCAAATGCGACTGCCCCGCGCAAGGGCGGCGTCTCCTGGAGGGCCGCGCGTTCCCCCTCCTGCCCCGCTGGGTTTTTTTGGTGACCGTGAAGTTGAGGAAATCCTTGGAGACCCCCCGGCTGTCCGTAATATTGACGTAAGGTGGCACCTGCCTGCTGCTGGCCTCCTCCAGCCCACTGCATCCGCCGGGCTCAGCCCACCAGAGGTTTTCCTCCGAGCTCGGGGAGCCCCAGGCCTCGCTCACCGAGGAGGAGGAGGAGTCGTGCGTAGTCCTTGCCCCCCTGGATGGGCTCAGAGGAGGGGAAATCGGTGCAAAGCA
Organism: Clangula hyemalis; assembly: GCA_963989345.1. The sequence goes on along the minus strand of OZ022426.1, from coordinate 205,842,140 downwards.
CCCCCAGTCCGACTCGCTGGAGTAAGACTCGCGGGATAGATCCACCAAGCTCGAGCCCGTGTGCCTCTCCGTGCTGGGGAAGCGTTCAGCCCTCGGGCCGGCACCCAACACGTCCCCAACGTCACCGTCCCCAACGTCACCGAGCCCTGGGCTCCCTCCGGAGTCCCCGCGGGCATCTAACAGCAAAGATGGGCAGGGGGGAACGGCGATTGCTCCCTCTTCCCTCTCCACCTCAGCCCGATGAGGATCTGTGACCACGCCGGGCTCCTCGGCCTCGTACTCGCCCCGTGGCACCGATCCTGCTGGCAAAGCCGCCGGGCTGGCACGAGGGACGCTGCTTCCTCCCTCAGAGTCCTCCTCGTGGCTTCCCAGCACGCCTGCTGCCTGGATTTGGGGGGTGGCACACGTGTGGCAGGCTCCTGGGGGCTGCTGTCCCCCGAAGCAGGGTCTGGTGGCACCACAGGGAGCTGGATTCGCATCGGGGTGCGCGCCGAGGACTGAGTCTGGCTCGGCGCCGTGCCGAACGGCTTCAGGGCTGTGTGGAGGAGAACAAGGAGCAGGTTCCACCTCACCAGGCACGAGGACACCCAGTGGAGAGCTCTCTGTTGGCTCCATCCGGCACAGACCTGGGTCTTTTTTCACCTCTCCTCCAAATCCAGGCTTTAAGGAGCTGTCTGGGGCTGGGATCTCAGCGGTCGTGCTCAGCTCTGCAGCAGCTCCTCGCTCGCAGGACTTCCCAGGGGGGCACAGGATTGCTCCCCGCTCATTTTGCTCGAACAAGCAGCGAGGGGCACCCGCATCTGCACCCCGGGGAGGGTCCTGGACAAGGGGAGCAGCAGCTGAGGCCGTGCAGGCAGCCAGGGACGAGCTGTCTGGTTGGGAGTCCCCTGCCCAGGCCGTAGAGTCGAAGGCGAAGCCGTGGCCGTCACCAGCTCCCGAGGACTCCCCCAAAACATCGGGGTGGCTGGCAGGGGAGCTGCCACCCCACCCTTCCACCAAAGCCTTGTTCTGCTCTTGGCTTGATTCCCCAGAGCTCCCCGAAGCGAGGTCGGCACCAATTTCGCCTCCAAACCCTTGGGGAAGGCAGCTTCTCCCTCCAGGGCTGCTCCTCCACGGAGCCTGGATGAGCGCCGCAGCCTCCTGAACCCCTGGAGCTGCCCCCACAGCTGCTGCTCCGTCCAAAAACGCCCGGCAGGCAGAGCTGGAGCCAGGGGATGAGTTTCGTGCCGGTCCCTGTGCCTCCAGGCCAGCCGTGGCAGCAGCTTGGCTCCCAACGAGCAGCCAGCTTTCTGCAGAGGGCGCACGATCCTCATCTTCCTGCTCCAAACCACCCCGCAGCGCCTCTCCGGCTCCAGAGCCGGCTGTGGGGACGCCAAGGTGCGTGCTCGGAGCAGGTGGCACCGAGCTGCTGTCACCCACAGCGGCCGGGCTGGCTTCGTGTGCCAAAATGATGCTGTTTTTTTCGGCACCTGGGGTGGCCAAAGCCCCCCAGGGCTCTTGCAGCACGCCCACGCTCGGGGCTGCGCCACCAGAGAGCCCCCGAGAGGCAGCCCCGGTCCCAAATAGGGCTGGCATCGATTTGCCCTCACAGGGAAGGGCTGAGGCAGCAGGGATGGGCACAGGACCCTCTCTGGGAACACCAAAATCCCTTGGGCACGCCAAATTGACCAGCTGCTGCTCCGCATCGGCATCACCTCTTCCAGAAAATGCTAACCCAGAGGGTCCCACGCCCGTGCTGTCATTCCCGGAGCTCTCTTTCTCTGCTTCTCCCTCCTCCACTTCTTCCTCCTCGATTTCTGGACGTCCTGAGGGGTCTTGTGATGCCCTCCCTTCTCCACCAAGCCCGTCGGGCTTTGCTCTGTTGGGATTTGCTTCTGAGGACGTGGAACGAGAGGCCCCACTCTCTGGCTGCTCTCCACATCCGTGCGGCGTCCTCTGGGGAGCTGGGCTGAAATTCAGGGCTCGGTTGCGTGGTTTTTCCCTGCCCAGCACAGCTGGGGACGTGGAGGCATCGTTGGAGGGGCTGGGGGTGATGGAAGCATCCTTCTGTCCCTCCCGGGGCAGCTCCACCTGAAATAACACAAGCCAGAGGTTAATCCTCAAGGGAGGCAAAGGCAGGAACGGAGATGGGTTATTTGAAACGCTCAGATGTCAGTGCAACCACCCCAGCAGCATCTGCGGGGACAAGTTTTGTCTCTAAAATAAATCCAGGTGGAGTCCTCACCCCACAGTGAGCCCACAGACACCCAGGTATGAAGCTTTCTGCCTCGTTTATATCGTGAAGAGGCTTAAAAAGAGACCAAACTGTGCAGAAGTCATCAGACAGCGCCCAGAATATGGAACAGAATCTTATTTCTGCTGGGTTTATCTGCCCAAGCAAGCTGTGTTGGCACCGTGGACAGCAATCCCTTATTTCCTCCCTGCTACAGAGACCTTCAGAGTGCTAAAAAGCCAGGCTGGCTCTCGGTGACTGGGCTTTTCTCAGTCAGGAAGGAGAGCAGACCCCCGTGTTTGTGTTGCCTTAGGCACGGCAGAGCTTTCGCTGCTCTAATTCTTTTGGGATTCCTCCTCCTCGAGTCCCTCCCTAGGTCAGTGACAAGATAACTCCTGTCAGAGCCCAGCTCAGCCCACGAGGACATCCAAACTGGAAGCCTTTTTATGATAAAACTGGGGGCGTGTGCATACCTGTCCCTTGGGGCAGCCAATTGTTGGGTGACTTCCCCGTGCCCTGCTTTGGGGACCCCCCCTACGTGGTTCCAAAAGAGCCCACGAGCTCCGTTCCTCTCACAAGAACCCACTCCTACGAGCACAAAAGGGCTCGTGGCCGCCCCCCAGGCTCTTACCACAGCAGCAATGGAGCCATCACACCCGTGCTCCTCCTCGGGAAGGTCCAGCTGCCTGCATTTCTCCACCAGGTTGCTCCGAGCAGCGCGGTCAGCGAGGGAAAGGCTCTCGGAGCTCGTGGAGGAAGGTTCCTCCTCCCCGGGGGGCAGCTCCCCTGAAGAAGACGACACCGTACTGTCGGCGGCGCCGCTCTGAGAGTCTGCAGGGCTCTCCTCTGGGGGAAAAACCCCCTGGCAGTGCGTGCTGGGATCCAGAGAGCTGCTAGGAGCCTGGTCAGGCTCTGACTGGGAGTCCACGGGGCACGTCTCCGACCCGAAACAATCCTCGCCGTCGTCGCTCAGCTCCAGGAAGTCCCCGGTGCTGTTCAAGGAGACGAATTTCTTGGGGTTGCTGTGCTCCACCACCTTCCTGCGGCTGCTCACCACCTTGCTGGGCTTGCTGTAGAACAGAGCCACCCACATGTGAAGTATCAGCTTCATCTCCTCCACGTCGTCGGGCAGCTCAGGGTCCCAGGGCCTGGAAGAGAAAAAGCAAACGCAGCCTGAAAGGGTGAGCTGCAACCCTCATCCTCCCTCCTGCTGACCCAGGTCATCCAGCTCCTGGTTCCCCAAGGTGCTGAGCCCCACTGAAGGAGGGTTGCGAGTGCCCAGCTGCGTCACGGATCGCTCGATGTGGTTTGCAACGGGTTGAAAAGAAGAGAAACGAGCACTCGATGTGGTTTGCAAGGGGTTGAAAAGAAGAGAAACGAGCACTCGATGTGGTTTGCAAGGGGTTGAGAGGAGAAACAAGCACTTGGGTGCGTGGTGCTGGGTACCAGAGCCACAGGAAGCTTCAGCACAACTCACCGGGGCTTTTAGCACAGAGAAAAGGGCAATTACCATGCAAAAACAACACAAAAAGAGCAAAGAAAACCCATTCTACAAGTGCTCCAGGTGTCTAGCAAGAGATATCCCCTGCAGAAGGTCTCTTCCAGGCTCACTCACCCGTGCAGGGCGCGGATCACCGTCTTCTCCAGCTCGTCGTTGGTGTACTTGCTGTCCGAGCTGAAGAGGTAGCCGGCCTCCCAGCGGCGCGTCACCTGCAGGCTTTTGCCGCAGCTCTTCACGCTGTGGCTCTCGGCGAAATCCTCCTTCAGCCTGGGGGAGAGGAGGCAGCCCCGGCACCGCGCCGCCGTGGCCTCGGCGGGAGGCTGCGGGTGGGCGCTGCTCTGCTGGTGGCGGAAAGGCAGCACCTTCCCCACCAAGGGGCCCGCCCGCGCGCCCCTCGTCCCGTTCCTGGCAAGGGCCGGCCCAGAATACGAGGTGTTTTTGGGGTACGGAGGTTTCTTCAGGTTTTCGGGCAGCAGCGAGGCGTACGAGTGCTCGGAGGAGATGAAGGAGTGCTTGTTGGCCTCGGCGGCCTCCTGGGTCTCCCTGGGAAGCAAGGCGCGGGTTTTTGCGGGGTTGGGGTTGGGGCTGATCTTTTTAGAGGAAATCCCAGGGTTTTTCTCCCCGGGAAGGGGGTCTTTTAGGTCTGTTTTCGCAGCAGGAGGAAGCTTCTGGTTGGGTGACGCTTTGCCAGGCGAGGCAGCTCCCTTTGCCAGCTTGTCCACCCTGTGGTATTCATGGTCGGAGGCGGCGCGGGAGGATTTCTGCTTGCGGAGGCCCTGCTGCTCCTTCGCAGGGTCACGGGGTGGGCTGCAGGGCAAAGAGATTGCCCCGCTGTCCCTGGGGACGAAGGAAGGAATACAAGAGCCCAGAGCCAGGTCAGCCAGCAAGTTCAGGGCATGGGATTCGTAGTCGTTCCCCTTCGGATCAAAAAAATGGCTTGCAGGAGCACCTGGGTAGATCTCGCCCATCTGGCTCTCCGCCGCGGGGCTCTGCGAAGAAACGTCGCTCGGAACGGTGGCGAACGGCTCCTTCCCCTCTGCATTGAAACAAAAAAGGGAATAAATGAAGGGCAAGCAGTTCTGCCTCGTGAAGGGCTTCGGAGCAGGCTTTCACACACACAGAATCACAGAATTTCTAGGTTGGAAGAGACCTCAAGATCATCGAGTCCAACCTCTGACCTAACGCTAACAGTCCCCACTAAACCATATCCCTAAGCTCTACATCTAAACGTCTTTTAAAGACTTCCAGGGATGGTGACTCCACCACTTCCCTGGGCAGCCTGTTCCAGTGTCTAACAACCCTTTCGGTAAAGAAGTTCTTCCTAAGATCCAACCTAAAACTCCCCTGGTGCAACTTAAGCCCATTCCCCCTCGTTCTGTCACCAGGCACGTGGGAGAACAGGCCAACCCCCACCTCACTACAGCCTCCTTTAAGGTACCTGTAAAGAGCAATAAAGTCGCCCCTGAGCCTCCTCTTCTCCAGGCTGAACAAGCCCAGCTCCCTCAGCCGCTCCTCGTAGGACTTGTTCTCCAGGCCCCTCACCAGCTTCGTCGCCCTCCTCTGGACCCGCTCAAGCACCTCGATGTCCTTCTTGTAGCGAGGGGCCCAAAACTGAACACAGTACTCGAGGTGCGGCCTCACCAGAGCCGAGTACAGGGGGAAAGCTTTTTTTTTTCTTTCACAGCTAACAAATGGCGTTCAGACAGAGACCGTGGTGTCCGGCACATCTCAATTAATTAAAGGCCTTGTTTTGGCAGGAAAAAGCTGCCTCTCCAACACAGACTTTGCACACACAAAAATAACCCCAAAACCTCTGTGGTCACGCCAGGCATGGCTGCTCCAGAAGGATCCAGAGTTGGGATCCAGCTGATTTCAGGAATGGGGTTAATCCTCCTGAATAAACGGCCCGGGATCCAGGGGGAAGAAAATTTCCCTTTGTCTCTGTGCAGTTTGGGCAGTTACGAACAACCTGAGATGTTTTTAAGTGCTTCATTGATCTGTTTTTTATTCCTTCGTGCTTTCTTCTAGTCTGAATACTTGCACCCCTCGCCACGGAGGAAACCCCGTGCTGTGTCTGCAATAACCCACACGGTTAAAACAAACCCCTCAGCCCTCTAAAAGACAGAAAAAAAAAAAAACCCTCAACAGCATCACCTGCCCCTGAGCTGCCCCTCGGGGCACAGGCAGAAACCTGGGGGCTCCCAGAGGCAGCCGGAGCACAGCGAGTAAACGTTCATTTAGTTTTTGGTACTAAAAACACCCCTCACCCTGGCTCGAGGCTTGTGTTGGTAAAGCATGAAGTCATTAACGGAGGTTAACACCTTCTAAAAACCCGTGAATGGAGTGTTTTTCACTGCTAACCGCTCTTATTTTGCATTTCTGGCAGAACCTGGCGTTCAGCCTTTTAGATTTAGGTACAGAAGTGTGGACAGAGCCCTCCAGGTGAATCAAACCCAGCTCAGGACCCATCCTACGAGAGCGCTGGCCAGAGCTGCTCCAGGAGCCCCGCGCCACGAGCGCAGTGAGGAGCAGCACCCGACAGGCCCGCCGATGAAAACCGCCACGTATCAGGAAGTCTGACAGCAACGTGGCAATAAAAGAGCAAGAAAAGCAGACAAACAGAGCCAGGGTGGCGAAACCAGTCCTGAAAGCCTCCTGCTTCGCCGCGAAGAGGGAAAAAGCCCAGACGCAGATCCGAGGAAGGACATCAAAGCTTGAGGGGTGAGAAAACGCAGCAAATGAACAAAAAACGACTGCTGGTCCACCATTTATCTTGGCACCGTAATACTGGCTCTCAGTTTAAAAGCAGACTCCCAGCCAGCACCTGCAGACGCTGCACTCCGGGACTATCCAGCTCTGCCTCCTAAACCCACCGCAGTCTGTCTACGAAAGGTGTGACAGTTTCATTCTTTTTTTTTTTTTTTTAAAGCAACTGGATTCAAAAATGGACGAAAAACCCGGGCAGGTGCTGGCCGTGAGCAGAGGTTTCGACGCCCTGTCCTCACCCGTTTCAGAGCTCAGCAGCTGAAACCCAGCACTTTCCCTGAGCAGTTTGCCAAGGGCGCCAACTGAGATTAGAAAAGGGCTCCAAAAAAAATTTAGAAAAAGGAAGAAAAGTCAGAAAAAGGAAGAAAAATTTGAAAACTTCGAAAAGGACTCAAACGAGTTCGGTTCGTGTGTCCTGGGAGGGTGTAACGGGAGCCTGCAGGCTGCGGGGCAGCAGCAGAACCCCAACCCAGACCCTAATCCCTAAAGCCCTAAACCTTGTGAGGCCTTTTGGCTGCTGCTGCCCGTGCTGTTACCTCCACCTGGGCACGACCTGCCCCGGGTGTTTGCTGGCTCTACTTTTAAAGTAAACATTTCCGCAGGGAACAGGATTCTTACCGCTTTCTGCTGGCTTTTTGGCTGCCGGTTTCAGCGGGCTGCTCGCCACGCTTTTTATCACCTTACTCTTCAGCGGCTTTGCGCTGCTCTCAGCAGCAGGAACCTTTTTCACGTCCGAGTTCTTCAGCGTCTTCGGCCTCTTGGTTTCCAAGCCAGGGCTGTCGGGGGCCGAGGTTTCCTTCTGGGCAGCTTCAGGCTGCGTATTGTGCACAAATTCTGCAGACAGGACCTCTGCACCTGGGGCAAGGAAAAGGGAGGGCAGTTCTTTGCGTTTGAGGCAATGCTCAGATTAAAAAAACAACAATCGCAGGATATTCAGTTGAAGAATGTGGAAAGACTGCTCTAGAAGTGACCAGCAGCAGCAGAATGGTCTTCACCAACTCGATTTATGCTCCTGATCCAACGGGTTACTGATGCAAATGATCAGAAAGCACTTATTAAAATTAGGCATTGCTTCTTCAGCTCGTTAGAAACCCGTTTTCCTGACCTAGAATGGGTGATCTTCAGGGACGAGCCACCCTCATTCCTGCCTGGCACACCGGCACCCCTAGGGTACTTATTTACCTCTCCGAGAACCTCTCGCAGATCCACCAGCAATGTCAGCAGGAGCAGGGCAGGGCAGATCCCGATGGCCTGTGGATCAGAGCTGCCTTCAGCCCCTGTTGTGCGCCCCCCTGGGCGTCCCCACCCGTCTCCAGAGATCCAGAGATGGCTGGGTGTGATCCACCACCTGAATTTTCACTGAAATCCCCCTGTTTTTCTTTCCAGGCTGAACCAGAGAGCACAGAGACACCGCTACAGATCTATCCGGATGCTCCCTGGAGGTGTCTGCTTGCTCCGGGCACCCGGCAGGAACACGAGGAGGGACAGCTCCTAATAAAGCCTCGGTATCCAAGCTGGATGCCCTGGAGAAGCAGGAGGAAGCCAGTCCCCATGACACAGCACTTACCTCTTTTCCTTCTGTGCGGAAACTCTAAATTGGCTAATTTCAGCATGGGCTCGCTGGAGCTGGCCGTAAGCCCTGGTTTTTTTGGAAAGGAGAAGGTGATTTTCTTCTTGGTCGCTTTCCTGTCCCTGCTGCTGTCCCCCACAGAATGTATTTGCATCTTGAGGGGTGACCATTTCTTCCCGGTGCTGGTCCCAGCGGTTTGGCTGGATTTCCTCTTGTTCTGCTGCATCCAAAGCTCACTGGCTGAGCTAACGTCTTTCGGGGCCACTTCACCACTCCAGCCCAGCCCCACAACGGTGGGCTGTGGGTTTTCACCTTCGAGTTTGACTTCTGCGGGTACAGGAGGAGCCGGGTCCGGTGGCAGAGCCAAAGGGCAGTCCTCTTTACGAGCGGCCTCCGAGCTGCAGCAAAGAGAAGGAGCAGCACCGGCCAAACACCCTAAGGCAGCCGACATTTCCAGAGTGTAGCTGCTGGGATCGGAGAGATAATGCTGCAGCTGGCAGAAAGACTGCTCCGAGCGCTTTGTCGAGGATTTAGCGCATTCATCCTTGGCTGGTGGCAGGTGAGAAGGACAGGGAGCGTCGTCGTTTTGGCCCGAGGTGTGCTGTGCGTTTTGCTCCAGCTTTGCATACTCCTGGAAGTGCTGTTTGATACGCACGTCGGTGCTGAGCGCGTCCCCCCGGGGAGAAGTGGTGGCTTTCTGCAAGGCATAGCGAAGCCCGGGCAAAACCGAGGCTATTTTTAAGGAGACGTCACTCCCTCGCCTTTCATCTTTTGGATCGTGCTCTTCAGCTGGGAAAGGAAAAGAAAAAGAATTTTCACTCGTATTACGGAAGGATTAAACCCCCCGAGTCACCTCACCGTTAGATGCTAAGAGAACACTGGCCCCAGGGACAACGTCCTGCTTTGAGAGACGATTGTCGCTGCTGAAGGTAAAAAAGAAGGGCATGTGGGAGTCAAAAAAGGAATTACACGAAGAGGAAAGACTCCCGTTGTATCCGCTAGCCCCATTTGCAGGAAATCACAGCGAGATCGTACACAGCGGGCTCGTCCCCTCGCTCTAGCACTTTTAGGACAGTCAGAGCTCTGAAAACACTTTTTTTCTTTAAACTTGCATAAATGTAGGCTTGCCCGTGCTGGGTGTTCAGACTACCACCATCTTCAGACCACTCGTGGTGTTTGTTTCCTGCTCAAATGCAACCCCCAGCAGCTCCAGCCCTACCTGCTGCCAGCGTGGGTGGACGCAGAGCACACGAAGCCGCAGAGTTTGTGCTCTGGAGCGGGATGGGGAAAGGCAAGAAGCAGACTGAGGGATAGTATGAACACCCAGGTGATTTTATAAAGCTGGAGGCCTGGTCCTACTGAAAGGAGCTGCCTGTCGCTGATTTCAGCAGGAGCAACGTCCTACCACGTACGGTGTGTGGTGTCATCCAAGCTGTGGGTTTTGATCTCACCAGGATCGACAGGAACGAGTCCCACGGCTCGAAGGAGCCCAGGCTGGTGGATGGCACAGTGGGAATGGGTTCTGCTTGGCACAACGATGGCACAGAACCACCAAATATTAGGGATTGGAAGGAACCTTGAAAGATCACTTAGCCCAATCCCCCTGCTGGAGCAGGAACTCCTCGATCAGGTCACACAGGGATGCATCGAGGCAGGTTTTGGATGTCTCCAGAGAAGGAGACTCCACGAGCCCCCTGGGCAGCCTGTCCCAGTGCTCTCAGCCTCACCGTGAAAAAGTTTCAGCCTGTGAACACCTCCCATGTTCCAGCTTGTCCCTTGTCCCTTGTCCTATCATTAGGAGAGCCTGGCTCCGTCCTCCTGACACTTGCCCTTTCCATATTTATAAACATTCACAAGGTCACCCCTCAGTCACTTTTCCTCAAGGCTAAAGAGACCCAGCTCCCTCAGCCTTTCCTCGGAAGGGAGATGCTCCACTCCCTTAACCAGCCTCGTGGCTCCATGCTGGGCTCTCTTCCTGCGTCCCCTTAGCATCCAGAAATGCCCGGAGAGCCTTTTGGTGGCCTGCCTTCCCTGCACAAGCAAGATTTAGCCAGCTTCATCCTCTGCGAGGCTGCAGACGGTCTGATGCTTTGCACTTGCAGGCTTGGCCCGTGTGTGTCACCACTCAGAGCTTCCCTTTGGCTGCAGGGCCAGGCTGACAGCCCCAGCATCTTTCCTCGTCACATCCCTTCCCAGCTAGCCATGCCTGGGGGAACCTGGCTTTCTTCTCCCCTCCTCAGACGCGTGGTTTTCTGCTGCTGCCTGGTGCTGGCACCGCTGCTCCTCCTTACCGGCAAGCCCGGGCGTCCCTGCGAGCCTGCCTCCTCCTCTGGCTCGGGGACGCTGCGGCACGCTGGGCTCGTTACGCCTGCCCTACATTCCTGCCGAGCTGTCTGGACAGGAAGAAAAACGCCTTCCGAGGCTGCTCCTTCCAAAATGGGAAACATTATTCAGGATTCCACTCCAAGCCAAGTGGCTTCAAACGCATCTGTACTTCACCTCCTTTTCTCTTTGCGTCCTCCTGCTGTCTTCGGTCACCGTCTCCTTCTGTCCCCCAAACCCTCACGTATTTATCTTCAGAGAAAGGAGAAGCCACGAAGCAGAACTGTTTATAACCCCGGCGAGGAGAGCTCTCGGTCCCGGAGGAGAGTCACGGCTGGCTGGGGTTACACCACTCGCGTAGGAAGAAACGGGAGAGCACGTGCGGGAGCGCTGCTGGCACCGGAGGGAAAACATCTGGAAGCCATCAGACCGCGTCACGTAACAACACGGAGCGTTTGCTCAGTGTTATCCTCTCCCCCTGCCTCTTCACTTCGCTGCCAGCTGCTCCCTGGCTGCCCACACTTTGCCTCCTCTTCGGCATCAAGGTGAGCCCCGGGCAACGTCTGCTACAGCCCCTGAGCTTCCCACCAAGCAGCCACTTGTGCCCTCTCTGCTTCAGGATGCTCCTGTTTAACCAAACCCCTCTGCTCTGGAGGGTATTTTCTCCCTGCTGCGGGGCTGGTCAGCAGGATCTCGATATCTGAGTGGTCAGTTCCCATTTTCAGTCTTATCTCCACGTGTTTTCCCCCTTGGCCTCACCAAACTTTATGCCCTCGCTTCAGGCATCACAGCAAAAACCTTCCTGATCCCAGGCCTGTCCCGGTAGTCTGGATTTTCAGGCTGCCTCTGGATATGCCTGTCTCTCTCCTCCGCCTAAAAAAAGAAATGAGAAAGGCTGCCAGGCTAACACAGCCACCAGCAGCCTGCCCTTAAAGCCTCACAGACTGAATTCAGGCCTCAAAGACATTTGCAGCTCACACTGCCAAGTTACCATCGCGTCTTCACAAGACTTACAAACCCACTTCGTGTGCGGATCCCGAAGGAGAAAGTTTATAGCTGCAGGTTAAACCTCAAAAAGGACAAAGCAATCTGTGTTCTGAAGTGCTGGCAGCTTCTCTTGACGTTTCTGCTGATTTTTATCTTCCGGGGAGGGGAGTTGGGAATGTCCTGTCCAGCTCCACTGGCAACGCCAGTCATCGCACACCCGGGCAGACTGAAATACCAGGGTGTGCTGGCGTGAGCGGTCTCTTGGCTTGTCCCTGGGATGACTCAACAAAAAGCAAGCCAGAAGTGACACAGAGCAAAAGGCCCCTGTTTCTATCCTGCTCGGGGATCTGCAAGGCCAGGAGAATTCCTGTTGAAGCACATGAAGTGAGAGGTGTGCAGATGAAGCCGTCCGGGCCAGCTGGGCGGTAACTTTATGTCCACAAGAGGAAACTGGAGAGCGAATATTTCCACAAAACCAAAAGATCCAGAGAAAAGGCAAATGCCACGGATGCTGAAACTCATTCTTATTTGGAGATCTGTGTTCAAACTGTGTCATCTTGAGCTGTGCCTCACCTTGATGGCAGCAAAGCACTGTGGCTCTGCCCGACAGCATCTCCCTGCTTCCCTCAAACGTTCAAGCCCTGAAGGGAGCAAATCCCCTTCCCTGCCCCTCTTCCCCCTGCCAGCAGTGACCTTTCACAGAGCCCGTTGCATTTGTTACCTCAGCAGAGAACAATTCACTTATATTTTAGGCTTTTTTCCCACTGGTTTAGCAAAACACATCACCTCCACGCAGGGTCCAGCAAATGCCATGAGGTTTCACCCCCTTATGTGACACACCTAAGTCAGTGCAGGGAGCAAATGCTGCTGAAAACCAACTCAGAGGAAGAAAAGCAATTGTTTTTCACTCAATAATCGCAGAAAAGCAGTTATTTTTCACTATTTTTGCCCCTCCTGTGAAGGGGCAAGGATGTGCAGAAGGGTCAAAGCACGGAGACCTGGTTTACATCAGCTTAAAAATGAAGCATGGCTGAACAGATGGGACTCATCTCCTCTTTTAACACCCTTTGCACTAAAGCTGTAGGTGGTGTTGAGCCGAGAAATCAGCTTTTCCAGAGGAACGTGTCTGCTAGAACCCTCAAATGAAGATCCTGCACCCAAAATGTAGCATCTGAAGCCAGCAAAGAGAACCTCCCTACCTCTCAGGCACACTGCTCGGGACGAGGTGAACAGAAACAGGGCCAGGAGGCTGACAGGCTCCTTGGGGTCGAATCCTGTGAAGTAAAGCGACAGGTTTTGTTTAAAAAACCAAAAGTGCCCGTCCTCTACACTAGGGCAGGTCATTGAAGCCCAAGTGTTGGCTCCTACGTGGCCGTGCATTACCATCATCCCGTGCCAACGCAGAGGAGGTCAGGAGGATAAGAACTCCTTGATCTTGTAAATATTTGATGATCGCCTGGAACAAACAAAACAGAGTTAGAGCAGCCTCTCCATGCCCTCCTAAGCACACTTCATGTCACTCAGCACCACTGTCAACAAGCCCCGAGTGCTGGTGAACGTGTGCCAACAGCACCAGCTCAGCCCCTGCCGAGGACACCGCCGTGCCACTTGAGTCACCGGGACTTGGAGCCCCAAGTATTCCATTTAAGGCTTTTATTCATCTCAAAGTCCTCCCATCTGTTACTTAAAACAAAACACGTGCTTAGCCAAACCGACTGCTAGGAACAATTAACGAGCAAGGTTAATAATTTTAGCCCCTTTGGGTTCAAAAGTCCCTGGGCATCTCAGCCACGAAGACTTCTCAGCAGCGCGAGGGGAGGGCTTTCCCAGAAGGGGAAGCAAAGCTGGACGCGAGCGTCTGAGTCCGCAGCCAACAGCTCCAGGCACGAGCCCGACGGAGTTCAGTCCCTGCAGCCTGCTTACTAGCGGCATCAGCATCAATAAATGTTAAAAAAATCAAAAAGCTGAGCCTAAGAGACTGCCGTGCCTCTGTCTCAGGAGTGGATGACTGCATGTCTAAAAAGATCCGGGGGCTTATCGAGGCTTTTCTTGGATTTGGGTGTTGCCTAATACCTCAGAGCTGGGCTCGGGATGCCTTTTCTTCCATGAGGACACCCATTTGGATCTCTTTCTGCCGGGCAGACATGTCTTTTAAGGGGAACTTCCAGGACATGAGTAACTCTGGGGCTCCTAACGCTCGGAGAAAGCTTGCTGATCCCATTCAGCACACGCAGACATAGCAGAGGATTGGACTGGTGCCCAGCCCGCATGACAACGGAGCAGCTTTGGAAATGCTGAACAATTTCAGCGTGATATTCGCTCTTCAGAACGGTGGCTCCTTGCTTCAAACCGTCTCAAGCCAGCCGAGCAGAGTGGATAAAAGCCAAGATGTCACCTGGCTCAATGAAACTGCCATCGTTTCTCACCAGCAGGGCAATTTTCAGGCACACGAGGGGGAAAGGCAAGCCACGAGTCAGCAGCTGCCTGACACAGAGCTGAGAGAAGTCACCCTCCACCCAGAGGAGTGCAGCTGGCCTCGAGCAACCCTGCTCGTTCCCAGCTACTCTTTCATTTTCACTTGCAAGCCGGGTGCCAGGCTCGCACGCCACAGAAGGAGAAAGGAAACAGAGGGCATTTTTCACCTGGGCTTCTGGGAGTGGCTGTCAGAGGATTCACCTAAAGCCCTTCAGCAGCACGTCGGGAAGGGAAAAGCACACCCAAAGTGGCTGCGAGTGTGTCCTTGCTGAGATATGGGAGACGATTTAATCCAGACTGACAGGGAAGCTTTAGGGAAACACTGCTCCTGCTGCTTTCAGCACCCAAGCTCCTCACGGCTGCATCTCAACCACCTCATCTTCCCCAGCTCCTCCAGAGTCCAGCTCTGCGAGGCTTGGCAGAAATGAGGAGAAAAGGAGCACGGACAAGCTGCCGTCCCTGCAGATGCTGGGAACCCTGAGCAGTGCAGCATCAGGTGAACTTCAGCCTGGATGCCACAACCAGGTGCCCATCCGATGCCGCACAGCTCAGGATCACCAGCACGAGAAGGGACATTTACCTCGTCTATGCTACCTCCTTCTTCACTTCTCCTGTTGTCACCAATAAAAGGCAGTCTCATCAAGGATTTATGGAGGCTGAGAGCCTTTCCTGCAAACACTTGCTCTGGTATGGTACACGTGGGCAGAAGCACGTTGGTGGGCAGCTCTTCAGCAGTGCCTCACAGCACCAGCCCTTCCAGGCAGGTCGTGGAGTGCTGCCAGCTAACGCTGAGGGGAGGATGTGCCCAGCCAGTTGTGTGTTTTCAGCTGGGAATTTGCAACCCTGAACCTACAGACAGTGTCAGATGGGACAGCGCAACCAGCAGCAGCAAAGCCAAACCCCAAGCACGAATCCCAGCAGTGCTGAGCTCCTCGGGGGTGATGCTCAGCCCCTGGAGTCAAAAGGAGACACGAAGATTGCGCTGGGAGCAGGAAAACCCCAGTGTGCTGGAATAAGTCTTATCAGGTCATATTGTGCAAGCAGCCTTTAGCAACAACAGATGGGAAATTCTCTGTTAAAGCAGAGATAAATCTCAATATCTTCAGAAGCCCCCGAGGCTTCAGCAGCATAGCTGTGAGGAGCTGAGTGGGGACTGTTTTTCAGCCAGGAAAAAAAGAAAGAGAGGCAGGCACGTGGCAGCTTATGTCTTTTGCTTAGTAATTCTCATTCTAGCACTGAAAGCTCCCACTTTCTTAATATATAAGATCCCCTTGCAGTCCTTGTCCACTATGGAAATGCAAAGACAAGCCAATAAACCAGTCTCATGTGGCACAAAGACAGCCAAAGAGGTCTGCCTGCTACAAGGCACGCTCACCCCAGAAATCAGTTCCTAGCTCGTAGGGAGCAATCTTCAGTTAACAGAAAGACTAAACTATGTTGGAGAATAACTAAGGATGAAAATAATACTTAAGGGAGTGAAATTCATTCCATTTTGCATTATTTAAGAATCTTTGAGTAATGCTACCACAGATTCAGAAGATCATTTAAAAGAATATTTTCCTGCCAGAATGAAAACGTTTTAAAATACTTACCAAGTCCCTTTTCTTTAGATTTTCTAATAATTGATTCATTTTATGTTGATCCTTATTCGCTATTTCCACTTCATATAGACTGAAGTAAACGCCCTGGAAGCAGACTGCAGACAAAAGAGAGAGAACTTCATGTTGAATGTCTCTTGAATCAACTCCAAACGAACAAGCACTCCCCTACCAGGAAGGTGGGGGTGCAACTGATGGAAGCACTGGTTTTGTTTTGTATTTTTTAAAAAAAGAAAAGCGAAAAACAAACCTGTTATCAAGATTTCCTAATATAAGACATACGCATTGATATGATAGTGAGTTTCCTCTTCAACCCTTGGTTCACAGGAGATGTTTCCTATCCTAGCTCTGCAGCTACGAAAAGCAATTCGAGTGATGCTGCAGGAGGTGCTGGGTCAGACCCCGAGAGGTGGAATGTCCCTCACCTCACTGGGAAATCACGTAAGAAATTCTGTTTTCCTGCAAATCCTAACTGCAAACGTCCCCTGCAAACGCTGGCGGGTTTTACACTCACCTTCATTCTCAATGTAATTTCTTTTCCCAAACGCAGCTTCTGGCAGCTTTTTCTTCAAGTCAGACAGACCCATGACGTGGTTAATGTCCAGGTTGGGAGGCCTGTGGGGAGAAAGCAGCGGGGCTCACGTGCAGAAAAGGCTCTCAGGATTAAGCCCAGGTGTAGCCCTGTCACTGTGAAGCACTCCAAACACTGATATCAGTGCCCTGCTACTGGCTGTTCCAAGTTGTTACCTGCTGGATGGCCCCTGACTAATGAAGATTTTAAATACCTCCCTTTTTTGAATGCCACTTACCTCAATAATTTATTTGCCACCGTGCCAATCTGTAAACACAATTGGCTAACTTTATTTGCACTGTCAGGAAGCCCACTTCTCACCAGGAGAAATAATCCCCAGCAGGGATAATTGTTTCAGGATAAACATCCCCAAACTGTTAACATAACAAAGTGGTGACAAAACGCAGCTGTTTCCAGCTGCTGTAAGAAGCCTGATCTCGTGTCCTCCTCCAGCTGCTACTGTGTGTGACACCACACTGCTGGCTGCCCCAAATCCCTTCCTGACACTGATCATTCCCCCGACTGTGTGTAAGGTAATTTGGCACAGCTGCAAGAAGCTGTTGATCAACAAAGAGATGGGGCAACAGACACAAAATTGGCTTTTCTGGTACATGGATACCCAGGTGCTGGAAGCCAACCTGCCTGCTAAGGACCCAAAGATAATCCCCAAAGGGTCAGGAAGAGTGGTTGCAACGCTGCACACTCCAAATGTTGCACAGAAAGAAGAGGAAAGAGCAACTTACAGCTGTGCTGGAATCGTGGAGCTGTACGGGGTCCTCAGGGCAATGTTGCACAAGAGCTGGCCCCGGATGGAGAGCTGCCCCCTCCACGGGCAGTAAAATGCTACTGGCAGAAGAGAGAACAGCTCAGAAAAAGCAGCAAAAAAGAGAAGGGCAAAGGGGTAAAGGTACATTTATCAAACAAAGCCTACCGCCAGATGTCCTTACCTTTGTGGTTAGGCTCAGGTCTAGAGAAAAGGGAGAAAAAGAAGAATATTTAGCAGTGGGAAGGGGAAAAACAGCCCACACAAATCAACGAGTATTTTGGAAGGACAGCAAGCTGCTTACAGGCTCTCTCTAGCTAAGACGGGCATCTCCTTTGGCTCTCTGTACTGGCAGGTGATGACTATGTAGGGGCAGATCTGCCTGGGGCGCTCTGCGGCGCTGCCGTCGGACACTTCATACACGTAATACTAGGGGGAGAAGGGAAACAGATGAAAATATACGGTGGAGAACAAGCAAAGGCTCCTCAGCCAACGCTGTGCTCCCCTGCTGCCTGCACACGAGCTGTCTGCACAGTCCTTCTGCTCCAAACCCCGTACCTGGCTCTGCTCGAAGGCCTGGCAGGGGCTGGCCTTTGACGGGACGATGTTCTTGCTCACGGCGACGTGGCAGTCGTAGCCAGGAGAGGGGCAGGTGTAGCTGGTTGTGTAATTCTCAGACACCACCTTCACCTTCCCCTGGGTAAGCAAATGTAATAGTAATTTAAAAAAGAATACACCAAAGCGTTGGCAGAGACATGTTTTGAAGGACCCCCGAATCATCCTCTTCCCTAAAGAGCAGCGTTCGTGTCTTGAGGGGGCTGTGGGTGTTTGAATCCTTCCAAACAGGAGGGGATGACTTGTCTGAGCTTGGTTAGGCACACAAAACCAGCTCTAATGAGAGCCAAGAGGAGAAAGGTGCTTTCACAGCCTGCTACGGAGAGCAGGAGCCAGTGGGGAAGTGAGAAAGGGGCCCTGCGCCAGCCCCATGGAGGAAGGGAGTCCCTCCCTAAGGAGGAACTTGAGCTTCCTTAAGACCCCTGCCTCAAACTGTAAGAATGCATGAAAGTTTGGGGGAAAAAGTGACCCTACTGGAAATTTCTGATTGCAGGGGTGGCATTTGGAAGGTTTTCTGCATCCCTGAGCCACCAGCCAAGCCCAGCCTGATGTCTTGCTTTCTAGGCTGGCGCATCCCATGGTCAAAAATCCCAAAGAGCTTTCAGCAGAGCTGACTTTTACACCCTACCCCACCACACTGACGGGCACCAACGTGTCCTTAAAAACCACCTGCATCGTACACCGATTTCGGAAAACCACTCCACGTAAAAGAAAAAGTTGTGTTTTACCTTAATTAGCTTGCAGATGACAATATAGCCTGATTTCCCATGGTACCAGGGTCTCGGAAGAAGACAGTCTGCGTACTTGGATATATACACCCCTGTGAAACCAAAGCAGTGCAAGACAGCATGAACGGTCTGTCGAGAAATGCTGAGTGCTGAAAAACCTGTCAAGAGGAAGCTCCTGTGAAGGGGATTCTCTGAAGAGCCAGCGCTGCAAACCTGATTGGACTCTGCTGCCATAAAAAGGGTGAAACTCTTTTTGACTCTCTTCCTACTTTGCCTGCTGGTGTGGAACAGCATTTTATGTTTCAGGGTCAGCTCTGGGAAAGGAGTGAGCAGTTCACTCGGGTTTCTTTTGGGACAAGAGCCCGGTTAGTTTCAGTTTTGTCTGCAACACGTGAGAGTGCACGAAAACGTACCAAGCAAGGGCTTGTGTCCCCTAGGAAGATGTGACAAAGGGCTTCTATATTTGCAGACAAGATGGGTGTTGAAGTACTTTGGGGGAATATGGGGACCGCACGTGGGAGGGCTACAAAGAGACGTGCCATAATATTCATCTCGGTCCCTCAGGGCTACAATACACACGCAGGTAAAATAACCAACTCCAGTCTTGCTTGGTTTTGCCTTCAGGGCTATCAAGCATTCAATAATTAGGTGTCTTGGCTGATGAAGACTTCCAGGACAAGCACTGGGAGACATTGTGCTTCTGGCAGGGTTTCTTTGAGCAATGTGTCCTGTACGTCTTGAGAACTCAGGCCTTTGGGCAAGGAAGGCTGTGAAGGGCTTTGGCACATCCTGATCTGCTCTGGTTATTAACAGGACTGCCGGCAAAAGCTCAGCACAGCGGTGCTGAAGAGCAAACCGGTGTGCAGAGCTGCCAAAAAGTCACTTTGGTGACAAAAAGGTGGTTATTAACACAGGAAAAAAAGCCTGAAATGGAGAGCAGAAGAGACAATACACTTGCTGGGGAAGATCCTCATCTGGTTGAGGGGACAGAAGGAAAACACTGCTCCTTCCTTGATCCAAACAAATGCAATTTCTCTGGTAAGAAACACGTGTGGCTCTGTGGGTCTTTGCAGCAAATAGCAAGGCAGTACCAGGAGTTTTATCTGGGCTTTTGGTTTTGTTTTTAAAGGAGATTATGTCTCCAGAAGAGTGAACTGAATGGAAAATCTTACCTTTCGCTGGATCACCAAGCATGGAAATAGAGCTGCTGTTAACTCGGAGGCCTGTCTGACACACTTCTTTGGCCTTCAAAAGAAGAAACAGCCTCTTTTACTGCCTGTTTTCAAAGGTAAGGGGCACAGCTACCTCAATCTGCAGTACAACAGTCAGCAGAATACTTGCAGCGGGCAAGTCAATTACAAATCACTGCAGAGCCAAGACACATGCAGCATAAACACTCCTAAACGCAACAACCACCGAAACCAACAGGAAGAAAATGTGTCATTTTGGGTGTGAAAAGCTGAGTGTGCTTCTAAAGGACTGCTCCAACAACCTCCGTGGAAACAGAAGCGTTTTCTACATCTGTGGGGTGAGGGAAAAGCTTCAGAAAACCTGGAGAAAATCCAGCATCTCCAGAAAAGGCTGCAAGCATACAGCTGGACTTTGCACTTTCTTTATGGGCACAGGAAATTTGTTGAAAGATAACCACAATGGGGTTGGCATGAACGGCAAGGACACTTTCTGCTCCGTGCTTACACACGCATGGGGCACAATTGCTGCCTTGGGAGTGCCTCACCCACTGTGGTTTTAATCCAAACGGATTCCTTAAAGCACGCAAAGACCAAATTTACATTGACCAAAGAGCGACAACAGAAGCAGCCAGTTTGAACTCATGATGGGTGAGAAATTAAGGCAAATTGGTCAAATTGGCCTCGGCCTCTTTATAAGCAACATGGAGAAGTTACCTCATCTAACATCTGCCTCCTAAAAGCCAAGTGTTTGGTCTAGATTCTCAAGCTAGACTCCTCCTCTGAACAACAGAGGGAGGAACCTCCAGGCAGCAAATTAGCTCAGGGATTTTAGGTGCCTATATTAGACGAGGTCTCGAGCTCCCTCTTTCCTGTACGAGGAGCCCAGTCACTTGGTACAGACAGTGCTGAATTTCAAACAGCTAAACCGAAGCCGGCCAGTTCCTGCTCCCCGGATTTGACTGAATGTTGTTTGTTTTGATGCATCTTAATCCAAACTGGACAGAATTAAACTGCATTCAGGCCACTCTCACCCTGAACAAAACCATCCCTACAGGGATTTGCCATGGCATCACTAAAGAACGTTAAAAGTGAATACCCACTGGACTCCCTGAGCATCCTTGTGTAGGCAAACTCTTCACACAAAATCAAAAGCATCCTCGTGAAAAATGGGCAAGAAAACTGTTCCTAATGTAAGACTCTCTTCCCATGTAAATAGGGAAACCAAGGGAACTTGTCCAAAACCATCTGATAAACTCCTGCCTTCTGTCACAGAAATGTTTTTCTCTTCTAATTGTGTGTGGAAGGTTTTCACCTGCCTGTACTTGACCGTAAACCCACTGGAACAAAGGAAGACTTCTTATAGCTCCCTGCAGAGGGCAAAGGAGACCTCAAACAGTGATCAGCTGGAGAGTCTGAAAACAGGATCCATCAATAAACCTCCCGGGTGCTGCTTTCAGAACCTGCTTTGGAATATTTATGCAGCAGTAATTGCGCAGGTAACCAGGGTGTGAAAACCCAGGACACTCTGTTGACAGAGCTGCTGGGCTTTTGTGGGAAGGAGCCCGTGTGCAGGCACTTGGCATCGACCTTCTGAGCTGAGTAAACATTTTAGGTTACCTCTTCTTCATTGTCAAACAGGAGAAATGCAAAGGTCTCCTCCAGCTCCTCCTGGCTGTAGCCGGCGGCTTCCTTTGCCTGGACAAAAGCTTTGAGCTGCAGAAGACACAACAACAACACCTGGTTCTAGTTCATTCGTGCCAGAGCCAAGTGACCGAGCAGTAAGAGAACGTGTGCTGCCCACAGACCTCCAACTGCACGGGCATCCCCTTCCCCAGGCACACGCACACCAAATATCCCACAAGAACCCCAATCCATACAGCTCTCCGACTCTATTTTGTCCCCAGAAGAATATTTAATACCCTCCAAGAGAGAGCAGGCACATCCAGCCTCACAGCATCCCGCTGTGGCACAAAGGTGGCCGTGGCTGCGTGCATCCCAAGAAAATCCATCTTTATTCTTCCTCGCCCCTCTCACCAAGCTGCTCGGGAGCTTTTCAAGCATCACATGTAGTGGCCAGCTGCATTCATCAGAGGACAAATCAACCATGGATACCTACACGAGGGGGGACGCTTGGAGATGTTTCTCTAGCCTGGGAAGCCTGAATTATTTGATCAGAGAGCAGATGCTGTCGTGCAGCTACAGCTCAGAGGGTTTGGCTCCAGCCAGATCACAAATTACTCTGGTTTCTTTTGTCTGATGATTAAAGCAGCACACGTTCCCAGTGCTGGCAACAAATAGAGAGCTGTGTCCGTGATGGTTTTGGGCTTTGCTAAAAGAAGTTGTGGAAGGATGTTGTTTTTTTTAATGCGATGATAAGATAAGAAAACAATAGTCTTATCACTGCTTTTGCTTATTTTGACTTTAGAACTCACAACAACTGACTTGCTTCCTGATTCCCCAGCTTTTCAGCCAGTGAATTCCCTGGATCTAAGCAGCCAAAGTCTGTAAGCTCTATTTAATTCACAACAACAAGCAGACGGGTCAGCTCCTGCCCTCAGAGAATACAGCTCATCTTCCACGCCAATGGCAACGAGACTGTAGGGGCGAAGGCATTTAAAGTGGTTCCATAAATGACCCCAGACAGCTGGAAGAGGGATATTTGGGGTTAAACCCGGTGCCTGCACAGGTACGAGGGCAGAAATACCATGTGGACATCTGCCTTGCTGTGAAATCAGAGCTATAGGTGACGTGCAGTGCCGTTAAAGCCCTGCTACCAGGCATCACAGCTGCATTTCAACCAGCTCCACGAGCTCCTGAAGTTGGCTGAATTCACCTCTGTTCCTGATCAGACCGGGAAGGAAGGAGGAGAAGAAAGCAAAGCAAAGGCTCTCCCCAGTCAGGAACTACAAACGGGGCTCTGCAAGGCAGGCAGGTGAGCCACACGCTACAAAGGAAAGACAGATGTGCCAATAAACCAAAATTTACAGCCCTACAGCCCCCCAGTTGGGGCCCCAAAGAAACGCCACCGTTTCCTGAGCTTCCAGCTCTCCCAGGGGTCTCACCTCGTTCAGAAAAACAGCGTTTTCCACCAGAATTGCTTGGCTGTACTGAAACCCATCCTGAGACGTCGAATCCAAGTAGCAGCTTTGCAGCACTGAAACCGCTGTCTGCAGCAGGGAACTCGACTCCTGTGACTCCGGATGAAAACCTTGGGGAAGGAAAAGCCAAATATTAATCCTGGTCATTCCCAGATGGGTGCGGGGCCACAGCAGAGCCAGGTGGCAGCTGGCTGTGACTCCCAGCACGCTGATTTAACAAGCCCAGATCTCCACGGAGCTGATCTATCAGCTCTGAGCCTCCCACTGGGACGTCTCCAGCAGCTCCCCTCCAACCACGCAGCCCCCAGGTCTTGCTCTGAAAGCAAAATCACCCTCAGCCAGGAGGAAAAGGGCCTGCCTGTTGGCTCACGAGCTCTTAAACGTTCTTTCTTTGCAACGGAAAAAAAAGGGAAATTGTTAACAACTGCCAAAGAAGCAAAACCTGCTGGCAAATTAACTTTACGACCTCTGAGCAAGGTCAGGGTTTTTTTTTTCTTGTGCTAAAAAGTTGCTTAGATTTGTGGCGAGCTCCTGCAGGCTGCGAGAGCTGATGTCTGCACACAGCTGCTCCGTGGCCAGGTTGGTTTCTTGGGGTTATGGGTTTTGCTCTAAAGGTCTTAATGAATGTGGTTTGCAGTGCCACGAGGGCAAAACCTCCTGCACAGCCTCATCACGCAGAGCTTTCCCAAAGCCCAAACCCCTCCCCAGATATCTCCTAAGGAAAACATCCCAATAAAACACCTCCCAACAGCAGCCCACCAAGAAGAGATCCCAAAGCAGTCACCAAATGAAACACGCAGGCAGAGACAAAGGAAAGCCCTGCAATATTTACGCTCCTGCTGCTGCTGACATCCCAATATCAATTACAGCAGCCGTGGAGAAACACAGGAAATCCTGGGCTCGGTCCCTGTTGCAGATTTACAAAGCTTTCCTGCTGGTGATGATTCACGACCTACGGGATTTGAAATCTCGAGCCCAGCTTGCAACACAGACACGCTGGAAAAGTTGATTGCTTACGACCCCGGGAACTTAAAAAAATATAAAAGCAATCATGTATGAGAAGCGTGGAACCTCCAGACCTCGCGCCAAGGTTTGGCACGCTGGCTGCTCTTTAAGAAAAACCTCCCAGCATTTTTTGAAGACAAACAGGTAAGGTCCCACTTCAACCTCCAGAGCAGAAAGGCCCACGAGTAGGATAGCATCAGGTGCTGCCTTGCGGCCTCTTCGGGGTTTTGATGCTATATTTAAAGGGTTGGTTTTCATCTTTCCCTCCCCTCAACTTAAATAAGTAAATAAGAGAGAAGTATTCAGAGAAATAAGATTTGTGACACAGGCGAACTACTCAGGGCCAATAAAGGATTTTTTTAAAGGGGCAGAGGAAAATATCAGCTAGAACTGTGTGCATCCAGATAGAGACAGCGTCTGCCCCGTGCCAAGCAAACTGAAAATGTGGACATGGCAAAAGGTGGGGGGAAACGCTATAAAAACGTGTCCAGAAATACAACACAACTGGGCTCTCAGGGCAGAAAAATAAAAGATGAAGAGGTCTTGCAGACCTCTGCCTGTATTATTTTCTCTCTTTGAGCCTAACGAGGATGGGAAGGGATACGTTTGCTCGTCTTTCTCCTCGCTTGCCTCTTGTTTTGCTTTGTCTCTGACTCCCTCTTGCATCCCCTCAATCTCAAGGCAGCAATCAGCGAGTTCAGCCTCCCCCAGGTAAATCAGAGCGGGGAATTGTGTCCCAGCTCTGCACAAACACAAAACCCCTTTCTGCCTCTGCCCCCAAGAAACGTTCGTGTCCAGAGCCACGTCCCGAGCTGCGGAGGGGCGACAGACCTGTCCTCAGCATCTTCTCCAGCCTAACCAAGCCCGGCTCCCTCGACTGCTCCTCTTGGCCCCAAAACACCAGGTTGCAACCGGTGCCATTTAATCCCGTGGCTCCTGCTCTGAGCACCTCGCTCCTCGGGCCGCGGTGCTCCGCTCCTCCCGCTGACAGCGCTGGGCAACGCCGCGTCCTCGGCAGCTCTGGGGAAAGACTGAGATGGGAAGA
The DNA here is from genome assembly GCA_963989345.1 of Clangula hyemalis. The sequence continues at coordinate 205,817,694 of OZ022426.1, read as the reverse complement.
GGATGAGAAAAGTCGTGGCTGAAGCCCGCTGTGAGTTTCCATACAGACACCGAGCTGACCAGGCAGCTCCCGGGGTTAAAAACCCCTTCAGGAATGGAACATCGAGGGTTCGTGGTGCTAAATCAGCAAAAGCATCGGGTATTCTCGCGGGGGTGAAAGCGAAAGGCTTCTTAAAAAGCCCGAGAAGCTCTGGGAAGTGCAACATAAGCAGCAGTTTTGAAGGTTGTAAGTCAAACATTTGCTCCTCCTGTTCCCTGCGAGTTCGGCTGCTGCGTCAAATTGAAAAGTCCGGGAAATCCCCCCCCCAAAAAAAGTTGCTGCAGAAATAACACAGATAAACGAGATGAAACAATCACAGAGCGTGGCACCGAGTCCGGCCGCTCGCTGTGACCCCCATATCCCTTTTCAGACTCAAGAAGCTCCTTCAGATCTGTTCCCACCCCAAAGAAGACTCTTTTTGCGCCCCCCCCAGAAAGCCCGAAAAAACCCTGACCCGGCCAGGCTGAGTGCATGGCTCGGAGTGGGTGAAAATGAAAGCGCTTAAAGCAGAAGCAAAAGTGAAAGCGGCCGCCTTCCCTCCCAGCAGCTTGCACGTGCCACCCCCCGGCATCCTCCGGGGGACGGGGACGGCACAGACACGTGGGGAAAGGGATGGATGGAGAAACCCAGCACGGCCAGGTCCAGCTGAACCCACGGTGGGTGTTATCCGGGCCCTGAAATCCTCAGGAAGGGCTTCGCAGCCTGTCCTGGTGGTCAGGACAGCGGGCTGATGTCCACTTTCTCTTCCTTCTTCATTTCCCGTCCTGCTTTTGCTGCTCCCGCTCCGGAGCCGCTGGATTTTACTTTCTCATCACCCCCAGCAGGCAGTAATGACGGCGGCGATTCCACGAACTGTCCCTTTCCATCCAGCCTCATAAAATACCTGCCCGATCAGCTCTTTACCTGCAAACTCCTTTCAGCCACAGCCTGCACAGCCCAACGTTTATAACGAGCCTTGCTTCGTTAGTGCTGAAGCACTCCTGCACCGAAGCCGCTTGACTTTTTCGGCGCAAGGCCAAAACTGGGCCAAATTACACCAGAATCGGTGCATTTGCAAACTGATCACCCAAGGCAGACCCCAGAGGCCTATTTGAGAGGCTTATTGGAGCCTCTCGGGGTTTTCTTGCATTTGAATGCGGGTTCTGCAAAGCCTTCCAGCCTCAAAATATGCCAGCCAAGCACCTCGTTCCTGCTCCTCCTGCCGTTATCGGCCGCTTTTCCAGCTTTACTGCTTCCCAGCGCCTTTTTCTTTTGCTTTCTTGCTTTTTTCCTTCCCGTTCTTTCTGTCTTAAGATGCAGGCCAACTGTTCTAACCTCGTATTTTTAGGGATTTTACTGAGCGGAGCTGTCTGAACCTGCCTCCTGGGAACGGAGGGGCTCCAATAACCAGCTGCCCTTTCTGAAGGTCTCACCGCAGACGGGTTAAAAAATCCCATCAGATCTGTGGGAGAAAAAAAATAATCTATGAAATACTGATTCCAGCTCTTCCTCGGGAAGTCCCCGAGGAACAAACCTTTGGCAGGGAGCATGAGTGCTCAAAAGGAGTGCTGGATGGCCGTCTCCTTGATACCTTTTTCCTAAATTCGTGGCTCCTGGAGTCAGGGCACTGGCTAGGACAGACACGGGGACTCAGCTGGGATATCCCAGAGAACCAGCACGAGGTTTTACCTCCTGCAAGTAAATCCCAAATCCCTGGATCAGACAATCTCTGTCCTTGGCTGGACAAAGCCACAGCTGCCCCAGCCTGGTGTTGGTGACGATCTACCCAGAGCCAGAGTCCTGCTCCAGAGAAACCTTTCTTTGATTTTAACATTTCTTTGATTTTACAACCTCCCTCCCGGTACCTTCAGCTGCTCACGTAATCGAGGATGTGGTTATTACGGGTTTTCTCTCGTTAATACACCACGCAGGCAGTTGTTGCTGCCTTTCATCTCAGCAGATGCTCCTCCAAGGCCTCTCCTGCTGCAGCTCCCCTCTTCTGTCACCTTCTGATGCGTTGCCAACCGTTGTGCATCCATTCAGCTGCAGGTGTCCGCATCGCCTCTTCCCAAATCTCGCACCGTGACGGGTATTTTAGCGCTTGGACAGCTAAAAACACCCCTTTAAAAACCAGCCAGCCCAGCAGCTCTCCAGGCTAGCACACTCTGGCCTAAAACAGTCAGTCTTGATGCCGTGGGAGAGCTGGAGACGCGTGCACAGCAAGCCCCGAACCCGCTACTGGCAGGTTTACCTTTGCTCTGTGATATTTCACGGATCCCTCGCTTGCAGCCCGCAGGCTCTACGTTGAAACCCACGCGTTGAAACCCAGGCAACCACAGCGTACCCGCAGAGCAAATGCAGCCCTCCCGAGAAACGTCACCCTGTGAGCTGGATTTCCTCCGCTGCGCTGCTCGGGACATCCCAAAAAATCGATGCCAGTGATGCCCTGGACCCAAAGTTCAAGCTCTGCAGCGATGCCTAGGGTTTCCCAACACACAGGAGGCTTTGTGAGAGCAACACTTCACGCGTTAAAAACAACCTTTGCAATAAACAGCTCCTTCGTGGGCTTTCCATTTGAGGAAAGAATAAATAAAAAAAAAAGTGTTTGTGTCCGGAAAAGTGGGCTTATAGTTACCCTGCCTGAAAAAAATGCAGCTATGCCCCTCCAAACTGCCAGTCACTTACTTATTTTTGCCTTTGAGCAAGCTTGAGAACCTCCAAAACAGGGCCAGAGCCTTCCTTTGGCTGGCTTCTTCTGCTCTCACCGTGGATGCTCTTCTTTGAGAGACGACTTTCTTTCTTGTTTTGCTTGATTTGGCAACAAACCTCTACCCACACGTTCTCTACGGACCCTTTGGTTACGGAAATTACCACGACACACTTCCAGTTTCAAGCACAAAATAGAACCGAAGCCAAAGGCTAAATAAAATCTACCCCACGTGCAAGCCAGCTTCAGCCATCCACCAGAACTTTTGGGTAGTAATTCCACCACCAGAAAGAACAAAAAGCCAAAGAGTGCCCAAACTGCCCTTACCCAAAAGGATAAGCATTTCACTTTCTCGGCTCAAAATGATTTTAACCAGTAAATATCCATGCGTTAGCCGATGCCAAGGTGACCAACACGCTTATTTCGTGTAAATAAAACTGGCCCAATTCCACCAAAACTGTAATTTCACGTGCAATTTTCTTGCTGGCTACGCTGATCTTTACAAGCGCTTGCCCCAGCGCTCCTTTTCTTCCCCTGCTGGTACAGTCAAGGCTGAGTAATGAAGAAAATCATCAAACTGCAGTAGAAAATTAAGTCAAAGAGGCCACTTTTAATCCAGACAGGTTCAGCATCTGGATTGCCAACACAGCTCTGGCAGGACACAGACAGGGAGTGTCGGGGGGTGAGTATTTGGGACCAGGGAACGCTGAAGCAAGCCCTGCTGCTGCAGAAAACACCAGGTTTAACAGGAACACTAAAAATAGACCGAACTAGTATGTAAAACCAGTTTCAGTGCCACGTAATGCGATCTCTAGTCCTGGGCAAGCACTTAACTGTTCTTCTTATCAGAGAAGATAGGGAATTCTCTGACCAAACGCTGTTTTACATTGGAAAAGAGCAGTTTCTGTGAAACCAGTCATTTTCTTGACAACGTGCTGTATCCAACCCATTCGGGTGCAATCTCCAGGCACAGCCATAGGATGGTTTGCACAGCAGAAGAGCTGTGCTCGTCTCCCCCTTCGTTAATGCACGCACCGTAACGAGATCCTCCGAGCAATGCTGAGAAATGTCCACTCTGCAACAAGCAGCGACCGAATGCTTGGGGTAAAACCAGTGGGTTAATGTCTGACCTGAATCCCACAGAGCTGAGCTTTACCCACCACCTCCTGCATCCACCACGAGTGCCAAGCCCCTGGGCTGCTGACTGTTCTGCACCACTCAGGCTTTCTTGTATTTAAAAAAAAAAAAACAAAAACAAAAACGTTGTTTCCACACAGAAAGTAACATGTTTTATAACTATTCTGGTGCCATTCACGCTCCTGCCTGCTCCATCTACCCAGATTAACCCCGGTTAAGGAGTGCACGCGTGGGACAACTCGCAGGGGGATGATCTGGAGGCAGAAACCAGCGTGGAAACACCATTTCCACCCCAAAAAGGCTGCTTCACAGCCCGGCAGGGCAGCACGGCCGCTCCGAAGGGGAAACAAAGAGGCCTGCCAGCCTTCTGCACGTATGTATGTCGCAGGGAAGGGGCCGTATGCCACGACCCCGTTTGTATTTCCACCTCCTGCTCCTGAAGGGCACCTGCGGGGACAAAACCCAGCTCCCAAGGACGGCCCCGGGGCCGCAGCTTTTCCCAACCATTTCCACCACCCAGCTGCGAGCGGGAGGCAGGACAGCCCCTCGCTTCCCCGAGAAGCCAAGGTGACATTAAAAAATGAAAAAAAAAAAAAAAAGCCTTTTTTTTTAATGGGTTTTAAGGCCTGCTGGAGGTTTGGGGCTGGCGTCCTTAGGGCCGAGCAGGTGCCTCCATCCCTCCTTCCCCGGGGGCTGCTGCGGAGGGATGAGGGGACCCCAAGAAAGTCCCTGGAGAGGGGTGTTAAGGGGTCGCAGTCCCTGGAAAAGGGTTTTTAGGGGGGGATTAGGGGGTAAACACGGATGGGTTTACCCGTCCCGCTGGAAAGGCTGGGGGCCGGTGGAAGGGATGGGGCCGGTCCCCGCTCACCCGTAGCCGGCCCTCCGGCCGCCTCCTGCCGCCTGTCGCCCATAGCAGCCGGGGCTCGCCCCTCTCCTCGCCGCTCTGCTCCGGCCCTGGCCTCTCCGTTTCTCGCCACCATGGCCACCAACACCACAGCCACCACCACCGCCCGCCCGGCCCGAGGACGGGCTCAAGCGGTGCGGGGCGGGCGGGCAGCGGGCAGCCGCCATCCGCCGGCCCCAGGAAGGGAAGGGGAAGGGGAGGAAAAAGCCGGCCGAGGGCGGGCCGAGGGCGGGCGACCGGAGAAGTTTTGTGGTGGTGGGAGGGTAGGAAAGAAAAAAAAAAAAAAAAAAAAAAAAAAACAGAAAGTGAAAATTGAACCGGAAAGACAGCGCGGCCGCGCCCGCCGCTTTCCTCTTCCCGCAGGTCACCCAGCCCGGCACGGCTCGGCTGAGGGGATGGGGGTGCTGAGAGGGGTTTGGCTCAGCCATCCCTCAGCCCCTGCCCCGAGCCGCTTGGTGGTTTCACTCAGGGCCTTCCCTCAGCCCCCCGCAGCTTTCTCTCAGCCCCTTGGTGCCTTCGCTTAGTTCCCCTCAGCCCCCTTGGTGCCTTCCTTTAGCAGCCTTCCCTCAGCTCCTTTCCTCAGCCCCCCGCTGCCTTCTCTGAGCCCCTTGGTGCCTTTGCTCAGTCCCCTCAGCCCCTTCCCTCAACCCCCCCGCAGCTTTCTCTCAGCCCCCTGGTGCCTTCGCTTAGTCCCTCTCAGCCCCCTTGGTGCTTTCCCTCAGCCCCCTTGGTGCCTTCCTTTAGCAGCCTTCCCTCAGCTCCTTCCCTCAGCCCCCCGCTGCCTTCTCTGAGCCCCTTGGTGCCTTTGCTCAGTCCCCTCAGCCCCTTCCCTCAACCCCCCCGCAGCTTTCTCTCAGCCCCGTGGTGCCTTCGCTTAGTCCATCTCAGCCCCCTTGGTGCCCTCCTTTAGCAGCCTTCCCTCAGCTCCTTCCCTCAGCCCCCCGCTGCCTTCTCTGAGCCCCTTGGTGCCTTTGCTTAGTCCCCCTCAGTCCCCTCAGACCCTTCCTTCAGCTCCTTCTCTCAGCCCCCCACAGCCTTCCCTGAAACCCCTCCCTGAGCCCCTTGGTACCTTCCCTTAGCCCCGCTCAGTCCCCTGGTGCCTTCCCTTAGCCCCTTCCCTCATCCCTTCAGCACCTTCCCTCAGCTCCTTCCCTCAGCCCCCTCAATGCCTTCCCTCAGCCCCTTCCCTCAGCCCCATCCCTGATGCCTTCAGCACCTTTCTTCAGCCCTTCCCTCAGCCCCTTGCCCCTCAGTCCTCATCTCGCGTCCCAGGGCCTCTCCCTCACCTCAGTCCTTCCCTCATGCCCTCAGCACCATTCTTTGGCCCTTGGTGCCTTCTCTGGTCACTCTCTTCAGGCTCACCCCTCAGGGCTTTCCCCCATCCTTTCCGCGCTTATCTTCAGCCCTTTTCTCAGCCCCTCCTTTCACCCCTCAGCACCCTCCTTTGTCCTCTTGTCCCTTCACAAAATCAGAATGGCCGAGGTTGGAAGGGACCTGTGAAGATCATCCAGTCCAAACCCCTGCCGAGCAGGAGCACCTCGAGCACGTTGTGCAGGATGGCACCCAGGCAGATGTTGGATATCTCCAGAGAAGGAGATATCTCTGGGCAACCCGTCCCAGTGCTCTGTCACCCTCCCAGTAAAGTGCCCCCTCACATTGAGCCAGAACCTCCTGTGCTTCAGTTTATGCCCATTACCTCTCATCCTGTCACTGGGCACAAGTGAAAAGAGACTGGCTCCATCCTATCGACACCGTCAACTAAGATATTTATATACATTAATGAGATCTCCCCTCAGTCTTCTCTTTTCCAGGCTAAACAGGCCCAGCTCTCAGCCTGTCCTCGTACGACAGGTGCTCCAGTCCTTTAACCATCTCCATAGCCTTCCTCTGGACTCATTCCAGTAGCTCCATGTCCCTCTTGTACTGGGGAGCCCCAAACTGGACCCAGTGCTCCAGGTGGGGCCTTCTCTCATCTCTCCCTTCAGCCCCTCAGCCCTGTCCCCACTGTCCCCTGTCCCCATGCCCCCAGGTCCCAGGCTGGCTTTGGGCCCCACTCTGCAGGGTCCCCATGCAGTGGGGTTGCTCGTTTGCCCCGTTTCAATAGGATTTTCCCCAGCGTGTTTCAAAGGGCCTGCTCACCACCAGGCACTCGTGGCTTTAGTTCCTCTTGAAAATAAGGAAAATGCCCCTTGAAAATAAGGAAGCGTGTGGCCTGGGGCTGGGTTTGCTCCAAGAATGAGCGTTTTTGAAGAGAAAAAAAAAAAAAAGCAGATAAATAATCCAGTTTCCCTCCACTACCTGGGATCACAGAAACCGGCTGCAAGGCTTTGTTCTCACTCCTCTCTTCCCTTGCCATCGTGGGTAGGTGCCCAGTCGTCCATGCTCTGCTCAGCCCAGGCTGTGAACAAGCTGTTGCAATAGGTGGTGCAAGGAACGAGGTGATCTGGACCGCCTACACAAAGCATTGAGCAACCAGGGTGCCTTTGGGGTGTCCCGGCTCTGGATTAGCTCCGCTTTGGGTGTATTTTTACACGTTGGGGTAGTCACAGCCTTAGCAAACTGAGGAGAAAAAAAAAAAGAAAGAATCATGAGGTGATGACGTGACAGCCCACATGGCATTCACTTCATAGTCAAGGAGATGCTGCAGGTCGTTAGCGTGCTGTTGAGGTAATTACGCCACCTTAACACCTCACAGCCACAATAGCAGTGTGCAAAGTGCTATTAAGCAGTGAAAAAACGAAGGTGTGGGGAAGAGTAAGGGATTTTTCCAGTGTCCTGCAGACCGTGTAACCCCAACAATTTGCCTGTGTCCTCCTACATCCTACTGACATGTCAGAGACTGGAATTCTTGGTGTTGCTGGTCCTGAATGTAGCTGCCCAAAGAATAAGAAAAAAGGCTTTCCACGTGCCCATGCTGTAATATTTGGGTCACATGTATGCAAGTTTAGGGTCCCCAGTTGTCCTACGAGGGTGGAAGTTGGACAGCCCCGTGTAACCGTGGGCCTTGCTCTAGGAGAGGGACCCTGAGGTACTGCAGCAGTTGTAAGGAAATGTGGATTGGGAATTATTTCTGATGAGGAAAAGCATGGTTTGTGGGGAGATCTCCCTTCAATGACTAGTTCCCATTTTGTGTTATGAAAACATGAGGAATTTGAGGGAATTTATTATCAATTTTTGGTGGGGGAGAGTAACAATTGGAGCCTCTGGAGGTCCAGCACCATTTCTGCCTGGGGTTTCTGTGTTAGTGGTTCTTCTCACCTTCTGGGGCAGAGAGATACGTGGTCTCTGTAAGAGGAAAGCCTACGGTCTGACTTTGGTGTGGGCCTATTTCCTGGCAATTCACTATTTCGGCTTCTTTGAAAGAATGATTCATAACGTTTTATCTAAAATACAGAAGTAGTCATCCGAAGATCTGCTTCCTCTTTTATTCAGAAAAAAATATGAATGGTACATGCAGATGCTGTCAGTCATTTCTTTCTCAGAAGAGACAGAAAATGGTTGCAATGAAATGAATCAGCTGGGAGGTGGAAGCAGAAGTTCCTGAAAATGGTTGTCGCCTCCCGTGTAAAGACAACAAGCCGAAGATAAAGCAAATAATTGTCTTTGAGGTCATTATTGACTGTGTGGGGCAGCGTTAGCATTGCCAGCTGCTGCGCGAAGCGCACAGACCCAGCCTGCAAACACAGAATGGCGCAGGACCTGTGGGCTCCCTCCCTGTTTCCTGTCGCGTGTAAATCATGGGACAGCAGATGACACAGAAGTAGAGGGAAACTTTGAGTTTTTATGTTATAGGTGTCAGGAAAGAAGATAAGCTTGGCTTTTGCTTGGCTTCCGAAGAAAACGAGGCTCATGATTGTGCTATTTCTTTCTATCTCTTCTGTTAACTTTTGAAGCCATCAGCTGGTTTCAGCCCAATTTGGCGGTGACATGGTGGTTTCAGAGGCTCCTTTCTTTGATTTTCTAGAAAATCTGTGGCCTGCTGGATCACCCTCTTTGTCTCCTGGCTGTGAGAGCATCGGAAGTGTGAACTGCCCACTTGGCTGCTGGAGGGAATCCAGATGGGAGGAGGTCACTTGTGGCTGAAGGTAATTCTGAATAAATGTTTGTGTGGACCTCAAAGCCAAACACGTTGGATATACTGCACCCTGGCTGGCACTGCTGATGCCCAGCACAACTGCTCTTTCACTGGCACAGCTGTCAGGACAGATTAAAGCAGGCAATCTGCTGTAGCAGACCGAAGAGGTGAAATGAAGTTCTGTGTTTTAGCATAATTTTATTTCAAGGTGAAGTTTCCCCACCCAGGGGGTGCTTCCAGGAATGAAGCAGAGCAGGATTCCGCCTGATGTTTTGCACAAGTCTGCACCAAGAAGTTTTGATCAGAAATGAGCCTCAACCAGCAGCCTCCCTAGATGCAGCATCACCAAACCAGTTTGGAGAATTGCATAGGCCCCCATGTCTGTTGTTTGGGAACTTCTGATATGTAATCATAAAATAGCAAATTTAGGGGCATTGGGCTTGGGAAGTGTTGGCTCAGGACCTTCACTGAAAGAGAAAGCTGGGGAAGAGAGCATGTGGATTTGGTTGTCCTCTTTGGTAGCCCATTATGTTTGGTCATTCCTGCTGTTATGCCCAGAAAACAAAATAATTTCTCTATTTAAAGGCATCATGGAAAGTTTGTGTGAAGGCTTCTGGGCATCTTAGCAGGGGTGGGAGCAGGCAGCTGACACATCAATGGCTGATGCACGGCAACACAAAGGTTGAGCCCTCATGGTTTAATCCAGCTGGACAGAAAGAGCTTTATTCCCACCCATTTCTGCTCTTTGCCCTTTCTGTAAATGAGCATTGAACCAAACAGCAAGGAAAAAGGTGAAACGTAAAGTCAGGCATTTCTTGACCCCAAAGTCCACTTTATTCAACAGTGCTGTGAAGCGTGTCATCCATCCCCCATAATGCTATCTTGCCACATCCTCCACTCAGCTCAAGCAAAACTCCTGCAATCAGTTTGGGATCTTGCAGCAAGAGAACCAAATTTTGCCTAAGATCATTATTTTTTTCATCCTTTCCTTAAAATGTTAGGGGAAGTCCTCTAAAACACCAAGGAAATGCCACCTTCAGTTCTACACAGATGCAGGAGTCCTCCAGCTCTACTGTGTGGCTTCTTTGTGCACAAGTATAACATTTATCACCTGGTTTCCACGTCTGTGGTGATGGATTGAGATCAAATGCAAAGGCTTATTCCGCCCCAAGAAATAGCTGATTGAGTCTCTTTTCCATTTCAATCTTCCTTCTTGAGCCCAGCATAAGTTTACCTAGGTAAGCCAGCACATTTTCCAAGCCTACCGATGCTTTCAAGAATCTCTCATCTCTGAGGAAAGCCCAAATAACTCTTCACCTCCTGACACACCCAACACATGTTGCTTCTTGCTTTCGTTGGAAAATGCATCGTATTTTCATGGTGATTAAATTCCAATATTTGCTCGCGGTGTATTTGTTTAGTGTACGTCTGCCACAGTAAAACACGGGTAAGATTTTCAGTTTCTAGATTGATTTTTTTTTTTTTTTTTTTTTTTCTATTTTGGTATCTTGTAGCTTCCTAAGAAACCAACTTTTTGTGCAAGTTGTGGTGACAAACATTTGAGTAATTCTAGCAGCACTGGGGGAAACCAAACCAAAGTTGTGAAAACAAACAACCAACCCCCTACAAAAGCCTCTGTCAAAACCCAGCTTGCTTTATGGTGTTTTCATAACTATAAAACCACACACTGCACAGGCAGCTACAAGGCCCAGTCAGGAAATGAGTCAAAAATGATGACTGCTGATTAGCATTTTCAGTGATGAACAAGTGATTTTTTTTTTCATCTAATCCCTTCATCATTTTTTCCCTTTTTTTTCCAGTGATTATTGAGGTAGTTTCTTAAAAATTAATAGCTGTGCTGCTTACCCTATTATTTGCAATGTAAACCTGGCAATCTCTGAAGACAGAGTGTTTTATGTAGTACTTTATAAACGTTACTTATTCTTCTTTACCAGGCACACGACTGGAGCCACGGGGACACAAGCTCATTCTGTGACCAAAATGTTACTGCCTGATCATGGCAAAACGTGAGACTACGTGTATGAGACTCCAGATCTTCTAAACAAAACATCTCTTTCCTCTCTTGCAGTAATTAGTCCTGTAGCAATTAAGCAGAGGGAGCTTTTGCAATCATTGTTATTATCTTCAGAGCTGTTCACGTGCTTCAGAGCTGGTATTTGCTTGTGTGAGGCTGGAGTAGGTTGTACCGCTGTTATTGCAGGCTATCTGCAGATGCAGGGGAGTGACATTTATAGGGGATTATATTCTCCTAGATGGAAATACAGATTGTGTCCATGATTATTCCTGGCCTTTTGTTCTAAGCAGCCGCTTTCAGGTGTTGTATATATATGGATATGTTTTAAAATAGGAACGCTTACTCCTGATCATATCAAACTGAGGTAGACACTGTTTTTCTTTTCACATTACTGTCTGTATCACAATTTCTTCATCTACAGCTGATCGACCCCCAGCCCTGTTGGAACTGCAGCTGGGATTACACACAGGTTTTAGCAGAGTATGGCCACTTCTGCTGGCACTACCTGCTATTCTCTGGTGCTAAGCAGAGTGATTTATCCATTTAGTGTCATCCCTGGACAAACCCTGGGGCAAGAGGTGAGTGGAATCTGCTTGGTTTTCCACCAGCTCTTCCAGCCCTGCTTGTGTTTCGGTGACAATGACTGGAATGTCAGCTCTTTGCAACTTTAAATAACGACTGGAGGCCCTGATAAATCGAAAAACAGGTTTGCAGCTATCACATCCTGCCCTTGGGGCGGAATGGATGGCTGCAACGTATGGCCAGAAAGGATAACATCTCGTGCTTTGTGAGGTCCCATCCTGGGCTAATCTTTGCACTGCTGCAGTTGAAAGGAAAGCACTTTTAGTTTTTACGCCGTTCGTGCAAACACTTGGTTTTCTTATTACGTGAAAGTGCTGAATGGACGTTTATCACTGGACTTAGTTCTTCCTCCTACAACGTCAAAATTAACACGAAAACATCCACTACTGGAAAATAGAGATTTTTTTTTGTGGTGTTTGTTCCCTACTTAACCATCAGGCACTCAGCTGCTTTCCTGTCCAAGTGGGGGGCAAGCCCAGGACAGATTACATTTTGTACAAGCAGTCACTGCAGAATAGTAAGCAGCAGATTATTGTCTAAAAATGTTTTTCTTATTTTTATTTTTATTTTTTTTTTATGGTTTCGGACTATGCTGCTGTGGTTGGGAGGGGGACACAGGTGTTCCTCAGTTCGCAGCGTGCCCAGAGCACAGCTCCCAGGCGGCTGGGGAATGCAGACACAAACGTGTGCTGCTTTCACCCAGCTGGGCAGCCCCAGCTCCACCACCACAACCGCTCTCTCACTCCTCTTCCTCAAAGGAAAAACAAGAGAAAATAGGATGGAACTGGCTGAAGGGTTGAGGTAAGGAGGGGGAGATCACTCAACTGTTGTCATCACAGGCAAAACAGACTCGGTGTAGGGAGATTAATAAAATTTCTTACCTATTACTAGCAAGCTTGTTGAGAAACAAACAAACAAACAATGAACTAAAAACACCTTCCTCACATCCTTCTGCGTGCCTGGAGCACCTCCTGCCCTCCTCGCCTTGGGGCCGCAGGGCTGGTGCTCACCCCTCTCTCCCAGCTGCTGTTGTGCAGCATTTTTTGCTTAAATTTCTTAAACCCTTTCCTAAACCTGCTCTCACAGAGGCTCAAACAACATCGCTTAATGGCTCAGCTCTGAGCAGCAGCAGGTCCCTTTGGAGCAGGCTGAACCCGGCCCTTATCTGACACGGGGCAGCTGCTGGATTCTCCTCAGAGGCCACCACCCTTACAGCCCCCGCTACCCAAACCTTGCCCCACAAACCCAATACAAAACACAAAACCTGTGGACGGAGGAAAAACACGACCAGCAATCACAAATTTGTGGCTGGATGGGTAAATGAAGGAATCCTGCAGTCTGCCCTCAGAGGGAGCGCCTCTCCTTGCAGATCTGCTCCCGCAGAGATTGTGAGAGGGATTTTTTAAGGTGTTTTTAATCCATTTTCTCCATCTCCTTGTTTACTTGCCCCAGCAATTCGGGAAGAACCTCGTGAGAAGACTGCGAGAGTGGGCATGGGAGGAAAATAGGGCACGCAAGACAGCTGACAGGCAGCGCCTCTTCCAAACCTGGATGGAGATGAGAAAAGCTGCACCCAAATTTCTCTCCTTGCCCCCACGGGTGCCAGCCCACGGGTCTGGTTTCTCTTTGGGTAATTTGCTTTGCCAGGCTAAAACAAAGACACGGGCACCCACCGAGGCTTCTTCCAAAGCCCTCACACCTAAAGAATCAATCCGTTGGGAATTAGGGCAGCAAATGCTTTGTATTTTTGGCTGTGGCTACACAAAAGCAGGGCAGAGAGGGGAAACTCGCTCTCAGAGGGAGAAAAGCCAAGGGTGAATGGCAGATAACCACACCACCCGGCTTCCTTCTCCCACATCTCCAATGCAAATGACATTAATTTAGAGCCGGAGCAGGAGGAGAAGGCAGAAGATGAAGCCTGTTTATTACCTGGCTTGTTGGGTTTAGCCCTGGCTGCTAAGCCGGGAGAAGCAGAGAACAACGTGCAAGGATTTAGGGCAGTGCCATTTATACGCGTGTTCCCAGCGTGACGCACACATTTGGCTCCTGCAGTTCGGTCTCTGAGGCTTCTCTCCTGCTCCGCAACGCCGTGGGGGTGACAATTTAGCGATTTTGCCATCTTGCTGCTGAGCTGCAGTTGCTGCACAGGGCTCCTGAGCCGTGTCCCTGCGAGCGGGGGGGGAGCTGACATCGCGTCTGTCCCCCGCGACCCCAGCAATTTGTCTGTGGTTTCGTCAGCGCGGCCGCTCTCTGCCAGCTCTGCTGCTGCCTCCGTGTGGGCACGGTTATTTTGGAAGCTGTAAAATATTTTCAGCTTACCCCAGGAACTACCCCGAGAGAGCAGAGCTGGGGTAGACAGCGCAGAAATAATTCAGGGGGGTCACACGCTCCCACCCCCACATACCAGTACCCCACACCAGTTCCTCCAGTCCCCTTCCCACACACATACCAGTCTCCCCACACCAGTACTCCTTCTCCCCCCACCCCATTACCCCTTCTTCCCACACCCCAGTTCCCCCAGTCCCCTTTTTAACCCATGCACCAGTACCCCTCCCCATCCCAGTTCCCCCAGTCCCCTCCCCACACATCCCAGTCACCCCAGTCCCCCCCTCTCCCCCAACCCGTGTCCCCCCTCCATACACCCCAGTACGCCACCCCAGTTCCTCCAGTCCCTCCCCCCCAGTGCCCCTTTACCCCCCACCCCAGTCCTCCCTCCCCATCCCAGTTCCCCCAGTCCCCCCGTCTCCCCAGTCCCCCTTTTCCCCACACCCCAGTACCCTCTACCAGTTCCCCCAGTCTCTTTTTCCCCCCACCCCCTTTTCCCCACCCCAGTTCCTCCAGTCCCCGCCAGTCCCCCTTTTCCCTACACCCCAGTCCCCCCTCTCCCCATCCCAGTTCCCCCAGTCCCCCTTTTCCTGACATCCCAGTACCCTCCACCAGTTCCCCCAGTCTCCCTTTTCCCCTCACCCCAGTTCCCCCCACACACCCCAGTCCCCCCTCTCCCCACCCCAGTTCTCCCCAGTCCCCCTTTTCCCTACACCCCAGTCCCACCTCTCCCCATCCCAGTTCCCTCAGTCCCCCTTTTCCACGCATACCAGTACCCTCCACCAATTCCCCCAGTCCCCCTTTTCCCCACACCCCAGTACCCCACCCCAGACCCCCCCAGTCCCTCTTTTCCCTACACCCTAGTCCTCCCTCTCCCCATCCCAGTTCCCCCAGTCTCCCCCAGTCCCCCCAGTTCCCCTTTTCCACACACACCAGTTCCCCCAGTCCCCGTCCAGTTTCCCCCAGTCCCCTTCCAGTTCTCCCAGTCCCCTTCCAGTTCTCCCAGTCCCCTCCCAGTTCTCCCAGTCCCCTCCCAGTTCTCCCAGTCCCTCTTTCCCTCCCCATCCCCCTCTCCCCACCCCAGTCCCCCCAGTTCCCCCAGTACCCCCCCAGTTCCCCCAATATGGCCGCCCCCCCTGCGAACTACAACTCCCAGCAGCCCCCGGGGCGGCCCCGGCCATTTCGTTCCGTCCCCCCCCCCGGTCCGTCCTGTCCCAGCCCCTCCGGGACCGTTCCGGGCCGGGCCGGGCCGGGCCGGGCCATGGAGAGCCCCGTGGGCAGCGGCTCCCTGAGGGGCGACATCAGTGCGTGGGGCTGCTTTGGGGGATTTGGGGCTGCTTTGGGGGATTTGGGGCTGCTTTGGGGCATTCGGAGCTGGTTTGGGGCATTTGGGGCTGCTTTGGGTCTGGTTTGGGGCATTTGGGGCTGTTTTGGGGGATTTACGGCTTGTTTGGGTCTGATTTAGGGGATTTGGGCGTTTGGGTCTGATTTGGGGCATTTGGGTCTGGTTTGAGGCATTTGGAGCTGGTTTGGGGGATTAGGGGCTGATTTGGGGGATTTAGGATTGGTTTTTGGGATTTGGGGCTGGTTAGGGGCATTTGGGGCTGGTTAGGGTCTGATTTGGGGGATTAGGGGCTGATTTGGGGGATTAGGGGCTGATTTGGGGCATTTGGGGCTGGTTTGGGGCATTAGGGGCTGGTTTGGGGCATTAGGGGCTGGTTTGGGGCATTAGGGGCTGGTTTGGGGCATTAGGGGCTGGTTTGGGGCAATAGGGGCTGGTTTGGGGCATTTGGGTCTGATTTGGGGCATTTGGGGCTGGTTTGGGGCATTTGGGGCTGGTTTGGGGCATTTGGGGCTGGTTTGGGGCATTTGGGGCTGGTTTGGGGCATTTGGGGCTGGTTTGGGGCATTTGGGGCTGGTTTGGGGCATTTGGGGCTGGTTTGGGGCATTTGGGGCTGGTTTGGGTCTGATTTGGGGGATTTGGGTCTGATTTGGGGCATTTGGGTCTGATTTGGGGCATTTGGGGCTGGTTAGGGGCATTTGGGGATGGTTTGGGGCTGATTTGGGGGATTTATGATTGGTTTTTGGGATTTGGGGCTGGTTTGGGGGATTTGGACCTGGTTTGGGGGATTAGGGGCTGGTTAGGGGCATTTGGAGCTGGTTAGGGGCATTTGGAGCTGGTTAGGGGCATTTGGGGCTGGTTAGGGGCATTTGGGGCTGGTTAGGGGCATTTGGGGCTGGTTAGGGGCATTTGGGGCTGGTTAGGGGCATTTGGGGCTGGTTAGGGACATTTGGGGCTGGTTTGGGGCATTTGGGGCTGGTTTGGGGCATTTGGGGCTGGTTTGGGGCATTTGGGGCTGGTTTGGGGCATTTGGGGCTGGTTTGGGGCTGGTTTGGGGCTGGTTTGGGGGATTTGGGGCTGGTTTGGGGAATTGGGGCTGGTTTGGGGGATTTGGGGCTGGTTAGGGGCATTTGGGGCTGGTTTGGGGCTGATTTGGGGGATTTGGGATTGGTTTTTGGGATTTGGGTCTGGTTTGGGGCATGTGGGGCTGGTTTGGGGGATTTGGAGCTGGTTTGAGTCTGGTTAGGGGCATTGGGGTCTGGTTTGGGTCTAGTTTGGGGCATGTGGGGGTGATTTGGGTCTATGTTGGGGCATTTGGGTCTGGTTTGGGGGATTATGGGGGATTTGGGGTCAAGGGGCTTTTTGAAGGAAAGGGCTTGGAGGCTGCTTGTGGGGAGCCATCGCCGCTCCCCCACCAACACACGTGTTGGAGGGCGATATATAGGGCAAACCTTTAATTCATGCTGCTGGAAGCTTTTTGTCATTTTCCCGGTCCCGTTGGTGGCAGTGACCCTGCCCGGTGGCAGTCCCGGGGCTCGGCCATCCTTGGGATTTGTGCTGAAGCCAGGAGAAACCCCACTGGAGGCAAAACGCCCTGCTCAGGAATATAGGCAAAGGGCACGAGGAGCTAACGAGGAAACAAAAAGGCACGCGTGTGCTGTGAAAATGTCAGTGCTTTTGGTAAAAGGGCCATATTTTATAGTGCTGCCCGTGGTCGGGTCGTATTATTCAGCATTTTGAAAGAAAAAGGCAAATCGACCCCAAACTTTCAGGCTTCTGCTCCTCTCTGCCCTTTCTGTACCTGGATGAAAGCCGGTGGATAAAATCCCACCCCTAGGCTGAGAAACCAGCTTCGTGTTCCAGCAGAGCTGCCTCTCTCCCCCTCAGAAACCCGTTTTCTCTTCACTTGTGTCCTTAAAATTCCTTTATTCCCCCCTCTGCAGGCTTCTGGGCCGATCGAACGCCGGTCCACGAGGCAGCCAGGCGGGGAGAGATCCTGCAGCTGCAGCAGCTGATAGAGAGCGGCGCCTGCGTCAACGCCGTCACCTACGACTCCATCACCCCCCTGCACGAGGCGAGCCTGCGGGGCCAAACGCAGTGCGTCAAGCTCCTGCTGGCCGCGGGAGCCCAGGTGCGTGTTTGGTCGTGGTTTCCACCAGGAAACCAAGCCCCAAAGCTTGGGTTCCTTTGCTGTAGAATTTGGGCTGAAGCTACAGCTCTTGCCGCCCTCTCATCCTGCGTTGAGGTCAAGAGGATCCGGGAGTGCTTATCCCTTGTAGGAGGGTCTTGGAGTAACCTAGGGAAAAAAAAAAAAGGCTTGAGGCCACTTCGTCGTGATGTCTGAATTTGTTTCTGGGGTCTGGATTCACTCCATCTATATCCAGGCTCTTAATTTGTGTGTTAAGAGACAGCTTTAGTCAGTCTGGGCTTTCTTGACAGTCAGCAGAGGGAGGGAAGCGTCTTCAGGAGGTGTTTGGGCTTGAGGAGAACTTAAAAAAACTGCCTGGAAGTATTTCCCTGTCCCCCTCTCTCCACTCTGACTATTGACAGAGCCTGGGGTGAATACAAACCTAATTTAGGTGACTCAAATATCTAAAGCTATCCAGGATGAACCAAGGGCAGAAGAGGAGCAGGGCACACGTAGATTTGTGAGGAAATTCTTAAATTTCTTCTCTGAGTTTATTATGCAAACACAAATCTGCCAAACAGTTTTCTGGATGTAGCAACAGTTTTTTGGAGTCTGCTGCCTTCGAGACTCGTGACATGTCACGTCCTAAAGGTGGCTGTCCTCAAAGCAAGCCCGGTTAAACGGGTTGTGTGTGCACCCTGTGCTCCTCCTCGCTGCAAAGTCAGCCGGTTCAGAGGGAGCTGAACTTTGCCCTGGCACAAACGGGGAGTATTTGTACATCGTGTTACGCTGGCTCAGCTGCAGGGCTTGGGATGTTCAGCGGGAGAAGCGCAAGGAGGGAAGTTACATCCTGAGCCGTGGCAGCTACTCGTGATATTCGTGTCTGTCTGTGCCCTGGGAGTGTTCAACAGCACCAGGCAGGCTCCCGGCAGTGTCAACCGACTCCTTCCTGAGCTCAGCACGGTTCTGGGGTTAATAGAAATAAAAACGAGGGTGCTGCCACGCAGCAGCCTGTAAATATTCTGCTGTTTTTCTGCCCTGAAGGTGGACGCCAGGAATATCGACGGCAGCACCCCGCTCTGCGACGCCTGCGCCTCGGGGAGCATCGAGTGCGTGAAAGTGCTGCTGTCCCACGGTGCCAAGGTGAACCCTCCCCTCTACACAGCCTCCCCTCTCCACGAAGCCTGCATGAACGGTAAGCCGGCCTGCTCCTCCTGCGGTTATTTGTCAAAATAAACCCACAAAACCAGAAAACCAGCTACCAGAAATCTTAAGTGAGGCCGTTGTTGCTCAGCAGATCATTAGGGCTTGAAAATGTCCACCTTACACGGGCGCAGCTCCCTTTGAGGAAACAATGCATGGCACCAGATCCGAGGCGGATAAAACACCACCTTCCTCACGCTCTGTTAGCAAACCTTGAGCCGAACCAGCTGCTTTGCTCTTGCAAGCAGAGGAGAATCGGCCACGAGACTCTTTTTTAATCAGGTGGTGCTGCCTGCTCTGCTCCTTGTCCCTCTCACGGTCTTTTCCAGTCCACGGGACAGGAGAAAGCTGCAGGGGCCAAAAGAATGTCCCAGCTGGAGCGTGCCTGCTGCTCTCTGCCCCTCCTGCCTTCTCCTCAGCGTCTCCTAGACATTTGGACCTGAGTTGTGGAGCAGGAGCAAGCATCAGGGATGGCTTTGAGAGCAGCAGAGGCACTGGGAGCAGCAGAGAAGTATTTCAGAGGGGTTATTTCACACACAGCTGCTGCCCCGAGCCCTGAGACTCCTTCCCTGTAGCCGTGTTGCCAACGTGAACCATCCTGAGCTGGCCACCCAGAGCAGAAGTCGGAGGTGGATCTCAGCAGCTGTGGGACAGGGATGTCCCCGAGGGCTGCCCAGAGGAAGGTGTCTTCCTGAATTGCTCTGCCATGCGTTTAATTCCACCCCAAACATTATAAACGTTGGAAAAAAAGAAGGCTGGAGTGGTCCTGGAGGTGAGCTAATCCACCCAGGGCACGGCCAGCTCTGCAAACCACAGGCTATTCAGCACCAGCCCTCGGATTCACAGAATCACAGAATCACAGAATTTCTAGGTTGGAAGAGACCTCAAGATCATCGAGTCCAACCTCTGACCTAACACTAACAGTCCTCCACTAAACCATATCCCTAAGCTCTACATCTAAACGTCTTTTAAAGACTTCCAGGGATGGTGACTCCACCACCTCCCTGGGCAGCCTGTTCCAGTGCCTAACAACCCTTTCAGTAAAGAAGTTCTTCCTAACATCTAACCTAAAACTCCCCTGGCGCAACTTAAGCCCATTCCCCCTCGTTCTGTCACCGGGCACGTGGGAGAACAGGCCAACCCCCACCTCACTACAGCCTCCTTTAAGGTACCTGTAGAGAGCGATAAGGTTGCCCCTGAGCCTCCTTTTCTCCAGGCTGAACAAGCCCAGCTCCCTCAGCCGCTCCTCGAAGGACTTGTTCTCCAGGCCCCTCACCAGCTTCGTCGCCCTTCTCTGGACCCGCTCAAGCACCTCGATGTCCTTCTTGTAGCGAGGGGCCCAAAACTGAACACAGTACTCGAGGTGCAGTGACCTGATTCCCTGCAGAGGCTGCGAGCTGTAGCTCGCTGCCACGCAGCTGTGACTTCCTCGTGCTCTGTTCTCAGCCTCCATCCTGCAGTAAAACCTTTTGGCTCACAAACATTTATATTTTACATCCGCCACCCCAAATATTGATCAGCCTGCTCCTGGCTCAGGCCCATCCCAGCGTGCCAGGCGCTCCCATTTGAGCTGGATTCTTTCTTTTGACTGGGATTTTCCCCTCCCCAAAGGTAGCTCAGAGTGCGTGCAGCTCCTCATCGACGTCGGTGCCAACTTGGAGGCCCACGACTGCCATTTCGGGACGCCCCTACACGTGGCCTGCGCCAGGGAGCATCTGGACTGCGTGAAGTTGCTGCTCAAGGCAGGTATGGCAGCCGCGGGGTTTGCTTTGGGGCAGGCAGCTTACGGAGGTGCCTGCGTGCAGCATTTCCCTCCTGGTGCTCTGCAGTGACGTTCTTCTGCAAGAACTTACCCATTTCCAGCATGACGTAGGCAAAACCTTCCACTTTTGTCACCTTTAACTGAGCAAAGCCTAATGCCTAAGCATTTTTTTAGCAGATGCCTGTCAAAATCCAGTTCATGATGACTCCAGCGATGTTTTCACTGTCCTATTTTAATAAAAAATCCTAAATCTTCACCCCCTGGATCAACATTCCAGCAGTACCAGCTGGTGTGCGTGCGTTCAGCTGTGCTGACGTGTTCCTGTGGCTTTGCATAGACGTTAGAGTTTGATGATGTACAAAAAAAGCAGAGGTGAAGTCACCTCATGCCTCTGGGAGATCTGCTTAGCGTTATGCCTGGAGGAGCTTGCTGGAATTTCAAGTCAGTGCCATGTGCTCCAGCTTTCACCTCCCAGCTTTCTTGCTGCTCGTTTGCAGGGAGCTTGGAGCTGAGCTTCTTGGTTTTGCTCCTGCTTACCAAGAGGTGATTTGGCCCGGGGACGATTTGTTTTGTGGAATGTTACTTGTCTGGAAATCGGGCAGCTAAGCCAGCTTGTTTCCTATCCCTCCAGTTCCCTGTCTTGGGCACCCATCTTCAGATTAGACTAATTAATTCCTGAGACATTTAACTCCATTAACTCGGAGGAGTGTGGCTAGCTCAGATGTAGATACAGAAGAGCCAGCTCTGTGAACTCGACGAGGTTCAGCTCACCTGCACTGAACAAATCAGTTGACAGGGAAAATATCACAAATTTTGGAGGTATCAGAAAGATATTTCGTTGTCAGCTAATAAAAGCCCAATTTTCTTAGTCAGAACACCTAAGCAAAGCCTCCGTAACGTCTGCTGCAGAGCTTCCACAGCTTGTGAGCTTGTGTGTCTGTTCCAATAGTTAACAGGGAGGGTCCTGTTTGCCTCGAGTGTGAGCGCTCCGTTGAGATGACCAAAATGGCTCTGCTGGTTTCAGAACTTCGCACTCAGCAGCTCGTTTACCTAGTAAATTGACCAAAATCCTTTCTCCGCAAGGAAAACATAAAGCCAGAGAAGAAAACCCAGGCATTGCCAGCACGGAGAACTTGTTCAGCACTTTGGTTTCCTGTTTGTGCTGTTTTGTTTGGATCTCGTTCTCGCCGCTCGTACGTGTGTTAATAGCATTTTTTTTTTTTAACTCCACTTCAACCACTCCTTACATTTGGGTCAAGCGAGGCTCTCGGAAACGGGTTTGTTTTCCTTTCTGGTCTCAGGGGCAAACGTGAATGCTGCTAAACTCCACGAGACGGCCCTTCACCACGCAGCCAAAGTGAAAAACGTGGACCTGGTGGAAATGCTGATTGAATTCGGAGGAAACATCTACGCGAGGGACAACCGAGGCAAGAAGCCATCAGATTACACCTGGAGCAGCAGTCCCACAGCAAAGTGCTTCGAGTACTACGAAAGTGAGTGAGATACGATCCCCTGCCCCGGGAATTCACTGACTGCCGGCTCCCTTGCACCATATCAAGATTCCCAGTCCCCTTTGATGTGTAGATACCTGATCATCTCCCTAGGAAGGTGTAGAGTTCTGGGTGGTAAACGTGAGCCAGCTGGCTGGAGGCTAGCTCTGCTTAGTTGGGGGTGAATGACAGAGGTAAGATGGCTCAAATCTTGCCCTCGCTGAATTCAGGTCCCTCTCGTGTGTCAGCGTGAGCATTTACACTTCGGGGCCTTAAGTCAGATCAAGGAAATCAATGAAAATTTGTTCTGTACGAGGCGGGGAACGTGGTAAACTTCAGCTGCATTGGCTGGCTGGTTTTGGAGGAGACATTTGACTGAGGTTTGAGGATGACTTCAGGTCTTCGAGGACCTCAGAAATGGGATTCACAAACCCTTCTGTACATTTGCGCACTTCAAACCCACAGCACTGCACGATCCTAAAAATCTTTCCTGGCTTTACAACTCTTTGCAGAGCGAGCACCTTGCAGCCCCTTCTCTCCCTGACTCCTGTTCTCTGTGTAGGAGTCTCTCGGAATTATTCACTGCTTTCAGACTGCAGCAAAGCGTGATGAGCTGGCCCTGGCTGAGCTGGGTGAAGAGGCTGAGCCTTACAATGCCATAAATACCTGTTAACACCTTGCCAGGGCTTCCTGCCCCCTCAGCTCCGCTGCAGAGCTGCGTGTGTGGCTGCTTTTGAACGCAGATTGTTGTAACAACACCGTGCTAACTAAATAGATTTTTTTTTTTTTGAAATTGTGTGGTTAAATTCAGGACTAGACCCAGGACAGATCCGAATCTTGGAGGCTGGTGATTGTCGAGGCTGTTGGGGGGCAGGGCTAGGAGCTCGTTAGGTCTGACAACATCAGGAGCAAAGTCCCCGATCCTGATTCTGCCTGTGTGCGCGTGCTCATCGACGTCTGGGCTCGAGGCTGCTGGCTGCTGAGCTGCAGCACTAACCGTGCACCCTTTTTTTTCCTCGTTTCAGAAACGCCCCTGAGCCTGTCACAGCTCTGCAGAGTTACGGTGAGGAAGGCTGCCGGGCAGCGGGCGCTGGAGAAGATTGCCAAGCTAAACATCCCTCAGCGATTAATCCAGTACCTGTCCTACAACTGACAGGGCTGAAGGTGACCGGCAAGGACAGGACAGTGGCTTTAGCTCGCACAGCATGAAGTATCCGTCTCTTTCTCTTCTACCTCCCCACGAGAAACGAATTTTAATCGAAGCAAAACCCGATGTAAATAAGTATTCATGAGGCAGCACCTCGCGCCCCTCCCTCTTCTCTGGGAGCGAGCGTTCGGGCAGAGACGGACTCGAGGCAAGGTGCAGCCCCGACCTGCAACCCCAGCCTCTCCCTGGGGGATCTCTGAGCCTGCCGCCGCGTTCCAGGCTGCAGTGCTCACTCTTGGCACGGGATTAGCCTGGCCTAATTTTAGCCGTCCCTCTCCTTAACGCGTCTCCGGGTGATCTAGCCAGGCTCCCTTTGCAGGCAGCGGCGAGAAATGGATACTCGGCGAGGGTGATTCATGTCTCCTGTTTTAGATGGCTGCGTTAGGATGCTCCACGGCGCCTTTGGAGCGCCTGCCTGCTGCCTGCAAAGGGATTTAGAGGTGATAACGCTCGGACACGGGTGTCTGCCCTTCGGAAAGGGGAGCACAGGGAGCCTCGGTGTTAAAAACTCGAGCAAGAACCACCTCAAGCCACGGGACGAGGCTCGTGTGAGCTGTGTGCTGCAGCTGGAGGCGAATTAAACCCCCAGCTAATCAATCTGAAGGCACTGCAAGCAGTAAGCGACCTTCTCTGAACTTCAGCGGGCTTCAGCACCAGCAGGAGGGCAAACTGAGGGCTGACTTCGCCCGTGGTGCTTCCTTGCTGTGTGGCACCTACCCACGTGTGAGAGGCAACGGCAGGGGCTGGCTTTGGAGATTTCTTTCCCTGCTGAGTTTCCCTCTTGCTTCTGGCGCCTCTGACAGCAGGAGCCAGCCCTGGGTCGGGTGCTGTGAGCTGGGAGAGGTGGTGGGAAAGGGATGAAGCTCCCTGATGCCCCCGTGGCAAGGCCTAATGCTGTGATGAGAGCAAATTCCTCCCCCAAATGACGGCACCTGTTCAGAAATCCTCTAACTCAGGGCTCTCACCCTCCTTCACGCCACGAATAACCGGCAGCTTGCCTCCTGCCCGCTGCTCCTGCACCCTTGCCAGGGCTCAGCCTCACAACGGAGGGGAAAACATTGTAAGCACAGGGTTAAAGAGCTGCCGTGGAGCCGAATGCACTTTAATGTTGACCACTAAATTGCTTCGTTTTTTAATTTTTGGTGAGGTTCATTCCCCCCTCGCCCCTTTCGTGGATTTTTTTTTTTTTAAGCGTGACATCGTGTAGAACTGGCACTGAAAGCTTTTGAGGTTCTGCTCTTTATAGGACTGTCTGTTTGTTACTCTACCTGGGTTTTTTTTGTGTCTGAAATACCAGAAATGTGAAATTGCCAAGGCGCTCAGGGAAGCCCTGGAGGTGTTTGTTGTAGGGATTCACCCCCGCGTTCGGCAGGATAAAGGTTTTTATTGTATCCTTCACCAAAAGCTTCCTCGTTAGGCTGCTTTCTCAACATTGCCTGAGCTGTTGAAATACTGAAAATGGCCAAGTCCACGTTTCCACTGTAAACCCAACCCAAAAGCTCTCCCGACAGCCCAGAATAAAGCGCCCAGTTCCCTTTTCTGTTACCTTTCTTCCCTCCGAGTCGCCTCGCTGACGGGTTCCTCGAGTCGTGTTGGTTTTTATTCGTCTTTAACCCTAGGAGAAAATGTCCTGGAGCTGCTCGAGCAGCTGTGGTGAGTCCTGCACAGCTCTCCTCCATGATTTGCCCCCTGGCCAGGGTGAGTGATAAAGGACTTGGAAGATCCCAAAGCCTCAGTTCACTCTGGGTTTATAGGGACGGGCCAGTGCCGGATTCCTTCGGTGTTTCGGTGGCAGTCCCTGGGGGTTTGTGGAGGGTTTGGGTGTTGTAGGGCCTCATTACGGGTTCCAGCCGTCCCAAATAACCCCGTTCCCATCCCATTTGGGAAATCCAGGTGCAAAATAGGGCCTGGCTGCTTCTGGCCCCGCTCGTGAACGCTGGGGATCTCCAGAAACCTAAATTACACCCGCGTGGCTTGCCTGGCCTGGCGTTAAGGGCAGGCTCTGCCCTCCACGCTGCTGCAGCGGGACAAAATCCTCACGTTTCCTGCACATAATAATTCAAAAGGTAATTTTTCACCCAACAACACAGCCACAGCTCGTGCTTTGGTGACCTGTGGTCCCAGGTGCCCTGCAAACACCCCAATGCTGCATTTAGGGACCGAGACACGGGCTTGGAAAGCTCTGACCTCAGTCCAGGAGGAGTCCAGCACACCACAAAGATGTGATTTGTGTTTTTTTTTGTGTGTTTTTATCAGATTATCTGATTTTTAAGGGTTCCCATTACATTTGGAAGCCCCTGTCTGCAGGCTTGTGTGGTTATTGGGCTTCTGGCTTCGCCGGTTTTATTTTTTATTTTTTTTTGCAGAGGGACGCCGGGATTTGGGTGACGGTGGCTGAGAGCTGGAGGGGACGCTGGAGGAAATAAAAAGCCCCCAAAATTCAAATTCCTCCCCAATATCAATCCCCAATCCCTGCTGAAGAGCTGGGATGGAGGAAACCTCTTCCCCAGCAGTGCTGCTCCCTCGTCGGGCTCACCGAGACCCCACCAAGGCAGCGTGCTCCCAGCAGCTCTTACAGCCCTAAACTCTGCCCCCTTGGGCCCCACTTCACTATTTTTTTTTAACTTTTTTTCCCCTTTAATTGCGTTTTTCCTAATCCTGCATGAAAATTAAGGGTGATGACAACCCACCGCCGCAAAGCTCTTGGCTCTCCTCTAGCTCCGGGCTCCAATCCGCCGCCTTTCAAAAGCTTTTTGGAGCTCCTCGGATCCCCCCAGTACCCAAATCCCCACTGATTTGGCTCAGGGCATAGGGGGTGTGGTGTGTTTTGGGGGAGAAAACTGGGAATTGAGTGAAAACCCAGAGAGCAGGGGAAGGAAAAGGCCCCAAATCCTCCCTGTCTGGGCTCCCAGCGTTTGGGGCAGCGCATGCATGGGGTGATTTATTTCCCATTAAAAACCCCAACGGTGCTGGGATGGAGCCTGGACCCGCTCGGCTGTGGCCTCCTCCTGCTCCCCATTAGCCCCTGCGGAGCTGCTCGTCGTCAGCAGCGTTTTGGGCTGAAAAAACCCAAATCCTGGCCCCTTCCCAAGGTGCCAACCACAGGTGGCATCCCTGGGAGTGACGAATGGATGGACGTGTCCCCAACTTGTTGCCAGGCTTTATTTTTATTTTATTTTATTTTATTTTATTTTATTTTATTTTATTTTATTTTATTTTATTTTATTTTATTTTATTTTATTTTTATTATTTTATTTTTATTATTTATTTTATTTTATTTTATTTTATTTTTTTATTTTATTTTATTTTTATTTTATTTTATTTATTTTATTTTATTTTATTTTTTGCTACGCTTGGTTATTTACTCCCCTCTCTGGAGGGGAACCCAGCTCAGTTTTTCTCCACGGGCATCTCACTCCCTGCCAACCTGGAGCTGCAAAAAAAATACTTTTTCCCCACTTTTTCACAGCCTCCCCTCTTTTTGCAGGTTCCCTCTTCTGGCAGCCTTATTCTTTTTTTTTTTATTTCTTCTTCTTTTTTTTTATTTTATTTATTTATTTTTTTTTTTTCAGCCTCTTTGCAGCCTGTTTAATTTTCTTCCAGCCTTCCCTTTTTGCAGCCTCTTTTTTTACAGCCTCTTTTTTTTTTTTAGCCTCTCTTTCAGCCTCTTTTTTTTTCCAGCCTCTGTCTCTGCAGTCTCCCTTTTTGTCCATCCTCCCCCTTTTCTCCCCTTTATGCAGCCTCCTTTATTTCTATTTTTATTTTTATTTTTATTTTTATTTTTATTTTTATTTTTATTTTTTTATTTTTTATTTTTGCAGCCTTCCCATTCTGCAGCCTCTTTTTTTTCAGCCTTTTTTTTTAGCTCTTTTTTACAGCCTCTTATTTTTTCAGACTCTTTTTAGCCTCCTTTCTTTTTTTATTCCCAGCCTCTTTTTTTGCAACTTTTTTTTTTTCAGCCTTCTCTTTTTTTCAGCCTCTTTTTTCAGCCTTTTTTTAACCCTCTTTTTTTTTTTTTCCAGTCTCTTTTTTTTTGCATCTTCTCAGCCTCCCCTTTTTGCAGCCTCCCTTTATTTTTGCAGCCTTCCCATTCTGCAGCCTCTTTTTTTAGCCTATTTTTTTCTTTTTTTTTTCTTTTTTACAGCCTCTTATTTTTTCAAACTCTTTTTTGCAACCTCCTTTTTTTTTTTTTTTTTTTTTTGCAGCCTTCCCTTTTGCAGCCTCCTTTTTTTTTTTCAGCCTCTTTTTTCAGCCTTTTTTTAATCCTCTTTTTTTTTTCTTTCTTTCTTTTTTTTTTTTTTTTTAGCCTCTTTTTTTCTTTTTTTCAGCCTCCCTTTCTGCAGGAGGGCTGGGAGTTGGTGCAGATGCCAAGGGGCCTCCCCTTCCCTCAGGCAGCCGCGCTCCCTCCCTGCACATCGCCTCCACTAAGAGCAGAGCTCTGGCTGGGGACGAGGCCAGGACTCCGTGGAAGAGGAGCAAAAACGGGGAAAAATGGGGAAAAAAAAATCCCTGCCTTTCTTTGACGTCCTTTGGGAGCTCAGAGGAAAGCCTCTGAGTACCTCCAGCGGGGCTGCAGAAGTTATTGGACCGATATTTAATGTTTTGAAAACAAACACCATGTTTTAAAACAAACATTTGGCAGAAACGTCAAAATGTTCCTGCTAAAAGCTGCGGGAACGGGGAGGATTTGGGGGCTGACCCAGCGCTGCAGGTGAAGCTTCTCCCATCTCCCCTCCCCATGGGGGCTCGTGAGCTGCGTACCCCCCAGAAACACCATTTCAGGGAACAAAAATCCCCCCAAATATACAAATCTCCAGGTCTCCCCCTGCCAGGTGACCCCTATTTGCCACCCCACGTAACCCCCAGGTCCCACCCCAGGTGCCCCTCACCAAGGTCCCACCCTGGAGGATTTCCCAGGTCCCCACCCCACTGTCCCCGTGATGAGGTTTTGGGGTGAAACCGGCAGGTTTCTGCCCCTTGGCACCCCACGGCCACCCCCTTCCACCCCTTCTACTGCATCTCCAAGGGCGGCTCAATTAACGTAATCATTAACGAAGGCCGGATCCCAGCCTCCCGGTGAGTCACGGGGCGGGATGCGAGGTTGGGGCCAGATCCTGCCCCCTTTTCCACCAGCCCCGTCCCTAAAATTTGGGCCTCGAAAGCCGGATTTGGGGAGCAAAATGCCCTCCCTCGGCGATGCCAAAGCAAACGGCGCTGGCAGAGATAAGCGTGGTCCTGCCCGTCTGTCCGTCCGTCCATCCGTCTGTCTTTCCATCCCAAACAGTGCCAGGGGAAACCGTGCCAAGCTGCCGGGAGCCCAAATTGGGTAAAAAAAAAAAAGGGCAATATTGGGCGCTTTCCCCAGGATGAGAGATGCCGACGAGGGTGCTGGCGTTCTTGGCCAGGCTCTAGCCTCTCGTTTAAGGCTGTCATTAAGAAAAACAGCCCGGGAGGAGCGGCGTGAAAAACGGGCTGGTAATTAAACATCCCCGGAACAGAAGGAGAAAAGGTCAGCCCCAAAAATACCGCGCGCCGCTTCGCCTCCGGAGCAGCACGTTAATAAATAATCGCATTTTTTGGGGGGGAAGGTCTAATTTTAGCAGCTCGGTACGATAGCCTGGTGTGACCCCATGGCTTGTCTCACTCGTGCAGGGCTGGGGCTTTTTTTTTTTGGGGCCAGAAATGCCCGTTTTGTGTCTGCTGCGGGGCTGTGCGCGAGCAAGAGGGCAGCGCGTGGTGAAGGCGCCAGGTGCTGGCACGGCGCGCTTGGTTCGTTAGTGACTGAGCGTTAATGAGGCCCATTGTAATTAATTCTCTTCCCAAAGCCTCCAAATAGAGGAAGGAAACCGCCCTGGCCAGCAGTGGGAGAGCTGCTGCGGTTGGGTTTCACCCTCTTTGTAGGGAAACTGAGTCACGGGGAGGGCTGTGGGGTGGGTGACAGCTGGGAAAGGCGAATCCTGTCCTGCCTTTGCTTGGGACAGGATTTTGGGGCTAAATCCACCCCCCACCAGTCCTCTGGAGATAGAAGCGGGGTGAACCGGAGCGTGGGTGAAGCCAGCAGCCCCCAAAAAGGAAGGGATTTGGGGTGGGGTGGCCACAACCCATGGGCAGGGCGCTGAGGCACCACGTGCGGCATTTCCCCTGCTCGTGGGGTTAAAGGATGGTGATGTGGGTCTCGACCCCAGCCCTGTCACCCCACCAATGGTGGTCTTCTTTTTTTGTGTGTGTGGGGGGAATTAGCCCCAAAGAGAAGCCAAAAAAGCTCTGGCAGCCACCCGGACGTGGGGGGGGGGACATTTTATTGGGCTCGGTGCGGTGCTGGGGGACACGCGGTGGCCACTGCCCCCTCTGCGGACACAGGGGGATGCATTTTGGGGGGAAACCCTCATGTCCATCAGCATCCCGGGGGGGGGAGCAGCGTCCCCGAACCCTGTCCCACTGGGGTGGGATGCCCGCATTCAACGCAGACGCTGGCTGGCGATGCTCCAGCGGGGATAAAGGAGGATTTTTCCAGCCCAGGATGGTGGAGAGAAGGCAGGGAGGGGGTGGAAGGGCTGGGGGGCACCACGGCCTCGGTTCCCTATGAAGAAACGAAAGAAAAATAAAATAAAATAATAAAAAATAAGAAAGCACCGCGAACATCCATGTTTCCAACCATTGAGATGGGGGAGAAGGAGAAATTTGGGGTCCCATTCCCAGGGAGATGGTGACCCCCCCTCCCCTCCTCCCCCCCCAGCTGGGCACAAAGCGGCGTCAAGGCAAGTTACCTGCGGGCTGGGGGGATGAAGGTCACTTCTCCGTCATCATCCTCACGAACTCCTCGTAGTTGACCTGCCCGTCGTTGTTGCAGTCGGCCTCCTTGATCATCTCGTCCACCTCCTCGTCCGTCAGCTTCTCGCCCAGGTTGGTCATGACGTGCCGCAGCTCCGCCGCGCTGATGTAGCCGTTGCCGTCCTTGTCGAAGACGCGGAAGGCCTCGCGGATCTCCTCCTCGCTGTCCGAGTCCCTCATCTTCCTCGCCATCAGCGAGAGGAACTCGGGGAAGTCGACGGTGCCGCTGCCGTCGGCGTCCACCTCGCCCACCATGTCCTGCAGCTCCGCCTCGGTGGGGTTCTGCCCCAGCGAGCGCATGACGGTGCCCAGCTCCTTGGTGGTGATGCAGCCGTCGCCGTCGCGGTCGAAAAGGGAAAAAGCCTCCTTGAACTCGGCGATCTGCTCCTCCGACAGCCGCTCGGCCATGGTGTCCCGCGCTCCCCGCTCGCACGCGGCTCTGCCCCGGCACGCAGCGCCGGCGGGGAGGTGCGGATGGGGGCCTCCTCCCTCCGTCCTCCCTCTCCCGGAGGAGGAAAAGGAGGAGCTGAAGCCCGCAGGGAGCTCCTTGCTCGTGCAGGCCCAGGCAGAGCCCGGCTGCCGACGCTGACGGGGATCTGAGTCAGCCGTGATGCCTCGTCCGGGCTCCCCGGGAACATCCGCGTGGCCCCCAGGGGGGGTTGAGGTGGCCGTGCGGAGGCTCATGCCCTGGTTAGTCAGGGGTTAGCCCCGGGCTGGGTGAGGGTTAACCACCTGGTGATGTCCTGCTTTCGGTTTTTGCTCGTCTCTCACGGCAGGGTGTGCAGTGGGGTTCAGAAGCACGTGGTGATGAGGTCAGTTTTGCTGTCCATCCGTCTGTCCATCCAGC
The DNA here is from genome assembly GCA_963989345.1 of Clangula hyemalis. The sequence goes on along the minus strand of OZ022426.1, from coordinate 205,787,101 downwards.
CAGCCAACTGTCCATGCATCCACTCAGCCACCCAACCATCCATCCCTGTGTCCTTTCTTTTACCCATCTACATTCCTTCCATCCATCCATCCACCCATCCATCCATCCATGCATCCATCCATCCACCCATCCATCTGTCCATCCGTCCATCCATCTGTTGTAAACTAACCATCCATCCATCCATCGGATTCCATCCATCCATCCATCCAATGTCAAGTATCCATCAATCTATCCATTGTCAACTAACCATCCATCCATCCATCCACCCATCCATCCATCCATCCATCCATCCATCCACCCACCCACCCATCCATTGTCAACGAACCATCCATCCATAGTCACCCAACCATCCATGTATTCATTTTTCTATCCACATATCCATCCATCCATCCATCGCCATCCATCCATAGTCACCCAACCATCCATTTATGTATTCGTTCATCCATCCATCCATCCATCCATCCATCCATCCATCCATCCATCCATCCATCCATCCATCCATCCATCCAGTCACCCAACCATCTATCTGTTCATCCATCCATGCATTCATCCTACCATCCATCTAGCTGCCCCTCCACCCACCCACCCACCCATCTCTTCCTCTTTTTGCTATGTGCCCATAACAGCCAAGCGAATGCCACCAGCTGGGCCAAGGACCAAACAGACCAGATGACCCGGCTGGGCAGCAGCAGCAGATATTTTGCCTTTCTGGGCTCCAGGAAAACAACGCTAATTCTCCCCAAATTTCCCCAGCGAGGAATGAAAGCTGGGAT